>CM038671.1:434452015-435199314 GCA_021605145.1 Aegilops bicornis | reverse complement strand
TGATAAAACAAGAAACAAAACGATTCGATTGCAAGATCTAAAGATATACCTTCAAGCACTAACCTCCCCGACAACGGCGCCATAAAAGAGCTTAGTTGACGGGGTGTGAGTGCTGCTTACCTAGCCTCCCCGGCAACGGCGCCAGAAAAGAGCTTGATGTCTACTACACAGCCTTCTTCTTGTAGATGTTGTTGGGCCTCCAAGTGCAGAGGTTTGTAGGACAGTAGCAAATTTCCCTCAAGTGGATGAACTAAGGTTTATCAATCAGTGGCAGGCGTAGGATGAAGATGGTCTCTGTCAAGCAACCCTGCAACCAAATAACAATGTGTCTCTTGTGTCCACAACACACCCAATACAATGTTACATTGTAAATGTGCACTAGTTCGGCGAAGAGATGGTGATACAAGTGCAATATGGATGGTAGATATAGGTTTTGTAATCTGAAAATATAGAAACAGCAAGGTAGCAAGTGATAAAAGTGAGCGTGAACGGTATTGCAATGATAGGAAACAAGGCCTAGGGTTCATACTTTCACTAGTGCAAGTTCTCTCAACGATAATAACATAATTGGATCGTATAACTATCCCTCAACATGCAACAAAGAGTCACTCCAGATTCACTAATAGCGGAGAACAAACGAAGAGATTATGGTAGGGTACGAAACCACCTCAAAGTTATTCTTTCCAATCAATCCATTGGGCTATTCCTATAAGTGTCACAAACAACCCTAGAGTTCGTACTAGAATAACACCTTAAGACACAAATCAACCAAAACCCTAATGTCACCTAGATACTCCAATGTCACCTCAAGTATCCGTGGGTATGATTATATGATATGCATCACACAATCTCAATTCATCTATTCAAACCAACACATAGAACCTCAAAGAGTGCCCCAAAGTTTCTACCAGAGAATCACGACGAAAACGTGTGCCAACCCCTATGCATAGGTTCATGGGTGGAACCCGCAAGTTGATCACCAAAACATACATCAAGTGAATCACGTGATATCCCATTGTCACCACAGATACGCACGGCAATACATACATCAAGTGTTCTCAAATCTTTAAAGACTCAATCCGATAAGATTACTTCAAGGGGAAAACTCTATCCATTACAAGAGAGTAGAGGGGGAGAAGAAACATAAGATCCAACTAGAATAGCAAAGCTCGCGATACATCAAGATCGTGCCAAATCAAGAACACGAGAGAGAGAGAGATCAAACACATAGCTCTCGGTACATACCCTCAGCCCCGAGGGGAACTAGTCCTCCTCCTCGTCATGGAGAGCGCCGGATGATGAAGATGGCCACCGGTGAGGGTTCCTCCTCGTAGGTGCCTAACAGTGGTCTGATTGGTTTTTCGTGGCTCGAGGTTTGCGGCGGTGAACTCCCGATCTAATCTCTGTTCTGGAAGTTTTAGGATACGTGGAGTTATATAGGCGGAAGAAGCACGTCAGGGGAGCCACGAGGGCCCCACGAGGCAGGGGGCGCACCCTAGGGGGGTGGGCCCCCCACCCTCGTGGCTTCCTCGTTCCTTCCTTGACGTGGGGTCCAAGTCCATCCAGTAGCTTTCCTTCCAAAAATAACTTCTCCAGTTAATTTCGTTCCGTTTTGACTCCGTTTGATATTCCTTTTCTTGAAATCGAAATAGGCAAAAACAACAAATCTGGGCTGGGCCTCCGGTTAATAGGTTAGTCCCAAAAGTAATATAAAAGTGGAAAATAAAGCCCAATATTGCCCAAAACAGTAGATAATATAGCATGGAGCAATCAAAAATTATAGATACGTTGGAGACGTATCACGCTGCTGCATGACATTCTTTGGACCGTCCATGACGGAAAAAACCGTGGTAGAAGCGAGGGGGAGGAAAATTTCGGGGAGTTCCCAGTTACGGTGGGAGGTCGGGGGCCGAGCGATGCGCGTTTCTCTCGTACACGTACGCGCGTGTATGCGAGGCGTTGGCTCTAACTGAACCCGAGCGAGGCGTTGGGCTCTAACTGAACCCGAGCGACAGACCGCAGGCTACACGTTATCGAACCCGAGCGATCGATCGATGGTTGTTAATCGAACCCGAAGAGCGATTCTTCGCCATCGCTGCTAATCGAAGCCGATCGATGATGCCTCGGGATGAGCAGTGAGTGTTGCGGGTGGGGGGGTTGGATGAACGGTGAGCGGTGGCGTTTGCTCTGCGGATGAACAGGACCCGTGGTGTGGAGGGCTGGATGAGCGATGAAGCGGTGGAGGGGTGGTTGAACAAGAGCGGTGGAGAAAAGTGTGCGGTGGAGTCTGGATGAACAGGAGCCCATGGAGGCTGGAGGAGCTCGACGGTAGCCCGTGGAGGCTGGAGGAGGTCGACGGTGGAGATGAACCGTATCCCGTGGAGTCCTGCTTTATGCACGCCACACCCTCCCGATGAACAGGACCCCGTTTCGACCGTGGCGCTCCAACACAAGTCCGTTTCATCCGCTTTTGCGGTACGCCACACCCTCCCGATCAACAGGACCCCGCTTCGACCGTAGGGAGGTCCGTTTTGTCCGTTTTGCGGTACGCAACACCCCTCCCGATCAACAGGACCCCCGTTTCGACCGTAGGAGGTCCGTTTCCTCCGTTTTGCGGTACGCCACACCCCTCCCGATCAACAGGACCCCGTTCCGAACGTGGCCGGTCGAACACAAGGCCGTTTCCTCCGTTCTGCGGTACGCCAGGCCTCGTTTCCATCGCCTGTTCCGTCCAAGCCGGTTGGCTCCCACGCGTTCCGTTGCCTCCCGATGAACACGACGCATTCCGTTGCCTCCCCATGAACACGATGCATTTCGTTGCCTCCCCATGAACACGACGACGACGCTGTTTCTCCGTTCCGACCCAGCCATGTACACGAGCCCTGGCCGTACGTATGCGCGAGTAGGCGTTCGAGACCCCGCCCGTATGTACACATACGTGGTCAGATTTTTCTTTCTTGCACCTGCCGCCAGACGTACGCAGGTACATGCTACGTGCACGCCTCTACTATGACACGTGCGCGCCTCTACATCGACCAGTATGTACGTACACATTCGCGACCAGGATGACAATGCTACATACGCTTCGACAAGGTGGGTCCCGACTGTCAGGCACTTCCTTGCCTGCGAAGATGTAGCTGGTGGGTCCCAGCAGTCAGGGGGCGAATCATTTTGTTTTTTTTGCCCGGACGCACTTCCTTGCGTGCGAAGGTGTAGCTGGTGGGTCCCAGCAGTCAGGGGGGCGAATCATTTTTTTGCCCGGACGCACTTCCTTGCGTGCGAAGATGAAGTTGGTGGGTCCCAGCAGTCAGGGGGAAACATTTTTTCTGCGAAATACAATGGCCCGTCCAGTGGGTCCTAGCTGTCAGGTGGAGGAATCATTATTTTCCGCGTAATAAGGAGGCACTTCCTTGCTGCGGCCGTGGACCCAGCTGTCAGCCTCTCCACGTACAGTCCACTTCCGATGGAAGTCGTTCCTTGACCACGTTGACCAGGCTGCGCCGAGAGCACCACAGCGGTGGACAACGGCGAGGCCTAGGAAGGGGACGACGCGGAGCCGGGAAAGACGCGGCAGTGGAAGCCCGCGCGGAGAGGAGTACGAGGGTTCACTGGTTCAGCTACGTGTGAGGCTGTCGTCGCCGCAGGGCCTGACCAGCGGTGGGAATAGTAGGGGGTGGTGAGGTCTCCGCGGCAGCACAACCGGCCACGGGAGGCAGGAGCATGCAGCACGACCGGCGTTGCTTTGGGCAGCTGGAGCAAGAAGACCAGAGGTTGAAGAAGCACTACGGCCGTTGGATGGACATCGTACGGTCACTGGAGCTAGAATCGTTCATATTGACTAAGTTGACAAAGCCCTCCGTCCCCGTCAACTTAGTTGGCCCACAAGTCATCCTCCCACTATGGTGGGTCCCAGCTAGCAGGGTGGTATTCATTTTTTGTGCGTAATAAGGAGGCACTTCCTTGCCTGCGAAGATATAGCTGGTGGGTCTGACTTGTCACCGGGGGGAACGTTTTTTCACGAAATACAGAGGCCCTTCCGGTGGGTCCCATCTGTCAGGTGGAGGAATCATTATTTTGCGCGTACAGTCCATGGCCGATGGATGTCGTTCGTTGACCACGTTGACCAGGCCGCGCCGAGAGCACCATGGCGGTGGATGACGGCGAGGCCTAGGAAGGGAACGACATGGAGCCGGGGAAGACTCGGCAATTATTGCCCTCGCGGTGGGGAGTACGAGGGTTTACTGGTCCGGCTGCCATCGCCGGAAAATAACAGGAGGTGTGGGTGAGTAGAGGAATGACCTGGCCAGCAATGAAGTAGGGTGGGGCGGTCCGGCCTGTGCGGCAGCATAGCCGGCCACGGGAGGCGGGAACAGGCAGTCCCACCGGAGCTGGTTTTGGCGGCTGGAGCAAGAAGATCAGATATTGAAGAAGCAGCACGGCCGTTGGATTAACATCCAACGGTCATCGCTGCTAGAATCGTTAGGACTAAGTTGACAAAGCCAAAGTACACGTCAACCTAGTAGACCCACAAGTTAGCCTCCAAATCTGTCCCAAACAGCATACAGCCCGAAATTTCTAGCCAGATTCAAATTAATTTTAAATCTAAATATACCTTAATTTAAATTCAATGAAATTTTACCCTCACAAAAACAATGAAATTTAAAATATCAAAATCCGAAAGAAAACAATATTTGGGAACTAATTGCCTGTTTGTTGTATTTTTTCATTTTACAGCCAATTTCTTATTACTTATAGCCCATTTCTTATTACTTATAGCCTATTTTCGGGCAAAATGCATCCCTCCTCGTCTTGAAAGATTTTTGGCTCAAGAGGCGAGAAAAGCAAGTAGGCCTATGTTGGTTATTCGCAAAAAACAAAATAGTTGGCTAGCCATTTTTCGTAAAGGAAAAAAAACAAATTGGGCTGGTCATGTGCTAAACATATGAAATAAAAGCACAGGCTAGACGGGCCACGGGTCCCGTGATAACCCAGCTTGATACCCTTCTCCGTCTCGAAAAAACAAAATTATCACAAGGCTTGGGTCCCTACTGTCATCCTCGCCATGTACAGTCATCTCCTTATTCCTCTCAGTTGTTGACCATGTTGACAACACCGGAGGGCGGCGCCGCGGCGAGTGAACCAAGGCGGAGGACGATGGTAAGGCCTCGGACGGGAACGAAAAAGAGCTGGGGAAGATCACCAGCCAACTGTGGGAGGCGGGAGCAGGCGGTCCCGCCGGCGCTGGTTTGGCTTTGGCGGCTTGAGGAAGAAGAGACTGAAGAAACGCGACCGATGTTGAATGTCAATCCAATGGTCAAGGTTGGCACAATCGTTTTTTGACTAAGCGGACACCAAGTAGCATACTTTTTTATATATAGGAAGAAAGCTGCGAGGAAAATGCGTTCGTCTGCCGTCCTCCTCACAGGGAACGTTCGCCACATAAGTGACTAGCACCCTTGGTTTTCAACCGAGAGGTCTTGGGTTCGAGTCCGAGGAACTCCCAATTTTGTCCTCCTTCCTTCCTCGCAAAAAAAGGGAAAGAAAATCAAAGACATGGGAAGGCGTACTGAACAAGCTAGTGTACCAATAAAGAGACGTGGCCGAGTTTTAGAAAAAAGAAAGACGTGCTCCTGTAGCTGGTTCAAATCCAAACCTAGACTATGACTATATATGGTGCTATGCTACTCTGCAAGTAATGAAACTGACATATCCAACTTTCGCTTCTCCTTTTCTCTACTTACTCTGCCTAGCATCAGAAGCTCTGGCTGCAACAACCATGTCCACTGGCTGCTCGTCCACCTGCTCTTTAGCAGGCAACAACCAGATATGCGCCAAGTCGCCACCCGTACCATCGCCTGTGGGTCTCATCACACCCCGCTGCAGCAAGACCGCAGCCGATTGCTCATCGCAACCCGCTGCCGTTGGTGTGGTGCCACCATCGCAAATCACGCAGAGTCATCCGTCGCGTCTCAACCACAATCCGCAACCCTGGCCGAGTCTTCTATAAATGCCCGAATCATGGGGTAATAATATGTTTAAGTGTTGTTCAGCTGCTTTCAGTTGCTGATTTTTTTAATAGTTTGGTTGATGATCTTCCAATTTGATTCGTGCAGAAAAGGGAAGATTCGTGTGATTTGTATTTCTGGGAAGTTGCTGATGTGGGGGAATGCAACTATACTGATTATTTGGTTAGCCGAGGAATCCCAATACCAGCAGGTTGGGGTGTTGGACAAGTAACTGAAGGAACGAAAGAAGAGGAAGATGCAGAGCAGAAGGTTAAAGATGCAGTTCCTCTGATCATGGCCAAGCAACAGCTACTGAACGGCCTTGACATCAATGAGGAGATGAAAGAGCTTGTGAAGATAATGTGCAAAATCGATGTGCTCTGTAGGATGATTGTCTCTTTATTTGCAGTGTATGTAGCACTCGTGATGTATTCAATGGCTACGACATGAGCACTTTGCTGAAACTAGTAATGAATGAAACACATGTAGCAGTCAAGCGTAGTGTTGTGAACATCTAATGATTTCTATTAACAGAAATCAGGGGGTATCCCCTTTTGCTCATATAAATAAATAAATAGCAGAGGCCCAGTCGGGTCAGCTTCGTTCTCATTCGAAGACGTCGAGCAAATTGCAGTCCAGCAGCAAACTATATCATCAAATTCAAGTTTCACAGCCAAATATGAGTACAAGTAAACAACAATGTCATCATGATTTAGTTGTCATACAATCACCAAACACAAATCAGCATACATAACAAGTGATGTTCTCACACAAAATACTAAACAACATGTTCATCAGGTTTCGTTGTCCTAGCAAACACAATTTCACATAGTAGATAAAAACGCGTCTTCGACAGTAAATACGAGAAAAGTAATGTAATCATCATCCGCAGCAGCAGCGTCCACATCTTCGCCATGTGTATCAGTCTGAATCGTAATTCCCCACGGTGTCATCTTCTTCTTCGTCCTCAACGTCCTCGAACGTTGGCTTCTTCTTGATCAACTCTTGTATGTCCACAACACGACAGTCAGTCTTTTCGCCGGCGTCATTGAGGTGATGGTTTTCAAAGATATTAGGAACATTTGTGTTATCTTGTACATCAGGAGTAGTGTAAGCATCATCTTGTTGTGCAACTTCATTAAACGAATTCCTCTGCTCAAACCTTTGCAATACTCTCCAGTCATCGCTACGTGCAAATGTGTCTTCCAAGAAAAATATCTGTGTTGCTTGATTTGCCAAAATAAAAGGCTCGTTGGTCCTGCACGCTGCCTTGACATTGATGGATTTGAAATAATCATCAGCTCTGGGTTTTGCGATCCCGGAAAACAGGTTATACCAATGACAGACAATGTAACCACACACCGATGATCCTCGAAATCGGAGATATACCGCAAATGAACAATGTACATTATATTAGCATACATTTCAGTTGTCTCTTTGTCATAATGATCCGTGCTCATGATGGCACTTTTTGTGTCTTCCGCCTTCGTCTCGTGCAAGGGTGTTGTAGCGCACATCTCCAACAACGCAAGATTCATAATGTCTTACCCGAGTATCAGGACCCATTGCTAGTGAGTAAAGGGCATCATCAACTGCCTGCCCATCCTCCCGCACCTTCTTAACCTATGGTTAGAAAATAGACAAGCTGATCATCTTATGTACTCAGTACATTAAAAAAACTGACAGTGCACTTCAAAAGCTTACATGGTTCTTGAACCATTTCGCAAATCCTGCCATAACCACTTTGTCAATGTTTCTTGGATTTTGTGGCATTAACTCCTCTTTGTAGATGCTGCACAACATAGTGATCGCATCAAACATCTAAATATATAAGAATGTGCTGCAAGTTTAGTAGATTATGATGTATAAGCTGCAGTACTACACTTACTTGATATAAGGTAGTATCTCGTGACAGCTTATTCAACACATACCAAACCATTTTGTCCAAATCTTTAGGTTTGTCCTCTTGTCGACTCTTCCCTGTAACTCCTAATGTAATAATCGAAAACATTAAGCCCGGGATTGTATTCACCCACCTCTTTGCTAAGCTGGTCAGCTGTTTCAATGTATTTTGAGCAGGATGTCAACGCTTCTGTAGTAATGTAGGCCTCTACAATGGAACCCTTGGGTCTAGCTCTGTTCCTAATATAGCCCTTTAAAGTGCCTAGCCGCCTTTCAATAGGGTACATCCAGCCATACTGTACTGGACCTCTAAGTAGTGCCTCATCAGGTAGATGAACAGCCAAATGCACCATCACATCAAAGAAGGCTGGAGGATATATCTTCTCAAGGTCGCATAGGATAGTTGGTATCTTGTCTCTAAGACGCTCCAAAGCATCTATCCTAATATTTCTACTACAGAGTTCCCTGAAGAATTGTCCCAACTCAAGAATCGCTCAGTATAAGTCGTATGCCCAATCCTCTAATGATAACATGTAAAACCCTTTGAAGTAGGACGTGGCAGTCATGAGTTTTCAACCCTTGTACCTTGTTTCCATCTACACTGACTCTCCTTTCAGGGTTGGAAGCAAATCCATGTGGGAATCTCACACGTGACAGGACCTCGCAGAATTCTTTTCTTTTTACCTTGTCCAAGACGTACACAGCTGGTGCCATATCCCGTGGTTTACCTTCATCTTGCACCTGCAAATCCTTTCTGATACCCAGGTGTGTCAAATCAATCCTAAATTTGAAGGTATCTTTCGTCTTGCGTTCAATGTTAAGAAGTGTGCCGATAATGCTGTCACATATATTTTTCTCGATGTGCATCACATCAAGATTATGCTGCAGATCCAAATCTTTCCAATACTCCAAGTCCCACAAAGTGGACCTGCGGGTAAACAATAATCTCTCTTCTATCGTACACGCTTCCTTTTCCCGCTACCATTACCGTGATGGTTTCCTTGTGTAATATGCCCCGACCTTCTCTAATTCCACTTGCAAATCATCGGCGGTGAGCCTCTTTGGCGCATCACGGTTTTCATGCTTTGCATTGAACACATGTCTTCGGTATTTTCTAGGATGCGGCTTGTCCTTGGGAAGGAAACGGCGGTGTCCAATGTAACAGATCTTGCTAAGTATTGCGTATGACAAGGATTCCTGTCACAAATAACACATGCATTGTAACCATGTGTCGCTCGCCTCGACATAGTGCCCAAAGCCGAATAATCATGGATGCACCAAATTTCAACAAAGACGCAGAATGAAATCAGCCGGTGGGCTGCTATATAGGTCTCGAGTGAGAACACCCTTCCATAGCTGTTGAAGTTCCTCCACAAGAGGCTCCATGAACAAATCAAAATCCTTTCCAGGACTTTTTGGACCTGGGATGAGCAAGGCCATCATGTAGTTTGATTCTTTGGTGCGTACATTTGGAGGCATGTTGTAAGGGATAACAAGCAATCGCCACATGCTATATGTGGCGCCTCGTGGCCAAATGGGTTAAATCCATCCGAAGCTAAGCCAAGTCTAATGTTTCTCGGTCAGCAGCAAACTCTGTGTTTATCATTGAAGCTTTTCCACTCACTACCATGAGATGGATGGCTCATTACATTCTCGATCTCAGACTTCTCGGTTCCTAGAATGCCACAAGTACATCCTCTCTTGTTTCAAAGATCATGAAACAACCTCTGCAATCTTGGTGTAATTGGAAAATGTCTCGAACATTATGAGGAATCCTCTTCACAAAGATCACCATCTTTCCATCTTGATGATTTGCATTTCGGGCATTCACTTAAGTTGGCATAATCCTTCCGGAGCGTAACACAATTATTCTTACAAACATGGATCATATCATATCCAATTCCAACCGCACGAAGGAAATTCTTCATTTTTTGTAGGTGTGTGGCAGCTCAGACGCATCTGGGAAAGATTTGCAGAAAGCAGCCAACATCGCACCGAATGATTTGTTGGTCATCCGCTCAGATGTCTTCACTTGAAGAAAGGTGACCATAGCTGACTGAAAGCTTATTTCCTGGGGTGACAACAATGTTGTATTGTTCCAACATGAGGGCCCACCGTTTTTCTTGTGCAGGTGAAAGTTCACGGAATGCACGAGCATTTCGTAGCATTGTTTCAATGTTGGTCAAACTCACTGGCTCCGCCACCACCACCTCCTCCTCCACTTCCACCTGAGCATCAGGCAGATCAAGATGGTGATCTGCTGCTTCCACGTAGTCAATAACATTGACGTTCACAGCTTCACCATGATGAACCCACCTAGTATATGTGACCGACATCCCATACAAGTGTAGATGATTTTGCACAGTTGACTTGGGTCTTGTAACTGAATTCATACAACTGCTACACGGGCAGAGCACATCTGCTTTCGGGCCACCGTACTCAGCTCCGATAAAGTTCATGAAGTTTTCAACCCCCTCGACATATGCAGCGGAGAATCTTCGAGCAGAAGTTATCCAAGTCCTGTCCATTTGTTAGACATACAAATTAGTTCTTCTACTAGATATTACAGAAAAAACATATATGTTTTTTTATGAAGTCCAGAAAAAAATACCTAGGTCGATATCTAAAGCTATGGCAAGATATTTGGACGAGCAGATCTAAGTAATGAAATATATGTAAAGCTAATTCAGCAAACAAATTTGAGTGCTAAATTATGGCAGGCTGTTTTAGCAGTCAATGAGGCCGAGCACACAGCCATCAAACTATCGTAGGCCATTGCAGCAACAAAGATCAAGTATAAAACGGTGTAGAGCTATTTCACCTAACAGATTGGCTACTAGACCATGGCAATCTATGTCACAATAAATATATGGCAAGATATTTTAGCAACTAATCGGCCTTGGCATGCCATCTCAGCTAAGCAGATTGAGTGCGACAGGGCAAGGAAGCTTCTTAAGCGAGCATATTGACGAGTAAACTACTTCGCAAACAGTGAGATTAACGGCGTCTATGAGCTAACATTCAGCGCCACACCGACATGAACGGGGCCTCACCTAGAATGCGCGTACCGTGGGAGAAGCCGACCGCCGTGCGTCTCACACCTAACGTCGCCCGGGTGGCGGCGCTGACCGCAGGCGCCTCCACAAGAACGTAGCTGACGTGGCGGCGCGGCGGTTAGAGGACGACAGTCCACGAGAGCGTATTGGGGGAGCAAGAGGATCGCCGTCCGTCCCCTCGATGAACTGTGGCGCCGACGTATCGGTGCAGCGGGGAGGGCGGCCATGGAGCGAATGGAGTGGAGGGGAGGGAGGGGGCTTTGGGGAATATTTGGTCAAGGGCGATTGAATCGGATTTGGGGGGAATTTTTGTGTGTGTGGGGGGGGGGGAGGATTTTCGCGCGGTGGGCGGGGGGGGGGGTGAGGGAGTCCTGGATTAGGGGGTACCCGGACAGCCGGACTATGTACAGCGTGCGGACTTTTGAAGCGTGAAGATACAAGACTCAAGACTTCGACCCGTGTCCGGATGGGACTTTCCTTGGCGTGGAAGGCAAGCTTGGCGATCCGGATATTATATTTCCTTCCTTGTAACCGACTCCATGTAAACCCTAGCCCTCTCTGGTGTCTATATAAACCAGAGAGGTTGGTCCTTTGAAGGCCGATCACAATTACAATCATACCATCATAGGCTAGCTCTTAGGGTTTAGCCTCTATGATCTCGTGGTAGATCTACTCTTGTACTACCCATATCATCAATATTAATCAAGCAGTAAGTAGGGTTTTACCTCCATCGAGAGGGCCCGAACCTGGGTAAACACCTGTGTCCCTTGCTTCCTGTTACCATCAGCCTTGACGCACAGATCGGGACCCCCTACCCGAGATCTGCCGGTTTTGACACCGACATTGGTGCTTTCATTGAGAGTCCCTCTGTGTCGTCGCCGTCAGGCTCGATGACCCCTTCAATCATCATCGACGATGTTGTCCAGGGCAAGACTTTCCTCCCAGGAGCACCGGACAGTCACGACGAGCACGACTTAGGCCTGCTGTCGGACAAAGCTCGGGGTATCACCCCCGCAGTTGCCTCGGATCTAAATCCGGAGCATGCCGCGTCGCCTGGGGACGGAGGGCTGGACCCCACCCCGCAGGCCACACACTTATTGGCGATGGAGCCGAACACGGGCCTTACCTTTGCGGTGGCCTATGACTCCGGACCCCCGGATTCGTATCCGGATGTTGAGTCCGGTCCGCGCACTCCCGAGCCGGCCAAGCCAGGTTGGGCTCCGGTAATGGAGTTCACCGCCGCGGACATCTTCCAGCACTCGCCCTTTGGCGACATGCTGAACTCGTTGAAAACTCTCTCTTTGACAGAAATTTCTTGGCCAAACTATGTCCGGTTCGAGTGGGAAACAGGCAACGAAGAAATTCGTTGCCCACCCACCACCCACTTCATAGCCACGGTCGATGATTTAACCGACATGCCTGACTTCGACCAAGACATCGACGGTATGGACGACGATGCCGAGAAGATTCGGAATCTATGGGTCGCCGGACTTCCCCCTCGCCACATGACATATACATGGTGGATACGCCCAAAGAGGACAAAGGCGACAAACTGGTCGATAAAACCCCCGGACAAACGACAAAGCGACGGCGCAGCGCCGCTCTAAGTCCAAAGAATAAAGAATAATAGTGACAAGAGCACTAGAGGGATCGACACTACAATAAACTCCGAAGGCAACAACGACCATACGGACCCAGCGATAGAACAGGACGAACGAGGTCACCCTGAACACAGTTCGGAGCAGACGCCCGAAGACAATGATCCCGACGGACGAGGTCATCAAAACAAAACATCACAGGAAAACAGCCCGCATAACGATGAAAGCCTGGAAAAACACGTGGAAAGAGATAACCTCCACAGAAAGCTTATGACCACCGCAAGAAGTCTAAAGAAGCAGAAGCAAGGGCTCAAAGCCGGGCAAAAAAACACTCAACCGCAGATGGAATAAAGTGCTGGACACTGAAGAAAGATACGGCGATGATCGCCACACAAAGAGCTATCCAAAACGCAAGCTACTGCAAGAATTCGACGACGAAGCTGCACCACTTCATAACCGCAACAAAGCGGCTACCGACGCCGCGCACGATCCACGTGAACACCTGAATAAGAAAGCCGGCACGGCCAGGTCCATTTACGGATCCAAAGGGCACACCCCGGCGAGGAACTATGGTCACCAAAATGATTACGTCAATCGAACCTCAGTCCGGAGTAAACACCGGACACAACAACAGCCGACGGCATGCCAAAACACGTCCAAATACAGAGGGGCTGCTCACCCCCTGTGCTTTACTGATGAAGTACTGGACCATGAATTTCCACAGGGCTTTAAACACGTGAACATAGAAGCATACGACGGAACGACAGACCCAGGGGGTCTGGATCGAGGACTTTATCCTGCACATACATATGGCTCGTGGGGATGACCTTCACGCCATCAAAAATACCTCCCCCTTAAACTAAAGGGACCAGCTCGGCACTGGTTGAAAAGTCTCCCCGAAAATTCAATCGTGAGCTGGGAGGAACTTGAGAACGCTTTCAGGGCCAATTTTCAAGGGACTTACGTCTGGCCTCCGGATGCTGACGACTTAAGCCACATAGTGCAACATCCCGGAGAATCCAACCGCAAGCTTTGGAACGGATTCCTCACTAAGAAAAATCAAATTGTTGACTGTCCGGATGCCGAAGCCTTAGCGGCATTCAAACACAGCATCCGTGACGAGTGGCTCACCAAACACCTCTGCCAAGAAAAGCCAAGGACAATGGCAGCCCTAACAAGCCTTATGACCCACTTTATGCTGGAGAAGATAGCTGGCTAGCCCAGAAGGCACCAGCGACCCCAGCACATCCGAAATAAGGGATGGCAATGGGAAGCCACGGCGTCATAAAAACAAACGCCAGAACAAGGAAGAGAGCCCGGATAACACGATGGTTAATGCCGGATTCAGGGGCTCTCGACCTAATCAGCAAAATAAGCCATCTAAAGGCAGCAAAGAGGGACCGTCTGGTCTGAATAGAGTCCTAGACAGACTTTGCCAAATTCATGGCACCCTTGTCAAACCTGCAAACCACACGCACAGAGAGTGTCGGGTCTTCAAGCAGGCCGACAAATTAAATGCCGAACACAAGGGAAGGGAAACACCAAGTGAAGACGAGGATGAACCTCGTCAGCCGAACACTGAAGGACAGAAAAAATTCCCGCCAGAGGTTAAAACAGAGAACATGATCCACGCGACTCACACATCGAGGAGGAGGCACGAATGCACGCATAGAGACGCGCTCGATATAGAGCCCATCGTACTCACACCTAACTACTGGATGCCCTATCCGATCACCTTCGATCACTTGGACGACCGAACTAGTATTCGGCACGGAGGATCAGAGGCCCTGGTGCTTGACCCAATAATCGACGGATACCATCTCACCCACATCCTTATGGACGGCGGCAGCAGTCTCAATTTAATATATGAGGACACTATCCGCACTATGGGGATAGACCCATCCAAAATTAACCAAAGCGACACCACCTTTGAAGGGGTGATACCAGGCGTCGAAGCCCATAGCAAGGGCTCCGTCGTACTGGAGGTAACATTCGGCACTCCAGGCAACTCCAGAAGTGAAGAGCTACTCTTCATCATCGCACCCTTCCAAAGCAACTATCATGCATTGCTGGGAAGAACGGCCTTCGCCCGTTTCAACGCATTGCCGCACTATGGCTACCTTACTCTCAAGATGCCCGGTCCACGTGGCGTCATCACCGTTAGCGGAACAACAGAGCGCTCGTCATGCGCAGAGGAACACACGACGGCCCTTGTGGCCGGACTATAAGCGACCTCCAAAATATGACCGGTCATTAAGACCAGGGACACGGTCAGACGAGTCCGGTGGCCCAGATCGAACCAGGGCACCATATATGTAATCCTATAGGGGATACCAGGGGCTATAATTGCCTAATAAAGCCGCACACTTGGCTCAACCTTATTGGCAGGCCAATGGCTTGCACTTTTATCCATCGCATACTTACGTTGTACTCCCCTGCGAGTTCTTCTTTTTTCACAGACAATGTTCGCGCGATGCCCTTCCAGGATACGCCACAACGGAGACAAAGGCGCAGACGTGCAGCAGGGCCCCGTTCAACAATTTTATTTTTAGATTAAGCCCCTGTTTAAACCTTTTCTATTGCCTCTTGTTGTTTAATCATCTCATGGGTTACATACCCACAGAGGATACTGCCGTTTTTGGCATCTCGCCACGACAGCCTAACGCACGTACCTGGAAACACAGGGTTTATAATGAATGAGCATTCTTGAGCCCATCGACTATTATAAAGTCCGAATACCTTCGGGAGTGTTCAGTGTCACGAGTTTGGCCTTATATGCAGCAACTCCGAATCATGTCTTTGGTCAAATGTTGGGTTTGCCCGGCTCCTGGGTTTGCCGCCTTACGTTCCATTAATATCGGCTAAGGTGGCCAAAGGAGAACTACTGCGATTGTGCCCTGGTTATTCCGGACGAGCACCTCGGTAGAGAAAGCCGAAAACTGACTATCATGATACAGCGAGAGACTGTTCAACCACTCGAAGACTTATCGGAATCTTTAGGATTCCTCTGCATTAACGAAGGACCGTTGCCCGGTCATGTACACACGCGCCCGTATTCGGATGCACGCGAAATGTACCAGGGGCTACTATGTAGCCCCAACATTAAATTCCCATGGCTAAGCGAAAGTGTTACAGCTATATAGTCCGGTCGCCTAGTTCGATGTGCGATCACCTCCTTCATGGACCAAGACGTTGGATCAAGTGTGATTATGCATATTTTTTGCGAACACCCCCGCATTGTTTGTGTGGGGGCTGAAGCCGACATCGCTATCTTCGGATTACACATGCATATATATATATATATATATATATATATATATAAACGGCCGACATTGTGGGGACACAACAATACTTTCGGGTAAAAAGTATAAATATAGCCTTATAACCAAAATAACATTGTTCTTACAATAATTCGATTTGTCACTCGAATAATACATTCTTCGAGCACTGCGCCTCTATGAGGCGGGCACCTTCTGTGACCAGCGCCAAGTAGTGCTCGGCCGGATATTGGCCCCTCGCCGGATCTTGGGTCGCTATAATGGTGGCCTCCATATTCGTCCAATAGGCTGTAACGCGGGCAAGAGCCATTCGTGCACCCTCTATGCACGCCGACCTCCTCATGGCGTCGATCCGAGGCACGGCCCCAAGGAATTGCTGCACCAAGTCAAGTAATCTGTCCGCTTAGGCCCTTTTCGCCAAAGATGGTCTTTTCAGAGACTGCATTGCAAGACCGGACAGCTCGTGAAGCTCCGCTTATAGCAGCCATCTTGTCATTTAACGGCAGCGGCGAGTGGGAGCATTGAATTGCGACTCGTAAAAGCTTCTCCACTTCCTTATCACCCTGATCCTCAAAGAACTTGGCAGCGCCGGCCGCATTTCTTTGCCAAATCCGCATACCCGTCCGCAGGACTCCAAATACCATCCGTGGGGAGCGATTGATCGAAAAACTTCGTCCGTAGCAAGTAGGAGCCTCCAGTCGCGATTTTACTGGCTTGTTGAAGTTCCTCCCGCGCACCCCTGAGCGCGGTACGTATTTCCTTGGTGGCATTATGCGCCTTGTCCAGCTCGTCCAAACTATCCTTATGCTCCTTTTTAAGGAGCTCATACCTGTCAGCGGCATTTTTCAACTCCACAGCCATTTCGGCTACCTTTTACACGCTCCGGCGATGAGCAGCCTGTTCGGCTCTCAATTCTTCGGCCGCCTTTAGGGCAGCCACATTGCTAACCCGAGTTTGTTCCTTGGCTTGAGCGAGCTCCGCCCTCAGGGCCTCCACGGCAGTAGCACCATCTGCAGTCCGAACATATTACATTAATACCATGTCGCCTCCATATTTTCCTATGCAAAGGAAGGCAGAGCACATACCTTGTGATTTGTCCAGCCGCTCGTTCACCAGCGTGATATCGACATCAATCGATCGATTCTGCCTAGTCAGCTCGGAAACTTTAACGGACTGGTCGGCGGGCGGACCAGTAGGTACCTACACATGTTTACAGGGCAATCGTTAATTTATGATCCCCCGTTGGCCGCCTAGGGCAGGCAACCAGAGTCTTAGGGGCTACTATATATATGGAGCACAACTAACGCGTGCCTCACAGACAAAACTAGTGTATTCTTCACTACATACCTCAAAGCCTCTGAGCAGACTTGTAAATGCTTCATTCAAACCGCTTGTAGCGGACGGAATCTTCTTGAGCACCGCGCTCATTAATGAGCGGTGCTCCTCCGAGAGCGCAGCTTGCTCCAGTAGGCCCGTCAGTACGTCCGGCCGGACATCAAACTGTGCCGGACCCTCCCCATCGCCCCTTGTGGGAGCCAAATGCTCCGGGCTCAGGGAGGCTGACACATTGGCTTCCGTCTTCGGCAGATCCGGGCTCCTCCATGACGACACCTCAGTGTCGCCCGCCTCATGAGCCGGACAGGTAGGTGGGGTCTCGCTCTCCATCATCTTCGGAGGAAGATCCCCCGAAGACGAACTCTATCGAGAAGGGCTGCTAGCCGGACTGCGAAAGATGAATCCTGATTATTGATCTAGGAGGAACGCAGTACCTTCAAATTAAAAATTAACTTACAGCTCGGTGGAGGGCTGGCCCGTTGGAGGGCATGGTGCGGTGAGGGTGCCCGTCAGGGCAAGGCCCCTTGGGGATGTCTTTTGCCCTAATTTGGGCATCTGCGCCTCCAAGTCTTCGGAGGAGGCCCTCTTTTTCCCGCGCGGGGAGGAGGCTTTAGCCTCCCCTTCCCGACTATCCTCCTTGGGGGAGGTAACAATTCCCCTAGTTCGGATGCGTAGCATATGAGGATCGGTTTCTTCGTTCCTCCCCCTGTCTTTCCCCGAGGGCATTCTGCTGAGCACCTGGTCGAGCATCTTGGCCATGGTGGGGGCGGGCGAGCCTTCGGGAAGCGGCGCCGGACACCTAATTCTCTCCGCCTTGCTGAGCCATTCCTGGACGCGGATGATTTATAAACAATCATGACAAATACAAAACGGGGTGTCCGGTATCAAGGCTTCTTACTTGAGTATCTAGGCGATGGCAGCTTAGGCCCGCATCCTCGGTGGAATCCGGACACGCTACTTTTCGTCCGAAGAATAATTTGCACATCTCTTCGAGCTTCAAGCCAAAGAAGTGTTTAACAGTCCATGGACCGTCCAGGTTGAACTCCCACATCCGGAGAGCCCAGCGTTGGCACAGCAACATCCGCCGGATTAACATCACTTGCATTATGCTGACAAGGTTAATGTCCCTCTCAAGAAGCTCCCGAATGCGATTCTGCAGCACTGGTATATCACCAGCGGGCCCCCAATTCCGTCCTACGCCCGTCCAAGACGCCAATCAGGACGGAGGGCCCGAAAGTAAACTTCGGGGCAGCCACCCACTTTGTGCCTCAGGGAGCCGTGACATAAAACCACCTCCGCTACCATACATCGGATACTTCTGGGAAAGAACCCTCTGGCCATGGGGCATCAGCGTTCCTGCTTATTACAGCACCTCTACACTCCGCATGTCGCCCCTCGATCATCTTCGGCTTCACATTGAAGGTCTTGAGCCATAAGCCGAAGTGTGGGGTGACGTGGAGGAAGGCCTCGCACATTATAATGAACGATGAGATGTGGAGGATAGCGTCTGGAGCCAGATCGTGAAAATCCAGCCCATAATAGAACATGAGCCCCCTCACAAAGGGATCGAGGGTGAATCCCAGGCCACGGAGGAAGTACGGGACAAAAACGACGCACTCATTAGGCTCCAGTGTGGGGATGACCTGCCCGGATGCAGGAAGCCTGTGTTGGATGTCGGCGGTCAGGTATCCGACCTCCCTAAGCTTCGCAATGTCATCCTCTTGGATCGAGGAGGCCACCCATTGGCCTTGAGGGACGGATCCGGACATATCAGCGGATCTGGGGTGTGGAGGCTTAGGTTTTGGGTGTTAGAACTCGAGGTACAAGAAGGCGCGAGGAAGGAGGAAAAGAGGCGTAGGACTCGACCCCTTTTATAAAGGGGATGAATATCAAGAGTCCCCGGAGTGGCCATTTGAGGCTTATCTAAGAACACACGGAGTTATACCAACAACCGTCGTAGGGTTGTGTGCGCCCATATTGATGGAAAAATCCCGTAATAAGTGGAACACGATCTCTGCCCCGAAGGGACGTGCCAATAAAACCGCCTCGTAATGCGAGTCGTCATGGGGTAAGAAACGCCGGTTCACATTGGACCAGGCCACGATGCACGAAGACTGCCAGCAGATCAAGTTTATGCCGTGCGAAGACCATCTTGTGGATCCGGACACGGTTTAAGTGTTCGACAATTACCTTGGAGTATTCGGAGGAGGAACCCGCCCTGCAATGCCGAAGACAAGACTGCGCGCCGGACTCATCGTCATTGAAGCCTGGTTCAGGGGCTACTGAGGGAGTCCTCGATTAGGGGGTATCCGGACAGCCGGACTATGTACAATGTCCGGACTATTGAAGCGTGAATATACAAGACTCAAGACTTCGACCCGTGTCCGAATGGGACTTTCCTTGGCGTGGAAGGCAAGCTTGGCGATCCGGATATTATATTTCCTTCCTTGTAACCGACTCCATGTAAACCCTAGCCCTCTCCGGTGTCTATATAAACTGGAGAGGTTGGTCCTGAAGGCCGATCACAATTACAATCATACCATCATAGGCTAGCTCTTAGGGTTTAGCCTCACGATCTCGTGGTAGATCTACTCTTGTACTACCCATATCATCAATATTAATCAAGCAGTGAAGTAGGGTTTTACCTCCATCGAGAGGGCCTGAACCTGGGTAAACATCTGTGTCCCTTGCTTCCTGTTACCATCAGCCTTGACGCACAGATCGGGACCCCCTACCCGAGATCCGCCGATTTTGACACCGACAGGGAGTTTGGCACATGGTCGGTTTCTCCAAGTGCAGTCCCACATGCCAGTGAAGAGGCAAGCCGAAGCGCATTCCGTTTGCGTGAGCCGTGTGCAGGACCGAACATGTGTGGGGTGCAATGCGACCGCGACAGGAGTGTTGTGAGTGTATCGCCTTTTTTCCTTTTAAACTAGTAGGTGCTTCGCCCCCTCAAAAAAAAATTGTTGCTTCGCACGATCCATCGATACTACTACTAGTAATCCGGTAATCCCGACTAAAACGGCGCGGCTGGGTCTTTTCCCGCACGATATCTTTGGGAGGTTGGCTTAGTTGGGTTTTTATATGTGTCTCGGTTCAATAAAAAGCAGAGTTGGTGATGATGGTGTGCCTGTCATCCTGCAATATAGGCCGTCCGATATATATCTAACGGATAGGAAGGAAACTATGACAATTTACCCGCACTCCTCTCCACATTTGCAGATAAGGCTTTCCCTCGTTCATCCTTTTCTCCCACAAGATCTTGATCTTCCGTGCAACGCACGGGCATCTTGCTAGTACTCCCACAATATGTATATTATTGTGAAAATTCATATACACCGGCCGAGATTAATGCAAACACGGCAGATTTTCATTACATTTCCAACTTTTATAGGACAGAAAAATAAAAGAAACCCGACCCTAAACCTATTCTACGGTGGTGACCGACGTCCTCCATCTGCAATCTCTATGTACGGGGGCGGGGTTCAAGACCCGTGATGTGAAGGTGCGGTCTCGGGCGAGGAAGAGTAGAACACGGGATACGGACCGGCCAGTTGGCACACCATGCCCTGCCGCCTCCCATGCCCTACTCATCCTCGGAGGAGCCCCCGACCTCGGCGGTGCCGGACGTTGGACGGCGGCAAGTAGGACGCATGGCTGACGGTGCTCCCGTCGTCGGCCGCCAGTGTGGCCACCGCTTGTGTGGTCGCGTCCGCGTCCGGCTACGCCGCTATTAAGTCGCAAGAGGCGACTTGAGCGAGGGCAGCGACCTCGAGCTTCATCCCCGAAGACAAGCTCTCCCGCAGAGTGTTCGCACTTGCGGTCATGGCGGATGTGGTGCCAGGTAGGAGGACGATGCGCTATGGTGTGGAGGTTAGCTGGGCGTTGCCGCTTTAAGTAGCGCATTCCGGTGAGGCCAAGCGTCCGGGTGCGTCATTAAGTCACCGGAGTTGGTTCCTCGGGCACCGAGCCTCTTAACGACGACATACGAACGGACGGCATGAATGCGGGCAGCTGGCGCCGGCTGGCAACGCACGCATGTGACGCGCGAGGGACGAGGGCTTTGGTGTGCTGTGGTAGTCACCGCGGTCGTGGCAACTTTGGAGATGCCCTTTGCTCAAATGCGATCCCTGCATGTCATTGAAAAAGCAAGACGGCCCGGCATGGTCTCAGGTCCAGAGGATGCAGTTGGCCGCGCTACATCACTCCGCGGATGCGTCGCGGCGCCCCGTGCATCCTCGACGAGCCGGGTGTTGGGGTGTGTTTGGATTGTGGCCGAAGTGCACCTTACCAAAATTTTGGTCATACCCAAATATTGGTCTTTGTTTGGATGGTTGCCATTTTTTGCATGCCAATGAACTCTAGCCAACTCTAGTTCATTTTTCTTGCCAATGTCGGCCAAATCATGGGAAACCAATACCTCAACCAAAATTTTGGTCATGACCCAAAGATTGGTCTTTGTTTGGATGGTTGCCATTTCTTTGGCATGCCAATGAAATCTAGCCAACTCTAGTTCATTTTTCTTGCCAATTTCGGCCAAATCATGGGCAACCAATACCTCAACCAAAATTTTGGTCATGACCCAAAGATTGGTCTTTGTTTGGATGGTTGCCATTTCTTTGGCATGCCAATGAACTCTAGCCAACTCTAGTTCATTTTTCTTGACAATGTCGACCAAATCATGGGCAACCAATACCTCAACCAAAATTTTGGCTACCCAATGCTTTGATGGGGCAACCTTGGGCACAAACCAAACATACCGTTGGTCGCGCCACAGCACTAACGCCACCCTCGGCACACTGAAACCGACCGTGTCTAGCGACGATATGAGTGTGTCGCTCACCGCGGTCGCTGTGTCCAGAGGAGGTGCTGGAGCTGCGCCCCGTTGTTGGCCCCAACGACCCACATGAACGGTTGTCGGTGGTGAGGAGGTCGTGGGCCAGCCCCTCCATTGGACTAGTCTGCGCTATGTCGTCCCGACGGGTGTGCCCCACATGTCGGTTTCCCTGTTTTCCCGGCCATATTCGGCGTCGATTGCTCGCGTTGCGCATTAGGCCTTTCACTATGTAGGCCAAGCGAGAAAACTTATTGTTTATTTGAGCCGTTCAAGTGTAATCATGTGGCGTTTGCTTATTTCTCATTCCTTTCCAACCCTCTTCTCCATCAATCATGTCGCCTCCGATGAGTCCATCCTCCGCATGCCTCATTTGAACATTCCACGAGTATCATTCGCATGTACCCACCCTAGTCATCTTTCAATAGATCTCCGGACCCCGAGATGAAATCGAGAGGGAACGAGTGAGGGCACATGATACCTAAGGCGGATTCAAAATTTTGAACCGGTGATCATAGCATCCACGAATCATATATAAAGGGTATTCAATGTTCGTTTCGTTTTTGAACGTGCAATATACTCCCTCCTATCCTTTCTACTTTACATATAAGTTTTATGTGCAGTCAAAGTATCTCTACTATGATCAAAAAGGTATGAACATTCAACAACGCCCAATCAATATTGTTAGATTCGTATGTACTCCTAGATTTGTACTCGAGATGGTTTCCAATTTGACTATTGACAAGATTAATAGTACATGAGATGTATAAAGTAAAAAATATATCATTGGAAACTCCTTTCACATAAAAAATTGACCGTATGTTTTGTGTAAGTTGCATGTCATATATTATTACTCTAACATTTGGTCAAATTTAGCCTCGAAAAATGCATTAGACCCTGTATGCTTTGTGTAAGTTGCATGTCATATATAATTACTCTAACATTTGTGTAAGTTGCATGTCATATATTATTACTCTAACATTTGGTCAAAGTAGTATAGTGGAAGTGGATCCTCTGACGTAGGTATCCCTGCCTTACCCTCCCTTTCGTTCACTTACTGGCGGACCCCATGCTTGCTAGGCCTCGTATGTCAGTTACTCAATGGGTTTGGCCACGTCAGGGGATCCTCATCCGTAGTATACTCCCTCTGTTTTTATTTACTCTGCATAAAACGGAGGGAGTGGTGGTATAATAAATGATGCGGGCGGGGGAGGGGGAGGGACGTCGGTTTGCTCTCAACTGCGGTCCCACAAGCGAGCGAAAACGCAAGATGAAGCGCGTTCCATTCGGTGAGCGACGTGGAGGGTCCAGCGTGCCGGGCTGCAACGCGAACGCGACAAGAGCGATGTACAGTCAAAACCGATTGACCGGTCGTCACCGGAACCACTATTCACACCAGAACCTTCACGATCAGCCTCACGCCAGCCAACGCCCTAAAACCACACCTAATATCCAGCCCATTCCCCACCTTCGATCCCCTAGCCCGCATCAAGCATCCCCTAGTTCGCCGAAAAGCCATGGTGCGCCGCAAGATCACTTACTACAAGATGTCGACGCCGGGCGCCGCAAGACAAATCGCAGCGGCGGTCGGCGCCATTGCACTTCGCTCCCAAGCTCGCTTTGTGGCGGGCCAATCCCCGAGTTCTCTGGAGCCAAGCTACAAGGAGGAGGAAGCCGATCCAATGTTCACTGCGGAGGTCGCGGCGCAGAAGGCCCCCGAGGGATATGAGACGATGGACATCAACTTCGTGCCGGCGTCCGAGTCCCCCATGGTGCAGGCGGACCAGCGGTTCAACATGGCGATACTAAAGGAGGACCGGGAGGCAGAGGCTCAACTCGACATGGAGCGCGCGCATGCCGCTGCCATCGAGGCTCTCTTGAAGGCAGAACCGGATGTCGTGGATGTGAACCGGGCGACTGAGGCTCAACTTGAGGCGGAGCGCGCGGATGCCGCTGCCATCGAGGCCCTCCTGCAGGCGGAACCAGACGTCTTGGACATGAACCGGGCGGCAGAGGCTCGACTCGACGCAGAGCGCGCGGATGCCGCTCTGATCGACGCCCTCCTGCAGGCGGAACCGGACGTCCTGGACTTGAACCGAGCGGCGGAGGCTCGACTCGACGCAGAGCGCGAGGATGCCGCTGCCATTGAGGCCCTCCTACAGGCGGAACCAGACGTGCAGAGCGCCTGCACGCTCCGCTTGAACGAGTAGCTAGAGGCCGAGGACAACCACGGTGCGGAGACACACGTCGGCAGCGACGGCTGGTTCGCGCCGGCAGCCAAAGACGACGAGGCCGTCTCTTTCCGCGAGTGTCGGATTTCGGGTTCCGGCAGACCCTCTAGGTTCGAACTCTAGGGTGCATGTGGAGATCTCACCTCCTACCTACCTGCACCTTGTTGCCTCGCTAGGATCTAAACTACAAAAAGAACAACATAAGAGACGCAAGGTTTATACTGGTTCGGGCCACCATTGTGGTGTAACACCCTACTCCAGTGCGTGGTGTGGTGGATTGCCTCTTGGGCTGATGATGAACAATACAAGGAAGAACAGCCTCGCGAGGGTCTGTTCTTGGCCGGTGCGATGAACTGCTAGGGGGAGTTCAGTCGCTCTCTCTCTCTCTCTCTCTCTCTCTCTCTCTCTCTCTCTCTCTCTCTCGATTGCTTGATCTCTAGCTCTGTCCTCGATTCCGGATCCTGGATCCTGTGGGTGGCTAGTCCTATTTATAGGCAAAGGCCATGGGCCTCTTCCCAAATACTGAGCGGGAAGGGCGCCAACAATTGGCCATTTTGAAGGGGAACATCTAGTACACTTATCCTGACTAAAGTTGGTCCTCGCCTGTCAAAGGCTCTAGTGGTGACGCCGGCTTGGGCTCCACGATGACTTCCTTCCTGCCGTTGCGACGGTCTTGGTCTTGTTGCACCGAAATGGGTGCCTTTGCTTGATGCTCTCGCCTGTGCTTGCCCCCTTTGCACCAAAGAAGAAATGAGGACACTACGCGGGCTGGCGCCCGCCTAGCGCCCTTGGTCGTCATGGCTTGCGTCATGGGCACCTCGTGAGGTACCCCGCCTTGATCTCTCCGACTCCTCGTGAGCCAGCCTGATGAGGCCGTGCCTGAGGAAGCTTCCTGTCGTCCGCCCCGCAAGGATTGGCCCCTCGCGAGGGTCTTGAGCTTGTGCTGATGAAGATGGGCCGTACTGGGCCACCCCTTGAGCCACGCCCGCAGCCGCAGGCAGCAAGTCTGGTACCCCGTTCCCGTAACGCCAACAAGAGCCCCGAGCCCAAAGCGGCGCTGGACTTAGCCGAGCAGAGAAGCGAAGGGCAAGTCGCGAGCGCGGGCCCTAACAGCCTGCGGCCTTGGGCGTCACGTGGCGGTTGATTGGACATGGGCTTCTCCACTTCCCCACGACGCCTCGACAACTGCATGAATTGACAAGTCCCTGCATGCGAACCGTGTCATGATTACCTGCTGTCGTGGAGGTCGACGGTTGGCCTTCCCCGGCTATAAATACGGAATGGCGCGTGCCCTTCCAGCCCATCTCTTCTTGCTTCTCCTTCTTCTCCATGGCTCCGTTGAATAGGTTCTCGGCCGCGGAGAAAGGAAAGGCCCGCCAGGTAGATCCTGACTCTTCCCCGGCCAAGCGCGGTCGAGGCCGTCCTCGCAAGCACCCTGTGGCTCCCGTAGCGGCTCCCCGCGGCCATGGAGGCGATCTCTGCGCGGCGAAGTCGGAGGCCGTTGATCTGATGCGGGCGCTCTTGCCGCTGACCCGCTAGGCCACGCTTTCGCTCGGCGGAGGTGCTGTCGGAGTTTGTCGTGTGGTCGGTGGAGCCGACCAGCACCCGGCTCCGGCTTCCCCGCTTCTTCTTAGGTGAACTTCCGGCTGGCGCCCCGGGCGGCCTTTGGCTCCAGGCGGACGGTTGCTGCAGTCGGGCCTCCTGGGCTTCGCTGGAGGTCTCCGCAGCCGGGAGTGTGTCCACGACCGCTGGCCGGCAACGTTTGCCAGCAGCGTGGTGCGAGCGGCGGTGCACCCTGCACTTCAAGTTCGATGGTGATGCCACCCTCTACGTGAGAGTGTTCGGGGAAGATGGTCGCTGCGCTGGGTGCTGCCCCGAGGACGACGATCGCGGCTGTGAGCCTAGCCCCGGCGATGATGAAGATGGCAGCGCGCGCGTGATCGGCGGCGCTCGGGGTTCGTCGAGCTTTGGCGTCTCTTCTTCGGGCAGCGGCTCCTCCAGCGGTGGCCGCGACCAGCCCAGCGCCGCTACTGCCTAGAGGGAGGTAGCGGGTCTGCCCGCCATCGCGCCTCGGTGAAGCGCGAGAGGGAGTCCGCCTGAGCTCCAGAGGCGGTCCGAGCTCTCGTCGCGAGTTGGTGTCGGGCGAGTCACGCCTGTTTTGTTCTTTTCCTTTTCCCGCGCAAGGAGACAATAGTGTAGGCGGGGGTGTCGGTGTCAAAACCGGCGGATCTCGGGTAGGGGGTCCCGAACTGTGCGTCTAGGCGGATGATAACAGGAGACAAGGGACACGATGTTTTTACCCAGCTTCAGGCCCTCTCGATGGAGGTAATACCCTACTCCTGCTTGATTAATATTGATGATATGGGTAGTACAAGAGTAGATCTACCACGAGATCAGAGAGGCTAGACCCTAGAAGCTAGCCTATGGTATGATTGTTGTCTCTATATCGACTAGCCTGGCCTCGGTTTATATAATGCACCAGAGGCCTAGGATAACAAAAGTCCTAGCGGAATATGCCGGTGGGGGAGGAGTCCTTGTCTTGATCGCCAAGTCTTGTGGAATCTTCCTTATATGCGGCAACTGTCCGGACTAGCCCATGAGAATACGGCCATGGGGATCCTCGGCCCAATCCAACTGATCGGGAGACGACGTGGTGAGTACCCCCTAGTCCAGGACACCGTCAGTAGCCCCTTGAACCGGTCTTCAAGTTGGGGACGCTCCTCGATTCTTCCGAACTGTTCTTCATCTTCGGTCGTCGGTCTTGAAAACTGGTTCAACAAATCTTCTCATCTTTGATCTCGAGGATCGCCGAAATGCATTCAACGAGTTTACACATCGGGTATCCGAGGAGCCCCTTTAAGTTTCCGGCCTTTATCAATGCCTTGTTATTTTTATGCCACACCTCGGGTTTGAAGTTGTTCCCGGGCGGCAGCGTCCTCTTGCGTCCGAGCTCCAACGCCGGACTGCATTCGAGGTATCTTTGCAGCCGAGCACCAATGCCGGACTGCTTCCCAGCTCTAACACCGGACTATGTATCCGAGCTCCAACGCCGGATCAGATCCGAGCTCAAACGCCGGACTCTGTATCCGAGCTCCAACGCCGGACTGTATCCGAGGTGTCGTAGATCACCTTGGTTCAAAGAAGTTTGAAGGAGTTTAGCCGAGCTTAATGCCAGAAATGCCCTCTATGGAGCCAGCCACTAGCGCCCGAGCTTTATGCCGGACTACTTCCGAGGTGGTGCACCACCCCGAATGTGGGCCAATTTTTGTCAATATTTTTGATTGGTGCAATTTATTCTCTGCCGAGATACATAGCCAGTAGCCCACAAGGTGTGTATCGGTCTAAAACCTGAGATGCACATAAGGATGACATAAAACCGTTGATCCCCATAGCCGCTGAGACTCAGGTTGATTTGCAAAATCGGTCTGAGGATCAAGTCCTAGCTCGGCAGAATACTTCGGGACACAAAAAGCGGCGTGCTCAGTCCTCGAGACTCGGGTTGGGTGCGGCCGACCAACCCGAGGATCAAAATCTCCTCGAAAACTGTATTGCACTTAAAATTTTCTGCATAGAATGTGCAATGCAGTAGCACCCGAGACACTGGTCGGGTGGCAACACCAGATCAGGGGATTGATGTGCCCCTTTAATATTTGTAAATAATAAGCCCGAAGCCCGGTAGCCCCCGAGCCTTAATGTGGGCATGGGTGGCCGAATTAAGGATCGATATCCATAGTAAAATCACAAATTATGTGTAATGACTCAATGTATCCAAGTACTTTACGTCATTAATGCTCGGATCCGCATTGTACAAAACTTTGTTGACCGACCATCGGCTTCCACCTCCTCGGCCAATAGCCGAGGAGTGTTTGTCCTACTTTATAAAGCCTTTATGAGGGCAAATATTTACAACAAACAAGGCAATCTGGCCATACGGTTTTATAAACAAAGGTACGCGGAGAGATATGTTATATTACTGTTTAACAGAAGACATGTCTTCCAAAGAAAATAGTCCCGCTATCGGTTCCTTTCTTTGGGTTGTCATGCTACGCATGATCCTGAAACCGCAGCTCCAATGTAAGAGCAAAATATTGAGGATTTAGTTTGGGAGGCCAGTTACTAGCCCCCGGTAGTGCTCGGCGACAGTCGAGGTCAAGCCGGAAACACTTCGGCCAATTTTAGGAATGGCCCGTCATTTAATATAGTCATCGGATCGCTGACCAGTTTACACCTATTGTGACAGTCAATTTTCGGCTTTCTCCACTGAGGTGCTTGACCATGCAAGCTGGAAGCACAATCGCAGTGGTTCTCCCTTTGCACACCTAGCCGAACAAAGCGGAACATAGGAGGCAAGCGCGGGAACCGGGCAACCCAAATATTGACCAAGACACAATTGGCTGATGCATATATAGCAATATCCGAGAATGTTTTGCCAAATCTCTAAAGGTGTCCGGCGTTGCCTTTGCGAGACTTGTGCTGAAAACACACAAATAGTTTAAAAGTGCCAAAAGCTTGGAAAACCAAAAAGCGTCGATAAAAACATGACGTCCGAACAAGATCAAGTGTTCGGTGCCAATCCGAAAATTGGACTTTAGAAAAAAAGTGCTTCTGCCGTGCTTTAACATGACACATCCTATCTCAAGACTTCAAGCGGGCCAGCCTACGGCTTCAGTCTCCCATCCCGAAGGAGGAGTACTTCTCATTAGGCCAGTTTAGAAAACTAAACTCTTGCGGTTTTGAGAGAGAAATTAGGCTCCCCGGCCAGTGACCTCACACTCGTGTCGAGAAAAGGAGTGATAAATAATAATAAAAACTCTGCAACGACTAAGAAGAAAAACACTTATTATAAAACGGCTCAAATAAACATAAGAGCCCCCATGTGACTTGGGTAAAAGAATGATTGTATGTACCGAAGTACTTATATCATATCTATGTTCAACCGAACTTTAAACGCGTCTTAACCGACTGTCGGCTTCTCCCTCTTCGGTCAATGACCGAAAAGTGTTATGTACTCCATCTGTCGAGAATATCGACGGTGTTTCCAATAACCAGGCAATCAGGTCATAAGGCTGTAACGGACAAATCGCGCTCAGGGAACTTATGCTATATTACTAATAAAGTGTAAGAAGCATCTTCGAAGAAAATAGTACCCCCACCGATACCTTTCTTCGGTGCTCATTGTTAATATGAGACTTGTGCAATAGATTTTTTGTACTCATGAGTTCCGTTGTGTGTTGACCATTATTGAAAACAGTAAAAGCGCTAGCTTTCGGCTTCACCAGTCGGCGTCCGGCTCGGGTGACCCGATCGTGACAATCGCAGAGGTGCTCCTTTACTCCCTAGCCGAACAATCGGGAGCGAGGGGTAAGCACAGAGCCGAGCAACCCAGCTTGCAAATCGCTTAAGTCAATATGGTGCATATTGTGGCGTAATACACGAACAAGGAACGAAGCCGTACAAGTATAATCATATGCAAGAGGAAAAGCTTCATGAAGGAAGCCCCAAATGAATTGGGTATTTGAATTTATGCGTCACAAACAAAGTTTGGACCAGGAAATTTTTTACAAGCAATTTTTTTCCAAAAAAGTATAATGCTTGGTCGAACCGAACACAAGTTAGAAATTAAAGCTTTGAGCATGAAAGCGACTTAGCTGGTTAATGTGTTCGGTATTGATGACGCGGTCCGAGCTTGATACGGGACAATGTTCCATCCCCCAAGCCGGTCCGGAGGTGGCGGAGCGGAGAGCTCGACATCACCAAGTGGTGACATAGCATGGTCAATGCAAACCGGCAGAGTGACGCGAAGTCCCCGGATCATTTTCTGTGCACAAAAATGGTGCAAACCGGAGATAATAGTAATAATGCTAATTAAAAAAATCGTTGCATAATAAATAATTTATGCAAAGTGAGTAATAAAAGAAATATGGCCTGGCGCCGAAGTCAATGTCGATGCAGGTCGTCGGCGTAATGCAATAAAGGCGTGGCAAAGCCTGGATTCACAGGTCGGTCCGAGTTCCGGATGCGGCGTTCGCCGGACTATGTACGGAAACCGACCGAACCATCATGCGACCGTCGATAATGCGGCCACCATTTGATAGACCTTTGTACATACGATGGACAAACCAGAGTAATAATTCCTTGGGAAAAATGAACCCAAACAAGCAAACAATACTGGGATTAATAGCACCTGGTTTATTTGTTGTAGCAATCCGAAGGAAGGTGATTCCCAAAATTGGGACTCGATCCGCGCACCTATTGCACGATGGGCGATAAAACGACGGCATGGCAATCTGGCAAGGTTGGCTCGCCGAGGCAAAGCCCTCGGTCATGCTAACGTGACAGAGCTGGTCGGCTAGCAACGCCGAAGCGTCCGGAGTAGGTTGATGAAGAGATGGCGAAGCCCCCGGTCCAGCCGAGATGTCGAAGTAGGTCGACGTGATGGACACCAGCTTGGAAAAGCAATAGTGCGGCCCTGCCGATGCAGGTCGTGACGTGGTCGATGCCGGCTTGATGAAGCGACCGTGCGGCGATGCCGGTATGCCCGCTCCGTGTAATCCGTGGGGCGGTGATGTTGGTTATGATTTATCCTTCGCGATGCCGGACTCTTGTTCGGCTTACCTAGATGATGATCTAAAGAAGTTGAGCTCGGCTCAACAAAGCGACGACGTGTCTAGCGTAGGTCGGCAGCCGTGGAGCAATATTACCGGACTGGTTTGACACCAGCATGATATTGAAGATAGCGGGATGTGTTCGGAAACAAAACACAACACCCCATACAAAACTTCCTTCAAAAAGGATGTCCGAAATCCCGTTCATAAAAAAGACGAACTCGGGTCGGATTCGTTGCCGCAGAAAACAGATCCGAAAAGTGATGCACCAATCGGAAGGTTCCCGGAGTTGGGACGGTCGGATCGAGCTGAAATTTTGAGGGGTGGTAGATATAGGAATTCCGCAGCCGATCAACGGTTGGATCTTCCAAAGGAAGTCAGAGCTAGAAGCTGGACACCACGCCCTAAACTCGTCCAGATTCTCGTCCAGATTCAATGCGGCTCCGGTATATCGTAGATTGACAGAGATTCCTCCATCGGAACTCGACGAAATTTTCCAGGGTTGTTGTAGACTCAATTCCGCACAATTCCACCGAAGCAATCGTTAAAACAACGCTTGAGGAGGCGGTGGCGGCGGACACAAGTCCGCTGTCCAGAAAAAAAAGACGGCCGCCCGAGGGCAATGTTGACGTTGAGTCCCCGGGCTCCCTGGATGATTCCTCCATGATCTTGATAGAGATCGGAGTTGATGTTGATGAATGCCCTCATCCGAACATGACGATCGGAGGTTGGGCGTAGTCCTTGGTCGAACCAAGGTGACCAGTCGAGCTGGTGACGAAGATGCCGAAGTCGTAGTTGATCTGCAGGCGAGCCATCGACCTTTTGCCGAACACACAGCGGAGCTCTCAATGAAAGCACCAATGTCTGTGTCAAAACCGGCGGATCTCGGGTAGGGGGTCCCGAACTGTGCGTCTAGTCAGATGGTAACAGGAGACAAGGGACACGATGTTTTTACCCAGGTTTGGGCCCTCTCGATGGAGGTAATACCCTACTCCTGCTTGATTAATATTGATGATATGGGTAGTACAAGAGTAGATCTACCACGAGATCAGAGAGGCTAAACCCTAGAAGCTAGCCTATGGTATGATTGTTGTCTCTATATCGACTAGCCCGGCCTCGATTTATATAATGCACCAGGGGCCTAGGATAACAAGAGTCCTAGCCGAATACGCCGGTGGGGGAGGAGTCCTTGTCTTGATCGCCAAGTCTTGTGGAATCTTCCTTGTATGCGGCAACTGTCCGGACTGGCCCATGAATATACGACCATGGGGATCCTCGGCCCAATCCAACTGATCGGGAGACAACGTGGTGAGTATCCCCTATTCCAGGACACCGTCAGGGGGCGTGCTTGGACTATTGCTGTTAATTATCATACTGTTTCCGCTATTTCGGCATTATGTTTTTGTGCCACATGCCTGCGCATAGAAATTACTTAGCTCGGGGGGCCTGTCGTGGCCTTTGTTTCCCGAGGCCGAGGCCTCGTCGAACGCTTCATGTCCTGCAAAGGTTAGTCTGGAGAGGTAGCTCTCGGCCTCGGTATGGGCGACCGACCAGTCCTGTGTTCATGTCGCGGTGCCCGTGGGGCATGGACTGGAGGGGTGCTCCTGTAGTGGACCCGGGTAGGGAAGCCTCAAACGATAAGGGCAGACAACACTTGCGAGGGTGCCTGCGCTGCTCCCTCGCGAGACTTGCGCGAGAGAAATCGAGGCAGGAGAGCGAAAAAGGCAAAGAGTCACAAGCCAAAGACGGCAACAACTTCAATAAAACTTCAAATGGGAATGAACAAGCCAACTGTAGAAAGCAAATGAGAAAAGCCGCGTCCGGCACATAATCTAGTCTTCGACGTCTTCTCACCAGCGCAGAGCTAAGTGCTGCTACTGGGTGTGGGAGGGAGCCCCAGGGCCTGAGGCCGGCACTCCTGAGACTCCGGGGCGTGTACAGCCCCAACTCATTATTATGTGAGAGTGTAACGGGCGGCAAGCTTCACAGGCACTGGCCTTCTTCACAGGCTCCGGGCCTTTCTCAGAAAAATAAACTTCACAGGCGTTTTCCTTCTTCATAGGCACTGGGTCTTTCGTAGATAGATAAGCTTCACAAGCATTTGCCCTCTTCACAGGCTCCGGGCCTTTTTCCAAAACGCATCGCTTCACAGGCATTCGCCTTCTTCACAGGCACCGGTCCTTTTTCCAAAACGCAGCGCTTCACAGGCATTCGCCTTCTTCACAGGCACTGGGCCTTTTTCCAAAACGCAGCGCTTCACAGGCATTCGCCTTCTTCACAGGCACCGGGCCTTTTTCCAAAACGCAGCGCTTCACATGCATTCGCCTTCTTCACAGGCACCGGGCCTTTTTCCAAAACGCAGCGCTTCACAGGCATTCGCCTTCTTCACAGGCTCTGGGCCTTTTTAGGGGTAAAACCTCCTTAGGTGCTGGATGTTCCATGCATTCTGGACGGGCACCCCCTCCCGAGTCTCCAAGCGTGCGGAGCCGGGCCTGGAAACATGAACAACCTTGAACGGGCCCTCCCACATGGGGGAGAGCTTATGCGATCCCTCCTGGAGAGAACCCGCTTTGAGCACGAGGTCCCCTACCTCAAGAGTTACGGGGGCGAGATGTTGCGGCAATGGTATCGTCGCGGTGCTTGTTGGTACCTCGCCGCTCGTGGCAGCGGCTTCCGACGATGCTCCTCCCCAAAGACGAGGTCATCCCCGCATGGCATCTGTTGCGCCTCGTCGAACGCCCGGGACCCGTCGCGGAACGATGTCCGACCTCGTGAGGGAGGACCGCTTCAGCTCCATAGACCGGGAAGAACGGGGTCTCGCTGTCGGCTTGGTCGCGGCTGTCGCGGATGGACCACAATATGGATTTGAAGCTCATCGTACCAGCCTCTGCCGCGGGCCTCCGGCTTCTTCTTGAATGTCCTGGTTTTGAGGCCCCTCGGGACCTCCGCATTAGCCGCTTCGGCTCGACCGTTGCTCATGGTGTGCTACCGAGGCGTAGCATATGTGCGTCCCCAAGGTTAGCACAATATGTTTTGAAGAGGTTCTTGGTGAACTGCGAACCGTTGTCGGTGATGATGCGGTTCGGCACCCGAACCGACTCACGATGCCCTTGATGAACTTGACCGCAGAACACGTGGGGATGGTGCGGACGGCTTCCACTTCAGCCCACTTGGTGAACTTGTCCTGGCGGCGTAGAGGTAGCGATAGCCTGGCGCCCGAGGAAACGGGCGGGATATCCAACTCCTGCACTGCGAATGGCCACGAGAGGGTATAGTTTGCGAGACCTCCGCCCGGCTAATGGATCTGCTTGGCATGGAATTGGCAGGCCTCACAAGCCTTCACCGGTTCGGCCAGCGTCAACTGGCGCGATGGGCCAATAGAACCTGGCTGCGAACGCCTTGCCAACGAGGGTCCGTCATGATGAATGATGCCCACGATCTCCACCGTGTATATCTGCGTGATTCCTTCCCTTGCTCCTCGGAGATGCAAACAGGGACACATCATTTGGTCGCTTCCGTTAGAGCTCTCCATCCCTAATGCAAGATGATGTGGCTTGCTGCGCCACACGCCCGCTTCCTCCTCCTTCTCTCGACAAGGTCCCTTGCGTCCTGTAGCTCGGAGCTCTGTGATCCATGCACCCTCCACGAGGCTCCAGGCGTCAAGAGCGGTAGCGCTCCTTAGGCCGGGCCATGACCGGGGGCTCCTGAGGCTGGTGGCTGGGGAGCTCCTCCGAGGCTGCACCGTGCTTGACAGCGATGGCGTGGCCGAGGGCTTGAAGAGCCGCTCCTCAAGACGCCCGGGCTCTGAGGTAGCCACTGGATGCCCGTTTGGCGATGTCGTCGGCCTCTTGATTGGTGCCCGCAGGGGCTGTCTTTGCAACTCCAGCCCCCAGAACTGCTTCTCCATCCTGCTGACCTCTGCGAGGTAGGCTTCCATTTGCTCATCCCTCGGCTCGTATACCTTGTTGGAGAAGTTGACGAGGAGTTGTGAATCACCCTTGATGGTAAGGCGCTTCACTCCTAGGACAGCTGCGGCCTTCAGGCCTGCTATCAGGCCTTCAAATACTGATATGTTGTTGGAGACCTTTTCACTGTGCAGGAAACAGAGCAGCACGGCGTAGTAGAGCATGTCTTGAGTAGGAGATATAAGCACCGCTCCAGCCTCAAGGCCGTGCGGAGAACGCCTGTCAAGTACATGACCCAATCGTCCCGGCGCCTCGCTTCGGGAGAGGGATCGATCCTCATCAGCCTTGAGGCCCGGCGCCTCCGTCTATTCCGCCACGAAATCCGCCAATGCGGCCCCCTTGATGACTCTGGTTGTGCTGAATTCGAGCTGAAATGCTTGCAGTTTAATGTTCCACTCAGCGACTCTTCCAAATTGAGTTGGGGCTCTGAGCACCCTTTCCAAGGGGTACACCGAGACAACCTTGATGGGGTGGCCACGAAAATAATGCCGAGCTTGCGCGAGGCCACCAATAGCGGGAGGAGGAGTTTCGAGGCATGGGGTACCGCGCTCGCGTCCCGCAACATCAGGCCGACGAAGTACACAGGGTGTTCAACGAGGTTGGGAGTGCTGGTGTCGATGGCGCCCTCCAGAGACCGTGGCGCCTCCTGAGATAGTGGAGCCTCCAGCGGCTGGTCGCCAGGAGGAGGGGTCTCTTCTGTCCTGAGTGCGTTTCCCCGCGGCGGCTGATCCTTCTCGGCTGTGGTAGTGGTCTCGGTGAGTCTTCCTTGATCCTGCTTTGCCTTGACCCGGGCAGCTGCCGCGGCTTTGGTCCGACGCTCCTCCCTAACCGCCACCAGGGCTGCGCTGGCGGAGTAGGGAGTGGCTACAAGGTAGAGCACCAGGTGTTCTTGAGGGCGCGGGGCCACCATTACCGGAGGGCTGGTTAGGTACCTCTTGAGATCTTGGAACGCCTTGTCGGCCTCTTCATTCCATTCAAAGGGCCCCTTTTTCTTCATCAGCTGGAAGAAAGGAAGCGCTCGCTCCCCCAACTTGGAGATGAAGCGTCCTATTGTGGTCACACACCCAGTGAGCTTCTGCATTTCTCTAAGGGTCTTTGGCGGGCTCATGTCCTCGACCGCCTTGACCTTTTCTGGGTTAGCCTCGATGCCTCGGTGGGACACGAGGAAGCCCAAGAGCTTGCCCGAGGGGACCCCAAACACACACTTCTCCGGGTTGAGCCGCAGGTTCACTGCGTTGAGGCTCACGAAGGTTTCCTCCAGGTCTTGTATCAGGGTTCTGGCTTCCCGAGACTTCACCACAATGTCATCAACGTAAGCCTCAACATTCTTCCTGAGCTGCGGGCCCAAGGTGATGTGCATCAGCCACTGAAAGTTCGCCCCTGCGTTCCGCAGCCCGAACGGCATGCATGTGTAGCAGTACTCCCCACACGGGGTCAGGAAAGCCGTTTTTTCCACGTCTTCTACCGCCATCTTGATCTGGTGATACCCAGAGAAGGCATCCAAGAAACACAACAGGTCGCACTTTTCGGCGGTGGAATCGACGATCCGATCGATCTGAGGGAGCGGGAATGGATCCTGTGGGCAGGCTTTGTTGAGGTTGGTGAAGTCGACACACATACGTTCCTTCCCCCTTTCTTTGGCACGACAACCGGGTTAGCCAACCAATCTGGGTATCGGACCTCGCGAATGACCCCTGCAGCTTCCAGTTTGCGGGTCTCTTGGACGATGAAAGCCTGCTTTTCAGTGGACTGCCGTCTCGCTTTCTGCTTCACAGGGCGTACGTTGGGGCACACGTTGAGGTGATGCTCGATTACGCCTCTAGGGATCCCCGCCAGCTGATCAGGCTCCCAGGCGAACACCTTCTTGTTCGCGCGCAGGAACTTGACCAGGGCCTCCACCTGCTCGGGCTCGAGGTTGGCGCCTATGGTGTAGGTGGCGTTAGTGGATCCGTCCTCGTCGAACTGTATCTGCTTGGTTTCTGTCTTGTCCTGGGTGAAGAGCTGCTTCCTCTTGGCCGGCACAGCCCCCTTGGGCTCAGGGGCGTCTGAGTCAGCGGGCTGCGCCGACGCTGCCGTCTTGAAGACGAGCTTGAGCACTTGCAACGCATCCCCGGTGTCTCCGGACACGGTGAGGACGCCGTTGCTCCTGGGCATCTTCATGAGGTTGTACGCTGTGTGAGTTGCGGCCATGAATCGGGCTAGTGCTGGGTAGCCGAGGATGGGAGCGATGTCGAAGTCGATCAGCTCCGTGCGAAAGTTGTCGTAGGTGCCGAAGGTTACCGGGAGACAGATCTGCCCCAGGGAGCTGGATGAACCGCCCCTGACGCCCAAGAAGGGCCGGCTGGGCTGAAGCCGCTCCGGCGGTATGTGGAGGAGGCTGAAGGCTTCAACCGAGAGCATGCTGAGGCCCGCGCCACCGTCGGTGAGAGTCCTGGTGACGGCCACCTGGCAGATGGTGGGTGTGCAGAGCATTGGGAGCGCGCTCGAGCGGGCTGAGTTGGTGGGGTGGTCCTCCGAGCTGAAGGCCACATCGGCCTTGGGCGCCGACCGACCTGGGGGAGCCCCCTGCTGTGCAGAGGCAGCGCCGATCTGGCGGACGAATGGCTTGACGTGGCGGCCTGAAGGTGGCGCCTGCGAGCCGCCCAGGAGAGCTGCGACGACGAAGGGCGCCAAGACATCTTGGCGAGGAAGAGGTTGCGCAACTCCTCCCAAGAGGCCACGGAAGCCGCTAGCAGGTGGAGTAGCCACATGCGCGGGGCGTCGGTGAGGGCCATGGGGAGCCAGTTGGCCACGACCCTGTCGTCACCCCCTGCTTCGAGGACGGACTCCTCGTACGCCAGCAGGAAGGCCAGTTGATCAGTCGTGCCGTTGTAACGCGGTGGCATCTCCGGCTTGAACTTGTTCGGCCACTGCGTCTGTCGCAAGGCTGGGGCCAAGGCTCGGAGCCCCCTGGCCCCCGCGCTGGCGCCGGTGGCCGTAGTGGGCGGCGCGCTGCTCATCGTAGGGCAAGTCACGATGTCGGCGGAGAGCAGGTCGGCGGAAGGGAAAGCTCCGACGCACCCCTACCTGGCGCGCCAAATGTCGGATTTCGGGTTCCGGCAGACCCTCTAGGTTCGAACTCTGGGGTGCACGCGGAGATCTCACCCCCTACCTACCTGTGCCTCGTCACCTCGCTAGGATCTAAACTACCAAAAGAACAACATAAGAGACGCAAGGTTTATACTGGTTCGGGCCACCATTGTGGTGTAACACCCTACTCAAGTGTGTGATGTGGTGGATTGCCTTTTGGGCTGATCATGAACAATACAAGGAAGAACAGCCTCACGAGGGTCTGTTCTTGGCCTGTGCGATGAACTGCTAGGGGGAGTTCAGTCGCACTCTCTCTCTCTCTCTCGATTGCTTGATCTCTAGCTCTGTCCTCGATTCCGGATCCTGGATCCTGTGGGTGGCTAGTCCTATTTATAGGCAAAGGCCCTGGGCCTCTTCCCAAATATTGAGCGGGAAGAGCGCCAACAATTGGCCATTTTGAAGGGGAACATCTAGTACACTTATCCTGACTAAAGGTGGTCCTCGCCTGTCAAAGGCTCTTGTGGTGACGCCGGCTTGGGCTCCACGATGACTTCCTTCCTGCCGTTGCGACGGTCTTGGTCTTGTTGCACCGAAACGGGTGCCTTTGCTTGATGCTCTTGCCTGTGCTTGCCCCCTTTTCACCAAAGAGGAAATGAGGACACTTCGCGGGCTGGTGCCCACCGGGCGCCCTTGGTCGTCATGGCTTGTGTCATGGGCACCTCGTGAGGTACCCCGCCTTGATCTCTCCGCCTCCTCGCGAGCCAGCCTAACGAGGCCTTGCCTGAGGAAGCTTGTCCGTCCCCGCCTCATGCGAGGCTTGGCCTCGCAAGGGTCTTGAGCTTGTGCCGATGGAGATGGGTCGACTGGCCACCCCTTGAGCCACGCCGCAGTCAGCAGTGCAGCAAGTCTGGGTACCCCGTTCCTTAACGCCGACAATGACGATGATAGTTTTTCTTTATGTTGTTGTTTTTATGGATCTTTTGCTGTGTAAAAACATACTGTACTATATTTGTTATGCAAGTTGCCTGACTTGGGTTAGTCTACCACTTCAGGCGGTTGGATGAACATACTCTATGAACAAAAATTATGTGTCAGCGATAGGATGGATGAGTTTGGTTTGTTCACATGCGACAACACGTGTCAGTGAGGGTGCATTCCCTAGGTTGGGTTTGCGACGTGCAGGAGCGACTGTGTGAGGGTGCGGTGCGACCGCGGCATGCAGGAGCGACCGTGTGAGGGTGCGGTGCGATCATGACAGCCGTGCGCAAGTGTACCTCCTTCTCATTTTGAAAACTTTAGGCAAGCTTGGCAGAAATGTGTGGCGAAGTTTGGCAATGCAAGGCCTAGACCCAAACAGGATAAGTACGTACGTACTAGGAGTGCTAGTGTTAAAAAAGAAAGGCGGGGTTTTCCTTCGCGGGATTTAATCGATACAAATCCTCGTTTCACGTGTCAATTAATGCGATTTTTTTTCGAAAGACCAAAGAGCTAACCATCTCACTCCTCATCGCTTGATTAATGCAGCACCATGCAAACCAACCTTCTCACTTCCGCATGCATGCAGGGGATATTAATGTCCTTGGTTGCTAACCCCATCAATTTTGCCTCGATTAGTGTTAGTGGCCATTTGGAGATTGTAATTTTGATAATACTGGCCTTGTGTACAAAAAAATGGAGGTAGTAACTATATTTGACTTCCTTCCCCATTGCGGTGACATCGATGATTTTTTTATGTGGTTTGGCGAAGTGCGTTCGACGGAGAACACCATTGAGGGAGACCACGGTAAGTTGTTCGCAAGTGCCGCCTGCAAGCCGAGACAACCGCCTTATTTGCATCCAGGAAGTCCTTTACTAGTACTACTACTAGGAGTACTAGTGCGGTGAGATGGTTTCTCGAAGAAGACGATGGAGAAGCGGAGTCAGCGAAGAGTGAAATGATGGTTGATTTGTCTGGTGCTTTGTGATTTGATGCCTCACGGCTTTGTGATTTGTGATAGAAGGGACGGGGGAGTAGACTCTGTGCTCTATACTGTATTACATGCGTCCAAGCATGGGAGAAAGAGGAGAGACGTTGCATTTTTCTATTCCTTCGATCAATCAACCAGGGAGCTTCGGTTCCATCTTTTTGGCTTTGGCAACACTGGCCCACAATGGTTCCCACGATGCCAAAAGCTATTTTCACATTTGGCTACACATTGTGGATGCCCTTAACCGTACCACTTGGTTTTGCTCCTGTGTGCTATCTATACAAATCTCAATTATATTGATCTAAAAATTATAGAATCAAGATTAGTAAAAAGGAGGTGATTTTGCCGCGCGGATGGCGGTTTTCTAACATGTGGTCCCACGTGTCAGTGCTTTACCAAGCTGATCCGCGTCCCACATGAGGCAGAACAACGACAGAAGCAACACGTGGTTAAGTTGAAGAAGATGAGGGAGAAGCGGATTCAGCAACGAGTGAAATGATGGTTGCTTCGTCCCTCCAACTTCGTTTTTTAGCATCATTACTTCGTCCCTCCAACTTAACTGCGGGAAAGATGCAGCTTTGTGATTTGACGCCTCATTGCTCATTACTACTCCGGCGCCATGACTGGGGTGCTTCACCCGGCTGCTCTGCCTGCTTGTATTCCGGTATGGCACGTGGACCCGGTAGCTTGATGTCCCACATGTCGGCGAAAGGACTAGAATATTTATGAAAGCGAAGCGCCCAATCTTACGACGGAGGAGTAGACGACAACGGCCTAGTGAACTGTCACTTGTCTTTGTATAGTACTATATTTTGCTGTTTCATACGATCCATCGATACAAACCCGATTAACAGAAAGGGCGGATTTTTCCCGCGGTAGATGATAATCTTGGCCATACATTTCAAAGGCAATTTTAATGTATGCAAACTGAATAATTATAAGTAACAATATGATATCTAGTAAAACTAAAAACACATATGATTTATTGTGTTAGAGTGTAGTAGTAGTCTTGTATTGCATAGTTGTTAGATGTAACATGCGAGAACGTGTAGAGATGTAGTTTTGGAGGGCCTACACAGAGAAAAGCGTAATACGGTCACCGAACTTCGGAATAAGCTGATTACGGTCACTATATACGTTTTGAAGTGATTATCAGGTCACTTGCTCACAGTTCAGCACCGGATTGCACTCTGTTGACCGGCCAAATAGTCTACGTGGCGCCATGTTGACTAGTTAAATTGACCATGTTCCTTGTGGGTCCCAATTCGCCGATTCGCATAGGGAAAAGGTCGATAAACACAAATTTACGCAGCGCCGACAAGGCTCCAACCCGTGCGCTGGAATCACTGGTTGTGTATGTATGCATCGGGGCACGATGTGTGCGCATGCACGTGTAGGTTGAGCACTTGAGCGTGATTGTGTGTGTTGGTCGTGGTGGTGTCTTGGTGTGTGCATGCATGCGTGCGTGTGTGCGTGTGAGTGTTGCGTGCGTGCGTGGCTGCGTGTATGCGTGTGAGTGTTGCGTGCGTGCGTGGGTGCATGTGTTTGTGTGAGTGTTGCGTGGATGCTGTTACGTGTGCATGCGCGTGTGTGTATAATCACCACACCAGCTCTCGTGTGTTAAAACAGACGGCTCAACATACCAATACAAGGCCACCTTGTCCGCCAGCTCATGGGTCATGACTTGAACCACCACAAAATATATTTTTTGTCGTTTGTTTTCATTCTTACTAGCAAGATGCCTCGTATGCGTTACGTAACATCAAGATGCATTTGTATGACTTGCTTATCTTGTGAGAGAACAGGATGAACGAGGGAAGGCCTTATTTGCAAATGTGGAGAGGTGTGTGGGTACCTTTTTGCAAAATTGCCATAGTTTCTTTCCTATCCGTCAGATATAAATCGGACGACCCATATTGCAGGATGGCAGGCACACCATCATCACCAACTCTGTTTTTATAAGAGTGTATTTTATGTATTCTATAAGAGTGTAGATGTAGAGTAGATACAAGTCGACAGGTGGGCACGATGGTAGAGAGATAATGTGATGCAACACTAGAGGTGCCACGTGGAGCATTTAACTGGTCAACTAGTCATGTCATGAGCAAATACTGAGTTGTACGGTGAGCCTGCGGATCGTATAATAACCACGAAACGTAAACGGTGACCGTAATGAGTGGATTATGAAGTCCAATGTATGTATCGTGCTTTCTCTTCAAATACAATAATCGTCATTGCATATATCGCGAGAGAAAGATGAAACACGCGTGAATTTTCTGGGGGCTTACTTTTAGAGGACCTGGAGATAGTTTTGTGTGCATACGTGAAAGGGGCGTACAGGGAGGGGGGGTGTATGCAATGGGGAGAGAGATGCTCTTCGTTTCTCTTTATTATGACTAACTTTGTATATAATATAAAAATACACAAATTCACAGTGCGGAATAAATATCATTGTGGGCACCATGCAATGCAAATTAGCGTTCGTACTCCTCCATATAAGTTTGTAATGTTGTATATATGTAGAAACTCTAAAATAAATTTTGGCCACACTTTATTCAAAAGGAATGTTGTATGTGAAATAAACGTGAAGAGAGGGCTCTTTAGATCAATGGGGTATGTGATGTAACATGTGTGAATGTGTAGTTGATGCATTTGGCGGGGCCTAGAGATGTATGTGTGTGTATTACGTATTCGAGAAAGGCATGGATAGAGGGGCCGACGGGGGGGGGGGGGCGTGGGAGAGATAACACGAGAAATAAGAGTGGTCTAGAGAGAGAGACGAATATGACATCACGACAAGAGATTCCATTCCCTTGAGTGTGTATATGCAAGGGGGGAGGGAATAGAGGCACGAGGAGAAATTTTCTGTGTGTGGTGTGTTTGTGTTGGTATGTGTGGGTGTGAGAAGATAATGAGACGTGGGGGCAGAGGGTGTGTCACCGCGTGAGGTCCGGTGGGTCGAGGTGAGGCCCTTCATTCGGTTCCGTCCTGCGCCACATTGGTCGGCCCATGACACAATTAGGAAGACCCATGGATGACTAGTCGTACAAGACAAAGATAGCAGAATTGTGAAGGACTCTGTGTCCACTGACAAAGTCGTCTAGGATTTGTAACCCTAGGTTCTCGGACTAAAGTAACCCCTTTATCTCTGATATTACTATTCATCCAACCTAACTTTAAGGGGCATCCTACAGAATGCTTTGCTAGAATCGTAGTCGTCAATTAGGAAGAGAGGTGTGAGACAATGCGTGAGAGACAGGCGTAAAGATAATGTGCGTACATGAGACATGTAGGCAGGTCCATGTATATAGAAAGGGTCGATGAGGATTGTGCGTGTGTATGTTTGCGGGAGGAAGAGTGCTTGTGATAAAGGTTAGTGAAAACAGTTGTAAATGGTTACGAGAGGGACGGAGGGTGATATCTAGAGCATGTGTGCGAGAAAGACACCTCGGGAGAGAGTGTGTGAGCATGTGTGAGAGACTACCGATGGAGAGTGAAACTACACGTAAAAGACTGCTCTACACATTGATTAAAGATATAAATTGTATCCAAATATTAGGATGGGATCATGATATTTGCAATTCGCGTAAGGAGCGGTCATTGATCCATTAGACATCTAGATTCTATCGAATTTGAGCATGTCTATGTTATTATTCGACACAATTGATCCACATAGTTAGTATTCTGAACTCCAGACAGTGCATCGCTTTAGCAATCGAATATAAACGTGAGTATAGTTCATGTTGTGTGTGTAAAGCACATTATACATACGAAAGTTACACAATGGACATTATAAATAGCTACATATGAACTAGCATACATTTGAATTCAACTTAATGTGGTTTAGAAAAATCGAATTCAACATGTCCATTCAATTATTTGAATTTGATATCATGGCATTTGTAAACCATACCTAAATTATGGGGGCACCAATCTTTGCTCTGATTTTGTACATAATAGCATATGTAGTCGTGTACAAACTAGATTCAAATTTAGCTCCTCCATTCCAAAATAATCGTAGTTATAGGATTTTCAAGTGTCAAAACTTCAAAAAGAAGCGGATAATTTAATGAGGTTTTCAAACATACAAGGCCAAATATAACGTTGTCTCTTTAGGTCAATCCTCATAGTTCAAGAGTACTCTAAACGTGAATGCTTGTGTTTCAAAATTTCGAACGGTTACCAAAAGAGCCTCTACTACTTGAAACCGCTGGAGACCAATGTTTGGTAGTACAAGGAAATTACTTTTCTAATAACTCCGACCCGTGAAACCCGCCGGCCCGACGTCCAAAGGTCTAAACCGGGGTAGGTCTGTAGCTTTATCTAGACGCCACACAATCGCCTCCGAAAAACATTCATACACAATGGCCGCCCATGCGCGCGGCCGAAATCGGTCCTGCCCTCTATTCGAGAAACCTAGGATTACCATCCTACCCCCGACCCGCAGTAGGTCCGAAATTTAAGAAGGGGGCAAAGTTTGTACTTTCCCCAAATTTCAAACAAGCGTGTCAAATCTTCTGTTCAAAAAAGCCAAAAACAAGCGCGTACCAGACCAAAACATGGTTCCCCCCACCCGTCCGATTCCCCATTCGTACTCCGTGGGTGCCAAAACTACCTCTCCACCAGCCGCGAAACCCCGGCGTCCTCCGTCCGCCACCCCATCCCACCAATCAACTGCCACCCTCCTCCATCACGCCGGAGCCGATACCCCGACGTCATCGTCCACCGCAACCTCAACCGCAACGCCCTCCACGGCTAGTATTTGAAGCCAAGGCCGAGCCATCCGTACCCGAGCCTGTTCAACCACGCCGTCCTGCGCCTCACCGCTGCCGCTCCAACTTCGCCACCCTCCACCGCACCGGAGCTGTTCCTGCTACGCCGTCCTTCGCCGCCTCGGATCTGCTTCCCCTCCGCCGACATACGGCCATGGCAACACAGTCAACAATTTGGCCATGGGTTCGTCCAAGGCCCTCCAGAACATCGATTTTTGTCGTGGAATTGTCACGGCAGATGTCCTCGTGAAAGGACTTAGTCGTAGGGCCATCGTACGGGTTAACTCAGAGGGGTTAAAGCGGACACAAAGACACGGGAGTTATACTAGTTCGGCCCCTTCGATGAAGGTAAAGCCTACGTCTAGTTGTGATGAGATTGATGCGATTTCGGCGACTAGGGAGCAATAGCTTCGCTTAAGCCTCGAATTGTTCGTCCCTAAACCGCCGCCGGTCGTCCCCTTATATACACGGGCTGATGCCCGGCCGGTTCTGAGTCCCGATCCGGCAAATACAAGAGTCCGGCTCGGTCTCTTCTCTCTTATATTGCAAAGCAAGTTACATGATTAAGACGGTTTACATATATGGACACTAATACGCCTGGGCTCGGGCCGCAGGCCTTCGTGGGCCCTAATTATAGATTTAGGTAAACCGTTTCTTCGGGCGGTTTATATTCAGGAGTTATATCCCCAACATTAGGCCCAGATTGACTTGAACCGGTTCATGTTAATCTTCAACATCCTTAGGAAACTCTGAATCTCCCTTCGCATTTCGTAAACCGCCATCTGCTTGAACCGCCATGACGCCATCTGCTTGAACCGTAGCTGGGCGCCTTGACGTCATCTTTAACAAAGAAATCCAAACAGTAAGATTCTCTTCATTTAATACTATCCCGGAAATCGAGGCGACCGCTACGCCGTCCGCCGTTTTTGACTCCTCGATTCTCGCGCTTGTTAATTACCCCGTTTCCTTATAAATAGACCAGCGGGCCCTTTCTCTTCTTCTTCCGCTCTTATTCTTCCTCGCGACGCTCCAGCTCTGAAGCTCCGCCGCCGCCTCCGACCTTCGAACGCCGCGTCAGCGCCAGGCCGCTGCATCAACCTGATTGGACCAGAAGCTCTTGGCGCTCCTCCGCTGTTCTGCGCATCGGGTAAGGCCCCTCTTCAAACCCTAGATCCGCATCTGAAGGTCCCTGTTCATCTTGTAGTTCATCTTAGTTTCCTCATACCCGCTCTGCTATGGCCGTATGATTCAACCGTAGTATACATCCTGTGCGGCGACTGCTCTGCCATTAGTTTAACTCTTTGTGCATCTTTCATTTTGTTCAGATCATCTTGTTTAGAACGCACGAACCTTCCTGCCCTTTATGAGGCTTGCATAGGTCGCAGAAATTTTTCTTACTGAATCTTCGGTAGATCTAAATTACCTCCATTTGCATGTGAAATCTGTTTCGCCCACACTTAGTAGATTTTCCGATTCTGTCTCTTTGGGCGGTTTTGACCTTTGATAGCTAATCCGTCACTCCATTAGTCCTCGCTAAACCGAATTGGAAACCGGCTGCGAATCGCCGGTTTAACATTGTATAATGTGTACGAATCATCAATGGTGAATCGTTCTCCTTTCCTTTCGCAGCTTTAGTCTTCCGGAATGGCCAAACAATTCTCAGCTTGCAATTGGGTCCGTCTAAGGTCACCGAGACGCAACTCAACGCATGCGCCACCACCGGGCGCTTTATCTTCAAAAATGTCCTCCATCGGGCGGGTTCCGGACGCCAATGCCCTCCCGATCCGCAAGAAGGAGAAGTAATTGTGTTTGTGCAGCACTTAGACCGGGGATTCTGCCCGCCCGGATCAAAATTCTTCCGGGATGTCCTTGCAAGTTTTCAACTCCATCCACAGGATATTGGTCCCAACTCTGTGTCAAATATATGTAATTTCCAAGTTTTCTGTGAAGTCTATCTTCAAGAAGAACCATCTGTGGAGCTGATCCAGGATTTCTTTCACTTGAACCGCCGTACAGAATTTTCGGATGGTCCTAACACGGAGCTGGGTGGCGTTTCAATCCAGAAAAGGAAGGAAGTAGATTTTCCTCATGCCAAACACCATAGCCATCCGAAAGATTGGAACCAAACCTGGTTCTACTGCCGGAATACTGCTCCTGACAACGAAAATCCTTTGCCGGGTTACCGTCCTCACCGGCTTAGCAACCATCATCCGTTGCCTTTTACGCTTGACCGCCATGAACGGAAGAATTTTTCCTCAAATCATCAAACTCCGGCTTTAACGGCCAACGGACTAACCGGTGTGGACCTTGTGCGATCTTTGGGTTTCTTGGGGCATCTTGCCATTAAGCCGCCCGGATTGATGCACGAATACACCGGCAGCCTCCAAGATCCTCAAAGACGCCATGAGCTACCGATAACCGAGCTTGAAGTCACAGAGGCAAGAAGAGGCTGCTTGATGAACCGATCTCGCTCGCAGCCAAACCGGATTGGCTCCATTACGTGTGGCCAACAAACCGCCTCATGTAAGGCTCTACTCACCGCTTTTACCGACATTACTGCCTTATTGATATATATTAATCCTTGGTACCTCTCAAAGCTAACAGCTCATACGGAAGTGGACCAAACCGCCCGGCTCGCGTGTAAAGTCCAAGACCACCAAGAAGGCTGGTAAGAGGAAACCGCCGAGTCTTCTCGATCCGCCAAGGCGAAGATTCAAGCCGAGGTGAAGCTTGATATCCTCACGAGGGAGTTGCCGTAAACCGCTCTCCCCTTTGTGTTTCTTCTTGCTTGTAGCTTGTTCCTTTTATTCTTCCTTTTATCGACAATTTTAACTCCTGTGATGATGTCAAGCCACCATGCCGACCATGTTGAGGTAATCTTTCTTTCTTCCGAATCCGACCTCGTGCCGGTTAAGAGAATTTGCCGCACAGTCGGGAAAGTGAAAAAATCTCATTTCTATGCTCATTTGGATCCAAACCTTTCCTTGAAGACACAGCAGGCTGAAGAGCGCCGTACAACCCGGCATAGTGGTCAGCAGATTACCTCATCCGGTTTACCAGATACACCAACCCGTAAGCGTCGTCCAGAGGTGATTTGTTCTCCTGAAAAGCGTTATCCTTTAAAAGGTTTCTTCCGATGTCCTCTCAATCCGGCCTCGACCCAATTATCAGGCCTCTTCCAACTCTTACGGCGGTTCATCAACCACGCAATCGCCACCTCTTAAAGTTGCTGCAGGTAAGCACCATACGCCCCGTCTCCGCCAAGTCGGTTTATACTTGCGTTGGTCGGTTTATCTTATTCTAATTCTGAACATTGCAGCACCAAGGCTCGCTTGAGTAAAAAAGCGAAAACACTCGATCCTACTGCGGATGTTGATCCAGAAAAGATCCGAGAGCAGCATGGCGAAAATCCTGAAGTCGTGAAAGATAGCTCTGCCGGGTTGAACCAAGTTGACAACGCTGATCCGCCAGAACTTGAGCTGGACGCCCAAGTGGAAACCTCACATCCTGCTCCACCGAGTCCGTCACGCATCGGGTCGTAATTATTGAACCGCCGAGCCCAAAGAAGACCGCCAATCTGGCCAGCCCGACAAAAAATGATGACGTTATAGTGACGGGCACTGGCTACACCACCCCTAGCCAACCGGTCGCTTTAGCAAAACACAGCACCAAGGAAAAGTCTACCACCATGAGTAAAGAGAAGGGGAAAACCGACCGTCGCCTTATGACAACCTCTCTGCCCAAGAACTTCACTCCGGCTTTCTGAACCGACTCTACACAAATCGTGACTTCAAAGCCGGTCTGGTAAATCGCATGAAGGACCGCTATGAGGTAAGAAGTTATGCCTCTCTTGTACTTTTTTGCTGTGTAGTAGCCCCCAAGGGTCGGTTCAACTTAGCATAGTTAAGCCGGCACTTAACTTTGTATAGAACCCATATGCTTTAAACTTCATTGCCGTAGCCCCCAAGGGTCGGTTCAACTTAGCATAGTTAAACCGGGACTTAAGTTCTGTATCCCCATAGCAAACTGAGATCAACTAGCCATTAGCCCCCAAGTGCCAAGTTGAATATTTGTATTGAGCTTGGGACTTTTTAATAAAACAACTAACGTGCTCCCTTTGTTATCAGAATGAAATATACCAAAGAAACCGCATAACTCAAGGACTGCGTGCCAATCTGAAACTCAACAAGCGAAACCACCAAGGCCAAGGATGAATTGAAAACTGCCTTGGCCACTATGGAACAGCTGAAGGAATGGTATAAATCCGAGCAGGCCAACTGGGACATCGAGAGGACCGATTTGAAAAAACGGGCGGAAGATGCTGAAGCGGCTCTTAAACCGGTGACGGAAGAGCTGACCAGACTAAAGCGCCAGATTCACGCCATGACCTCTGCCATCTTTGGTAAGAAAATTTGCAATGATTACCCATGTTGTGATGTTTCCTCGGTTTAACTGACTTATGCAAGCTGATGCGAGGGAAGCGTGTCGCTTCATTTGAGCTCGATGTGCGGAAGAAGCTCAAGGCCGCTTATACGCTGATTGAGCAGTTGTATACGGCGCCCAAATGAGTCATATGTGCCACATCGTATGACAACACAGCTCCGCCCTTGATCAAAGATACGCTGGACCGCTATCCATGATTCCGCACAGCTTGAAGAGTTGAAACGATCCGCGCCCGGCTGGCACTTTATCGGGTTTCTAACCCGCCGCTAAGGCGTGGATAGCGGACCTTGATCCGGCCGACATAGCCAAGGGTTTCCCAGCGCCAAGAGAACGGCGAAGCCTTCGATAATGACGCTCAAACGAATAACAAAGGATATGCGCCCACTAAGCGAGTCAAGCGGCAGCGAAGCCAACTGGCGGTTCACCGCTCTTTCTACGACGCGAACAACAAGCGGGTGGAGTTTGTCATTCCGTATGCGAGCCTTGTTCCCCCAATCCATAAGCACACTTATGCCCCTGACGTTGATCCGGCTGACCTTATAAGTGAAGAGGCTATCTTTCAGGCCTTAACCCGGATTGATTGGTCCACCAATGACTTCCGGCCTTTGGGTGATGAAGAGGAAGAAGTTGAACCGACGCCAGATGCCCCCTCTTCCTCACGTCAACCCGGCGAGGAAGCTTAATCCGCCAAGTCGGGTGATGCATCGAAACTGCTAGTCATAACGCCATGCGAAACACCGGGCCTTGGAAGGTTTTGTAATAGAATAGCTAGTACTTTGTTTTTGAACATGCCTTTATGCCCTTAGTCTGTAACCTTTGCGCGGAGGTGCTGATACTTTGGTTTGAAGAATTGAAGCCTTCAATGCATTTTGCCTGCAATCACAAGCTCTTAAACCGCCACGGCGGCTTATGTCGCCAGCCGGCTTGTGACGCTTATATTTATATATAAGAAAATATTGATGTATACGATCAAAATTTTGTGATACAAAAATACCTGCCAGCGTCGGGCATGCAGTCGGCTTAGCCAATCTTGAGGCGGAGGTTGTATAAACCATTACCGTCAAAGGAGAAAAACAACCTCATGTTTATAATGCCGGTTTACCGTAAACCGTGGTCGGGTCATGACAAGCCCCTGTTACTCCATAATGGGATGTTAACAAAAAGTCAAACCGAAACAAATACCTCCGGATTAAAATGGACCGAATTCCGTTAATTGACAGCTTGAACCGGTTTAAAAATGTTATCGGTTTAAAAGATCAATAAAAATCAAATAATTGATTATGAAACCAATATGGAAGAACATGCAATGATAAAACCGTTTGCGGGAAGAGGCTTTTATCGAGCCGATCGATGGTGTTACCATGGTCGACAGACCAAGCTCCCCATAAGGTGTAGCTATGGTTCAAGTCAGCCAGCCCCCAATCGAAACCGTGGCATTATGCCGATCAAGTGGCATGGCAATGGTTCGGGTTCGATCAAGCCCCAAGTGACTCTATGACCTTTAGGCCGACCAAGAGGCGTGGATCGGGTTCAGATGTGACCATGTCCCCAAGTGATCTGGTGGCTTTTCGCCCATCAAAAGGTGTTGCATTGGTTCGGACACGACCAAGCCCCCAGATGACAAAACTTCAAAAATCAAGATCAAGGGCTAAACCGGAGGCTGCTGCGACAACCACTCCATGTACCCAAACCGGATTTTCTGAGCGGATACCCCGCTTTAGCCGAGGCTCCGGTTTATTGCTTTGATTCAAAATATATACATTGTCATAATATGTTCATAAGTAGAGCCGATGGCTCGTGTATAATAAGGTCAAGATGAGCTATATTCCATGGCTCGTTGGTCTCCTCTTCCGACGTCGTGAGTCTTTTTCGCTCTCGAACATCAATCGATAGTATGACCCGTTGTGCAGATTCTTGCTGACCACAAAAGGCCCTTCCCAAGGTGGGGATAGCTTGTGCATATCCGTCTGCGTCTGAATGAGCCGAAGCACCAAGTCTCCTTCCCGAAGGTTCTGTTTTAACCCGCGATCGTGATACCGACGAAGATCCTGCCGGTAAATCGCCGAACGAGCAGCCACCATATCTCGCTCCTCATCCGGTCGATCCAAAGCGCCCTGTTGCGGCAACCGCTATCTGCCTCAACATAGGCTGCCACGCGAGGTGAATCATGACGGATATCGCTGGGAAGGACCGCCTCCGCTCCATAAACCATCAAGAACGGTGTGTATCCAGTGGATCTGTTAGGGGTAGTATTGATACTCCATATCACAGACGGTAACTCTTCTACCCAACAACTCGGCGCCCTCCTCAGAAGGGACCATAAGCCGGGTTTGATACCTCTCAAGATCTCTGATTAGCTCGCTCGCTTGACCATTGACTGCGGGTGGGCCCTTTGAAGAAACGTCAAGCGGATGTGCTCACGTTCACAAAACTCTTTCATGGCACCCTTGGACAAATTGGTGCCATTATCCGTGATGATACTATGCGGAAATCCAAACCGAAGATCACCCTTTTATGAACTGAGCCGTCGTGGCGCATCACACTTGCTAACAGTGCTCGCCTCGACCCACTTTGTGAACTTGTCAACTGCGACCAGCAAGTGTGTTTTCTTGTCCTTGGACCTTTAAAAGGCCCCACCATGTCCAGCCCCCAAGTCGCAAACGGCCAAGTAATTGAATCATCCACAATTCCTGGGCGGTATGTGGGCACGCCTAGAAAACTTCGGCAACCATCACATCGCCGACCAGATCCTCCGCATCAAGATGGGCAAGAAACCAATAAAAACCATGGCGAACGCTTTGGCAACCAAGGATTTTGAACCGGCGTGGTGACCACGGTCCCCTTCATGGATCTCACGCAATATCTCACAGCCTTCCTCGGGGACACACAACGCTGAAACGCATACGACACAATCGCAATGATGCAACTCGCCATTAACAATGGTCATAGACTTAGACCGCCGAACTACCCGCCGGGCCAACGTCTCATCTTCCGTAACTTCGCCCGGTCATGTATGCCAAATAAGGGAGCGCCCAATCCGGAATGACGTGTAAGGTTGCTACCAACCGAGCCTCCGGATCAGGAATAGCCAAATCTACTTCATCAGAAGCTTGATCGACGGATTGTGCAAAGACATCAAGGAAGACATTGGGCGGACCGGTTTACGTTGAGAGCCCAGCCGCTTAAAGCGTCCGGCCGCTTCGTTCTTCCGACGATCCACATGGTCCACCTGATATCCTTTAAAGTGTCCTGCAACAACATCCACCTCCCGACGATACGCAGCCATGAGTGGATCTTTGGAATCCCAAGTACCTGATACTTGCTGGGCCACCAAGTACGAGTCACCAAAGCACTTAACCCGGCTTAGATTCATCTCCTTAGCCATCCGGAGACCATGGAGCAAAGCTTCATACTCAGCTGCATTGTTAGTACATGGGAACATTAAGCGGAGGACGTAACAAAAATTTTCACCTCGTGGGAAGTCAACACAACTCCAGCCCCCGAGCCCTCCAATTATCTGGACCCGTCAAAGTGGATGGTCCAATAGGTATGATCCGGCTTTTCTTCAGGTGCTTGCAACTCCGTCCAGTCATTAATGAAATCCACAAGTGCCTGAGATTTTACTGCCGTCCGAGGTACATACCGTCAGAAACCGTATGCCCAAGCTCTATGGCCCACTTAGCAATCCGTCCAGTTGCTTCTCGGTTCTGTATGATATCGCCCAAGGGAGCTGAACTGACCACCGTGATGGGATGCCCTTGAAAATATTGCTTCAGCTTCCGGCTTGCCATAAAAACTCCATATACCAGCTTCTGCCAATGCGGATATCTTCGCTTAGACTCAACGAGCACCTCGCCGATGTAATAAACCGCCGTTGAACCGGATATTCCTTCCCTGCCTCCTTCCGCTCTACCACAATGGCTACGCTAACCGCCCTGGCATTAGCAACAACATATAATAGAAGCGGCTCTTTGTCAATGGGAGCGGCGAGAACCGGCGGGTTGGCCAACTGCCGCTTTAAATCCTCCAATGCTTCATCGGCAGCTAAACTCCAGACAAACTGATCCGTCTTCTTCAGCATCTGGTACAAAGGAATGACCTTCTCTCCGAGGCGGCTGATAAACCAGCTTAGCGCGGCAATCCGACCCGCCAATCGCTGGACATCATTGATACACTTTGGCTTAGCCAAGGAGGTGATAGCCGTAATTTTCTCCGGATTAGCTTCAATCCCCCTGTTGGACACAAGAAAACCCAATAACTTGCTCGGAACAATCAAGACACACTTGGCCGGGTTGAGCATCATCTTGTACACCCGCAAGTTGTCAAAGGTTTCTTTTAGATCCTCAATCAACGTTTCCTTCTTCCTTGACTTAACCACAATATCATCCACATAAGCATGCACGTTACGCCGATCTGTCCATGTAAGCAATTACATGCATAGCGCCGATAAGTTGCTTGGGCGCTCTTGAGCCCAAAAGGCATAGATACATAGCAGAAGGCTCCAAAAGGAGTGATAAACGCCGTCTTCTTCTGGTCTTTAACCGCCATCTTAATCTGATGGTATCCAGAATACGCATCCAAAAAACTCAAACGCTCACAACCCGCCGTAGCATCAATAATCTTATCAATGCGGGGGAGGGCGAAAGGATCTGCTGGACAAGCCTTGTTAAGATCTGTGTAATCCACACACATGCGCCAAGTGCCATTCTTCTTAAGGACCAACACCGGATTAGCAAGCCACTCACGGATGGAAAACTTCAACGATAAACCCTGCCGCTAAGAGCACAGCAACCTCCTCTCCAATGGCCTTGCGCCTTTCCTCGTTAAACCGGGCGAAGAAACTGCTTTCTTGTCTGTACTTGGGATCAACATTAAGAGTGTGCTCGCCGAGTTCCCTCGGTACACCCGGCATGTCGAAGGTTTCCATGCAAAATGTCCCGATTCTCACGGATGAACTCGATGAGCGCTGCTTTTCCTATTTAGGATCCAAGTTAGCACCGATGGTGAACTGCTTGGACGAATCACCGGCACAAAATCAACAAGTTTAGTCTCAGCCGCCGATTTAAACTTCAAATCCGGATCGTGCTCTGTAGTTGGCTTCTTCAACGGGGTCATATCCGCCGGATCAACATTGTCCTTATAATACTTTAGCTCTTCAGTGGCACAAACCGACTCGGCGTAAGCCTCATCACCTTCCTCGCACTCCAAAGCGATCCTGCGGCTCCCATGAACCGTTATCGTCCCTTTGTGACCCGGCATTTTTAGCTGCAAATAGACATAACAAGGCCGGGCCATAAACTTAGCATAAGCCGGCCGCCCAAATAGGGCGTGGTAAGGGCTTTCAATTTTCACCACTTCAAACGTCAATGTTTCCGATCGGGAGTCATGTTCATCCCCAAAGGCCACCTCCAGAGCTATCTTACCGACCGGGTATGCTGACTTGCCAGGCACTACACCGTGAAACACCGTGCTGGACGGCCTGAGGTGCTTATCCGTTAACCCCATACGTCGGAAGGTCTCATAGTACTGTGATGTTGATGCTGCTTCCTCCATCCATAAGCACCTTTGTAAACTTGTATCCTCCACCTGAGGTGCCACTACTAGGGCTAGCTGACCCGGATTGTAAACCCGGGGAGGATGATCCTCTCTGCTCCACACAATAGGCTGCTCTGACCAGCGCAGGTAATGCGGTGCGGCCGGTTCAACAACATTGATCGCCCGCTTGAAGTATTCTGTCTCGCTTGTCCAAGCTGGTGTTAAAGACAAGGTACTTTCAACCGTTCAACTGCTTCGAATTACTTTGATAACCCGACTGCTGCTGTTGTTGATTGTAACCCCCTTGGCTCTGATTGTTCTGATTGTTTTGATTGTCCTGCGCACCCGGATTACCACCAAACCCTGGGCCGGAATTTCCTCCACCGTAACCCGGGGCGGACCCCGAACCGCCGCCGGGCCCGTGATCATACCGGAAAGCATTAGAATTTTTGAACTCCTGCATAATATAACAATCCTTCCAGAGGTGGTTTCTTTGGCGCCTCCTTCGTCCCATGCTTCGGACAAGGTTGATTCAATAGGTAATTCAAACGATCCGGATTGTGACCTGGCGCACCGCCCCGGTTTGACTGCTTACCCTTGCGCCTTTGACCCTTGTCCTGCGCGTTGGTGTTGGCTACGAAGCCCATGTTACCATTTGCCTTTACGCTTGTTTCCTCCATTACACCGGCCGATCGATGTCTGCTGGCCTGGAGTTGCTATTCTGTTTTCCCTTCCCTATTTCGTCATCCTCCTCAGACTCGGGATCCTTGGTACTATCAGAATCGGCATACTTTACCAAAACGCCCATGAGAGTGCCCATGTCATTGCAAAAACGCTTCATGCGACCCAGCTTCAACTTTAGCGGTTTGAACCGGCAGTTGGCTTCTAGGGTTAAGATCGCGGAATCAGGGTTGATCCGGTCTGAAGAATGTAAAACCTCCGAGACGCGGCGCACCCAATGGGTTGTGGATTCTCCCTCTGCTTGGACACAAGCCGCCAAATCCACCACAGACATGGGCTGTTTACAGGTGTCTTTGAAATTTTGAATGAACCGGTCCGCAATTGGGTCCATGAACTGATCGAGTTAGGCGGCAAGTTCTTCAACCAAGCACGGGCCGTGCCTTCCAACATCATGGTGAAATACTTCCCACACGCCGCTTCATCGACATCCAGCATCTCCATGGCCATCTCATAGCTTTCTATCCACGCTTCTGGAGCCAAATCGGCGGTATAATTGGGCACCTTGCGTGGCCCTTTGAAGTCTTTGGGCAAACGTACATTGCGTAAAGCAGGGACGAGGCAAGGCACTCCCAAAGAGCGACGAGACCCTGTGTTCGAAGATGGTCGGACGAACCGGCGCGAGCTGATGATCCTCATGTTGTGCTGCCAACTCGGCCTTCCTACGTGCCCTGGCCTGGTCCACCACCACTTGAGCGTCTTCGAAGCCACCCGCCGGGGTGTTGCCGCGAGGCGGACCGCCGCAGCGCATTGCTTGATACGGCGGTCTGCTGGCGCGCCGCTATAACTCCGGCTTGGGCGGGGTGGAGTGGATCCGATCCCGATCGTATGAATATGCTTCTGTTGAGCTGTGGCCGTTCGAGGAGCTCTTTCGCCCGGCGGGTTTCTACCGCCTGCGGTGAATCGCCTTCGGTTGGAATCGCCTCCAACCATGCCGCAGCCGCAACAAGGTTATCCATCGGGTTGGAGTAGTGACCCGGAGGTGTCTGCACAGCCTGGCGTGCGCCGGCATGATGGCAAGGCAGACCTATCATACGGGGCTGAACCGGCGCGGCCGTCCCAGGTGCTTCCGGCCGGTTCACCACCGGCGGCGGATTACTGGTCCTCGCTTGGGGTATTGAAGAGCTCTTCCTCGAAAACCGAAGGTAAACGGGATCTGTACTTTCTTTTCATGACTTCATGTGACGCGCTCGATCCAAAGATGAGCCTATAAGCTGCGCATCCAAAGCGGCTCGTTCCGCCGCCATCCTCACGCCCGCTGCCGCCAGATCCGCTTTAGCCTTAGTGATTTGTTCCTTCACCTTTGCAATCTCTGCGCAGTGTGTCCTGATCCGCCGGATTAACCTCTGCCATGAGCACAGCCAATGTGTCGAATAGCTCTGATAAAACCTGAGCCGGCGGGCGAAAAGGTCTCCTTCCCCGGCTGCCACCGCCGCTGCTGAACCGGCGACCATCGGCGCCGCGGTCGAAGAGTGAAGCATCGCTTGTGTACCGGCCATGAAGATCCCAACCCGGTTGGGTAGATCAAAGGTCCGGAATACTCTCACCGTCGGAACAGCCCCGATCCGCCATCTTGCAACTGGTACAGACTCGGTTTCTCCGGTTGACGACTCGTCATCAGAGTAAACAACGGTTTCGCCGCTAGATGCTGATCCGCCCTCACAGTCTCCATGGATGACTCCCACGAAAGCACGCTTGACAGCCGGTTTAGCCAGGGCAGGATTCTTCGCCCGCTGAGCCGTCTCGACGAGGTCGGTGCAGATGTCCGGCCCAGGCCCTGGCTCGCCGATCTTGCCGATGAACACGTGTATGCCACCAAAGGGGACCCGGTACCCGTACTCAATCGAGCCGGCCTCGGCCCTGGGCCCCAGCATCGTCGATGTAGAGCTTGCCATGACGACTCTTAGTCATCCGCCCACAAAGATAGCCTTCGAGTCGCTTCGAACTTGCCCTCTAAGATCATCAAACCATCGTGCGATAGCCCCACGGTGGGCGCCAACTGTCGTGGAATTGTCACGACAGATGTCCTCGTGAAAGGACTTAGTCGTAGGGCCATCGTATGGGTTAACTCAGAGGGGTTAAAGCGGACACAAAGACACGGGAGTTATACTAGTTCGGCCCCTTCGATGAAGGTAAAGCCTACGTCTAGTTGTGATGAGATTGATGCGATTTCGGCGACTAGGGAGCAATAGCTTCGCCTAAGCCTCGAATTGTCTGTCCCTAAACCGCCGCCGGGTCGTCCCCTTATATACACGGGCTGACGCCCGGCCGGTCTACAGAGTCCCGATCCGGCTCATACAAGTGTCCGGCTCGGTCTCTTCTCTCTTATCTTGCAGCACAAGTTACATGATTAAGACGGTTTACATATATGGACCCTAATCCGCCTCTGGGCTCTGGGCCGCGTGCCTTCGTGGGCCCTAATTATAGACGAGGGTAAACCGGCCCCTTCGGGGCGGTTTATATTCAGCAGTTATATCCCCAACAGTTTCCCCGGTAAAAAGAAGAAGATCGGCGCGACATGTGGAGGTGACCACACCGGCAACCGAAGAAGGGACTCCTCTTCCCTTATTCATGCAAATCTTACGTCTCTGCTTGCACGGTATTCATCCCACAGAAGACACTAGTTGACCACTTCTTATTGATACTAGATGTTCCTAGTAACTCGTGATGCACAAGGTTTCTCCTCATATACTATTTCACCTTAGCTAGAGATCCGTCGCCCCCCTGAATTTCAATTTTTGGCCAGTTGGTTCCCAATTAACGGAAGCATTTCCTGGCGTAACAGGCGCTAGTACGACTATTACGCCAGGGAAGTAGCGCCTTGGTGTTTATCTTAGGGGCGTGTGCGGCCTAGAGCTACTGGCGTCCGATCTGGAGGTCGGCCGGGATTAAAGGGATGGCCTAGGGGCGCTGCCAAGCACGGCGGTGGTGTGAGGTCGATGGAGGGCGGGGCGGCGGAGGCAGGGGTCTGGGCTGGTGGTCGCTGGCGGTACGAGAAAGATCGTCAACAGTGACTGGCGGGAGGTAGATGAAGGCCAAATCCCCGTTCCTTATAGATCGGACGGTTCATAAAAAAATCGACTGACATATTTATTTTTAGTCAACTGTTATCTTGATAGGACCACATGTGGTGGTGTGCTGGAGGAGTACCTGCATTTCCTGTGCTCATATATTACAAAATCATACGGAGTAGAATCTAATTTTGTTTGCCATGCAATATTGTAAAGCTATCATATGTCTCCTGTCATTTGTTTTTCAGCCACCTGCTATCTGCTACTTTTATAGTGCACTACTTCTGCACACACTTCACCCATACTCTCACTATTGTGTTTTTATGCAAGGGTATTTCAGACCCTGCCTTCACAGAAGCAGGAAAGAGAAGAGAGAAGTCGCTCCAGCGTGGTATGCGGCTAGGCCAGACACGTTTCAAGACTTTAAAGGGTGTAGTGTCAGCAGATGGAGACGGGGAACATAGCTCTGGAGTTGATGATCTCGCTCGCCGTGAACCACCATCCCAGGTGCTTGCTTTAACTTCACAGTGTCATATGTGGTTGCATGTTGCATATGGTGTCTAGCTTGTATTCGAAAGGCCGAAGTCAGTCTTTATCAAGATAAGGAAAGATATTTTTTACATGAACCACCATCCGGGAGCACGGAAGACAAATAGCTAGTCAGGGCACTGGCCGAGCTAGTGACAAGCCCAGCAAAGATAGGCATCACCTGGAAGACAACTAAAAAGCTGCGATGGTGGCGAAGCAGCCCGCCTCCCACCAGGATCTCAGATCCTAGATGATCATGCTCACCACTCCAGCCGGATGTCTAGCTTGTATTTCTTCCAATTTCGTTAAATTGCATCTGCTTAGCTTACACATTATACCTTTGAATATGACATGCCTTTCTGTTTTTGGTACATACTAGTACATCTGTGTATTAACTATGTTCTTACATCAAACTAATGTTCTTGTGTATCCCTCGTCAATCACTTATGACGAGGCAGGGTGCAAGGGGACTACTCATTTAAAGAATGCAATCGGCCTCCGACATGATTCTCAAGAAACAGAAATGCTAGATGAAGATAGTGAACGTATCTCTGTAGTTGATTACAGCATCCCCCCTACACTAACATCGCAGGTGCTTGCTCTAACTTGGCTGCGTGATATGTGGTTGCATATTGCATATGGTGTCTAGATTGCAATTCTTCCAATCTGGTTAAACTGCATGTGCTAGTCTGCTTAGCTTATAGTACATTATACCTGTTAATGTGACATGCCTTCCTGTATTTAGTACATAGTACATCTGTCTATTAAGAATGTCCTTACATAAACTATTTTTTTGTATCCCGCATCAATCAATATGACGAGACACCTTTAGTATATGCAGTGCGATATTAGTTGCATCTTTCATATGATTTATAGCATTCGCTGCTTCTAATTTGTTGAAATTCCATTTATGATAGGACGCTTTTAACTTGGCAGAGTCATATTGGTTGCATCTTTCATGTGGTGTCTAGCTTGCATTGCTTCTTATTTGCTGGAATGGTTTCTGCTTAGTTTACACAAACAGTTGTGAACATGCCATGCCGTCCTAGTTTTCGTACATATTCCATCCTGGTATCATGTGTTTGCCTTACATCAAAGTAGTGATTGTCAGTATCATGCATGAATGAGTTCTGAAGAGAGAATTTTATTGCTTTTTCTTGTCGGTTTTACTTGACAATTCAAAATAAATAAAGCGGAAGGAAGTTCGCAAGGCAGCGGATAAAGGTGCTCCTTCCGAACGGAGGGCCTCGACAGTTTCTACTCCTCCACACCCCCAAGATGATTTCCAATACAACACATGCATAGACACTCAACAAAGCTGTGTTTATGATGAGCACGTCTCCCCTAGTGCAGCATCACTGGTGCTCCCTCTAACTTGGCACTGTTATATGTGGTTGCATGTTATGTGTGATGTCTAGCTTGTATTGCTTGTAATTTTGTTGAATTCCATCTTCTTACTTTACACATTATACTTGAATAAGACACGTGTTCCTGTTTCTAGAACATACAATATCTGTCTATCACACCATGTTCTTACATCAAATTACTATTGTTGTGTAACCTGCAACAATCACTTATCATGACTTTAGAGTGTGATATAGGTTACATCTCACATTCTTTTCTAGCTTGTACTACTAATTTGTTGAAATGGCACTTATGACGAGACAATTTTAACTTGGTAGAGTGATATTCGTTGCATCTTTCATATGGTGTCTAGCTTTCATTGCTTCTAATTTGTTGAAATACTTCTCCTTAGTTTACACATCATAAGCTGTGAATATGCAATGATGTGAATATGCAATGGCACTAATGACGAGAGACCTCTAACATGGTAGTGTGATGTTGTTTGCATCTTGCATATGATTTATTTCTTGTACTGCTTCACATTTGTTTAAATGCCATTTATGATGAGACATTGTTAACTTGGCAGAGCAATATTTGTAGCATCTTTCATATGGTGTCTCCCTTCCATTGCATTGCTTCTAATTTGGTGAAATGTCTTCTTCTTAGTTTACACATCATAGTTCTGGTTATCTCTTCCGTCCTATTTTTCATACATATTACATCCTCCTATCATGTGGTTGTCTAACATCAAAATTCAGTTAAATGCATCACGCATCAATTTGTTACGAAGAACCAAATTGTTATTCGCTTTTCTTGTCGGCTTGACTTAACATGGCACAGAGAAAGAGGAAGAAACACAGAATGGCAGGGAATGAGAAGCGGATGAATCCTGCAGATTCTCATTGCAATGCGATGGTGCAATAGAAGGTCAAAGTCCAGCGAGAAAATTCTACAAACACGGCATCCCATGCTACACGAGCTGCAAAAAAAGCCAAACAGAAACAAATAGCTGCCACCAAACAGGAAGATACAACCCTTAGTTCTTGCAACACCTACCACAGTCCTACCAGCTGCACGACATACTCGTGCGTCAACTGAGCAAGCAACACGTTCCCAAGCTCCCTTGCCACCTGACACTACTTCCCAAGCACTCTTGACACAAGACAAGTTGGCAATATTAGATGAACCTTGTGAGCTTCAACAGCAAGAAGGTAGTTGCTGGAGTCAAGTTACGATTCCATGCTTCTTTATATGTAGTCTCACAGTTTGATGTACACTAACACTTCCTATGTTTGTTGTTGGACTAGCACCTTGGAGCAAGAGGGTACAAACATCAGGGATAATGCTTGGTAGGTTAACTAAATCTAGAGGAGGAAGAATGGAGATCCGTTTTGAGGCAGGTTTAAAAAGGCCACGTGATGCTACAGAGTCAGCCAAGTTAGTATCAGAGGCAGCGGTTGTCTTTAGGTGTCATGTACGTATCCTCACAACATGGTTTCAGTACAGGAATGACAAAGACGAAATCCAGTTCAACACCTTCCTCGACCATTTATCTGTAAGTATGGTTATGTATGGAAACTAGTAATATCGTCTTGCTCTGTCCCGTACTTTCTAGGTTGCTGATAATGAGACTCCCATAATTTTCAACAGATGAGGTTCAAGTTGGATAGCCAAGATGATGCAACAGAACAAGCTTGCACCAATGTTTTCAAGTCCGCTTTCTGTCCGGTATGTCGGTATAACTTGAGGAAAACTCACTTTGAAGGCAAGGCTAATAGTGAACTTTCCCAAACATCTCCAAAGGAAAATATATCGGATGAAGACTGGAGGGCCTTGTTAAACACCGGTCCGATCCAAGTATCGTGTACATTATATATATGTGATCAGATCACATGTTGAAGTCCTATTTACGCATGTGTCACACAAATCTATCTTCTTGTAGGTGAACTGTTCAAAGAAGGCCAACTGCATAAAAAGTGAAATTCCAACAGCATTTACGTGATCTCGTAGCTATATTGCACACTGTGAGGCTCTTGTAATTAGCTGCTGTTTCACTCTTTTCACTGTACCATATTATCAGATCTATATTGACTTGTTCAAAATGCAGAGGAAAGCCCGCAAGGACCAAAAAGTACATGAACCAAATGCTATGGACATCTTCAAGGACTGTCACACCAGCAAGAAGAAGGGCGTGACTACACCAGTCAAAGCCGCTGTTGTAAGTCCTTAATCCTCATCCCTTTTAAGTACTACTTACTCTGACTTGTGCCTTGAACTGCATGGTTTGCAGCCAATGTCTATTACTCTTTTCAATTTTACACACTATTGTCTTAGAGTATCATTGCACCTGACAAGGTTTAAAAGAGAGGAGTGATGTTCCTTTGATCTTGACCCGTAATCTAGTTCCGTGCTGGACTTGCCCACACAACGTTACAATTGCCTCGTTTATGCATTCTCAGTTGTTTTGTGATATGAATGATGTCATACTATGCTTACCGTATTATAAACTTCGTCTCTTTATCCTTAGCCATCAATATAATGTGAAGAAATAGACAATACATTAGCGATGGTACATGGTCATATGTTTGGAACCTAGTTTTATTATGTACTTTGCAATAAAATACAACTAATATTTTACATGGGTTCACCAGAATAAGTTCTCAGATATAGACCAAAGCTATTTTGTTTGGTTTTGCTGCCTCCTTAATATCTTACATTACGGTACTACTAATGTAAAACCTCAACTTTTCAGCGAGCTATGGAAAAAATGAGGGAACCGCCACCTTCTCAAGGTGGCGAGGCAACTATAACCGCAATGTCGGCTCTTGGTAGTGGGTCGATGCACTGCCGATTAACGATTGCCAAAAAGCACGTTCTGCGTATCTTGGCTTGGTTGTTAAGGCAATATCGTCCAAACTGACTCATGATCAATATATGCAAGCTCAAAGCAATGTTGTATCTGCGCTCCAGACACAAGTCCATTCCCTAACAGAGGCCCTTTGTGAAACAAGGAGAAACATTGCTCAATGTTGTCAAGATATGCATGGTTTTGAAACAAGACTATCAGACATTGCTATGTTGTTCAGGAGCCTAGGGGAAATGAAGGCGACAGTTATGGTGCTCCATCGGACAATACAGCATGAAAACGTAATGTCAAAGTCAAATGAATCGAGCTTGAACTTCGGTGGTGCATTTATACGCTAGATTGTTAAGTTTTATGCCAACCTTCCTTTTGTTATATAGTTGTAATTTGTTTTGGTGCGATACAAAATTTATTCTTAACGTGCAGCCACCGGTTGAAGAAAATAGAAAGCCATTTTTGTATAGTGTAGGGTGTTCCCTATATTTGCACTTTGGTGGCGATCTTTGATGCCGAGTGGATGTAATCTGTAATCGCCTTAATAGCCTAGCATTAGTTTCGCCTTATTTATTTCCTAGTCTTCTTTTTCCCTGGTTTGCTAGTGGCCGCAACTACCATGGGCCATATATACGGGCCGTAGGATCCATGGGTCTCCTACGGGCCGTCGATAAATGGGCCTATAATCGATGGGCCTCGGGCCGTCGATAAATGGGCCTGTAATCGGTGGGCCTCGGGCCGTCGGATAAATGGGTCTACATGGGCCGTAATCGGGCGTAATTGGTATCGGCCCAACACGGTAACGGGCCGTTAACAGGACGTAGGACTGCAAAGGCTTAATTCTGTCACAGGCATAACGAGTCGTTAATGGGCCAGAATATAGGACGGGCTGGAAACGGCGCAACGGGTTAACAGGCCAGAAACGGGCCAACTCCTGCCATGGGCCGAATTTGGCCCATTTGGGGAATATGCCAGTAACGGGATGACTCTTGCCATGGGCCGAATTTGGCCCATTAGGGGAACAGGCCAGTAACGGGCCAGAAGTAATCGAGGGTTGAAAAGGAGCCCAATAACGTATGGGGCGTCAATAGGCCGAAAGCTAACACGGGCTGGAAACGGCCCATGTAAATCACGGGCCGTTAATGGGTACAAAGAAAATTACTGCTCATTATGGGCTAGAGTCACCGTGGGCCTGTAAAGGGCCGAAAGATACGAAGGCCTCATATGGGCCGAAAGACGTCGTGGGCCATACATGGGCCGAAAGTGAAATGGGCTAGTGTTATATTCGACGGCCCACATGACGGTAACGGGCCGTAAAATGGGCTATTTGCAAAGAGACCATTAATAGGCTTTTCATGGGCCAGCCCGTTAACTTTTGACCATGTCAAACGGGCCAACTTTGTAAGCTAAATGAGCCAGTGGTGGGCCGTGGCATGTGTCGACATATCATAGGCGCCTATCTGACCCACTAACAAGCTGACACGTGTTTCGTCCGGCCAATAAGAATTTTACACGTGGAAATTTCCCATTGGTCGGGGCTGTTAACGGGTTATCGAATCCAAAACCCGACCCGATAGCTTAAGGCGTTCTGTTATGGTGGATGCCACATGTCGGTCACCCTTGACGAAAGCACTTTTGTGACGCGCGATTTATCGCCATGGAAGTGGACACTTCCGTGATGATAATTTTCGTAATGTCATGGAACACTTCTACGACAGCACATGTACGACTATGACTATCTTGATTCTGTCATAAATTTGTCATGGATGTACATGCATGACAAAAAACGCGACCTACTGTGACAAACACGTATCATCACGGAAGTGTATTTTTCTTAGTGAAAGTGGCACTTGTGATTTAGGTGATGAAATTCCTCCACAAGCCATAAGAAGAATGGGAGTTGGTTTTATCCTACCCATTGAGGAACCCCTTGTGGCCGAAGGAGAAGGACAATGCTCCACTCAAGTGGAGCCATTACCAACCCAAGGCCCACACGCTTCCGAAGAACAAAGTGAAGGCCCTCAACCTCATGAACAAGACCAAGGGCAAGACCAATCTCAAGATGGTGTTGAGACATCAAGTGATGCCCATGGTCAAGTTCTCTCCTCCGAGCAAGTTCGAGATCAAGAGCTTCCTCGAGATCAAGAACAAGCTCAAGACGGCGCTCAAGATGATCAAGTGACCGCTCCTCAACTCACCCCTGAGGAGGAATTGGAGCGTCGTGCCGCCAAGATTGCATCCAAGCTCTCCACCAAGGGTCATCTCATGAAGAATGTGCTTGGAAGCATTCAAAAGGGGGTAAGCACTTGTAGACAATTGGCAAACTGTTGTGAACATCATGTATTTGTCTCTTGTGTTGAACCCCAAAAGGTCTATGAGGCGCTCAATGATTCAGATTGGCTCAATTCCATGCATCAAGAACTCAACAACTTAGAGTACAACAAGGTGTGGAGATTGGTGCCAAGACCAATGGGGAACCACAATGTCATTGGAACCAAGTGGATATTCAAGAACAAGCAAGATGCTCATGGGACCACAGTTTGCAACAAGGCACGATTGGTAGCACAAGGCTACTCCCAAGTCGAGGGTATCGACTACGGTGAACTTTTCTCCCGTTGCTCGCCTTGAATCCATTCGTTTGTTGATTGCTTATGCTTCCCATCATAACTTTAAGTTACAACAAATGGATGTGAAGAGTGCTTTTCTTAATGGTCCTATTAATGAGTTGGTATATGTCAAGCAACCCCCTGGGTTCGAGGATCCCTACTTCCCGATCATGTGTATCAACTCGATAAGGCACTCTATGGCCTTAAGCAAGCCCCACGTGCGTGGTATGACCACCTTACCGAGTTGTTGCAAGATCGTGGATTTGAAGTTGGGCAAATCGGTCCCACTCTTTTTACTAAGAAGGTCAAAGGGGAGTTGTTTGTGTGCCAACTATATGTTGATGATATTATATTTGGTTCCCCTAACAAAGATTTCAATGAGGAATTTGCCGCTCTCATGAACTCTAAGTTCAAGATGTCATCGATGGGAGAGTTGAAGTTCTTCCTCAGGTTCGAAGTCAAACAAAGAAGAGAAGGAACCTTCATCAACCAAGCCAAATACACTCAAGACATGCTAAAGAGATACAAGCTAAGCGATGTCAAGCCGGCTTCCACTCCAATGCCCACCAAGTGCCAACTTGACATTGATCCCAATGGTAAAGCGGTGGATCAAAAGGTATATCACTCCATGATTGGCTCCTTGCTTTACCATTGTGCATATAGACCGGATATCATGTTGAGTGTGGGAATTTGTGCATGGTTTCAAGCCGCACCTAAGGAAACTCACTTTGTGGCGGTCAAGCAAATCTTTCGATATTTGGATCATACCCCAAACTTTGTCTTATGGTACCCAAGAGGTGCGAACTTCAAGCTTCTAGGTTATTCGGACTCGGATTGGGCGGGAGACAAAGTGGATAGGAAGTCCAATTCCTTGGTTGCTCTTTGGTAAGTTGGTCTTCTAAGAAGCAAAGTTGTGTCTCTCCCTCGTCCACCGAAGCGGAGTATGTGGCGACCGGTAGTTGTTGTGCACAACTTCTATGGATGAGGCAAACTTTAAAGGATTACGGTGTCATTTGTGACAAAGTGCCTCTTTGGTGTGACAATGAAAGTGCCATCGAGATTTCTCTCAACCCGGTGCAACACTTCAAGACGAAGCATATTGAGATTCAGTATCACTTCATCCGGGATCACATTAGGCGAGGGGAGATTGAGCTCAACTACGTCAACACTCATGATAACCTTGCAGATATTTTCACGAAGCCCTTGGATGAAGCAAGATTTCACGAGTTAAGGCATGAGCTAAATATCATTGATTCGAGCAATGTTGCTTGAACCCTTGCACATCGCACCATACTCAACTAGTTATCTTGTTTATGTGTAGGCAAGGACATAGGGGGAGTGTTGTTCTCTCAATGAACTCTCCCTCCCCCCATTATGCATAAATTGATCAACTCTTTCACATTAGCCATTTTTTATGGTACTTGTGCTTCAAAGACGAGCTTTGGTCATGGGCCCAAGGATAATTCTTTGCAGTGCCATACCATTTGACTCAAACATAGGTGGCTCCGGCCACCGCCCTCTCTTTAGAGAGGTTGTGTTTAGTGTCTTAGTCCCTGTTGTCTCTTTTCTTCCTTTTGTTGTGTCGATCTTGTTTGAGTTGTCTCGTATGTCCGTTCTCTTGAAGGTTGCTTTGTAAAGACTTCGTTTTCCCTTTCTTGAAACCCGCATCTTCTTGAGCTCACGATACTACCGCGGCCTGCCACGATACTACCGCACGGTACTTCCGCACCCAGCGCGGCAGTAATTTTTTACTGCCGCCTGGGGGAGCGGTACTGCCGCAACGGTGCGGTACTTCCGCCCGGGCGGTACTACCGCAATGACATGCGGTACTACCGCGTGGCCAAGGGAGCGTGGGGGTTAAGAGCGGGCAGGGGGAGTTCCAATTCCCCCATACTCATTCGTCTGTCTCTCTCCCCGCCGTCTCTTTCTCGCTCTCGCTCAAGAACGGCGCCGGAGACCCTCGCCGGATCTCCGTCTCCGGCCACTCTCCTCGGATTTCGACCGGTGGGATCGTTCCCCAGCACCTCCTCTTGCCATGGAACAAGATTTCTCCCCAAATCCCTCTCTCCTTTGTTCGCTCTTTCGCTTCTAGGTTTTTGGGGAGATGCATGTTGTTCTTGAGATTTTAGGCCAAATCTTTGCAAGAGTAGGATGTAGGAGAGTAGTGATGCCTAGAAATTGTACTTGATATGTTGTTCCATGGTAGATTTGATCAACCGTAGTACCGCCTCGTTGTCACGGTTATTCTCGGATTCAGTTGGTTCGGATCTGACGCCGTGCGGTACTACCGCATCTCAGGTGCGGTACTACCGCTCGTACGGTACTACCGCTCCTCAGGCGCGGTACTACCGCACGAGCCACGGTACTAAAATCCTACTGTCGCTCCGAGCCCCGGTACTACCGTGCTGCCGCGCGGTACTACCGCGACTAGGAGTGGCACTAAAATTTTAGTACCGCACGAACAAGCAGTACTACCGATGCTGTCAAATCTTCTTCATGGCAATTACCAAGTGCGCATTCTACTTGTTTCACGTGTTTTTCTGTGGTCTTTGCATTGATCCTTCTCGCTTCTCATGCGTGTTTTTGTGTTTTGGTGTCTTAGGTGGTGGCTCCGGTGCACCCGCTCGCCGTTCCAATCCCGGCCATGACACGGGTTCCAAGCGTCTGCGCAACCAAGATGAAGCTCCAGAGGGCTCCAATGCCCCCCAACGCGGGACCAAGACCACCGCCACCAAGCAGAAGGAGCCCACCATGGGCATGGATGAGATCCCACTGGCAGAGTTTTTCTCTCGAAGGAGGATCAACCCTTATGTGAATCCTCATGCCAACATCAGAGGCAATGATCTGTTCTGGACCAAGCAGCAAAATCTCATTTATTTGGATGTGCTCAAGGGCAAGCAGAACACTTATGTGGATGTGCACTGGATTGATATGAATCACATGAGGGAGGAGAAGCACCGTGCCTACTTTGGTGAGGCCTTGGATCTCGTGGAGCAGTTTACCATTGAGGATGTGATCTCCTTTCACCTGGACTTTGATCCCGAGCCTGTGGCCCAGTCCTTTGCTTCGGTACACTTTCACACTAGGGAGGAACGTAGGATGACCTAGATGACCAATGGACATCAGCTGACTGCTACATGGAAGGAGTTCATGGATTTGCTCAGTATACCTGATGAGGGGCTCAACTCGCCTGTTGGAGTTCGCCCTCATGCCAACCTCGAGTCTGCCAACAAGAACAAGCTCATGCAATATTATGTTGAGAAGCTCCTTCCCAGTGGCAAGAAGGCGTGGGTTTTGAACCCTTTCCTTGACATCATGCACCGGATCTTCCGCAACTCTCTTTTCCCACGCATTGGGGACAAGGACAAGGTGCATGCTTATCTTGTGGACATGCTGCTTCTCTGTGAGGAGGCGCGTCTCTCTCAGTCTTAGCCATTGGACGTCTCCCACATCATGTGGTGCGAGCTTCGGTTTGCGGTGTTCAACCATAAGGTCCCCATCTATGGACCTTACCTGTTTCTTTTGATCTCGAAGACGTGGGAGAATTTATACCCTTAGGATGAGTTTTTGGCCCCTGACTGGATCCGTCATGACCCCATCAGACTCCGCATCAAGCCCCAGTGGGATAACACTACTACTCGTGCTGAGGCGGCGGCTGCTAAGATGGCTGTTGATGGGGAGGAGAGTGAGGCGGAAGATGCAGATGAGGACCGCTCTGCTGGGTATGCCCCTCCCTCTACTGAGCCCTCATGGGCTAAGAAGCTGAAGGCCAAGATGAAGGCCTTATTCTGCATGCAGGCAAAGGGGAAGTACAGGACTCATGTTGCCTCCAAGGATAGTCGCCGCCACGACAAGAAGATTATGAGGGTTTTTGGAGAGGAAGTTTCCGGCGGCTCCGAGGAGCACATCACTCCAGAGGCTGAGTGGATGGCAAAACAAGGCTACAAGTGGACTGATTCTAAAGAGGAGCCCATCCCTACTGCCGAGTCTGGCGAGGAGCGTGCGAGTGATTACTCCGCTTGAGCCACCACTTACGTTTTAGGTGTCCTCTCTACCTTTTTGGCATCTCGATGCCAAAGGGGGAGAGAGTGCAGGATTTGTGAGTCTTTTTCTTCCATGTGTTTCGTTTGCGGTTTGTTCCATTGAATCTCGTTTGCTTTGGTTTGGTTTGTGCTTGTGAGACTTACCTATCATATGGTGTAAGACATATGCACTCTATCGTACCTTATTGAGCTTATGATATCTTGTGCTACTTATATTATGCTCTTGTTTACTACTCCCTCTGTCCCATAATGTAAGACGTTTTTTTACTCTAGTGTAGTGTCAAAAAACGTCTTACATTATGGGACGGAGGGAGTACTTGCTTAGTGGTAGCCTTATTGTTGCAAGATATGCCTTGTCTATAAAATATAGGGGGAGTGTTGATCCTAGTATGTGTGTCGTGCAGTCCAAAGCACTTATCTAGATTGCACACATCTAGGGGGAGCCCGTCTATATTTTAGAAATGTGGGGTTTTGCTCATGTTCTATATTTCCTCCCTTGTGCAAATCCCGTATTGTCATCAATCCACCAAAAAGGGGGAGATTGTAAGGGCATATTTAGCCCTAAGGTGTTTTGGTGATTGATGAAAATGCTTTTGCGGACTAATCGTGTGCCTTGAGTATTTCAGACTTTTCATCACTAGGCACAAGACGGTTTGGTGCCCCTTGAAGACTTTTGAAGACGGCGTTTTTCTACGTTTCTTTTCGGTGGATTTGAGTCGTAGGAAGGCCGTACTATTAAGAGGGGGTCCGCTTCGGAAAGGCTTGGGTGGAATCATCACGTACACGTTTACTCCTTTGCACCGCCTTTCCCTTAGCTCTATGGAGCATCCTCCGTTTCTTCATGTTTATGCAAAAAAATATGTCAGGACCCCGATTCCAAGTCACATTGATCTAGCCGGTAACACCTCATATCACTTTGCGGCCTCACGCACGGTATTCCCACGGGTGTCGCCTTACCATGGCCCGACACCGTTTGCGCCTTTTGGCTCACGTATATGATAGTGTCGCTAGCATCCATATGACAGAGAACCCGTGCCGACATGACTAGTCGTGAACCCAAAGTGGCACTAACTTATAGGGACATGCATACATGAATCAACATCGAGCATGTTGGTCAGCATAATCCGGGCTGTAGCACCGGGCTAACAGGACTCCAGGAACCCGGCTGTAGCAGGCTAGGCAGGACTCGGATGTCACCGCGTGACATTTCCCGGCGATGTATACGGAACAAAGTGAATCACATGTCGCGGTCAAGCGTTGCCAGCAGAGAGTCTTTGGGCTAGCAGGACTCCGGTGAACCGGCCAGAAGTGGACTACTATGGCTCATGGAAGCACAAGACTACATTTCCCCATAAGAAAGGCTACCAAGGATAAACAACTACGTTGTCGGATCCCACACATACCAAGCATTTCAATAACATACACACAATATGCTCGATATGTGCAAATACAACATGGCATCACAACATGACTCTACAACTCAAGTATTTATTCATTAGGCTCCGAGGAGCGAGATAGTACAAACATGGGTCTCATGACCCAACATTCAGAGCATACAAGTCAAAGCACATGCGGAAGCTTAACATGTCTGAGTACAAACATCTACAAATGAAGAAGGCTGAGAAGCCTGACTATTTACAAGACCCTCTCAAGGTACAAGATCGTAGCTGAGGTAACAAGCTAAACGTCTAAGTCCACGCGGAACTACTAGCAAGACTGAAGTCTCTCTGCAAAACATAAAATAGGCAAACATGAGTACAAATGTACCCAGCAAGACTTACATCAGAACTAACTACATATGCATCGGTATCAATAAAGGTGGGGGGTGGTGGAGTTTAACTGTAGCAAGCCAGCTTTGACTCGGTGACTATCCTGAACTATGACTGCAAGTAACTCTTTTAAGGTGGCGCACACGAGTCCACATGTTCACCATATCAATACACCACTATGGATCCGCTCCCGTCTCCCTACGAGAACGCCATCCATAGCACTCACGCTTATCTTGCGTATTTTAGAGTATCCACTTTCACTTGTCTATGAACTGTTATAGGCAACCCAGAAGTCCTTTACCGCGGACACGGCTATTCGAATAGATAATTTATAACCCTGCAGGGGTGTACTTCTTCACACACGCTCTCGCCACTTACCACCATGTACACGTCTTGTATCTCGGCAACCTTCAAGCGGAAGCCTGGCGAGGGAGTCGGCCACGACTTGACTAACCACACAAGTCTCTAGTCCAGGTTTATCGCCTATTCAGGTTCCATCCGCGAGGAGATCCGACCAGAGTTTCGCTCACAGCCCCAAACGATGTGTGCAGGGTTCCCGAGACACCAAGCAGGAGCCCGGTACACCATGCCAGGGTGTATCTACCGCATCATAGCTCACCCCTAGGGTCAGCGCTACGCATGGCCTCCAACACATATCCTACAAACACCAGAAACTAGTTGCAACTTCTTGACAGAGGGCAAGGGCAGTTAATAAGTCGAGAGGGTCCATTGGTTTCGGGCCCAATGCGTGGTAGTAGCTGTTCATGGATCACAAACACAGAACTCAGTTCCTGAGGACGGTTTCAATTAGACAACCCACCATGTACTCCTACATGGCCTCTCACCGCTACCTTTACCAAATCGTGTTCACACACTTAGCTCTGAACCGTAGGACATGTTCACACACCTCCGATTCATCCCCGATGAATCGGACCTGACACAACTCTAAGCAATAGCAGGCATGACAAACAAGCATGAATGAGTAGGCACATCAGGGCTCAAACAACTCCTACTCATGCTAGTGGGTTTCATCTATTTACTGTGGCAATGACAGGTCATGCAGAGGATAAAGGGGTTCAACTACCGCAGCAAGTAACAGATGAATCGTTGTTGTCCTAATGCAGTAAAAGAGAGCAGGAGCGAGAGAGTGGGATTGTATCGAAATGAACAAGGGGGTTTTGCTTGCACAGCACTTCGAAGATATTATAGCTCTTCATTGGTGTCATCGAACTCATCGTCGGAACCTCGTCTACTGAGAGGGGACAAATACCGGCAAACAAGGAAGAACACAATCAATGCAATTGTCGGTGTACTAGAGTAGGGGTACCCTAGTATCCCGAACTTGTGCACGGGCAGTTGCAGCCCTCCGTGGCAGGGCTTACCGGGTGACCGCCAAGGTCCTCCGTGGTTCCTTTGGAGCCATTCAAGAACAAAGTATTCAAGCCAAGGGGACAAGGCCCCGGCAAGAGGAGCTTGCCGGGAAGGCCACCCAAGGCACGAGGAGACAAGGCCCGGCAAGAGGAGCTTGCCGGGAAGGCCACCCAAGGCACGTGGAGACAAGGCCCCGGCAAGAGGAGCTTGCCGGAAGGCCACCAGTGCACATACAAGACAAGGCCCCGACAAGAGGAGCTTGCCGGGAAGGCCCGGTGAGCGACAAGCTTCCGGCGCGACAAAGATAACAACCGCGGCAAGGCGCTTTGCCGCTGCATCACCTCTTTGTACCTACGCTCCAACAAGATCCACTAACGTGTCGCCCTGGGGCCTTTCCAGGCGCGCGTGGCGAGAGGCTGTGCAGCCAGCGGTGCGAGGTGGCAAGCAACGCTGACAAGTTTGCCATCATGGCGAACGGTGGCGCTTCTGACGGTCCCTGTTTGCCTTTGTTAGGGCGACTAGACGGGCATTTAATGCCTTTGTCCCCGCCGTCGTGGTTAGGTATAGTACAATCGTACACGTGACAAGTAGGTGTACCAACCACTATTTTTCCATTTGTACCCCGTCACGTTGCCACCTGCCGGAGCCCTTGAGCATATAAAAGGAGGCCCATGCGCAACGTAGAAAGGGTTGGTCGATCAGTTCCTCGACGCCACCTGCGTTAGCAGCTCGTCTGCATCAGAGCACTCGAGCGCTCCTGAGCAAGAACGCAATACACCTAGACATGCAGCAGTAGGAGTGTTATCTCTCCGGAGAGCTCTGAAGCTGGGTAAACCTCTCGCGTGCTTCGCCTCGATCTGCTCTTCGTGTGACCTCCGCTCCCCGCCGAACCGAAAGGGCTCGGTCCGCCGCCCCATAGGTGTTCGTGGGCGAGATCAGCCTGCCCGACATCTTTGGCGCGCCCGGTAGGCGTCGAGGTTGTGTGAACCTGATCCGGCGTCCACGCGAAGCTAGATCTTCATCATCTTCATCAACATGCCACCAAAGAAGAAGGCTTCATGGCGAAGCCCCATCCGCGTCGAACCCACCACCACCGGAGCAAACATGTGGTGGGGTAGACGCCGGCGGAAGAATGGACGGCGACGGGGGAGTTCACGGTGCTGCCAAGTCCAAGGACAAGGCTGCACAGACCTCGGCGTCCGTACATGCACCGCGCCCGTCTCAGAGGCGCGGGACCGACAGCGTCATGGCATTCACAATGCCATACGCCGTTGGATCGAGATCGAGCTGGAGGATCTCGGGATGCTCAAGACCAGCATGCACGCCAACATGCCGGGCCAAGCGAGGCATCGTCGCCGGACGGGATCTTGCTCCTTCTAACATAGTTAGAAGTCCGAGCATATCCGCTCCTCGCGCCGTTCGCCATCGCAGAACCCACTACTCCAGCGAGATTCGGCGAGAGCTCAATCGCTTCCCGGATTACCCTCCAACGGCGGACAAGGTCGATGAGTGGAGGGCCACCATTCAGAGTCTCATCGGCCGCCAACGGCGACGCGCTCCGGCAACCGAATGCATCGCCGCCGCGGCAGGACTGCTAAACACGAGCCGGTGGCGACAGAGACGGTGGGGTGCAACCACCATGCACTCTCCGCCCGAAGGCCAAGATCGCCGACTCGCGGATCCACCTCGATAGCGACTCCGCTGCGTCATTAGATCCACGAGCTCATCGCGATCAGCGCCAAGTTCTTCACTTAACGACAAAGAAGAGGACGCTCGAACTCGCATCGAGCGCCGAAGAGAAGCGCGACGTCAATCCGACAAGCGCGCTGGGCCCTCTGTCGACATGCACGCGCCAAAGGAACCAGGTGACTTGCCGTATGCGGTAGGTTGCCCTGCGTTCACTCGTGAGCTGCGGCAAGTCCAGTGGCCCAGCAAGAAAAACTTCAACCAGACGTACCGGAGAAGTACGACGGCAAGACGCATCCGTCGGAGTTCCTCAGCATCTACACCATCGCGGTGCAGGCTGCCGGGGGGCGAGATGACAAGATCCTTGCCAACTACTTCCTGCTGGTGCTCAAGCCCAATGTCAGGTCCTGGCTCATGCACTTGGCGGACAACTCCATATCTTCTTGGGCAGATCTATGCCATCAGTTTGTCGGCGCCTTTACAGGCGGCCACAAGCCCCATGGCCAAGAAAGCGACCTTCATCTTCTCGCCCAGAAGGAAGGAGAGCCCCTGCGCAAGTATATTCAAAGATTCAGCCGTGTATGCACAACATCTCAGACGCCCACCTCGCCAAGGGGTAATCAGCTGCTCCATCGAACATGCGAAACCGCAGGATGCGGAGGAGATGGCGATGTGCAAGATCGAGACGTCGATGAGCTATACGCCTGCCAACAAGTGTGCACGTCCGAGGAAGGGAGGAGACTCCGGAGAGAATACCGAAGCAGGAGGATTCGATAGTGAAGAGACCGCCTCAAAGAAAGAAGAGCCGGGCGGCGGGCAACAGGAAAAAGAAAGGCAGAGATGTGCTAGTTGTTGAGCAGTCCGCAACGGAGGTGGCGACAAGAAAGTCAAGACCGGTAGCTCCGGCAAGGAGGTTGCCGCACCAATCTTGCCGGTCAGGGCGGCCGCCGACAAGCGGTGACGGCTCCGACAAGCGATCGCAAGATCCACCGCACCAAGGGTCATGACCTCCAGAGCTGCAAGAAGGTCGAGCAGCTTGTCGAGCAGCAGAAGGCTGAATACGAACGACACGACAAGGAGAAGGCCCAGGAAGGTGTTGGAGGAGCTAGCAAGAAGCGTCCCGGCCGGGGAGGACGCCGCGGCAAGGCCAAGCAGCGGCAAGGAGACAGGCCTCCCCGCGGCCGCGACAAAGACGACGACGACGACGACGATGAAGATATGGACGATGACGAGGCCGATGAGCAGGAGTTCCAGAAAGCCACAGAGGTCCTGCGTTGCTGACGGCGCGGTGCTTCTCTGCATACTTCACACCGCCAACTCAAGCAGTGGATGCGGGAAGTCAATGCAGCAGAACCATCCATCGAGTCATGCAAGCCTCTGAAATGGTCCAACACGCCTATCATCTTTGATATTGAGGACCACCCTGATCGTGTAACTGCAGTTGGGTGCTTGCCGATGTTGGTTTCACCAACTATCCGGAACCTCAAGGTCACCAAGATGTTAGTTGACGGCGGGGCCGGCTTGAATCGATCTCCTCCGCGGTGCTCGAAACTCCAGATCCCCGATGGCGAGCTCGAAGAGACCGCACTTTTCAAGGAATCAATCCGGAAGGAGCAAGCCGAAGGAAAGATCACGTTGCGGTGACATTTGGCAGCGAGTTGAACTTCAGGACTGAGAGGGTCACCTTTGATGTTGCTGACTTTCCATTGCCTTACAATGGAATACTTGGCCGTCCAGCACTCGCCAAATTCATGGCGGCCTCTCACTATGCCTACAATATGCTGAAGATGCCAGGCCCGATGAGTGTCATCTCTGTCCCTGGCGACAAGAAGGATGCTCTTATCTGCGCCGACAAGATCTACCGGAAGCGGCCGCGACAGATTGCAAGCCACTTGCCGCTGAAGCTCCCGGGGGGAAGAAGAAGACCAAGTCTGGCAAGAGCTCTGATGCCTACTCCGGCAAGCGCACCTCTTCGGAGTGCTGCGCTACCGTCGAGGACGCACCATCGAGCTCCACCGGCAAGTGTAAGAAGACGATGATAGCTCCACCAGAGACCAAGAAGGTGTCCGCCAAGGAGGACGGCACTGGTGGTACCTTCACCATCAGTGCCTCTCGACCCTAAATAGGAAGCGGCGCTCGTTGCTTTCCTCGCGGGCAAACGTCGGCGTGTTTGCATGGCAACCGCCCCGACATCCCGGTGTTCCTGTGAAAGTAATTGAGCACCATCTTGCCGTTTGTCCTCATGCGCGGCCCGTCAGCGTAAAGTCGAGAAGCAAGCGTTGGAGCATCAAGAGTTCATCGCGGAAGAAATCAAGAAACCGGAAGCAGCAGGCCTTGTCGGAGGAGTGCTCCATCCCACGTGGTTGGCCAATCCTGTAGTTATCGCATAAGGCTAACGGAAATGGAGGCTTTGTATCGACTTTACAGATGTCAATAAAGCTTGTCCCAAAGATCCATTTCCTTGCCGCGCATCGACCAGATTGTTGACTCCACGGCCGGATGTGATTTGCTTTCATTTCGGATGCATATTCAGGATATGATCAGATCTTCATGGCGTAAGAGGATGAGGAGAAGACCGCATTCATCACCCCATGTGGCACATACTGCTTTTGTACGGATGCCCTTCGGGTTAAAGAATGCTGGTTCAACGTTTGCAAGAGTAGTTCATGACGCTTTTGAGCCGCAAATGCACAGAAATGTGGAAGCATACATGGATGACATAGTGGTCAAAAGCAAGGACAAAGCGACCCTAGTTCAAGATTTAGATGAAACCTTTACAAATCTGCACAAGATCAACCTCAAGCTCAACCCTGAGAAGTGTGTGTTTGGATTCCCTTCCGGCAAGCTTCTCGGGTTCTTCGTGTCTCAGCGGGGAATTGTAGCCAACCCCGTCAAGATCATGGCCATTGAGCAGATTGAAGCACCAAAGCGCGTCAAGGATGTACGAAGGCTTGCCGGTTGCGTAGCTGCTCTCAGCTTGTTTATCTCTAGATCAGCTGAGTGCGCCCTGCCATTTTTCAAAATTTTGAAAAAGGCAGGTCCGATGCAATGGACTCCAGAAGCGGAGGCAGCGCTGCAGGACTTGAAGGGATACCTGTCCTCCACTCCAACACTTGTCGCACCTAGGCCATAAGAGAAGTTGCTGCTATATATAGCGGCAACCAATCAAGTGGTTAGTGCTGCGTTAGTAGCGGAGAGGGAGGCGGATGATGAGCTAGCAACCATGGCAGACACATCCAGCGACAAGCAGGGGGCTTCGCCGGTAAGCTCTGGTCCCGACAAGGACGAATCTGCGCAGATGCATGACAAGATGCAGAAAAGGATGGTGCAGCGCCCAGTTTACTTTGTTAGTTCCCTTCTGCAGGGGGCTAGGTCGAGGTACTCTGGTGTGCAGAAATTGCTTTTCGGCCTTCTCATGGCCTCGAGAAAGCTGCGCCATTACTTTCAGGCACATGAGATCACAGTTGTCACTCGCTTTCCACTGAAGAGGATCTTGCAAAATCCAGAGGCAACAAAAGGCAGGATTGTTGAGTGGGCACTGGAACTGTCAAGCTTTGGCCTCAAGTTTGAGAGCACTTCAACTATCCAAAGCAGAGCATTGGCGGAGTTCATAGGAGAATGGACACCAACGCCAGATGAAGAAATTCCAGAAATGAGTGTCCCCGTGAAGGAAACAAGCAAAGAGTGGCTGATGTACTTTGATGGTGCCTTCTCGCTGCAAGGCGCCGGTGCCGGCGTGCTGCTTGTCGCACCCACCGGAGAGCACCTCAAGTACGTAGTCCAGATGCACTTTCCCAAGGAGCAAGCAACAAACAATACGGCAGAGTATGAGGGTTTGCTTGCGGTCTCAGATCGCATGATGAGACCTTGGGATCAAGAAGCTCATCGTCAGGGGTGACTCACAACTTGTTATCCGCCAAGTGAACAAGAATTATCAGAGTCCGTTGATGGAAGCTTATGTTGATGAAGTGAGAAAGCTAGAAGAGCACTTTGACGGCCTACAAATGGAATATATCCCAAGAGCTCAGAACGACGTTGCTGATGGCCTGTCAAAGTGCGCCGCACTTAAGTTACCTGTGGAACCAGGGATTTTTGTGCTCAAGCTGACTCAACCGTCCGTAACACCACCAACTAGACAGAGCAAGAAGAGGAGGTTGATCTCTGGTGACTACTTTCCGGCAGAGCTCCCCGAAGCCGCCGCCACGAAGGTCCCCAAGATCGACACCAACAGTGCTGAGGAGCAGTCTGCTCCGACAAGCTCTAGGGTTTGTTCCGTTGAAGCAGACGCTCCCGACAAGCTTTGCTCCGGCAAGCTTGCCGGGGAACGTCAAGCTCCGGTTGAGCCGCAGGTTCTTGCCATGGAAGCTGATGTTCCCACAGCAGCAGATGTGCCTTTAGTCCTTGTTGTCGAGCCGCAAGCTCCAAAGCATGGCGCGCAGATTGTCCATTTCCTTCAGACAGGAGAACTTCCCGAAGAGCAAGAAGAAGCGAAAAGAGTAGCCCGACAGTCAAGTATGTACCAGTTTGTCGATAGCACACTATACAGAAGAAGACTCAACGGTGTGAAATTGAAGTGTATTATTCACCGGGAAGACGGACAAAAGCTGTTGGCAGAGATACATGGAGGCATATGTGGTCACCACATTGGCGCCAGAGCCCTTGCCGGCAAAGCGTTCCGGCAAGGTTTCTTTTGGCCGACAGCCCTCCAGGATGCAATCGCACAAGTAACCAAGTGTGAAGCGTGCAGTTCCATTCCAAACAGTCACACCAGCCAGCTCAAGCTCTCAGACGATCCCTTTATCCTGGCCATTTTGGTCTGGGGCTCGACATCCTCGGCCCCTTCCCCGAAGTTGTCGGGGCTTTGAGTACTTATGCGTTGTAATCGACAAGTTCACAAAGTGGCCGGAAGTGGAAGCAAGTGAGGAAGGTGACAACACGCTTAGCGATCAAGTTCTTGGTCGATCGCTTGCCGTTTGAATCCCTAATAGGATCATCACCGACAACGGCACACAGTTCACAAGTCGCACCTTCATGCAAGACGTCCAAGATCTTGGCGCCAAGGTGCGGTTCGCTTACATTGCTCATCCGAGAAGCAACGGTCAAGCGGAGAGGGCAATGCTGAAGTCTCGCTGGGGCTCAAGACCAGAACTTTCGACAGGCTGCACAAGTGCGGAAGAAAGCTGGATTGAGGAGCTGCCGGTGGTTCTTTGGTCGATCGGGGCGACGCCAAATCGAGCCACCGGCGGACACCTTTCGCTCTAGTCTATGGAGCAGAGGCAGTTCTCCCCACGGAACTCGTATACGGATCGCCTCGAGTGCTCGCTTATGATGAGCTTGAGCAAGAGCAGCTGCGACAAGATGACGCGCTCCTCCTTGAGGAAGATCGTCTTCAGGTTGTTGTACGAGCTGCTCGGTACCAGCAAGCTTTGCGCCGCTACCATAGCCGCAAAGTCAATGCCAGAAGTCTCGAGGAAGGCGACCTTGTTCTTCAACGCGTTCAGTCCGCCAAGAATTCCAACAAGTTGACGCCGAAGTGGGAAGGCCCTTATCGGGTGAAACGAGTCACTAGGCCCGCGCCGTCCGCTTTGAGACCGAAGATGGCATTCGGTGAGCAACTCTGGAACATTGAGCATCTTCGTAAGTTTCACCCGTAAAGCGCGGTTGCGGAACCTGTTCCGCAACCACCTTTTGTACAAGTCTTGCCGCTGATGCATGTAATCCTTTGTACAAAGCCGGGCAGAACCCGTGCATCGATAAAGTTTAGCGTGCCCGCACACCTTGTCGATTTCTTGCTTTTTACTTCTATTTGCATATGCTATCTGACACTTTGTGCAGCACCTACCCCAGGTAAGTTATAACGAGCCACGAGGCTCCATATCTTTATTTTCTCTTCTAACTCAAGGAAGTCTAGCCTTACCGGGAAGCAAACGACAGAAAAGCTAAGTTGCCAAAGTTTGAGCAATCAGTTTTAAATTTTTTAAGTTATCTTCCTTGAACGACCGAACTTTGTATGGAAAACCTGTGCGCAGAGGAACCAATTCGTAGCTAGTTGGCGCCTTACTTTGTTTCGAGTCCGCTCAACAACTTAAGTGAGCTGCGACTAGTTGCGACAAGGTTGCTTGTCGAAGCAAAGACCGCCAACAAAGTCGCCGACATTCCGCACTCAGCGCTCGCGGCTCAGGTGCCCGCGTCGACAAGTACCCTAAAAGCGTAAGGCAAAAACATACAAAGGAAGGAATCAAGTAAAGGAAATAACATAGCAATTGACACTCAAAACAAAGTTATATTACAAGATAGCTTGCCGCAGCTCTAATGGATTTTTCCTATGACATGACCAGCAGCGGCAAGAGAAAGAGAAAAGCAGGCGGCCTAGTCTCACGCGATCGCCTCAACCCTCTTGATTCCGCTCACCCTGTCCACAATGGGTGCGACAAGGGTCTTGAGCGCCTCCACATCAACATCCGTGGCGGGGACTTGAGGACGTTGGTGAGGTTGAGGCCTGGGTTGCGGAAGGCCACCTTCATCAGCACCTTTTGGAGGGCTCCCGCACAGATCTGGCGCGACTCCTCGGCCAGCTGTTTTGGGACCTCTTCCCGGAGTCGCTGGAGAGCCGTCACCACGCCCTTGAAGAACAAGCTGAGCTTGGCGCTGGGTTGGAGATGCTCGTCGGAGGAGTATCCAAGATCCACCATCCCCAGCTCCATCAGCTCCCTGTGGATGGCTGCAGCATAATCCACGAGACACTCTGTCCAGTGCTCCACAATCTCCCTCAAGGCACTCTGGGCGGCAACAGATTCGCCCAGCTCCTCGTCGGCCTTGATCTTCTCCTTCAAGGCCACCTCCCGCTCCTTGGCGCCCGTCCGGTCTGAGTCAAAGTAGTTAGCTTCAACTCAAGGTGCGCATTGGAGTCTCGGGCGGCGCTGAGCTCCTTGCTCCTCTCGGCGAGACGGCCCTGCAGCTCGCCAAGAGTGTAGGCGTCCTTCTCGCGCTCGTGCTTGACTGCAGCAAGCTCCTCGCCGCCCTTCTTGAGGCTGGCCTCCAACTGCGCCACCTTCGTCTCCAGCTCCTTCTTGGCGGCCTCGGCAGTCGCGGCAGCATCCTTTGCCTCCTTGAGAGCCCCGCCAAATGTTTCCTCGCGCATGGCGAGATCCTCCTCGTGGCTGTCCAGTTAACCTTCCGCTGCGCTTTCGCCTTCCTCATGAGACAGCTTCTCGGCGGCAAGTCAGCTGTTCCTCCTCAGCTGCAGCCTTCTCAAGGATCAAGGCCTTGCGCTCCTCGGCGAGTTGCTCCCGCTCCTCCGCCAAGGACCGGAGAGCTTCCTGGTTGCGGCCCCGGAGCTCCTCCACGCGCTTCTCGATGTCTGCTCCCGTCTTCGCGACAAGCGCCTCCCGGGATGCCAGTTTGGCTTGTCGGGCGCGGTAGAAAGCGACAACAGCTTCGCGGCTGTTGCTCCTCCTCGAGCTTCGCCGCTTCTTGCTGGCGCGCGTCCACTAGCGTCAACCCAGCGGAGGCGAGCAGTTCTTCATCGAAGGTTTCTCCTTCGGCCGGCGCCCTGGAGCTCGACTCCCATGGGAGCTTGATGAAGACGCCGTCGCCGTCCTTCAAGTAGGCGCCGGGCTGGGGCTCTTCGGAGCCTGATGCTGCAGCAACGGCGGAGGTATCGGCGGTCGGTGTAGCGTCTGGCGCTCCTGCGGCCTCAGGGTCGTCGGTGCGATCGCCAGACCCCTCGCCAGCTTCTGCGGCGGCAGCTTCGGTGGCCTCTTCGCCAGCAGGCTCGTCAGCGCCGGCCTCTTCTTCCACGGCGGCGGCTTCGTCAGTGTTGCCGCGCGCGTCCTCCTCGCCGGCGACCTCGGTCTCCATCGGCTCTGTGGCGGACGGATGAAGAAAGTCAAGCAAATATTCAAAGATAAAATCAGAAGAAGAAAAACACAAGGGAAGTACTCAGGCAAGAAGGTTACCTGCGCCGGGGGCTGCGGTCATGGTCTCCGCAGCCAAGGGATCGTTGGTGCCGTCCCTTGCCGGAGAAGGCTCCCTTGCCGGAGAAGGCTCCCTTGCCGGGGAACGCTCCCTTGCCGGGGAATCCACCCTTGGCGGCGTAGTTGAAGCGAAGAGGCTGCTCTGCTCCTACACAAGTCAACGATCGAGATATCGGCAAAGGAAAAAGCACCCATGCACGCCAAACAGCAAGAAGTAGACCATATACTTACTGGGGGCTGCGCTGGGAACTTCTTTGAAGGAGAGTTGCCTCATCCGGCAAGGTTGTCTCGACGCGCCTCCTGCCCGTCGCGATAGAGGTTCGTCCTCGGCGACAATCACCGGGTCTTGGCTCTTCGACATCCTCTGGGCAGGCCCTGAAAAGGAATGGATTCAGAGTAAGCAGATCGAATACAAGACAAGGCAACAAATCGAAGAATTACAAGTACAGCAAGGAATCTTACTCTTCCTCTTCCTCGCCGGAGCTGAGCGTGGAGAGGTCGAATTCTGGCCCGCCTCCGGTACGACGAGGCGGAGGAGTGGGATCCCTTGGACGCTTGGCGGCGGGACCGGTGGCTGCGAGGGCCCGCTCCGATTACCGCTGTGGCGTGAGCTCCAGCGCAACAAAGTGCTTGCCGCGGTGGAGCGAGTCGCGCGGCGCTGCGGCTGTTGGCCCGTCTGCCGCCCCGCTGCGTCTCCGGCCTTGCGAAGGCGCCTTCTTGGTGGAGCTGGTGGCTCCGCTCGCGGCAAGCTGCTTGGAGGCGGCGAGGATGCGCCCTAGGCGGGTTCGCCCGACTCGGCTTCAGGCTCGGCAAGTTCCTCCTCGCCGACAAACTCCTTTCGCTCGACAAGGCTTGCCGCCTCGGCTGCCTCTGCCTCCTCCATAGTGAAGCCAAACTCGCCCGCGGCAGCGGCTGCTGCCACTTCTTCTAGCCTGGTGGCAATGCGCTGCATCTCGTCGTCAGTGGTGTCGCGGGTGAGACCCCTCTGCTCATTGGGGCGGACCGGCATCTCCACCAGATTGTCGAAGAACTGCCGCACGACGTCATCTGCCGGCTCTTGCCAAGTGGGGACAATTCCATGGGAGTCACACAACGGCATCATTGCACGGATGCGGTCAAGCTGACGAGTTGTTGCACAAATGAACGACGCCCCTCGGCAACCTAAACATCTCCGGATGATCGTGATCAGGCTTGAACAGCTCTAAGAGCATTGCGCCAAGCTCCAAGGCAGTGAAGTTGAAGTTGAGGCCTGGGCGCAGCCTCATGATGTCTGCTGCGTTCTAAAATTCCTGTGCAGGTGTCCTTCTCTCGCAAAGAAGCGTCTGGCGGCGAAGAAAGTCCGCGCCAACAAAGGCTTCTGCCAAAGTGAGTCCGCAAGTCCGAGGCGGAGCATTCGGTAATCGCGATCTTCAGCCTAAGCGTCCTCCGGGGCCAGATTGCTCCAATCATTGCCAGACCATCATCGGGGTTTGACGCTGGGCGGTAAAAGGCTGCGGGTTCTCCTCAACAATCCAGCACCAATCTGCCTCCACTCCTCCCATTTGCTACGAAGCTCTCCTCCAGATAGGCCTCCTTCTTGCCGACCCTGGAGACCCAAGCAATTCCTCCGGCAAGGGGCTCTCCTCTCTCGGCTCGGGGTAAAAAGAAGTGACGGAAAAGAGCTACATTTGGGTGGACTCCGACAAAGTTTTCGCAGAGATGTGCGAAAACTGCCATGGTCAGAACGGCGTTGGGGGTGAAATCAAGGAGGCGGAACCCGTAGGTGTTCATAATGTCACAAAAGAACTCAGAGAAGGCGGGCAGAGCCCGCAGAGAAGAAGAGCGAAGAAAGGATACCCGTCGGCCAGTTCTGCAGCAACGGCGGGGAGTACCTTCGATGCGCGGATGCGCCAGCGTCTCCGTCGACCGAGAAGAGGTAGTAGTTCTCCCTCGGCTCCCTCGCGGTGAGTGAGGGGAAAACAACCGCTCCTTCCACAGCGCCCATAGCCGCAGCGCCTCGGCCGACTTCACGGTCTTCCCTTGTCGGCTTTCGGGCCCATGGCGGAGGCGGTGGAGGAGATCGACGGCGAAGGTGCCGGTGGCGATGAAGTGAGCGCTGAACTCTTTTCAGCCTTGAGAAGAAATGGGGGAGCAGCGGTGGTATTTCGATGGCACAGCAATCGGCAAGGTAGGCGACGCGGCCCCTGCTTTCCCCTGCTTATAAAGAGGGAGGGGGCGGACGTTCCGATTTTCCGAATAAAGAAACCCCCACGATCTCTCACACGAAGCCACGTTCGATGCGTGCCATTCGTGGGGGGCGTGGTGGGTCCGGGATGAGTTATGGTGTGACCCGGGCCGCGTGTGCCCGTGCCTGCTTTGGGCCCGGCCCAACAGCGCTCGGCACTGCAGTGTGGCCCAGGCCCGGGGGCTCCCGTCGGTGTACTACAGTAGGGGTACCCTAGTATCCCGAACTTGTGCATGGGCAGTTGCAGCCCTCCGCGGCAGGGCTTACCGGGTGACCGCCAAGGTCCTCTGTGGTTCCTTTGGAGCCATTCAAGAACAAAGTATTCAAGCCAAGGGGACAAGGCCCCGGCAAGAGGAGCTTGCCGGGAAGGCCACCCAAGGCACGTAGGAGACAAGGCCCCGGCAAGAGGAGCTTGCCGGGAAGGCCACCCTGTGCACATACAAGACAAGGCCCCGGCAAGAGGAGCTTGCCGGAAGGCCCGTGAGCGACAAGCTTCCGGGCGCGACAAGATAACAACCGCAAGAAGGCTCTTGCCGCGCAGATCACCTTCAGACTTACGCTCCAGCGCATCCACTAACGTGTCGCCTGGGGCCTGTAGCGCGTGGCGAGAGGCTGTGCAGCCAGCGGTGCGAGGTGGCAAGCAACGCTGACAAGTTTGCCATCGTGGCGAACGGTGGCACCCCTGACGGTCCCTGTTTGCACTGTTAGAGCGGCTAGACGGGCATTTAATGCCTTTGTCCCCTACCGTCAGGGTTAGGTATAGTACACTGTACATTATACAAGTAGGTGTACCAACCACTATTTTTCCATTTGTACCCCCGTCTACGTTGCCACCTGTCGGAGCCCCTTGAGCATATAAAAGGAGGCCCATGCGCAACGTAGAAAGGGTTGGTTGATCAGTTCCCTCGGCCTTCGGTCTCGTTAGCAGCTAAATGCATCTTTGAGCACTCGAGCGCTCCTGAGCAAGAACGCAATACACCTAGACATGCAGTAGTAGGAGTGTTATCTCTCCGGAGAGCTCCGAAGTTGGGTAAACCTCTCTCGTGCTTCGCCTCAATCTGCTCTTCGTGCGACCTCCGCTCCCCGCCAAACCGAAAGGGGCCAGATCAGCCTGCCCCGACAGCAATGCAACAATACGATGCATAATCATGACATGGAAATATGCTGTGTTTTGAGCTAATGCAACTAGCAACATGTTAAATGGAGTTGGTTTCAACCCTAGGTTCAAATTCAAAGTTCATATGTGAAATTCAAATGCCATTTATATGATTTGACCTGATCAGCAGGTATAAGTTGTTTAAACATGCATGAAAATGGTATAGCTGGAAAGATTGGATTTTTCTGATAAGTTTTCATATATAAATTATTTCATTTGGAGTTACGGTTGAATTTCTATGATTTTCAGAAGTTTTGGCTATTTTCTGGAATTTCCTGTAAAAGAATAAATCCAGAAAAAGAGATACTGCGGCACTGTGACGTCAACAGTCAACTGACCTGGTCCAGGTCAATCCTGACGTGTGAGGGCCACACGTCAGTGACACAGGGCTGTTTAGGTCGCTGACATGTGGGACCAGTCAACGCCGACTTGGCCAAAGTCAAACTCACACGTGGGGTCCGCAAGATTAACACTAATCTAAACAGGAAATAAAGCTGGAGTTAATTAGGGAGTGGGGTCCATCCGTCAGTGGCACACGGTTAAACTAACCGCGGGGTTAGTGGCTAAACTAACCTGCCACGTCAGCTAACCGGCGTTTAGCCGCCGGCGACCAAATCCGCGGCGGAGGGAGTCGGGATTTTGCTATGGTGCTCCGTTTTGAGCGCGGTTTGCTGCTACGGCTTGCTGGAGCTCTCGCGCATCTAGTGGCTAAACTAACCTGAACTAACCTGCCACGTCAGCTAACCGGCGTTTAGCCGCCGGCGACCAAATCCGCGGCGGAGGGAGTCGGGATTTTGCTATGGTGCTCCGTTTTGAGCGCGGTTTGCTGCTACGGCTTGCTGGAGCTCTCGCGCATCTAGTGGTGGTGGTGGCAGTAGCTGGGATGGCCGGAGTTGACGGCGTCGAGCATTTCCACGGTGGCCGGAGTTCGGGCACCTGTGGGTTTGGCGTTGTGGTGCACGGGAGGGGTAGCTGGTGGGTTCTACGTGCTCCTGGTGAGGTGTGGAGCACGTTGCCGTGCTCAGGAGTAAGCTGCGGTGGCTCTGGTCTCGTCTGCATCATCGTCGGCGGCGAGGAGCTCACGGCTCCGGTGAAAAGGGCAGCCAGAGTGCGGGAACGAGCGCGGGGAGGAGGGGGAAAGGTGTCGGAGCTCACAGCAATCTCGAGGAAGGACTCAGCAGGCTCGGGGAGGCGGAGACGGCGGCGAATTGGTCGACGACGGTCGTCAGTGCAGAGGACGAAGATGGCGTCGACGACGGTGCTCCAGGCATCCAGCGTCATGTGGCTCGGCGGAGAGGACGGGGGCATCACGGCGGAGCTCGGGGGCGCATCGGAGGGGCTCGGAGATGGTTGTGGCCGTGGGGGAGCTCGTAAGCGGCGACGGCTGCGTTCGGTCGCGCTCGGGGAAGTGACTAGAGGGTGAAGGAGAGAGCAGAGAGTGAGGGAGAGGAGCGAGGGGCCGCGGGGCGTCTCCGTGGAGTCGCTAGAGGGCACCGAGAGGAAGCAGGAGGTGGCCAGGGGCGAGCGCGTGCGCGGGCGACACGCCTCTGCCTACTGGTAGAGGTTGAGGACGACCGCTTCAGCCAGTGGGCCGGGCCACCAGCTGGGCCGCCAGGTGGCCTGCACAGGAGGTAAGCCCAGGTAGGTTTCCTTTCTCTCTCTCTTTTATTACTTGTTTTCTATTTTTCTGCAACTTTGTGGCTTTTCTAAAAATACTCAGGTCTTTCCAAAAATCACCTAACTGTACATTCCAACTAGATCATATCCAACATGGAACATATCAGTTTAGGATTATTTGGACATTATTTCTTATATAACAGAAATAATTCCAACCCAAATATATTATTGATTTAAATAAAAGGCCCAAATAAAATATTTCTATGACTCCAAAAATATTGGTTTTAATTTCACCTCATGCCAATATTTTCACAGAATAACAGGAACATTTTCTTGGACTCATTTGATGAGATTTGAATGTTGGTTATTTTTAGGGGTTTTCTGAGGCTTGGAAAGTTTCTCAATTCAAATTTCATTGGAATTTAAACATGATGCACACATGGAAGCTGGCATAGGTCAGACCAGAATTAAGGATGTGACAGAAGAATTCCTAGTGTTGCTATTCTAGGGCATGCGGTAGTACTGCTCTTGGGAGCGATAGTACCACAGGCACCTGCGGTAGTACCGCAGGTCCTTGCGGTAGTACCGCAGGTGCCCACGGTAGTACCGCTCGTTAGGAGCTGTAGTACCGTGGCCTCTGGCTAGGCTCAGCTGCTCGTGCGGCTGTAGGGGCGGATGTAATTTGTTACATCCGTGCCCTACGCGATAGTACCGCCCCTTGTGCGCGGTAGTACCGTGAGTCCTTGCCTGGCACAGCAACATGACGGAAGTAGGGGCGGATGTAATTTTTTACATCTTCTCCCTGCACGGTAGTACTGTATGCCATGTGCGGTAGTACCGTGTTGGATTTTTGCATCGACCTCAACTCAGCGGAAGTTGCCACATATGTATTTTTATGTCCGTGCCTTCCTGAAATCTGGAACTTCCCTGCCTTGCGATAGTACCGCAAGGGGGAGCCGTAGTACCGCGCCAGCGGTTCTACCGCCCTTCGCTTTAGTGCATTTGGGCTGTCTAGGTTTGTGCTGCTCGGGCGGTAGTACCGTGGGGCTCTGCGGTAGTACGGCGGCCCTGGCACGGTAGTACCGCGCTGCGCAGGCTGGGTTGGTGGATAACGGTTGGATTTGTCCCACCACTATATAATGGGTGTCTTCTTCTCCGAGTTGACCACCTCTTCCAACCCGAAGCTCCATTGTTGCTCCAAGCTCCATTTTCACCCGGTCTCTCTCCCTACCCAATCAAACTTGTTGATTTTCTAGGGATTGGTTGAGAAGGCTCCGCTCTACACTTCCACCAAGAGAAATTTGATTCCCCCCACTAATCCCTTGCGGATCTTGTTACTCTTGGGTGTTTGAGCACCCTAGACGGTTGAGGTCACCGCGGAGCCATAGTCCATTGTGGTGAAGCTTCGTGGTGTCGTTGGGAGCCTCCAATTAAGTTGTGGAGATTGCCCCAACCTTGTTTGTAAAGGTCTGGTTGCCGCCTCCAAGGGCACCAATAGTGGAATCACGACATCTCTCATTGTGTGTGGGCGTGAGGAGAATACAGTGGCCCTAGTGGCTTCTTGGGGAGCATTGTGCCTCCACACCGCTCCAACGGAGACGTACTTCTGGTCAAAAGGAAGGAACTTCGGTAACACATCCTCGTCTTCACCGGCTCCACTCTTGGTTATCTCGTGCCTTTACTTGTGCAAGCTTATTTGTGTTATATCCCTTGCTTGCTTGTGTGCTCGTTGTTATTGCATCATATAGGTTGCTCACCTAGTTGCATATCTAGACAACTTACTTTGATGCGAAGTTTAATTTGGTAAAGAAAAGCTAAAAATTGTCAGTTGCCTATTCACCCCCCCTCTAGTCAACTATATCTATCCTTTCAGAATGGACAAAAGAACGCACACGATTTGAATTATACAAACGTTTGAGATATTAAAGTGGCAGCTACTTTTCAAAATGCCTTTGTTGGTTGTTATTCGAGTGCGCCTTCTCTCAAAATGGACACGGAAAATACCACAGCATGTCGGGTGCCATTCCATGATAGCATGCCAAGTTTCATGAATTTTAGACGAGTTTTGGATTTACTAGAATTTAAAAACAAAGTATCACAATGTTTTGCCTAAGAATCAAAGTGCTCGGTGTTTGAAATTCATTCCCATTTCTTGCATGGGACCTAAGCATGCACACAAGGACACATATTTGATTTTTCAACCAATTTATATGCACTCGAGCATGTGCATGTAGTTCAAATTTGAAGGATGCACATAAAATGCGTAGGAAACCCAGTTAATATATAAAAATGTCCAAACGAACCCCAAAAAATTTCAAAATTTAACACAACACTCCTGTTGTTCTATGTTGACACTAGAATTTTTTTTGAAAGCAATAAGAGGCAACGGATATCGTTTCGTCCCCAAAGGTGGCACATTCCCTACCGAGACCATCAGGCTTGTTGTGAGAACCTCTAGGTTGTGAGAAGCTAATACCCAAACCTGCCCCAAATGGGACAAAAAAATTACCATGGCATGTTGATGCCGCTCCATGATAGCATGCCAAGTTTCATGAATTTCAGACGAGTTTTGTATTTACTAGAATTTAAAAACAAGGTATCTCAATGTTTGCGACCGAGTGACGGCGGCAGGGTGTTTGAAATTCATTCCCATTTCTTGCATGGGACCTAAGCATGCACCCAAGGACACAAATTTGATTTTTCAACCAATTTATATGCACTGGAGCATGTGCATGTAGTTCAAATTTGAATTATGCACATAAAATGACTAGGAAACCCATTTAATGTATAAAAATGTCCAAACAAACCCCGAAAAATTCCAAAATTTAACACAACACTCCTGTTGTTCTATGTTGACACTAGAAAATTTTTGAAAGCAATAAGAGGCAACGGATATCGTTCTGTCCCCAAAGGTGGCACGTTCCATACCGAAACCATCAGGCTTGTTGTGAGAAGATCTTGATTGTGAGAAGCTTATACCCAAACCTGCCCCAAATGGGACAAAAAAATTACCACAGCAGGTTTGATGCCGCTCCATGATAGCATGCCAAGATTCATGAATTTCAGACGAGTTTTGTATTTACTAGAATTTAAAAACAAGGTATCTCAATGTTTGCGACCGAGTGACGGCGGCAGGGTGTTTGAAATTCATTCCCATTTCTTGCATGGGACCTAAGCATGCACCCAAGGACACAAGTTTGATTTTTCAACCAATTTATATGCACTGGAGCATGTGCATGTAGTTCAAATTTGAATTATGCATATTAATGCCTAGGAAACCCATTTAATGTATAAAAATGTCCAAACAAACCCCGAAAAATTCCAAAATTTGACACAACACTCCTGTTGTTCTATGTTGACACTAGAAAAAAAATTGAAATCAAGAAGAGGCAACGGATATCGTTTCGTCCAGAAAGGGGAAATGTTCCCTACCGTAACCATGAGGCTTGTTGTGAGAAGCTCTAGTTTGTGAGAAGCTTATATACCCCAACCTGCCCCAAATGGGATAATTTTTTACCACTTGATGTTGATGTCATTCCATGTTAGCATGTCAAGTTTCATAAATTTTAGACGCGTTTTCGATTTACTAGAATTTAAAAACCATGTATCTCAATATTAGCGGCCGAGCGACAGTGGCAAGGTGTTTGACATTCATTCTCATTTCTTGCATGGGACTTAAGCATGTAACCAAGGAGACACATTCCAATTTTGAACCAATTTATATGCATTGGAGCATGTGCATGTAGTTCAAATTTTAATTAGGCACATGAATGCATAGAGAACTCAGTTAATGTATAAAAATGTCCAAGCGAACCCCGAAAAATCCCAAAAATTGACACAACACTCGTGTTGTTCTATGTTGACACCAGGAAAAATATTGAAAGGATGAAGAGGCGACGAATATCGTTTTGTCCACAAAGGTGACACGTTTCCCTAACGGAACCATGAGGCTTCTTCTGAGAAGCTATGGTTTGTGGGAAGATTATACCATAACCTACCCCAAATTGGACAATATTTTTTACCCCAACATGTTTATGCCATTCCATGATAGCATGCAAATGTTCATGAATTTCAAACGGGTTTTGGATTTACTAGAATTACAAAAGCAAGTACCTCAACATTTGACAGAGAGCCACGGTGCCATGGTGTTCGAAATTCATCCCAATTTCTTGCATGGGACATAAGCATAGACCCATGGACACATATATGATTTTACAACCCATGTTGTTGCACCGGAGCATGTGCATGTAGTTTAATTTTGAATTGTGCACTTGAAATGGCTAGAAACCAATTTAATGTATAAAATGTCCAAATGAACCCTGAATAATTCCAAATCTTTTACGACACACATATAGTTGCATGTTCACTGCAGATAAAAGTTCTAGCAATTCAAACACCGTCCATTGCCGCTGTGACCCCATTATGTAATTCAAATCAAGATGAAAAATCAAGTAGATCCCACACAGTTTATTATCACCAACCATGTGAGATGCAGTACAAAATATCCTAGAGCACCGTCTAATGACACTTTGCGAGCCAGTTTTTTTGGCTGAAACGATTCAAAGTTTTCGGCTTCCGCAGAAATATCTACCTCCCCGCCCCTCCCCCTTACCAAAAGCCACATTTCCCCTGTTTCCGCCTTCCTTTCCAAGTTGAAACCTTCACTCCTTGCTTGCAACGCCACCTCCTCGCCGACGACCCTCCTTCACGCTGCTCGGCCTTGCCTATCGAGGCAGGTAATCCACACCCGACCCGCATCCTCCTCCTCCTTCCACATCCCACATGCCCCGACCGCCAGCGCGACAGCTTCCACCCAAATCACCGGCCCCTCCACCAAATAAGTGCCGCCCTAAGCCACAGTGCACGCAGTATAGCCAGGATCTCAAGGAACATTTGGCAGCGGAGAAGCAAATCGCGAGCGCACGCGCGGATGAGGTCGCGATGGTTGCCATTCGTGCCGAACCCTAGATCTTGGAGGAGCACATCACCGTCTAGGCCACCGTCGACGCCTCGTGCACCGAAGCCGCAACGCGGTTGGGTGCTTTAAACGAGAGTTCGTGGCATTTTATCGAGGCCACCCTCGGTGCCTTCAACAAAGATTACGAGGTGTTTTCTCAGCGTGCACGTGCTTACCTCATCTCGAGAGCCATCAGGTTGGTGCCTGGAGCAGCTCAGGAAACTCACTACTACGACGAGGCGCCCATGATGCGGAGGCCTTGCCCTCTTCCATGTCGAAGGAGCCAATCGTCATCGATATCTCCGACAATGATGACCCATGTTCAATTTGCTAGCTACTGCCTTTCCTTAACAAATTCTAGTGAATTGTGCTATCTACTTTTACCATGCAATTTGTTGCTCTAGTGTATATGTTCTATATGTCGTGCAATGTGGTGCTCACTTATTAACTGTTTGGTTAATTAGTTGTCGTGTTCAGTTAACTATTTGGTTCAATTCTGCAAATGTGATGTTCAATTCTTCAGGGTTCAGTTTCCAAGTTGTCAAGCATGCTTGGTTTGCTTAACTGTTTGATCTTCTAGTATGTTATACATTGTGCAATGTGGTGTTCAATTAACATTTGGTTCATTTATTGTGGTGCTTAGTTAACTGTTTGGTTCAATTCTGCAATGCGATGTTCAATTGTTGTGGGTGCATTCTGTTATTGTATACCATGTGAGAAATAAATCAAATTTGGTTGTACTAAATACATGAGAAACAAATACAATTGCTATATTTCCAAGTTGTTAAGCATGCTTGGTTTGGTTAACTGTCTGATCTTCCATTAGGAGTATGTTATATTGTGCAATGTGGTGCTTAGTTAATGTTTGGTTCATTTGTTGTGGTGTTTAGTTAACTGCTTGGTTCAATTTTGCAATGCGATGTTCAATTGTTGTGGCTGCATTCTATTATTGTATACCATGTGAGAAATAAATCGAATTTGGTTGTACTAAATACATGAGAGACAAATACAATTTCTATATTTCCAAGTTGTTAATCATGCTTGGTTTGGTTATCTGTCTGATCTTCTATTAGGAGTATGTTATATTGTGCAATGTGGTGCTCAGTTAACGTTTGGTTCATTTTTTGTGGTGTTTAGTTAACCTCTTGGTTCAATTCTGCAATGCAATGTCCAATTGTCGTGGGTAGAATTTTGTATTGTTGCGCATGTGAGGAATAAATCAAATTTGGCTGCACTTAATACATGAGAAACATATACCAGTGCTATATTTCCTAGTTCTTAATCATGCTTGGTTTGGATAAATGGGTTTTCCATGTGGCTTAAATTAATCTAATGAATCTGCAATATGCTTATTTTTCATCAACATATTTTACTGATAGCATGCAAATCCTTACTTAACCTGGTGACTAACTACCTTATATGTGTTGCAGGGAAACAATGGGAAGCACTGAGGTTTATAATCGAGGTTAGCACGTGCATGGTCCATTGACTAATAGCACATTATTGTGCAATTGCAGGAATCATTCTAATATTTAGGTTTTTAACAATTTGGTCTTGCACATGTAGGTCCTGTTGCCAGAGGTTTTGACCCACTGTTCAACCCTTTTTGCATATGGGGAAATGACTTGTCCATGAATATCAATCAAGTCAAGAAACTCAGAAAGATTGTTAGGATAAAGAAATTAGCGACAAAAAATAACAAAATCTTTGTCTGCACAATGAAGAAGACATCAGTTCACTACAAGATGGTACTAACTATTATACCTTGCCTTTTTTATTCCTTTGCCCCATTTCCAATATAGAGAAGATATTTATGCACATCCTTATTTTCAGGCCTTTCCAAAGCAGTTCATCGATGATTACCTCTCAAACCACCTCTATGGTCGAGGCGAGGAAGGTTTTCATACAACACCCACTGTTCAATATTGAAGTGTTCTGAAGAGGACCAGGCGACGACGGTCAATCATCCGCAGGCACTTGCCTAAAGTTGCAAAGACCTTCAACATGAATGAAGGCTCAATATTCTCCTTCCGCTTCAGCAGTTTTCCAGATGAGATGCATCTGTCTATGTACCATCTATGATGCTAATTTCGAAAGGTTCTAGATGTTGCATGTGAAACTTGGTGCTGGTGCAGTTGTGTAATGGGGTAGCTGAGTGCTGAAGCTATATCATGTTGTACTCGGATGTATTTCAATTATGAAATCCTGCTTCCTTAATATGGAAATGAAATATATTATGTGCTTAATATGAATGTCAATTAGATTAATAAATAGATTATTAATAATAGGGCAATTAGCCTGCTAATTGGGTTTTCCTATTGCAAATGGTAATTGAGAAAACACCATAGGCGATGACCTCAGGCAACGCACACGGTTTCTAGGAATAAACCATGTTGGATCAATGAACAATCACACACGACATTCTCTTGAAAGCTGTTTGCGTTAGGCCACCTTGTGCAAAAAATTCCTTGGAGCGACTATGTGGGATGTATATACGAACGGAAACGTTTAGCAGGAACTGACTGTGTGGGATGTACTTACGACCGGAAACGATTTCGCCTGTATAATTCTATTTTTTAGCACTCATCAGACGTATAACAAGATTTGGTCGCTACTTGGTTGCACACGACCTCATTTTGCCGAGCGTGTGTGCCAAGAGGGCATATCCCCGAGGTTTCTGGGTCGTGTGGGAAGGATCCCCCCCCTATCGCATTCACTCACTAGGTGAAGGTTCCGAACGCCGTAGCGAAAAGGGGTTAAAAACCGTTTGTGTAGCACCTCGCTGTACCAGTGCTTCATCGAGTTCCCAATCTTCAGAGTTGTGTTTAATTATTTATAATAGATCCCACCTGAATTCAATAGTCTTCTTCATAAAATAACCAGTACAAGAAGTATCTAGCATGGATTGATCATACGAGAAAGCCGAGCATAAAAATTCTGAGCGATAATTTCTCTTGAGAGCTCATGATTGGGGCATGAATATAACATCGACTTAAGCCTCCCCCAAGCTAGAGCGGTACTTTCTGCTCACAAGGCCAAAAATTATATAATAAATCCGATCATGATGAACTAGATGCATAGGATAAGTTTTTTGGTGAAATTCCAATTTCAACCGATTCCAGTTCCAAGATCCAATATCATCACATAGCCTATACCATGCCAATGCTTTTCCCTTCAAAGATAAAGGGAAGACATTCTTATTAGCTTCATATCTGGGTAAACCTGCAAGCTTAAATAATCCAAAATTTTCATCCACATATATCAAGTGCATATCAGGATGTTCGGTTCCATCTCCTACATTAGGATTAACTAGCAGTTGTTCTATCATACCCGAAGAAATTTCATAACCAATATTTTCAGTAGGTGTAGTAGGTTGAGGGGTAAATAATTGTGGTTCCAGTCGAGGTGAAGATACCCTGACCAAACCCCTCAAAGGATTGTTCTCCATAGTGACAAGTGACAATAAATTTCAGCACATAGTAATAATTTTTCCTTACCGAAATCCACTTACCAAGAGCGCTTCACTCCCAGGCAACGGCTCCAAAAAAGAGCCTTGATGACCCACAGGTATATGGGATCAATCGTAGTGTCGGTGCACGAAAGTAGGGGCTTTCTGTACCCCTTTACTTGTGCGCCAGCAGTCGTAGCCTCCCCTGCGACCATGCTTGGCGAGGCAGAAGAAGCAAAGGTACGAGGCTGCCAAGGTAGTACTCAAGCCAGAGGTGCGAAGAGAAAAGGGGCAAGATGGATTCCCCCCAGCAACACCCTTGCTGGGGCAGCCCACATAGCCCCGGCAAGGGCCTTGCCGGGGCGGCTTGCCCAACACCAGCAAGGCCGCCACCTTTGAGCCTGAGAGCTCTGACACCATCGACAGCGTCAAGACCAAGACTCAGGGGTGCCCGCATGTGGCATGCAGATCTTTGTGAAGACCAAAGGCCTGTGAATCTAGATAAAGACCCCCGGCAAGATCCTTGCCGGAGACAGACGAAGACCCCCGACAAGATCCTTGCTGGGGATGGCCGATCTTGCCGGGGACGCCCGTGAGACCCCGACAAGACCCTTGCCGCGGACATCTCCGGGGCCATCGCTAGGCCCGCACCCACCAAGGTTCCGCTACCCCGCGGTCGTCCCGACGCAGTGACCAGCCCGCCAACTAGGCGAGCGCCTGCGTGGCAGCATGCAGCTTCTAGGCCAACTAGTCAAGCTTCTGCGTGGTGGCATGCAGATCTTCATGAGGACCCTGTCACCGCACCAGCTCAGCAACCAGCCAGCCAGCATGGCGCTGCATGCCTCGTCATCTTGGACGCGCGTTGAAGCAAGGCGAGGCGGCGGCGGATGGGACAAGCTCTGTTTCCGCCCCCGATAAAGCAAGAGGGCACGTAGGTAGCGCATTAAATGTGTTTGTCCTATGGTGTCAGGCGATAAACTTGTACACTGTAGACACTTTCCACCTCATGTGTGCCACTGTGGCGACCCCTTTGACATATAAAAGGAGGCCCTAGGCGTACTATGGAATGATTCAGACTTTTTGGACGGGGCATGCACCACAGCTAGTTCAAGATCTCAAGAGCACCAAATCAACACAGACAAGCAGGACTAGGGTTTTATGCATCGTTTTCGGCCTAAACTTGGGTAAAAATCCCCTCGTGCTGATCTTTTAGACCTGCTCTTTACACAGCTCCACGCCCCGCCAACCGTAGAAGGGATTCCCTGGGATCCCATAGGCGTCGTTTCCCCCTACATCTTTGGCGCGCCAGGTAGGGGGCCGCTGAGGCTGTGAAAATCTTGTCTAGAAGTTAGCGCATCGACTCCTTCATCGCGATGGCCCCCAAGAAGAAGGCGATCACAGTGGTCGGCTCGTCTGGAGTCGATCGGTTCATGCCGGTGCAGGCAAGCGATAGGGCAGATGCTAGAGGCGGAGGAGGTCAAAGTCATCTCCATGACTCTGGTGCCATCGGCCAGGCAAGCGGAGTCGTCTGCAGCCGCAACAACCATTCGCGTGGCGACGAAAAGCTAAGTCACGCAAAACCTTGAGCAATTTTCCTTTTTATAGGGTTATCTTCCTCGAAAGATCTTGCTCCTTGTATGGAGAACCTGCACGCAAAGGAACCCTTCCACTATTGACAACACCCTTGTTCTATTTCGAGTCCGCTCAACTGTTCAAGCTGCTGCTCCGAGAATGGCAAGGTGGTGTAACAGCCTGGTTTTTGGCCTTTCCTTTTTCTTTTTGATTTATTGGTTTTTGCTCTGTTTTTCTTTTTGGAGTGGTTCTGTGGCCTTGTCACCTGGGAAATCATCTTCATTTTCTCTCCCAAGTGACTCATGATTCTTAAAACCTTCCCAAGACCTTGCCATTTCCATCTTGGACCAAACCCCAATGTTCTTTTACTGGGAATATTCCTTTTTTCTATTAAAGGAATAACCCTGTCTGCCCTAGATTGTGAAGAAACCTATATTTACATCACTCCTAAAAATACTAAATAATTATCATAAATTGTTTGGGTCATATCTTCCTCAAATATGGCAAAATATTTCATTTGCCATGTTTCCCATCATGCTCAAGTAATTATTTTCCTATTCTATCCTGAGTGGCAGATTGTGAAGCAAGTGCCATTTGTCTTTGCCCATTTAACCCCAAACTTCTTGGACACATTTTCATGTCCAAATAATTGCTTCATGCCAAAATTCAACTTTATTTGCCTAGCCAATCTTCCGTAGTGATTTTTCAAACTTTCTGTCAGACATAAGTCATTGTGAAGTAAGTACTAGCTAGGGTTATCCAAATGAGTTGAAATTTGGCACACTCCTTCATGTGCTCATATTATGACACTCCTCCAAATTGCAGCTCCATCCCTTGATCTATGTGAGCACAGGACCAAACCTTTGCTTCTGTCAATATTTTCAGATTGTGAAGCAAGTACATTTTATATTGCTTCATTTTGCCTGAAAATTCACCAGAGCATTCTCATACCCAAATAACTTCTCTCCACAAAATTTGGGATCAATACATCAAGCCAATATTTCTCCAAAATTATTCCAAGTTTCTGGTTAGTAAGGATGGCTGTGAAACAAGTACCACTTTGGGTTGCCCATTTGATATGAAATTTCTACAGCATATTCTTATGACCAAATCATCAAGCCTTGCCAAATTTCAGCTCAAATGAAATCACCATTTGGGTGCATAGTCTTAATCTAGTTCCTGACCAGATTATGTGGTTGTTAAGAAACTACATTAAATCTTTATCACAATCTTCTCAAAGTTACCAGGATGAAAGTCCTTCTTACCCTAAACCTCTCAGACAACTCCATTGCTCCCAATATCCTTCCTGTTGGTCGACAGCTCACGACCAAGTTTACTGCAGTAAACTTCAGAGGATGATTAACTTTTAACCAGAGCCATTTTCACCAAACTACCACCGCAGTTGAACCCTCCCCTGGAAGAACTTACCACTATGCAACGTTTGCCAACCTTTGGCACCTTCTCCTCGCTAGATCACACAGTCACCACCTCTCTGGCATGCCATGGATGCGAGCTGGATGGCTTCTTGCTCGGGCCCCTCCTCTGCTCGGTGTCTCAGCGAGCACGAGCCTATCCACTGTGTTCCCCGCATCATCGCCGTTCCCCTGGACCCCTCTCCCCCTCCGGCCGCTTCCTCACCGACGCTCGCAGCCGAACGCCCACGAGAGCACAGTGCACCGACCGTCGTCTTCCTCCTCGGCCGCTTCTCCCCTGCGTCCCTTGGCCTCCTCTGCCCCGTGAGAACCTCCACTGCTCCTCCTACGTCGTCTACCTCCGAGCTCGCGAGCGTGGGGCGACGCCAGCTCAACCCCCTCCTCCCTCTGCCTATATAAGCCCACCCCGAGGCCTCTCAACCTCACCAAGTTTCTTCCCTCCCTCCTAGCTTCCTCTCCGACCACCCAAGCGAGCTCGAGGAGCTCTCATTCCCTCCCCTCGTTGCCACGGCCGCTGCTCTATCCCGGCTAAATTTGCCCGAAGCCGAGCCTCCCCCTCCTCTTCTCCACCACCGGCGACCTCCATCACCACCCCGGAGCCACCCCAAAACCTCATCCTCTCCTCTGGTGGCCTCTGGCCGCAAGCCCATCACCGACCGGAGCCACCGTCCGCTGCAGCCACGCCCTTGCCCGACGTCGTCCTCCCCGCGGCGTGAGGATGCTCCAGGCGGGTGCGGCTCATCTCCCTGAGCACGCCGATGTGCTGCACGGCGAGGCGAGCGCCGGCGCCGGCGGCCTCTCTCTGGACCGTGGGCGAGCACGGGGAGAAGACGAAGGCGACGACCCCTCCCTGCCAGCTGGCCTTGGACCCCGCATGCCCCGCGTGTCAGCAAGACTAGGCCGGCCTCGCTCCCTCGCTGACGTGGATAAGTGGAGGCGTATTCCCGCGAATACGTCTCCCGCACACGAAAGCGCGTTTCTCCTCTGCATCGGGCTAAAATGTGTTTTCCTATATGGAAAACGTATTTTTAGAAAGGCGCGTTCTGTTTTTCCAGCCAAGGGCCTGTTTGTGATGATTTTATTACAAATAGGTCCCTGGTAGAAAAAACCCTTATATCTTTTTACTCCCAACTCCAAATCAGTCGATCCCAAAGCCCACTTCTTTGTTTCGCCGAGCCCGTTCTGTCGGTATGATTTTCACCATGTGTTAACATTCTAAAAATGACCATTTTGCCCTTGCGCTTAATCAATCCCCTCCGAGAATGAACGTTTTCTGATGATTCTTTTCGCGAGCTTCTCGCAATTTCTCCCGGTGATTTCTTCCACCCCAGGCAAGCCACACCCTCCATTTGCATCACTGTAATGCAGTGACATGGTTTAATCTATTTGAACTTGTTTAAAATATTGCTTTAGCTACATGACTTTGTGCATGGCATTTTCTCGGAGTATTATTTGGATCTTGTTGTTGCCATGCTATTTTTTGGATTACTAGGAGTTATGTTTGTAGTTGATGAGTATCATGTTGCCATTGGAGTATTAGTGGTTGATATTGTGATTGTTTTCATGATGATATCTGTTATTATATTTTGGAGTATTACTTTGGATGTCATGCTGCCTTTGGATTACTAGTGGTTAGTATGATTATTTTCATGATGCTAGTCGATGTTCTGTTACTATTGCTTGGAGTATTAATTTCGGAGATGATGTTTACATGTGGATCTTAGCTGGATAGCTTTGTTCTTGTTATTGGAGTAGTAGAGTTATTGTTTTCAGATTCATCATGATAGAAATGTTATGCTATCCTTGGAGTATTTTGATATGATGATATTATGCTCAGATTATTTGTTGTATATTGCTATGACTTGGATTATAGTTTGATAGTTGATATCGGAGTATCAGTTATCACAGTTATATTTTTGGGGATAAATTTCGTCATTAAGTTGGTCAGGTGCCACTGAAACGGGCTTTTTCCATTGCAACCACATTTGCCTTTTATGGGAAGGCCCTAATGCAGTCTATTGTCGTGCCTCTCGCCGGTGCCTCCAACGAGGGAAGGTTATGGGCGTGCGGTACCCTGGCCCGATAAGCAGACATAACCTTGTGTGCTCGTAGTTTTTGTTAGGCGCCTGTTTGTCCCCGTTTGGGACCATTTTTGTTTTGCCACAACGGTGGCCGTTGGTGCCTTTGGTAGGCACGGGGCCACCCAGGACTGAACCCAAAGGGGGTGTTGGTCGGAGTGGCCGAGTTGTCATGGCAGTAGATCGGTTTTGTCGGAACACCGTTGGTCCACCCGAATGGGAGTGCGAGGCCATGGGTTCCATGGTGTGGGTAAAGTGCGTGATAACCACAAGTGTAGGGGATCGCAACAGCTTTCGAGGATAGAGTATTCAACCCAAGTTTATTGATTCGACATAAGGGGAGCCAAAGAATATTCTCAAGTATTAGCAACTGAGTTGTCAATTCAGCCACACCTGGATAACTTAATATCTGCAATAAGGTATTTAGTAGCAAAGTAATATGATAGTAGTGGTAATGGTAACAAAAGAGTAATGAAAGCAAAAGTAATATTTTTGGTGTTTTGTAATGATTGTAATAGTAGCAACGCGAAAGTAAATAAGCGTAAACCAGTATATGGAAAAGCTCGTAGGCATTGGATCGGTGATGGATAATTATGCCGGATGCGGTTCATCATGTAACAGTCATAACATAGGGTGACATAGAACTAGCTCCAATTCATAAATGTAATGTAGGCATGTATTCCGAATATAGTCATACATGCTTATGGAAAAGAACTTGCATGACATCTTTTGTCCTACCATCCCGTGGCAGCGGGGTCCTAACGGAAACTAAGGGATATTAAGGCCTCCTTTTAATAGAGAACCGAAACAAAGTGAATATATGAACTCCTCAAACTATGGTCATCACCGGGAGTGGTCCCGATTATTGTCACTTCGGGGTTGCCGGATCATAACACATAGTAGCTAGGTGACTATAGACTTGCAAGATAGGATCAAGAACTCACATATATTCATGAAAACATAATAGGTTCAGATCTGAAATCATGGCACTCGGGCCCTAGTGACAAGCATTAAGCATAGCAAAGTCATAGCAACATCAATCACAGAACATAGTGGATACTAGGGATCAAACCCTAACAAAACTAACTCGATTACATGATAGATCTCATCAAACCCATCACCGTCCAGCAAGCCTACGATGGAATTACTCACGCACGGCGCAGAGCATCATGAAATTGGTGATGGAGGATGGTTGATGATGACGAAGGCGACGAATCCCCCTCTCCGGAGCCCCAAACGAACTCCAGATCAGCCCTCCCGAGAGGTTTTCGGGCTTGGCGGCGGCTCCGTATCGTAAAACGCGATGATTTCTTCTCCCCTATTTTTTTCTCTCCGAAAGCAAATATATAGAGTTGGAGTTGGCGTCGGAGGAGCTCCAGGGGGGCCAGGAGGTAGGGGGCGCGCCCTAGGGGGGCGCGCCCCCCACCCTCGTGGATAGGGTGTGGGCCCCCTGGTCTTCATCTTTGGCAATGATTTTTTATTATTTTTAACTAGATGTTCCGTGGAGTTTCAGGGCATTCCGAGAACTTATGTTTTCTGCACAAAAAACAACATCATGGCAATTCTGCTGAAAACAAAGATCGATCAAGGTTAGTTCCATTCAAATCATACAAGTTAGAGTTCAAAACAAGGGCAAAAGTGTTTGGAAAAGTAGATACGACGGAGACGTATCAACTCCCCCAAGCTTAAACCTTTGCTTGCCCTCAAGCAATTCAGTTCATAAACTGAAAGAGAAAAAGAAAAACTTTTACAAACTATGTTTGCTCTTGTTGTTGTAAATATGTAAAGCCAGCATTCAGGTTTTCAGCAAAGATTATAACTGACCACATTTGCAATAATTCTCAGGTCTCATGTTTACTCATATCAATGGCATAATCAACTAGCGAGTCATAATAATAAATATCGGATGACAACACTTTCTCAAAACAATCATAATGTGATATAACAAGATGGTATCTCGCTAGCCCTTTTTGAGACCGCAAAACATAAATGCAGAGCACCTTTAAAGATCAAGGACTGACTAGACATTGTAATTCATGGTAAAAGAGATCCAATCATAGTCATACCCAATGTAGATTAACAGTAATGGATGCAAATGACAGATGTGCTCTCCAGCTAGTGCTTTTTAATAAGAGGGTGATGACTCAACATAAAAGTAAATAGATAGGCCCTTCGCAGAGGGAAGCAGGGATTTGTAGAGGTGCCAGAGCTCGGTTTTGAAATAGAGAGAAATAATATTTTGAGCGGCATACTTTCATTGTCAATATAGCAACTAAGAGATGACGATATCTTCCATGCCACACACATTATAGGCGGTTCCCAAACAGAATGGTAAAGTTTATACTCCCCCTCCACCAAGAAGCATCAATCCATGGCTTGCTCGAAACAACGAGTGCCTCCAACTAACATCAGTTCCAGGGGGAGTTTTGTTTGCAATTATTTTGATTTAGTTTGCATAAAGCATGGGACTGGGCATCCCGGTGACCAGCCATTTTCTCGTGAGTGAGGAGCGGAGTCCACTCCTCTTGAGAATAACCCGCCTAACAAGGAAGATAATGGCAGCCTTAGTTGATACATGAGCTATTTGAGCATACAAAATAGAATGTTTATTTGAAGGTTTAGAGTTTGGCACAAACAAATTTACTTGGATCGGCAGGTAAATACCGCATATAGGAAGGTATAGTGGACTCATTTGGAATAACTTTGGGGTTTAAAGGATTGGATGCACAAGCAGTATTCCCGCTTAGTACAAGTGGAGGCTAGCAAAAGACTAGGAAGCGACCAACTAAAGAGCGACAACATCCATGAACATGCATTAAAATTAATAAACATTGGATGCAAGCATGAGTAGGATATAATCCACCATGAACATAAATATCGTGAAGGCTATGTTGATTTGTTTCAACTACATGTGTGAACATGTGCCAAGTCAAGTCACTTAAATCATTCAAAGGAGGATACCACCCCATCATACCACATCACAACCATTTTAATAACATGTTGGCACGCAAGGTAAATCATTATAACTCACAGCTAATCAAGCATGGCATAATCAACTATGATCTCTAATTGTCATTGCAAACATGTTTATTCATAATAAGCTGAATCAAGAACGATGAACTCATCATATTTACAAAAGCAAGAGAGGTCGAGTTCATACCAGCTTCGCTTATCCCAATCAATTCATCATATATCGTCATTATTGCCTTTCACTTGCACGACCAAACGATGTGAATAATAATAAGAGTGCACATGCATTGGACTAAGCTGGAATCTATGAGCATTCAATAAGCAGGAGAAGACAAAGCAATATGGGCTCTTGGTTAAATCAACAATAATGCATATAAGAGCCACTTCAACAATTTAATCATGGTCTTCTCCTATCAACCCCCAAAGAAAAGAAGAAATAAAAACTATTTACACGGGAAAGCTCCCAACAAGTAAAAGAAGAACAGGAAATATTTTTGGGTTTTCTTTTTAGTTATTACTACTACAGCAGGAAAAGTAAGTTAACTAGAAGCTACACTAATTTTTGTTGGTGTTTTCTTAAAGTTTAACAAACACACAAGAAGGAAGCAGGAAAAAGAAAATAAACTAGCATGGATATTGCAATGAAAGAGTATGAGCACCGGCATCTAGTAATGAGTGTGTGTGAACATAAATGTAATGTCGGTGGGAAATACGTACTCCCCCAAGCTTAGGCTTTTGCCCTAAGTTGGTTCATTGCCAGAGATGGCCTGGCGGATACCCGTAGGTGTAGCTGGGGTCGTACTGTGATGCAGCGACTATCGCCTCCTGAGCTGCAGCGTGGCGTCGAGCTGCCTCCGCTCTCCTCTCGTACTCATCTGCCTCGTCTCTGGTAATAACATGTCTTCCTTTTGTCTGAGAATCAAAGAAGGCAGGAGCAGGAAGAGTAATACGGACAGCATGCCGTTTATCAAAGATTAGTCGATATAAGAGAGGTGATTCAGGCCTCTCAACAAACTAGTGTGAAGCCATAGAGTTATAATCTAAATATGCGGGAGGTAACTCCATATCACCCTCACGAACATCTACCTCAAGAAAATTTGCTAAGCGGGTTGCATAAATTCCTCCAAAGAAATCTCCATTATATCTATTATGATGCAACCTACGTGCTACAATGGCTCCCATATGATAAGATTGGTCTCCCAACACATCACTCCTGAGAATGGTAAGGTCAGGGACACACATGTGACATGCTTCATCCTTACCAGTTATGCATCTACCTATGAAGAGAGCAAAATAATGTATAGCAGGAAAGTGAATGCTCCCTATGGTAGCTTGTGTTACATCTCTAGATTCTCCCACAATTATACTAGCAAGAAAGTTTCTAAATTAAGATTTACGTGGATCAATAGTACTACCCCATTGTGGAAGTTTGCAGGAAAAAGTAAAATCCTCTAAGTCCATGGTATAAGATTTGTCATAAAGATCAAACATGATTGAAGGAGAATTACGCGAAGATGAAAATTCAAACCTCCTCACAAATGAGCTAGTGAGATCATGATACTGTGGGCATTTGTCTGCCTCAAAGTCCACAAGATTGGTGTTACTCAAATATGCGTTAAATGCTTCTTTGATTCCTGCACGATCCATAAAATTTTCTGAGGCCACTCACAAGGCCGCACTGGAGCATCCCTTGGGGGTTCCTCATCAGCATCACGCATTGCAAGCCTGGGGCCTTGCTTCCTTGAAGAACCACCTTGGAACATCTTCCTAAGCATATTGCTTCCTCTGAAAAATTTCTGAAATTTTTAGTAACTTCAAACAAAAGTGAACCAACTACAATAAAATTGGTAACAACTACTCCTACAAGTGCCTAGAGCCTATATCAAGCATTAGAACTACTTGGAACCATATAAATTTGACATGCAAGCTCAAGAACATGGTCACCTAAGCAGCACAAATTTTCAAAGAATAAAGCACTAGAGCAAAAACTAATTGGACCAATGGAGGAGTCACATACCAAGGAACAATCTCCCCAAGCAGTTTTGTGAGTGGTGCTTTGAGCAAGGAGATCGAAAATCGCAGCAAAATTTCTGAATACTGCAGGTGCTATTATTGATTGCAACAAAGGCAATGTCACTTTTCATGTTAATGGTGATGAGCATACGATACACTTTCCGAGGAAAGAACCTCAAGTTTATAGTATCAACTCTATTGGAAAAATTCCATCGATTATATTTGGAGGTTCTGAATTTCCTCTTCCTACTGTCAAGAAGAAATATGATATTCTTGTTATAGGGGATGTGCATATCCCCGTTGAGGTAACTTAGTGTTATTCAAAATTTCTCCGGCTTCAAGATTATTCGGAATGAGTTTATTAACAAGACCTGATCAACCTTGTTAGTGGATTCTTTTTCATGAGCGTGAGACGGATGAAACTAGAAGCACAATCTTCTGTACCCTCTTTATACTTTCTGTTATTTAGTTGAAATAAAGTAAAAATAGTATTTTTCTGTCTGTTTCCTGATTTATCCGTGCAATATAAAAATACCCCAAAATAAAAGTCCTCCAAATGTCATGCCAATTTAATATGATTTTTTCGGGAATATTTGAGGATTTATGGTGCAAAAATTACCACGGGGGGAGCTGCCACCTGGCCACGAGGGTGAGCATCATGAAATTGGTGATGGAGGATGGTTGATGATGACGACGGCGACGAATCCCCCTCTCCGGAGCCCCGAACGGACTCCAGATCAGCCCTCCCCAGAGGTTTTAGGGCTTGGCGGCGGCTCCGTATCGTAAAACGCGATGATTTCTTCTCCCCTATTTTTTTCTCTCCGAAAGCAAATATATAGAGTTGGAGTTGGCGTCGGAGGAGCTCCAGGGGGCCCACGAGGTAGGGGGCGCGACCCCACCCTCCTGGACAGGGTGTGGGCCCCTGGTCTTCATCTTTGGCAAGGATTTTTATTATTTTTAAGTAGATGTTCTGTGGAATTTCAGGACATTCCGAGAACTTTTGTTTTCTGCACAAAAACAACATCATGGCAATTCTGTTGAAAACAGCGTCAGTCCGGGTTAGTTCCATTCAAATCATACAAGTTAGAGTCCAAAACAATGGCAAAAGTGTTTGGAAAAGTAGATACGATGGAGACGTATCAGTGAGCTACCTCTGCAGAGTTTGTTTGTTTAAACTATCGATAGTCGCGTCCTCGGCCATGGGCATGGGCTCATACTAGGTCACATCGTTCAATCAACACTCACATGACGGAATGACTTATAGGTGATTTGTATATGAGCAGTACAGATTGGCAGGATGTTGATGATGATATTGGAGACCAAGTGTTGGTCATGGTAGTGATCGCCGGAAAGATCACCGTTTGAGACCAAGTGTTGGCCTTGGTTGTGATCGCCGGAAAGATCAACGTTTGGTTACAAGACCACGAGGTTGGTCCGTTTGTGATCCCTGAATGATCACCGTTTGGTTTTGATCACGAGGTGATCGAGATGGTATATTGCTTGGCCGGTTAGCCAAGAGAGATATGGTTATGGAGATCTGAGATGGTGGTTTATCAGTATTGTATCAGTTTCATACCATGCTTAGTAGTTGCTTCATCTTGGTAGTTGTTAATTAATTAACCTGTTAATGCTATGTTATTGTCTTGCCTTGATGTTTATGGTTGTTGTGATCTTGCAAGTACATTCAATGTACTGACCTAGCGTGTCATGCCAGATTGCAGGTGATGCCATGATTGCTTGATTGCTTGTCGAGGTTGCCGTGCGCGCGAGCTAGATCGTGTCCCAGCCAGAGTCCCTGTGGAGTGGATTTCACCACCTTCGCCGTTGTTCCGCTACTAGAAGTATTCCGCTGCTACGAATTGTTTCACTGCTAGCATAGAGCAAGTGTGGTATCGCAAGCATAGTGTCGCCGTGCTGATGTGCTTCTTTGTAACATCAGACCCTTGTATTATTATTCTTGTAATAAGAGATAATTTGTTCTATGTCAAGCAGTGCCGTATTCCAGAGACTTCTCCTCGATCTCTGGGCTGGAATACGGGGCGTTCCGGTTTCTCTGAGCCAGGGTGCCACAGGTGGCTTGCCCTTGCACCAAGCGCCCCCAGCAGGCTGCTAAGGATCTATTCCTCAAAGCGCCACAGCACGTGTTTATGCGACGGCAAACCTATCCAACTAAGTGTAGGGTGCGTACATACAAAGAAAGATCAAACAGGAAGATAGCACGCACTATTTCAGAATACTACAAAGTTATATTACATCAATGGTTGTCGCGGTTCTAACTTAAGATAAAATTATCTTGGGCATGAACTCGCAGCGGCAAGGAGAAACGGGGTGACTAGTCTTGGAGCTGGCCTTCGAGCCTCTTGACTCTGTCAACGCAGTTGATGATGGGCTCGATACGCTCTTCGAGTTTCGTGAGGTCCGCATCCTCCGGCAAGTTCTCAAGCGCGTTGGCGAAGTCGACGTTGGGGTTCCAGAACGCCATCTTGGTGAGCACCTTGGTCAGGGCGCCCCGGCAAAGGTTCCGGGCCTCAATGGCCAGATAAGTCGCTCGATTGGAGGGGAGCTGCTCCAGGGCATCGAGAACGCGCTCGAAGAACAAGGTCATCCTGGCATTGGGGCTTATGTTCGCCTCCTGGGAGTACCTAATGTCCGGCATGCCCATGACGGCTAGCTGCGTGGTGAGCTTCTCTGGAATGTCGATGAGGCGGCCGATCCAGAGATTTACGTTGTCCACATAGTCCTTGTGGGCAGCGGCGTCATCCTTCTGCAGTTGCCTCTCGCTCTCAAGGGCCTTGTTCAGGGCCTCCTCATGGGCCTTGACCTCCAAAAGCGTCTCTTCCAAGGTGTCCAGCTTCAGCTTCAGATCATTGATGGAATTGTTGGCCTCAGAGAGCAGCTTGGTCTTGTCGGAGATGGTGACCTGCAAATCCGCCAGAGTGCGGTTAGCCGTGTCCCTGTCCTCCGTCAGCTTTGAGACCTCCTTCTTCATCTCCTCTCGCTCCAGCTCCAACTTCTCCACCTTGTCGGCTTGGTCCAGGGCCAGAGCATCCAGTGCATCCTTGTGCTTCCGCTCCAGCTCCTGGGTCCACTGCATGACGAGCTTCTCGATCTCCTAGTTCTTGCCGCGAAGCGTGGCGGCAAGCGCCTATTCACGAGCAACGAGGTCTTCCTATTGAGTGTCCAACAGAGCTTGCTGATGCGTCTGGTCAGCTTCTTCCTTGGTGGCATGTTCCTCCGCTGCCTCTTGGGCCTTCTCGATGTCGGCCTGCTTTAGGAGGAGCTCTTGCTTGCGCTCATCCAGCTCACCCTGGGCGGTCCTCAGTTCCTCCCGGGCCTCGCCAAACCAAACTTGCGTCTGAGCGATGCGCTCCTGAAAATCTGCTTCCGCCTTGTCCACAAGCACCATCCTGGAGTTTACCTTATCCTGGTGGGCACGATGGAGCGCTTGAAGCTTCTGGAAATTGGCGCTCATGGCCCGGAGGAGCTGCTCCTATTGGGAATCGTCGCCGCTGGCGCTCGGTTCGTCGACAACCTGGAGCCCGGCGGTGCAGAGCGCCTCATCATCGAAGACCTCCCCTTCGGCTGGCTCTCTGGTGCTTGTGGTCCCTGGGAGGCGGATGAATAGATCATCACCCACCCTCAAGTACTTACCCGGGGCGGGGGCTGCAGGGGAGGAAGGTTGGTCGTCGGCCACCCCCTCGCCGGCAGGGTCCTTGGCGACCTCCTCGGCAGCAGCCTTGTCGGCTTCCCCAGCAGCAGCCTTGCCGGCCTTCCTGGCAGGCCCCTTGGCGGCCTCCTCGGCGGTGGACTTGGCGGCTTCCCCAGCCTCGATCTTGGTGGCCTCAGCTTCGGCATCCTTGACGACCTCCGCGATGACAGTGTCGATGTCTATCTAATCCGTCAAGGGAGGGTCTGGAAACCAGAAAGGTGAATGAAGCAAGGGCAAAATCAAAGTTCAGAACAAAGAAAACAAAGAAAACAAAGAACATCGCATGGCAGAGATAGCAAGGGACAGGAGGCAAGTGACTTACCTGTGCCAAGCTGAGGAGAAGTGGTTCCCTCCCCGCCAACGTTCGTTGTCAGGACGGGGCTACCAGTGCCCATGCTTGCCCCTCTTCCTCCATGCGCGTGGGCTCGGCGGTAGGTGCCCTTGCCGGAGACACCCCTCTGGGTGGCGTGGTTGATGGGGGCAGCGTGTCAGGGGCGGCCCTCAGTGGTTCCTCCTATTGCTGCTCTCATCCTACGAACCCGGCAAGGTCAGCACCAAGGATACGCACCCCAACGCCCGTCGATGGGGAGTGAATAATGATCTCACGTAGGGGGCTGAAGTGGGGGCTGCGCCGAGGGCTGTTGTCCAGGCTGATCACCACCAACGCCCGTGTGCGTGGAGCGCTCGCCGGGGGCTCGCCGCCCGTTGAAGCTTTGGCTCTCTTCACTGCCCTCTGGGCTAGCGTCTCCATCTCACTACGAAGATAAGATCGAGTTAGGGAAAGATGGTGCGGGCAGAGGGTCAGGAAATGATGAGGGGCAAGATGCTTACTCGTCCTCCTCCGTCGGCCTCCTCTTCCTCTTCGGACTAAAGGACCCAAGGTAGAAATTGGCCTCTGGGGCGGCGTCCGCAAGGGAAGGAGAAGGGGTGGAGTCCTAGGCCGCTTGGACAAGGAGGAGGCGGCGGCCGCGGCCTTCTTTGCTGCCGCAGCCCTCGTCTGGCGCGCGGGCTGCGCCTGGGCCCGTTCCCGTTGGGCGGCCTTGCCGGGCCGAACCGGCTCGCCGGAACTAGCCCGCCGCAGGATGCGTTTCCTCCCCGGGGCCGAGGAGTCATCCGCCTCGGTCTCCTATTCGGCCAACTCCTCGACCGCTTCTTCAACAAGGGGAACCCCAGCGCCGGCGCCAATGGGTTCCCCGGCAGACCCCATCCACTCGGAAAATTCCCTCTCTTCTATGGCCTCATCGGCCTCGGCCTCCATAGTGCCGAGGCTGCCGACCGTCGGTGTCAAAACCGGCGGATCTCGGGTAGGGGGTCCCGAACTATGCGTCTAAGGTCGATGGTAACAGGAGACAGGGGACACGATGTTTACCCAGGTTCGTGCCCTCTCTATGGAGGTAATACCCTACTTCCTGCTTAATTGATCTTGATGAATATGAGTATTACAAGAGTTGATCTACCACGAGATCGTAATGGCTAAACCCTAAAAGTCTAGCATGTATGACTATGGTAATGAGCATATCTCCTCCGGACTAAGTCCTCTGGTTTATATAGACACCAGGAGGGTCTAGGGTTACACAAGGTCGGTTACAAAGAAAGGAATCTACATGTTTGATCGCCAAGCTTGCCTTCCACGCCAAGGTGAGTCCTATCCGGACACGGGTGCAGTCTTCGGTCTTCGTATCTTCGTAGCCCATCAGTCCGGCCCATGGCTAACAGGCCGGACGCCCGAGGACCCCTTAGACCAGGACTCCCTCAGTAGCCCCCGAACCAGTCTTCAATGACGAGGTGTTCGGCGCATAGATTATCTTCGGCGTTGCAAGGCGGGTTCTTCCACCGATGACTTCCAAGTAGTGTATTCGGCCTTCCATTTAATGGCATACCCCTCGGCTTCTGTGTATCAACAACTTCAGCTTCCACGTGTCGAGGGAATGCGAGAGGTTAGGGTATTTTTGCACATAACACCCCGGCCACGCGAGGGATAGCGTCTATTTAAAGAGATTGGATCTTAGATCCATTTAACATCTCGCAAAAAAATCCCTCAAAGGTTGCTCGGAAAGAACACTCTAACATGTCTAGCATTCCCAACTCCTCCTCCCGTCCCTGCTGCCCAGAAAAAGGCGAGTGGGGGAAGTGCTCCGTATCCCACAGTCAGCTGGTGAAGCTGCAAACACAGGGGTTTCTTCCCCCTGCTGATATGGTCCCTGTTCGAGTAGGGTTGGTCTCCTACAACGGCAAAACCCAGGCGGAGGATTTCCCCAATCCATCCGGGGGGAACGAGTGTGTTTCGTCCCCTATCTGCGAAGGGGCGTGGGATTTCCAATTCATCCATTCCTCCGAGGGCTTCTGGAATATTATGGCCTCCAGCTACACAACTTTACTCCAGCCTCCATCCTGCACATTGCGGGTTATGTCGCTTTATGCAAACTATTCCTGGGTTGTGAGGCCCATTTTGAACTGTGGAGAAAGTTATTCTGCCCTGTCCCGCGTAACCACGAGGGATCAATATTTAATGTTCGCAGAGCCGAAATATGGCGCATTGCCGAGACCGGATACCTATCCGGCACACCGAAGAAGGCGTCTGAAGGTTGGACTTCCGAGTGGTTCTACATCGAGGACGTCGTACTTCCAGACCCAGTCCGGAGGGGTCTTCTTTAGTTCACAAGTGTTCCTTTGAAGAAACGCCACAGCTGGCGCCCTCGGAGCCTCGAGGAGGAAGATAGTGTGGAAGTTCGCTAACTCTTGAGCAAGATAAGGATGCTCGCCCAGTCCGGATATACGATAGTCGAAGTAATGGCGACCTCCATAGTGCGGGAGGTCCAGCCACTCCAATACAGAGGACTTCCCATGTGGCACTACAATGGGGAAGATGACGCCCCCGTTGCGGCAAGAAGGGTCCAGACAACCCTGCCGCCCTAGCCAAAATATTGGCCGAACGGTTCAAAGGGGAGGAAGAGGAGTTCCTGCGCATCAAGCACATGGAAGGATATTCTATGTACAGTCCTCCTAGTTGGGTAAGCCCCCAACTCCTCTGCTCTACTCATTCCACTCCCTGAGCTACGTTCAATTAACACTAACCCGTCCATTTATAACAGCACTGGCGATAGATTTCCGAGGGGCTTTACAGCCCCGCCCCGCCGCCCGAGGGCCACAATCGGGACCTTGACCCCGGATTCCAAGAGGATCATGATATATTCATGGTGCTCGAGAATGGGGTGTTTTACCGAACGAGCTACGACGGCACAAAAGTAGCCATCATCGCCGATTATCCTGGTCTTCTCCCTGCTTCACACGTAAGTAATCAGGAGACACCTTGTCCAAAAGAGTTCTCATTCTACCTCACCCACCGCACCGTCCTGTGCTCAGAAGGGGAGGCGTTCGGTGCGCCATGCTACCCCGGGGGTATCTCCAAAGAGCGTGGTCCCTACGCCGGGCAAGCCTTCGAAGAGGAAGGCAAACAAAGATACGGCCGAGCCTTCATCAAAGAGGTATAGATTCGCAAATATGTTTACATGTGATCGCATCCAAATGTGACTTTTATGTTCGCCCTGTATCAGGAAGAGGGTTTGCCGGACTATGTCCAGGGATCCAGCCGGTCACACTCCCAACACCCAGGATCCGGTCCCAGCCGAGGAGACAGGGGTTGACAGGGGAGCGGCGCCGGACTGTCCTTCGGCTAAGGGCTCGGAAGATATGTCTGTCACCAACTCGGAAGTGGAAAGCGCCATGAATCATCGGCGCTGGAGGGCTGTTTTACGAGATCCTCGCTTCTCAAAAGAAGCGTTCAGTGCCTTCAGCTCAGCTGATGCGTACATCCGGGCTGCTCGGGATGGTCTGAACAGGGCCACGAAGCAGCATTTAAAAGATGTTCAGGTAAGTTTAATTTGTCCGAATATGGTAACTATATGCCAGTAGCCCCCGAGACTTGAAGCAATTGGTACAAGTGATTTAAAGATTGATGTATACCTAGGATCTGACTGAGAAGAACAATCTGCTAGCCCAAGAGCTGGAAAAATGTCGGACACAACTAACTACTGCAACCACCGAACTAGAAGAGTCCAAGAAGGCGTCGTCTGGTAATATTCCCCTCCATCGAGAAACAATAATGGTGTACCAGCTTGTGCTAATACTGTTCCTTATTCTAACAGGATCGTCCAACCAATTGGAAGTGAAGCTGAAAGCCGCTCAAACGGCCGAGAAAGAGGCGAAAAGGTTACACGCCGCAGGCGAGCGCGTTCTGACCCGAGTCAGAGAAGAGAAAAAACAAGCTCTAGGACCAAAACATCCAGCTGGGCGAGGAACTGAAAGATGTGCAGGCCCAGCTGGCCGACTCTGTGAAGGAGAATAAAATGCTGCATGGCAGCATATTCAGTATGTGGCCGAACTTACCTTATGATAGTTTGGAGACGCAAGGAACTAATAGATGTATGTTTGCAGGTATGCTGATGGGCCGTCCCGAAGATGAGACGTCCGGATTGTCGGGCGATCTGCTGCAAGGGCTGTCGCAAATGCACGAGCAAGCCCGGAAGGCAATGCGGAGTGTTGCCAAGGCCTTATGGCCATCCGCCTCCCCTCCAGGAAGCATGGAGGAGCTTTTAGAGCTATTCAAGGGAGCGCGACGGCATATCCGATTGTGGAAAATATCGTCCTGCCGGGAGGGTGCGCGAGAGGCCTGGGCTATGGTGAAGACACGGTATACCAAGCTTGATCCAAATCGCATGGCCCGGGTCGGACCTCTAGGGTCAGACGAAAAAGAAGTTCCCGTTAATTTGGTGTATAACCAAGTAGCAGTAGCTGCCAAGTATTCCCAACAGGATTGTAAGTTGGACAGCCTGTTGGATGGTATAGAGGAGGAAGTTTATGAGTCCAAGTGACTATGTACTTTCCTTGATATATGTAACTCTAGCTGAATTGTAAAACTATTGTCATGTCAGACCTTTTCGCTTTGACCTCTGGACCCGAAGGCGCGGAGTGTTTCTGAATACCAGTGTGGCCGAATAGACCGGGGTATGCATGGAAACCAGGCGTAGGGGTCATAGTTGCTTGAACAGACAAGTTGTATCTGGCTAGTTATGTTATATTACGTTAAGATTGTAAGAAACATCTTCCAGAGAGAATAATTCCGTTAAGGGTTCCTTTCCCTGGGTGTGCATGCGTTAAAGTGCATGTCCGAACTGTGATTGAAAAATCGCAGTATATTTAACTTCTAGGGGTTCACAATGGAGTGAATGCAAAAAACATCTCTAATTCACCGACCGAATATTCCCTTAAGAATGCTAGCTTTCGGCTTCACCCAGTCTGAGGTACACGTTCGGATGACCCGACAGTAAAAATCGCAGAGGTGCTCCCTTTATGCCCTAGCCGAACTAATGGGAACGTAGGGCATAAGCACAGGAGGCAGGCAACCCAGCTTGGCCAAAACTTAAGTCATATCGATGCATATAATGGCGAAGAAAAGGTACATATGGAAAAATCGCATATGTGATGAGCTTGATGCTCGGGAAAGAATAATAGCAAGCTTCTGATCAAGAAGCCTTCAGGTATAATGGACGTACATTTTTAAAGATGTATGCGTCAGGCGTGCACGGTCTAAGCGCACGAAAGCTGTAAGGCTAAAGAAAAAACGAAAAGAGAGAGAAAGAAAGAAAAAAAGTATTATGGAAATAGCAGGGAGAAGGAGACGCACAAAGAGTTCGATGCTTAGGCATAGAATCTTCGGGTTCTGGACGCGTTCCAGGGGTTCGGCTCGAGGCAATTGTCTGATGCATCACGCGGGCGGTATGCTCCTCCGGTGAGAACTTCGTCAATGATGAAGGGACCCTCCCATTTGGGCTTGAGTTTTTCCTTTTTCTTCTCCGCCAAGCGTAGAACGAGTTCGCCCATGTTATAAGTCTTGGCCCGTACTTCTCTGCTTTGATATCTGCGAGCCTGTTGTTGATAAAATGCGGAATGGGCTTTTGCAATGTCGCGTTCCTCCTCCAGGGCGTCTAGGCTGTCCTGCCGATCGAGCTCGGCCTCTCTCTTCGTACATGCGCACCTGAGGTGAGTCATGTATAATGTCGCAGGGCAACACAGCATTTGCACCATACATCATGAAGAAAGGTGTCTATCCGGTAGTGCGATTGGGCATGGTCCGCAGCCCCCAGAGTACGGAGTCGAGCTCCTCAACCCAGTGTTTGTCTGATTCCTTCAAAGACCGCCCCGGCCTGGGTTTGATGCCGCTCATAATAAGACCATTGGCCCGTTCGACTTGACCCTTTGTTTGCGGGTGATAGATGGAGGCGTAATCGAGCTTAATGCCCAGTTTGGCGCACCAAATTTTTACCTCATCGGCTGTGAAGTTGGAGCCGTTGTCGGTGATGATTCTGTGTGGAACACCATAACGGTGTACAACGCCGGATATAAAGTCTATTACTGGTCCAGCTTCGGCCGTTTTAACTGGTTTGGCCTCTATCCACATGGTGAATTTGTCCACCATGACTAGAAGTTATTTTTTCTTATGCCTTCCTCCTTTAAGGGGTCCGACCATATCAAGCCCCCAGACCATGAAAGGCCAAGTGATGGGGATTTTTTGTAGAACGTTAGGTGGCATATGGCTCTGGTTGGCGAAAAGCTGGCATCCGATGCAACGTTGGACAAGGTCCTGCGTTTTTGCTCATGCCGTCAGCCAATAAAAACCTGTACGGAAGGCCTTGCTAACAAGGGCCCGAGCTGCGGCGTGGTGGCTGCCGAGACCGGCATGAATTTCAGCCAAGAGTTGTCGCCCCTCCTCCTCGGAGATACATCTTTGAAGGACTCTAGTAGTGCTTTTTTTGTAGAGCTCTCCTTCGTGAACCTTGTAGGCCATCTAACGCCGGACAATGCGGCGGGCCTCGTTCTGATCTTCAGGGAGTTCCTTCCTATTGAGGTAGGCCAAGAAGGGTTTAGTCCATGGGGCAATTACTGCCATAATAAGATGGGACGATGGTGTTACTTCGATGGCTGAGCCCCCGATGGTATCGGTGAAGGAAATATGCCCTAGAGGCAATAATAAAGTTATTATTTATTTCCTTATATCATAATAAATGTTTACTATTCATGCTAGAATTGTATTAACCGGAAACATAATACTTGTGTGAATACATAAACAAATAGAGTGTCACTAGTATGCCTCTACTTGACTAGCTCGTTGATCAAAGATGGTTATGTTTCCTAGCCATAGACATGAGTTGTCATTTGATTAACGGGATTACATCATTAGGAGAATGATGTGATTGACTTGACCCATTCCGTTAGCTTATCACTTTATCATTTAGTATTCTCCTATTGCTTTCTTCATGACTTATACATGTTCCTATGACTATGAGATTATGCAACTCCCGTTTATCGGAGGAACACTTTGTGTGCTACCAAATGTCACAACGTAACTGGGTGATTATCAAGGTGCTCTATCGGTGTCTCCGAAGGTACTTGTTGGGTTGGCGTATTTTGAAATTAGGATTTGTCACTCCAAATTGTCGGAGAGGTATCTCTGGGCCCACTCGGTAATGCACATCACTATAAGCCTTGCAAGCATTGTAACTAATGAGTTAGTTGCGGGATGATGTATTACGGAACGAGTAAAGAGACTTTCCGGTAAAGAGATTGAATTAGGTATTGAGATACCGATGATCGCGGGCAAGTAACATACCGATGACAAAGGGAACAACGTATGTTGTTATGCGGTTTGACCGATAAAGATCTTCGTAGAATATGTAGGAGCCAATATGAGCATCCAGGTTCCGCTATTGGTTTTGATCAGAGACGTGTATCGGTCATGTATACATAGTTCTCGAACCCGTAGGGTCCGCACGCTTAAAGTTAGATGACGATTGGTATTATGAGCTTTGTGTTTTGATGTACCGAAGGTAGTTCGGAGTCCCGGATATGATCACGGACATGACGAGGAGTCTCGAAATGGTCGAGACATAAATATCGATATATTGGACTACTTTGTTTGGACACCGGAATGGTTTCGGGGAGTTTCGGACATATACCGGAGAGTTACTGGAACCCCCCGGGGAGTTTAATGGGCCAAGATGGGCCTTAGTGGAGAAGAGGAGGGGCGGCTAGGCCTGGCCGGGCCCCCCTCCCCCTCTAGTCCGAATTGGACAAGGGGGGGGGGCGCCCCCTTTCCTTCCCCCTCTCTCCTTCCCATCCTTTCCCCCTCCTACTCCAACTAGGAAAAGAGGGAGTCCTACTCCCGGTGGGAGTAGGACTCCTGCTTGGCGCGCCCTCTGTCGGGGGTTGGGTGCAACATATGCCAATGGATGGCTTATCATGGTGGGAGCGAGTACAATGTCGCCGGTGCCTGGAAGCGGGATGAGGCGTAGACATGAACGCCGGCGGACTTTACCCAGGTTCGGGGCTCTCCTAGGAGATAACACCCCTAGTCCTGCTCTGCGGGGTCTCCGCATGATCACTAAGGCACTAGTGAGTATAATGGCACTCCTTGAGCTATGTGATAGAGGTGGAAGAAGGCAAGGCTTGCACTCTTCTCCCCCTAGGCATGAGTCTAATTCTAACAGGTTGGAACCCTTTGCATGAGTGCCCTGGGGGTTTATATAGGCCTACCACCCAGGGGTACAATGGTAATCTGGCCGGTGGTAGGACCTAGGCGTTAGTCTCTCTGGTCGCCGGCTTCTCCGTTGGCTGCTGGGGCCCGTTGCAAGATGGGCCCCGCCGGCTAGTCTGGTGTGGAGCCGACAGGCCGCCTTCGCCGCTCACGGGTCTTGCCGGCTGCGGACTACTGTAGTCATGACGCTAATGATGTCTGCTTGGTCAGGGGATGGTGGCTACAGTCCCGCCGCCTGACGAGAGATCACTGTAGCTGTCGGTGTCAAAACCGGCGGATCTCGGGTAGGGGGTCCCGAACTGTGCGTCTAAGGCGGATGGTAACAGGAGGCAGGGGACACGATGTTTACCCAGGTTCGGGCCCTCTCGATGGAGGTAATACCCTACTTCCTGCTTGATTGATCTTGATGATATGAGTATTACAAGAGTTGATCTACCACGAGATCGTAGAGGCTAACCCTAGAAGCTAGCCTATGGTATGATTGTTGTTGGTCCTACGGACTAAACCCTCCGGTTTATATATACACCGGAGGGGGCTAGGGTTACACAGAGTCGGTTACAATGGGAGGATATCTACATTCTGTATCGCCCAGCTTGGCTTCCACGCCAAGGAGAGTTCCATCCGGACACGAGACGAAGTCTTCAATCTTGTATCTTCATAGTCCAACAGTCCGGCCAAAGGATATAGTCCGGCTGTCTGGATACCCCCTAATCCAGGACTCCTCAAGAGCCCACGAACCAGGCTTCAATGACGATGAGTCCGGGCGCATAGAAATTGTCTTCGACATTGCAAGGCGGGTTCCTCCTCGAATACTCCATAGAAGATTTTGAACGTAAGGATAGTGTCCGGCTCTGCAAAATAAATTCCACATACAACCGTAGAGAGAATAATATTTCCACAAATCTAATCTGCTGACGCATCTCGAAGCATGACATCACACCACGGCTTGGTCATTATTCGAACCGTTTTTCTCAACCATCCTCGGTGCATATCGCGAGGCGGTTTCCTTGGCCCGTCTTGTCGAAGCAGAGATCGTGTCCCCTTATCACGGGATTCTCATCAATACGGATGTGGGTAACCTAACCGCGCCATCAATTACGGCGCTTGGGGAACAAGTGAGTTTACTGGGCAGGTGGGGGCGTACAGCTCCATCCGCCCTTATAAAAGGATAAGGATTCACCTTTTTCACCCACGCCTTCTTCCTCCTCGCATATCCATTCTCGCGCACTCAAGCTCCAACACACAAGTTCGCGTCTTTCTCCTCAAACCGTTCCAATCATGTCCGGAGCGGGAGGCAAGTGGATGAAATCCTCCGTCACGGAGGAGGACATCAAAAAGCTGCGGGGAGCCGGATACTTGGCTGTGGATATCGCGCACCGGCTGCCCGATGCGGGGCAGATCGTCCCTACCCCGGAACCTTATGAGAGGGTAGTCTTCCTCACCCACATCATCCGCGGGCTGGGATTTCCTCTCCACCCGTTCGTCCGCGGCCTCATGTTCTACTATGGGCTGGACTTCCATGATCTGGCCCCGAACTTCATCCTCAACATTTCAGCATTTATCGTCGTGTGCGAGGCCTTCCTCCGCGTCCGGCCCCACTTCGTCCTATGGCTGAAGACCTTCAATGTCAAACCGAAGGTGGTTGGCGTCTAGCAAGCGGAATGCGGAGGCGCCATGGTGGGAAAAATGCCCAATCTCACATGGCTCGAGGGCTCCTTTGTGGAGACCATAAAGGGGTGGCAATCGGGGTGGTTCTACATCACCGAGCATCGCGACACCAACTAGGTGGCGGCCCCCGATTCAGATCCAGAATCCCCACGGGGCCCACTTCCTGGAAGGAGAAGGGCCTGTCCTGGGGTTCATCGGTGGAGCTGACCGGGCTCCAGAAATGTATCCGGAACATGATAAGCAAGAAACTTAAGCTTGTCAACGTGGTCCAGGTCATGCTCTTCCACCAGATCCTCCTGTGTCAACGACGGGCATTCAATTTGTGGGAGTTCGACCCGGCCCAGCACCAGACGCTATGCGAGCTCTTCGACACGACGCACAAAGATGTCTGGAGGGTGCTATTCAAGGGCGCCGAGGTACCTCCTTCCCTTACCGAGGACCGCAGACTTAGCGCGAAGCGTCTTGCGAATCCGGTAAGTTCTGTACACCTTATAGGGTATTTTATTTTCCCTAGTTTAATCATATGCAGGATCTAAGCTCCCGTACCTTTGACAGGATTGGGTGGAGACATCCGAGCAGATCGACTGCCCAACCCCCCTGCCCGAAGATCCAGCAAACGCTCTCCTGACGGAGATGCTGACCCTGACACCTTATGAGGTGCCGAAGAAGAAGACAAAGAAGAAGGTCACGGGGACCCGAAAGGGTCTCCGGCGCCAGGTGATATCGAACTCAACATCCAATAACTCCGAGACGCACTCCTCCCGTGAAGACGAGGAGAAGGAGGAAAGTTCTCCCCCCCCCAACCGGGGGAGATAAGAAAAGGAAGGCCGTCCCAACTGGGGAGGCCGAAGGGTCCACGAAGAAGAGGACCCTCCTTCTAGACTGTTCCACGACCGCCGCCTACAGCGACGACGAGTGGTTGCCCAGGGACAAGCCCCTAGCAAAGTCGTAAGTATCTGGATACCATGGTAATTCATGATATGTTTCTATTGCACTGCTTCACCTTACGTCGAACATGATTATGCAGTCCGTCCCGAGCCCGCGTATCGACGTATCTTCGTCGGACGGTTCTTTGGACCCGTCGGATATGAGTAGCGGCTCTCTTTCGACGACCTCCACCCCTCGCCCTACGGACAACACTGAGGTGTTGCCTCAGAAGGCACCGGGCTGAGGGGAGGTAGTCCAGGAGACGCGTCAGGGTGACCTTCCGGACCCTGGGTGCAAAGGGAGCAAGACTCCTACGGGCTCTAGGTTCATACCCCAGCCGAACACCGCGCCGGAACCTCCGATGGATCCGGACTCCGGCAGGCGACCCCCTATTAAGAGGGGCAAGACATCCGTGCCGGTGACCTCTGTCCATCTAGAGGCACCGGACAACTTGTTGGAAGCGCTCCAGGGTGCTTCCATCGACGAAGAGCTCCGCACTATCATGAGTGTGGTGATCGAGAAGGTTCAGTCCGCCAAAAGTGGACTAACTGAAGCGTGCACAAGCCTCCTAACAAGCTTTCAGGTAAGTAATTATAGGAAAATGTTGCCACATAGATAGTAGCCCCTGATGCTCTGTTTGGCATTCACGAAGAAAGGCCGAACAGAGGATCAAATCATGACTCAGGAGTCTAATTAAAATATGTCTATTTGTATATGCAGGCTTCACTGCTGGCCGCTGCCGCACGTACTGCGGAGGTCGCTGCGCTGGAGCAGGACCTTGAGCGGTCCAAGGAGGAGCTCGGCCTTATCAAGAGGCAGCTCGAAGAGAACAAAGGTAAGCAAGACCTTGTCTAAAAAAAGGAATTGGTTGCCGAATAATTGGATCATCATGAATGTACCAGGGGCCATGACCGAAGTGGCGACCCTGAAGAAGGCGCTGTCCGAGGATCAAGGAAAAGCGGCCCAGGAGCGCATCGAGCGAGAGAAACAAGAGGCCCGAGTGAGCGAGGTGCAGCAAGATCTCCAGGCTCTCGTCAAGAAGCACGAGGCCTTGGAGCTTGACTCTAAGAAGCGAGAGTCCGAGCTTGCAAAGGCGCTCGATGGCGCAAAACATGCCAAGGCCGAAGCCCAAAAGGCCCTCCAGGAAGTTGAGGCGGTTAAGAAGATAGCGGCGGGTAAGGCATTCATTATGCAAAGCAAGCACGTGAAAGAAAAATTATTTTTACTTACCCAAGTTCGGAGCTCTCCAGGAGCGTTCGCAGATCTGCCCCATAGTGTATCTGACGCCGCGGAGTTCTACCGGGCCAAGGAGGGGAGCTCGACGGAGAAGTTGTTCTGGTCACAGTATATGGGACCAAACACCCGATGCCCTTGAGCGACAGGCTGAAGCAGCTGGTCGAGCTCCACAAGGCGGCCGAACATGCCATGAAGGGCCTTATAGTCCGGAGGTGGCCTGGCGATCCCATGCCCAACAGCTACTTCGGTCTGGTGGGGCGGCTTGTGAATGCCTGCCCTCGGTTGGACGTCATCAAGCGGTCCGTGCATGTCGAAGGTGCACGCGAGGCATTTGCCCGTCTTGAAGGTGCACTTGGCGAAGATGGACGCCGAAGGCTGGTGAAGGAGGGTCCACCGCAGGGCAAGGAGCATCGCCACCCGAGATGTATTATGAGGGTGTCTGAAGGGTGCCCGTCTTGTGGTGGAGGAGTGTACCAAGGATGTAATTTTGAATGAGCATTACTCATGTGATCCTGTAATGTGAAAACTAGTTCATTTGCGTTATGCAACGCTTGTTGAATTTAAAATATTACCTTATGTGCGGCCATTTATAATATCTGGGAGTTGGCCAGTCGTCGACTTCTGCCCCCATGCAGCTAGTGCTGGGGTGTTCAGGATAAATCTGAGCACTCTTTTTCCCATTTTTTGGGTCCTTCGAGGAAGGTGCTCAGCGCGACGAACCAGGCAATCGGACTATAATGCTTTATCACTCTCACTTAGCCATAGAAGTCTACAATTTTAAATTTTTGGCGAAGCCCCTAGTATTCGGAAGGCCGAATTTGGGGCGCTATATACGCCTAAGCCGGACAAGGCCGACTCCTCGCCCGAAGCGGAAAAAGTCTTTAGGGACTTGAAACCTCTCGAATAGCGACCAGCTCTCGTCTCATCATGACAGTCAGTTTTGGCTTTCTCTACTGAGGTGCTTGTCCGGAAGAACTGGGACTCAATCGCAGTAGTTCTCCCAGTGCTACCTTAGCCAATAGAGCGGAACGTAAGGTACCAAAACATGGGAGCCGGGCAAACCCAACTATTGACCCAAGACATGATTCGGAGATGATGCATATAGTGCTATAAGTTCGGGGTGCCGCACTGTCGAAAGTGTTCGGACTTCTCACACCGTCTTATGGGGTATACGAAAGCCCCTAGCGTACTGGCCGTACCAGAATGTACGGGTGCTGATTGTCGTAAATAAACATATATAAGAAAAAATAGATACTGCAATAATAGACTTAGTGCTATACATTGTTATTCAAGGAATACGTTGAGACGTACTAATACAAGTAGTGCAATAAGCAAAAAATAGGATTATTCAATATGTCCTGTCCAAGGGCAAGCTACGGACTGGTATTTAAAGCAGGTATTCCGCTCGTTATCAAAGACCACCTGGGGATTCCATTGTACGACGTAGCTTCCTGCCTCCTTGGTTGTTGTATTGTGTGTCCGGCAATCGCATTGCTGTATAAAGCTTGCAGAGAGTAAGGTCCTGAAAGAGAGAGAATGATGAAGGTATTCAGCCCCTAGGGCGGTTGAGCCGCACTGTGGGGCGTGCCATGGTCGTGCCCCCGCCTATGCACATGGTATTTTCAATGCGTAATTATGTACGCGCGGCACGGATTGTGCCGTTTGTCTGGGACGAGGGCGGGGCCGACTTGTTAGGCGAGCTCTGAACGTGCCAGGTGATCCTGTTGCAGGTTGCTTCGGACTCGCTTGGCGGTGTCAGGGGGCTTTATCGCCGAATTGTTGGATTGCCTTAAGAGGCTGCTTTGTGCTTCTGCTGCGAGGGCCGCCATGTGCTCCTCCGTGCGGAGCGAGCATTCTGTGTTTCCATTGACTGTTATGACCCCCTTAGGTCCTGGCATCTTGAGCTTGAGGTATGCGTAGTGCGGTACCGCATTGAATCTTGCAAATGCGGTTCGCCCGAGCAGTGTGTGGTAGCCGCTGCGGAACGGGACTATATCAAAGATTAACTCCTCGCTTTGGAAGTTGTCCGGAGATCCGAAGACCACTTCCAGTGTGATTGAGCCCGTGCAATGGGCCTCTACACCTGGGATGACACCTTTAAAGGTTGTTTTTGTGGGTTTGATTCTTGAGGGGTCTATGCCCATTTTGCGCACTGTATCCTGATAAAGCAGGTTCAGGCTGCTGCCGCCGTCCATAAGTACTTGAGTGAGGTGAAATCCGTCGATGATGGGGTCTAAGAACAATGCGGCAGATCCGCCATGACGGATGCTAGTGGGGTGGTCCCTGCGATCGAAGGTGATCGGACAAGAGGACCATGGGTTGAACTTTGGGGCAACAGGCTCCATCGCATAGACGTCCCTTAGTGGGTGCTTCCTTTCCCTCTTGGGAATGTGGGTTGTGTATATCATGTTAACCGTCCTCACTTGTGGGGGCACCTCTTTTGTCCTCCCGTGTTCGGTGGCCGGGGCTCTTCCTCGTCGTCACTGTGCAGCCCCTTGTCCTTGTTTTCGGAATTTAACTTGATGGCCTGCTTGAACACCCAGCATTCTCTGTTGGTGTGATTGGCTGGCTTACCGGGGGTGCCGTGTATCTGACACGAGCGATCGAGTATGCGGTCCAAACTGGACGGGCTCGGAGTACTTCTTTTGAATGGCTTTTTCCGCTAACCGGATTTAGAGCCACTGAATCCGGCATTGACTGCCGCATGCTCGGCGTTATCGCCATTGTTACGGCGCTTGTGTTCGCTACGTCGTGGTCTGCCGTTACTGTCCTTGGTATCTGAAGTGCCAAGGTTCCTTGGTATGTTGTTGCTGCGAGCCAGCTAGCTATCCTCTCCCGCGCAAAACCGGGTCATGAGTGTCGTGAGGACTTCCATAGACTTTGGCTTTTCTTGGCCGAGGTGCCGGGCGAGCCACTCGTCACGGATGTTGTGCTTAAATGCCGCTAAGGCCTCTGCATCTGGACAGTCGACGATTTGATTTTTCTTGGTTAGGAACCGTGTCCAAAATTTCCTGGCCGGTTCCCCCGGCTGCTGAGTTATATGGCTCAAGTCATCGGCATCCGGCGGTCGCACATAAGTTCCCTGGAAATTGTCAAGGAATGCATCTTCCAGATCTTCCCAACAGCCAACGGAGTCTGCTGGCTAGCTGTTTAGCTAATGCCGAGCTGGTCCTTTGAATTTTAGTGGGAGGTACTTGATGGCATGTAGATCATCACCGCCCGCCATGTGGATGTTGAGGAGGAAATCCTCGATCCATACTACGGGATCTGTTGTACCATCATATGATTCGATATTTACGGGCTTAAAACCCTCTGGGAATTCATGATCCGTTACTTCGTCAGTGAAGCATAGGGGGTGTGCGGTGCCTTTGTGCTGGGCTATATCACGATGCAACTCATATGAGTCTTGCCTGCTGTGTTCGGCCTGGCCGGATTTATTTTTACTGTATCCGGCGTGACGGTCATCGTCGCGCAGAGGCGCGCGCCCTCGTGGTCTATAGACCGATCTTGCATGTTTTGCCCTGTCTTCCAATACATCTCGCAGGTCTCGCATGTTGCCCCGTGCCTTGGTATTTTTGTGAGTGGCGGCGGGGTGCGGGCTGAGCTTCAGGCTGGAATGCCTCTCTGTCTCGGCCGCGAGGTGGCCGATCAGTCACATCATACGTTGGTATGTAGGTTTCAATACTTCGTCCTCAAGTCGGGGTAGCAACCTGCGCTTTGGGTAACCCTTGGAGGGGCGTTCGAGTTCAGATTCCTCGGCCGCAAGGACTTTAGTCCATCTATCTGCTAGCAAATCCTGAACAGCTCGAAGCTGTTGTTGCTTTTTCTTCGGGCTATTTGTTGTGGCAATAAGCCGGCGCTTAAAGCGCTCCTGCTCAACGGGATCCTCCAGCACAACAAATTCTTCGTTGCCGAGGCTCACCTCGTCTTCGGAGAGAGGCATGTAATTGTCATCCTCCGCTTCTCCCTCTGCCGCTCCCTCGGGAGGGTTGTCTTTTTCATCCTCCGGCCCTAAATCTTGCTGGAGGGGATTGTCGTCGTCTTCGGCCCTTCCCGGAGTGCTATTATCTCCTGTGTCGGTATCATCGCTTTTGTTATGGCGAGACTTAGAGCGGCCCCACTGACGTCGGCGCTTGGGTAGCTTCTTGGAGGGGTCATGCTCCACTGTCTTGTTGCCATTGCCTTCTTTGGGTGTATCCACCATGTATATATCATATGATGAGGTGGCGGTCCGATTGCCACGTAGGCGATGGCTCTGTTAAATCTCCGAATCGTTGTCCATACCATCGATGTCTTCGGAGTCGAAGTCGAGCATGTCTGTTAAATCGTCGACAATGGCTACTAAGTGGGTGGTGGGTGGGGAGTGAATTTCCTCGTCATCCGCATCCCATTCTAGCCGGACATTGTTCGTCCAAGGTTCTCCTGACAAGGAGAGAGACCTTAACAAGTTTAGCACATCACCGAAAGGCGAGTGCTGAAAGATATCTGCGGAGGTGAACTCCATGATCGGCGCCCAATCGGATTCGACAGACATGGGCGCGGGCGGCTCGGAGTCCATGGCCGGAGATGAATCCCGTGGTTCGGCATCACGGCTCTCGTGAGGGGTAAGGTCAGTATTTGTCTCTATCGCTGCTGAGAGTACGATTCCCATGGCGGTGTCTATCCACCCGTCCACGGATGGCGTAATTTGCTTCGAATTAAAAGCCGGAGTAGTCGCAGGTGCGATCTCCTGAACATTGTCCGACAGCAGAGCTAAATCACGCTCGTCGTGATCGTGCAGCGCACCAGACATGGGCTCGAATCCGTCGAAGATCAAGTCTCCATGGATGTCGGCAGTGTAGTTCAAGTTTCCGAACCTGACCTGGTGGCCAGGGGCGTAGCTCTCGATCTACTACGGATGGCCAAGTGAGTTGGCCCGCAGTGCGAAGCCGCCGAATATAAAGATCCGTCCAGGGAGGAAGACCTCACCCTGGACCGCATCGTTACCAAAGCTCGAAGGAGCCATCAATCCTTACGGTGACGGCACAGTGGAACTCTCAATGAAAGCACCTATGTCGGTGTCAAAACCGGCGGATTTCGGGTAGGGGGTCCCGAACTGTGCGTCTAAGGCGGATGGTAACAGGAGGCGGGGGACACAATGTTTACCCAGGTTCGGGCCCTCTCGATGGAGTTAATACCCTACTTCCTGCTTGATTGATCTTATGAGTATTACAAGAGTTGATCTACCACGAGATCGCAGAGGCTAAACCCTAGAAGCTAGCCTATGGTATGATTGTTGTTGGTCCTATGGACTAAACCCTCCGGTTTATATAGACACCGGAGGGGGCTAGGGTTACACAGAGTCGGTTATAATGGGAGGAGATCTACATATCTGTAACGCCAAGCTTGCCTTCAGCGCCAAGGAGAGTTCCATCCGGACACGAGACGAAGTCTTCAATCTGGTATCTTCATAGTCCAACAGTCCGGCCAAAGGATATAGTCCGGCTGTCCGGATACCCCCTAATCCAGGACTCCCTCAGTAGCCACTCCGCGTCTTATCTGGTTAATGGTGCGGGGGTGCCCGAGGAAGGAACGGGCCCACTGGTGAGAGCCGGCCTCCCTCGGGTCCAACTGGTGAGGCCCCCGCCGTCTCCCGAGCTCTCATTGACCAGCAGGGCCCGCCATCTTCAGGCCGTACCGACAAGCGGTCGTGGGAACAGGGCTTCGCCTGACAGGAGTGACGTCAAGGCCGGAGTGGCAACAGTGCCACGTCGGGCGGAGATCTCCGCCTGTATGGAGCACTGTGATCACGCCCGACCCTGGATACAGTGGAATGGGCTATACCGCAGCCACACCCCGTGTTGTCTTCTTGATGGGGGCGCAGACTTCAAGGGCGCCATGGGCCGACTGCTAGGAGCCGACCTCTCTGGAGGCCGCCTGCTAGGAGTCGGCCCGTCTTGGAGCCGCCTTCCGGAGCATGGCCGCCTTCGGGCAGTCGGCCGTTCGGCCAGCCGGCCGACAGAAGGTGGAGCTCTATCTTGGCGTCCTGAGGGGCTCAGCCGGCCCTGATGTCTTAAAAGGTTCTAGGGCTCGGGTTAGGCTACCCGTGGCCCAATACTCCGACAGTAGTCCCCGAAGCTGGTGAGGTGCCGCGGCTGAGGAGCCGAGGAGCCTCAACAGTTTCTTCCTCCGGGTGCTCTGAAGGAAACATTGTCCGACTCCTGGGAAGCCGTTTGGCAAGAGTCGGGTGCGTCCAATCGGATCTTTCTGGAATTTCGAATGCAACGGCTGGAACCAGGTGGCGTGCTAGCTAAGCTTCTCGGCCCGCCGCCCGTCGTGGGCGTGCCACATGGCGCCAGCCAGCTGGGCCAGCCTGCCAGCCCACGCGCGTGATGGGACGCGACTACAGGCCGGGCCCGCCACCATCGGGCCTCGGCACGCGAGCGGATCCGCTGCGGCCGAGGCGGGCGGTTGAGTTTCCCCGCGGAGTTACTGCGCGAAGTAACTCGCGCGGTAAAGGCGGGAGCGTGGGGTCGTGGGTGCAGTAATCCCATGATCCCACGCCCGCCCCCTCGGCTTCGTAGCCCGTAGGCTATAAGTAGGAAGAGGGGAGGGTGCGGCAAAGCATGCACGCCCCTCCACCCCATTTTCCCTCCTTCCTCTTCCTCTCGCCGCGGCGCCCCCGAGCCTTGCCGGAGCACTACCGCAATTCGCCTCTGTCGAGCTCGTCCGTCCGAGCCCTCTTTGCTCCGCTCCATCCCAGCTCCCTCGCCGCGCCCTTTCTTCGTCGAGCTCTCCATGGCGCGCGAGCGAGGAGGGGACTGGGACGGGTCCAACGTCAATGAGGACCACATCGCTTTCCTCCGCGAGACGCGACGTCTTCCCGGCGCGGGCTACATGAAGGCACGCGTGCCGCTGGAGGGGGAGATCTTGCCGGCGCCCGGTGAGGGCGAGCGGGTCGTCTTCTGCTCGCACTTCATCCGCGGCTTCGGCCTGCCGACGAGTGGCTTCCTCCGTTCGTTTCTTGAATTCTATCACCTCTAGCCCCACCCAACACCGTGATGCTCCTGGCTGCCTTCGTCACGATGTGCGAAGGCTACCTCGGCATCCTCCCCACCATCGAGTTGTGGGGAGATTTCTTCTACACCAAGCTGGGCACCTCCATCCGGGAGGTGGCTGCCTAGTGCGGCGCCTTCGTCGTGTTTCGCCGACAGTCGTCGAAGAATGCCTTCCCCACCATTAAGCTGCCACAGTCGGTCAAGATGTGGCAGCAATATTACTTCTACGTGGAGAACATGGACCCGGTCGTTGACTTCATCAACCTGCCGGCTTATGTAGCCGGTCCGCCGGCTGAGCCTCGGGCCAGCTGGGCCTAGAAGCCGAAGCCGGTATCGGCAGACGGCGCCGCCACCATCCAACGACTCCGGGAGCTGACCAGCGCCGAAGGCCTCAAGGCGTCCGACTTGCTGGTCGGCTTCGTCGAGCGCCAGGTTCTCCTGCTCCAAGGCCGGCCGCACCTGATCTGCCGGATGAGCGAGCATCGCGAGCCGTGCCGGCTGAGCACCAAGGAGATGATGGTTGCCGAGGTTGCGAACTTGGTGAACAAGATCTCCCGCTTCAAGCTAGAGGGGTCTTGGAGCTTCGGCAAGCGGCCATATTCTCGCGCCGACCCGCCGCCTGCGGTAAGTTTCCAATTCTTTCTTTCTGGACACTCATCCTAGTCTTGATCTTGGTCTTGACTAGTCGGCCTCTCGCCGCTTGAGACAGGTCTATATGTCGGACGCGACGACCACCATCGTAGGGGCGGGCGGCGACTACCAGCCGAACCGGGAAGTGAGCGATGTGGACGACCCCGACTTGGGGGCGGCTGCCTTGGACGACACCGCAACAGGAGTGTCCACAAAACAGGCGGCTCCGAAGAAGGCGGCATAGACACCTGGCCCGATGATGAGGAGGAGGAAGAAGAGTCGCGACTTGCGCGGGGCGCCGGCAAGGCGGACGCGAGCCCCTCAGTCGAGCCGACTGCTCGAGGCGGCACGCGGAAGCGAAAACAGGGTGCCATCTTGTTCGGCAGTGCGCCGAAGAAGACCAAGAACCCAAGTGACGTGACTCGGCGGAAGGAGGCTGCCGCAAAGGCGGCCAAAATTCAGAAGCTCCCAAAGGTGCCTCCCATGGTGTCGGCGTAAGTATCTTTTCTCCCGCTTCCCTTCTTTCCTTGTTGATTCTTTCTGAATTTCCTTGGCTCTATTTTCTTGATTTTAGGGCCCCGCTCTCCCTCGAGAAGTCGGCCGCCGCCTCTATTACGGTGTCGGCGGAGACTTCCGCCACCACCTGGCAAATCGACCCGGTCGCCGACCTCCGGGAGGCGACGGAACGAAACGCGCGGGATGCGTGCGAGGAGCAGGAAGCTGCCCGCGTGGAGAAGGCAGAAGCAGACAAGGCGGAGGCCGCCGCCTTGAAGAAGCTGGCGGAAGCCGAGGCTGCCGCCGCGGCGAAAAAGCAGGCTGAGGAAGCCGCGCGCCGTTAGTCAGCGATATTCGTCACCCCCCTGAACTCCGCGCCGCCACCGCCAGAGTTCGTGGCGCCGACTGGGGGAGCTGGCAACGAGCATCTGATCATGGAGAGGGTCAGCGGCGACGTCGTCATGTCGGACGTAATCATGCCCCTGCCACCACCTTCAGAGGGGGCACGAGACAAGCAGCCGGCTGATCCAGCAGCGCCAATAGCCGGAGACGAGATGGCGACAGACCCAACTCCTGAGGTCCGCACCCCGACGCGCTGCCGGCTCGCAAAGGCGGCTTCGGCGCCACGCCCGCAGGACACCACCGCCACAAGCTCTTCAATCCCGGACGCCAAGGCGACCAGCGCCGCACCCACTGGGTGGGTGCGGGGAGGCGGGACGGGCCCTTTGAACAAGGCAATCCTGGACGTCCAGACCAAACTCCGCGTTGAATCCGACACACTCAAGCACTGCAACAATGCGTTCCTAGAGTCGCGAGCAATCATCGGGGTATGCTTCTTGCTTCTTTGTTTTTAATTCTTGTATTGCTTCGTGGGGGCGCGCCAGCACACCCATTGGGTGTAGTCCCCGAGTTTCGGGCCGGCTGCTGAGCAGGCGGCTCGGAACTTTAATTGGCAAGCTCCGAGTACTAACATTATCTGATACCTCCATTGCAGGATTATCACAACCTTCGTGCAGCCACCTTCAACTCCAAAGTCCAGGAGTTGGATCAACGGGCCGTCGACTTGTTGGAGAGCCGGAGTAAGTCTTTTTCTTTCTCTGCGGGGGCGCGCTGGCGCACCCGCGGGCTGTAGCCGACTGCTTAGCAGTCGGGCCGGATCTTCCTGCCAACTGCTCTTCTTCTCTGTTGATACTTGATAACTTCTTTCTCCATGGGGGGGGGGGTGCTGGCGCACCCGCGGGCTGTAGTCCCCGAGATTCGGGCCGACTGCTCAGCAGTCGGGCCGGATCTTCCCAGCAACTATATCTCTCTTTGTTGATCATTGATGTCCTTTTCTTCTTCTATCTTTGCAGAAGCCAACGCCACCCTGCAACAACAGCTGGGTGAAGCCAACACCATGCTGCGTGCGAATGAGGCGGACTGCAGCAACCTGGCCGAGGAGCATGACCCGCTGGTCACGCAACTGGCGGAGCAGGCGGAGCTTCTCAAGAAGGCCTAGAAGGAGGCGGAGGACAAGGAGGCTGGTCCCCTTGCTGAGTTCGAGTCTGAGCGCTCTGCTTGGACCGACAAGGAGGCAATGCTAACTACCGGCTTCGGCGAGATTGAAGACATGGTCGACAGTAAGCTACCTTCTTTACTCTTTCTTCAAACCGCCAAATTCTGATCAAGCGGACTTCTTATTTCTGATCCGACTCTTTGCTTTTTCGCCCGAGCAGACTTCTTCCCAGGTCACTTTGGTGTTGCCAACCAGGCTATTGAGGCACATCGAGAAGGACGGAGGGCAGAAGGCGAGCAGATCGCTGCCGACGCCCCCCGCACTCTTAGCGAGCAGCTTCTCAGCATCCAGGCTCATCTTCGGCCGGCTCATCGGATGTTGCGCCGCCTTCAGCGTGTCAGTGCCCAGGCGATTGCCGCCCTGTGGCCGGACATGTCGGCTCCGTGTACACCCAGCCATACTGCCGACTGGCTGGAGGTGGTGGCCGGTCGTCTTGAGGCGTGGAAGGGCTCTTCGGCCCGGGCCGGAGCACGCCGGGCCTTGGAGTTCGTCAAGGCGTGGTACCCTGGGCTAAATCTAGCCAAGTTGACCATGTTTCGACTGGAAGCCCAGGAGGAGCTGGTGGCAGTGGAGGATGATCTTGTCAAGCGGGCGGCGGCAATCGCCGAGTACACCAACACCAGCATCTTCGTCCCGGAGCTGGCCGAGAATGGTGCCGAAGCGCCACCAGAGTGGTTCAGGCTGAACCCGGAGGATAGTGAGGACTCGGCCGAGGTGATCGACTCCAGCGACGAGGGAGAAGACGAAGAGGAGGAGGAAGGTGAGGAGGAGGCGCCAGAGGTCGGAGCGGACGGCCAGCCACGACTCGATCGCGCCTCCAGCAACGAGCCACGCCCGAGCGAGCCGGCTGCTGCTAGGCGCGACCAAGCGGAGGCCGACCAGCCGGCCGCTCAACCAGCCGGCACCACCGACTCCAACCATTCCTCCGAACCCGTCTGCTGCTTCCTAGGCTACCATTTTACCTTTGTTTCTTCCTGCTTCTCAGTCTCGACAAACTTTGTTAACTTAGCACAATTCCACCCGCGGGGTGTATTTTAAACTTCTGTTGAATGCTGGCCACGGGCCTTTTGATGTGTAAATATATTTGCCGAATTCTATATTTCCTTGCTTTCTGCTCTTTTGGCTTTCTTCCTTTGCCGCCTTCCCTTGGTTGCCGTCTTGCCAGCCGAACAGCCGCTCTGCGGACTGTGGCTGGGTCAAGTACGTAGCCACTTTCAGGGAGGCAAGTACTTAGCCTATTAGAGTTTTCTAGCAAGTTAAGTAGAAGCCGGCCGGCCGGCTGCTTGACAGTCGGTCGGCGTGGCGGGAAGCCGGCTTGGACTATGTGTATGCTTTGGGTCCTTAGCCATTTTTCATGTAGACGCCCTTTCTGTCTTAACTCCTGCCGACCGAACAGTCGCTCTGCAAGCTGCGGCTTCTGGCAGGAGAAAGCTTAAGTGCCAACACATTACTTGTCTGGCTGCAGGAAGCATTTCATAGTACAAGGCGGCAAGTACCCAGGTTGGCTGGTCGAACCCGGTGCCAGATGGACTAATGAAATAATCATAATGACAGGCGTAATACTTATCATGTAGATAAAAGAGGGCAGTCCCCGAGCTCTTCTCGAGGGACCCAGAGTCTTCGTACTTAATACGAAAGTTGGCGTGGTACATACTGCATCAGCTGTAAAACCTTCGAAGGAGGTTCGCATTCCATGGCCGCTCCGTCTCCTTGCCGGTGTCATCTCTTTCGCGTGCTCGAGGCTTCTGAGCGTCGATGAGGTAGTAGAAGTTGTTGCCCAACACCTTGCTGATGATGAAGGGGCCTTCCCAAGGTGCCGAGAGCTTGTGCTGGCCGGCTGTTCGCTGGATCAGCTGGAGCACAAGGTCTCCCTCTTGGAAGGATCTTGGCTTGACCTTCGGTTGTAGTATTGGCGCAGGCTCTGCTGGTAGATGGTGGACCGGCTGAGTGCCAATAGCCGGCCCTCTTCCAGCAGATCGACGCCGTCTTGTCGTGCTTCTTCTGCCTCCTCTTTGGTGTACATGGTGACTCAAGGGGAGTCGAATTCTATGTCCGTCGGGATGACGGCTTCGGCACCGTAGACGAGGAAGAAAGGCGTAAAGCCGGTTGACTTGTTCGCAGTCATGCGCAGGCTCTAGAGGACGGTCGGCAGCTCGTCGAGCCAACAGCCGGCAGATCGCTCTAGAGGTTCGACCAGTCAGGGCTTGATGCCGGATAAAATGAGGCCATTTGCTCGCTCCACTTGGCCGTTTGACTACGGATGGGCAACGGACGCTAAGTCCAGTCGGATGCCCTGTGTCACGCAGAAACGGGCCATGGCGCCTTTGGCAAAGTTTGTGCCATTGTCAGTGATGATGTTGTGTGGTATGCCATACCGGATGGTGATGTCGGAGATGAAAGTCACAACAGTTGGACCATTCAATTTCTTAATTGGCTTTGCTTCTATCCACTTGGTGAACTTGTCCACCGTGACAAGCAGATGTGTCATGCCGCCACGCGCCGTCTTGAATGGTCCCACCATGTCCAGGCCCCAGACGGCAAAGGGCCAGGCAATGGGAATAGTCTTGAGTGCAGAAGCCGGCTGATGTGGCTTTGAACGAAACTTCTGGCACCCTTTGCATTTCTGGACCAAGTCCTTGGCGTCTTCTAGAGCAGTCGGCCAGAAGAAACCATGGCGGAAAGCTTTGGCCACGAGTGCTCTTGAAGCTGCGTGGTGACCACACTCGCCTTGATGGATATCTTTGAGGATTGCTTGGCCTTGCTCCGGCTCTACACAGCGCTGATAGACGGCAGTGACATTGCGCCTCACAAGCTCTCTGTTGACTATGGTGTATGATGCTGCCCGGCGTTGCACTTGCCGGGTAGAGATCTCATCAGCCGACAGCTCTTTGTTCACCAAAAAGTTGAGGATGGGCTGGGCCCATGAAGGTGCTGCAATTTCTTCGGCCGCTAGGACTGCTACTTGCACGAGGGCGGTTGGGCCGGGAGGCGGCGGGCTAGAGTCGGCTGCTGCTTGCTGAGTCGATGAAGTCCCCGGGCCGACTGCCGCAGTCCCCGGGCCGGGTTCTGAAGTCCCCAGTTCGGGTGCAGCTACTGCAGTCCCCGGGTCGCCTGCCAAATTCCCCTTGCCGGCTGCTGGGGTCCTCAAGTCGTATCCGACTGCTTCAGGAGGAGCCGGCACAAAGATGGAATCCGACTCTGGCGATGGCTTGACAGACGGCTTGAGGGGCGTTGCAGGGCGACGCCGGCTGGTATTGCTTGCCGGGTGGAGCCGATTCGTGCCAAGGCGTCAGCTTGCTCATTGTCATTTCTTGGCACATGGAGGAACTCACACCCTTCAAAGTATCTGTTGAGTTGCTGGACGAGGAAGCGGTAGCTTGCCATGTTTGCATCCTTGGCATCCCAGTCACCAGATGACTGCTGGACTACCAGGTCGGAATCTCCATAACACAGGATCCGGCAAATGCCGAGTTCCTTGGCAAGCCGGAGCCCGTGAATGAGTGCTTCGTATTCAGCAACATTATTGGAGGCGGCAAAGTGAATTTGCAACACATATCTGAGCTTGTCGCCTTTGGGAGAGGTGAGGACGATGCCGGCTCCCAAACCGGTGCGCATCTTGGAACCATCAAAGTGCAATCGCCAATGAGTGGAATCTGGCGTTGGCGGCAAGTACTGGGTTTCGGCCCAGTCGACGAGGAAGTCGGCCAGTGCTTGTGACTTGATGGCGGTGCGAGGCTGGTAGTAGATGGTGTAGGAGGGCAAATCTATGGCCCATTTGGCCACTCGACCTGAGGCATCTTGGCTTTAAATGATCTCGGCAAGTGGAGCAGTGCAGACCACAGTGATTGGGTGCTCTTGGAAGTATGGCTTCAGTTTCTTGGCGGCAGAGTGCACGCCATAGCACATCTTCTGATAGTGGGGGTAGTTCTGCTTGGAGGTGGACAGTACTTCACTCAGGTAATACGCCGGACTCTGGACAGGTAGAACTTTTCCTTCTTCCTTGTGTTCCACCACTATGACTGTGCTGACCACCCGGCTGGTGGCGGCGATGTAGAGGAGCATGGGCTCCTTAGGAATCGGGGGCGCCAGGACAGGCGGAGTGGTCAACATCTTCTTGACCTGGAGAAAAGCTTCATCCACCTTGTCGTTCCACTGGAAAAAGTGGTCTTTTCAAGGGAAGAGCCTTCTCACCCAGCCGACTGATGAAGCGGCTGATGGATGCCAAGCAGCCGGTAAATTTTTGTACGTCCAGCAGTTGGGTGTGCACCTCCATCCTCTCGATGGCCTTGATCTTCACAGGATTGCACTCTATGCCGCGCTCTGAGACCAGAAAGCCAAGAAGCTGGCCGGCTGGCACTCCAGAGACGCATTTCTCCGGGTTGAGCTTGATCTGAAATCAGCGCAAGTTCTCAAAGGTCTCCTTGAGGTCTTCTAGTAGCGTTCCATGCTTCTCCGTCTTCACCACCACATCGTCCACATAGACATGGGCGTTTCTGCCGAGTTGCTTGAGGAGACACTTCTGCATGCAACGCTGGAACGTGGCGCCGGCATTTCTCAAGCCGAACATCATGGTCAGGTAGCAGAACGCTCCGAATGGCGTGATGAAGGCGGTCTTCAGCCTGTTGGCTGGGTTTAGCTTGATCTGGTGATACCCTGAGTAAGCATCCAAAAAGCTCAACAGCTCGCATCCGGCTGTGGAGTCTATCACCTGGTCAATCCTTGGTAAGGCAACGGGATCTTTGGGGCATGCTTTGTTGAGGCTGGTATAATCAATACACATGCGCCATTGCTTGTTCTTCTTCAGTACAAGGACTGGGTTAGCTAACCACTCTGGAAAGAACACTTCCATGATGAAGCCGGTTGCTAGAAGCCGGGCCATCTCTTCTCCAACAACTCTTCTCTTCTCTTCTGACAGGCGGCGGAAGGGCTGCCTGACCGGCTTGGCATCAGACCGGACATGTAGCTTGTGCTCGGCAAATTCCGTCGGAACACCCGACATGTCCTTGGGAGACCATGCAAAGATGTCCCGATTCTCACGGAGGAAATCGACGAGCTCGCCTTCCTATTTGTTGTCAAGGTTTGCACCTATGACAGCGTGCCTCTCCGGGTGCTCTGGGTCCAAGGGTATCTTCTTTGTTTCTTTTGCCAGCTTGAACGAGCCCTTAGCTTCCGACTCCTTGGGGTTGGATAATATTTCCGGCGGCTTGCCGGCCATGGCCACCACCCGGTCAAGGAGCCGCTTATCAGCCGCGATCACGAGGGACTCGGCTAAACGGCTGGTCTCTACTACGCAGGCAGACGACTTCTTGTAGTCTCCTGCTATGGTCAGGATTCCCTTGGAGCTCGGCATCTTCATCTTCAGGTAAGCATAGTGGGGGACCGCCATGAACTTGGCCAGGGCAGGCCGGCCAAGTAATGCATGATAAGGGCTCTCAAGGTCCACCACCTCAAACCAAACTGGCTCTCGGCAGAAATGATTTTTGTCCCCGAAGAGGACATCTATCTGGGTCTTGCCGATTGGTGAGCAGGAAAGGCCAGGAACTATGCCATGGAAAACAGTCCGGCTGGGTTGTAGATGTCTCTTCTTGATTCCCAACTTCTCCATGGTATCTTTGTACATAATGTTGATGTTGCTGCCGCCATCTATCAAAACTCGGGAGAAACGAGAAGCTCACCTCTCTGTGGAAAACGTGGCATCCAACACCAGAGCATAAGATCCGGGATTAGGCATCACCTACGGGTGGTCGGCTCTGCTCCAGCTGATGGGCTTCTCAGACCAATGCATGAATTCCGGGGTCTCTGATGCTACTACATTTACTTCTTGTTGTTGATGTCGTCTACTGCGCCTATCATCGGCCACACTGGTGAACACGACATAGGCTCCATGCTCTTCAGGATAATCATCTTGTATGGCACCGACTGGCCGAGCCGCCGGCTGCTGCGAGGGAGGAGGCGGCGGGCCGGCTGGCGGAGGAGGCTGGAGTCCATCACCCTTGGCAATCCTGGTGAGCCAGTGGCACTTCTGAGTGGTGTGATTGGATGGTTCACGCCGCTATGGAACTTGTAGGGTACATCGAGAGTCTGGTCGTACGAGGAGGCGGGCAGCCAGTTGGGCTTGCCGCCCTTCTGGCGTTTGGGAGGAGGCTGCCCTTCTGGTTGCTGATCTTCGACCGTTGCCACCTGCCGGCTCATGGAAGCCGGCTGCATGGCTTTGCGCTTGTTGTTTTTTGGTTGCTGTCACCGACTGGAGTCACTAGCTGGGGTCCGAGGAGCTTGAGGGGCCACCTTGCCCGACGCGTTAACTTGGATCTCCGCCTTCATGGAGGAGTCGGCCGTGGCGTACTTGTCTGCTATGCTCAGCAGTTCATCGAGGGTCGCTGGCTCATTGCAGAAGAGCTTGTGCTTGAGGAGGGTGCCCTCTCGGCACCCGGTAGTGAAGTACTCGATGGCCTACACCTCGTGCACGCCCTCGCAAGAGTTGCGCAGCTCGGCCTAGCGCGTGAGGTAGTCGCGAGTCGACTCGTTGGGGCCTTGGACGCACAAGGAGAGCTGGCGGGGCTTGGGCGGCCGCTTGTACGTGCTGGTGAAGTTATAGATGAATGCTTCAGTGAAATCAACCCAGCTGTTGATGCTGCAGGGCTTCAGGCTGTTCAGCCACGTCCGGGCCGTGCCCTGGAGCATGAGTGGGACGTACTTCATGGATGTGGAGTAGTCGACCAGCCAGTCCTCCGGCTTCATGGAGCCGGTGTACTTGGGTGTATCTCTCGGGAGGGTGAACCCTTTGGGGAAGGGCTCATCTCGGATGCGGGGGCCAAAACAAGGCAGGCCCAGCTCATCTTCTTCTTCCAGTGCCAGGGATCGATTGAGGCGATCGATCCAGTGGCGGGCATCGTTTTCTCCGATTCCTTCTCGGCGGCCAAGGCGGTCACCGAGTGATGGGTGATCAACAGGCGGCGGGGCAATACGCCTCTCCCTGTGTGGAGGAGGAGGCGGACAGTCGTCCCGTCGCTGCACTGCTCTTGGGTGGCCGCCTTGGTCGCGCTCGATGGTGTTGCGAGTCCGGCTGCGGCTAGCAGCCGGCTCCTTGTCTCTTCTATCGCGGGCGCCACCAGTGGGCGTCCGGGATGTCACGCCTTGGTATCGGCGAGGAGGCGGGTTGTCGTTTTGCCGATTGGGCGCTTCATTGCGGCATCCGGCCTCTTGCTGCTCAGCAGCCGCGTCGACGAGCTGCTGGACTCGCTCCGTCATGTGGCAACGCTCGTCGCCCTCGAGCTTGTCTAGCTCGTCTGTTGCCGGCTGGGCAGCTCGTATGTTCTCCGCAGGCGTGGCGTAAACGATACGATCTGTCCCGAAAATGCTGGCGATGGTCGCGCCACGCTGCCGGACCAAGCCAATGCGGCTAGGCCCACCAGGAGCTGACGTGCCACCGACAGGACGGTCCATCTCCCGCTGGTAGGCCTCTGAAAGGCATCTCATGCTGGCCAGCCAGTTGGCACTCTCGATGAGCTGGACGTGGCGTGCCTCCAATGTCTCGGCGTCGGCGTCTTCCAGGATGGGTGCAGTCAGGTCTTGCATCGCCGCTTGCAATGGATCCTGGCCACCTCCGCCAGAGTGCTCGACGTGGCTGATGACGAGCACTTCCGTGACGGTGCTGCCACCGCTGTCCGCGCGAGGAAGCGGCTCGTCATAGACCACCACGTTGGTGGGGAACGCGTCGAGCGACGCCGTGTCAGAGTCGACCAACATCGGGTCGGTGGAGCCAACCGAGTCCAAGTCGGCAGCAGGCTCGCTGGCGACATGAAGCTGATCGAGGAGGCTCACGAAGCGGCTCTCAGGGCCATCGGTGCCCACATCAGACGCGGGCTCGTCGGAGAGGCGAATCTCGCCAACAAGATCGGCGAGGCAACTTGCCGCGCAGGCGACCTCCGTCTAGCGTGCCGGGTTGGCCGCGCTCGCCAGGAAGGAACAGGGTTCCCGTCCAGTACAGGTCTCCGGGAGACGGTGCACCTTGCCCCACGGTGGGCGTCAAATGTCGGGGATTGGGTGCGACATATGCCAATGGATGGCTTATCATGGTGGGAGCGAGTAGAACGTCGCCGGTGCCTGGAAGCGGGATGAGGCGTAGACACGAATGCCGGCGGACTTTACCCAGGTTCGGGGCTCTCCTAGGAGATAACACCCCTAGTCCTGCTCTGCGGGGTCTCCGCATGATCACTAAGGCACTAGTGAGTACAATGGCGCTCCTTGAGCTGTGTGCTAGAGGTGGAAGAAGGCAAGGCTTGCTCTCTTCTCCCCCTAGGCGTGAGTCTAATTCTAACAGGTTGGAAACCTTTGCATGGGTTCCCTGGTGGGTTTATATAGGCCTACCCCCCAGGGGTACAATGGTAATCTGGCCGGTGGAGGGACCTGGCCGTCAGTCTCTCTTGTCGCCGGCTTCTCCATCGGCTACTGGGGCCTGCCGACAGGCCGCCTCCGCCGCTCACGGGTCTTGCCGGCGCCGAATTACTGTAGTCAAGACGCCAACGACGTTTGCTTGGTCAGGGGAGTGTGGCTACAGTCCCGCCGCATGACGAGAGATCACTGTAGCCACTCCGCGTCTTATCTGGTTAATGGTGCGGGGGCCCCCGAGGAAGGAACGGGCTGACTGGTGAGAGCCGGCCTCCCTCGGGTTCGACTTGTGAGGCCCCTTCCATCTCCCGAGCTCTCGCTGACCAGCAGGGCCCGCCGTCTTTGGGCCGTACCGACAAGCGGTCGTGGGAACAGGGCTTCGCCTGACAGGAGTGACGTCAAGGCCGGAGTGGCAACAGTGCCGCCCCGGGCGGAGATCTCCGCCTGTACGGACCACTGTGGCCACGCCCGGCCCTGGATACGGGGGAATGGGCTATACCGCAGCCACACCCTGTCTTGTCATCTTGATGGGGGCACAGACTTCGAGGGTGCCATGGGTCGACTGCTAGGAGCCGGCCTCTCTGGAGGCCGCCTGCTAGGAGTCGGCCCGTCTTGGAGCCGCCTTCCAGAGCATGGCCGCCTTTGGGAGTTGGCTGTTCGGCCAGCCGGCCAACAGAAGGCAGAGCTCTATCTTGGCGTCCTGAGGGGCTCAGCCGGCCCCGATGTCTTGAAAGGTTCTGGGGCTCGGGTAAGGCTACCCGTGGCCCAATACTCAGACACCCTCCTCCTGGCCACCGGCCTCCTCCTCCTTTATATACGGGCGCAGGGGGGCACCTCTAGACACAAGTTGATCTGTTGATCTATTCTGGCCGTGTGCGGTGCCCCCCTCCACCATATTCCACCTCAGTCATATCGTAGCGGTGCTTAGGCGAAGCCCTGTGTCGGTAGCATCATCATCACCGTCACCACACCGTCGTGCTGACGGAACTCTCCGGTGAAGCTCTGCTGGATCGGAGTTCGCGGGACGTCATCAAGCTGAACGTGTGCTAAACTCGGAGGTGTCGTATGTTCGTTACTTGGATCGGTCGGATCGTGAAGACGTACGACTACATCAACCATGTTGTGCTAACGCTTCCGCTTTCGATCTACGAGGCTACATGGACAACACTCTCCCCTCTCGTTGCTATGCATCACCATGATCCTGTGTGTGCATAGGAATTTTTTGAAATTACTATGTTACCCAACAGTGTTATCCGAGCCAGATTTTATGCGTAGATGTTATATGCACGAGTAGAACACAAGTGGGTTGTGGGCAATACAAGTCATACTGCTTACTAGCATGTCATACTTTGGTTCGGCGGTATTGTTGGATGAAGCGGCCCGGACTGACATTATGCGTACGCTTACGCGAGACTGGTTCTACCGACGTGCTTTGCACATAGGTGGCTGGCGGGTGTTAGTTTCTCCAACTTTAGTTGAACCGAGTTTGGCTACGCCCGGTCCTTGAGAAGGTTAAAACAACTCTAACTTGACGAACTATCATTGTGGTTTTGATGCGTAGGTAAGAACGGTTCTTGCTCAGCCCGTAGTAGCCACGTAAAACTTGCAACAACAAAGTAGAGGACGTCTAACTTGTTTTTGCAGGGCATGTTATGATGTGATATGGTCAATACATGATGCTATATTTTATTGGATGAGATGATCATGTTTTGTAACGGAGTTATCGACAACTAGCAGGAGCCATATGGTTGTCGCTTTATTGTATGCAATGCAATCGCCCTGTAATGCTTTACTTTATCACTAAGCGGTAGCAATAGTCGTAGAAGCAATAGTTGGCGAGACGACAACGATGCTACGATGGAGATCAAGGTGTCGCGCCGGTGACGATGGTGATCATGACGGTGCTTCGGAGATGGAGATCACAAGCACAAGATGATGATGGCCATATCATATCAATTATATTGAATGCATGTGATGTTTATCTTTTACGCATCTTATTTTTCTTAGATCGACGGTAGCATTATAAGATGATCTCTCACTAAATTTCAAGTTATATGTGTTCTCCCTGAGTATGCACCATTGCGAAAGTTCTTCGTGCTAAGACACCACGTGATGATCGGGTGTGATAGGCTCTACGTTCAAATACAATGGGTGCAAAACAGTTGCACACGCGGAATACTCAGGTTAAACTTGACGAGCCTAGCATATGCAGATATGGCCTCGGAACACTGAGACCCAAAGGTCGAGCGTGAATCATATAGTAGATATGATAAACATAGTGATGTTCACCATTGAAACTACTCCATCTCAAATGATGATCGGACATGGTTTAGTTGATATGGATCACATGATCACTTAGAGGATTAGAGGGATGTCTATCTAAGTGGGAGTTCTTTAATGATTTGATTAACTGAACTTTAGTTTATCATGAACTTAGTACCTGATAGTATTTTGCATGCCTATGTTGTTGTAGATAGATCGCCCGTGCTGTTGTTCCGTTAAATTTTAATGCGTTCCTTGAGAAAGCAAAGTTGAAAGATGATGGTAGCAATTACACAGACTGGGTTCGTAACTTGAGGATTATCCTCATTGCTGCACAGAAGAATTACGTCCTGGAAGCACCGCTAGGTGCCAAACCTGCTGCAGGAGCAACACCAGATGTTATGAACGTCTGGTAGAGCAAAGCTGATGACTACTCGATAGTTCAGTGTGCCATGCTTTATGGCTTAGAACCGGGACTTCAGCAACGTTTCGAACGTCATGGTGCATATGAGATATTCCAGGAGTTGAAGTTAATATTTCAAGCAAATGCCCGGATTGAGAGATATGAAGTCTCCAATAAGTTCTACAGCTGCAAGATGGAGGAGAATAGTTCTGTGAGTGAGCATATACTCAGAATGTCTGGGTATAACAATCACTTGATTCAACTGGGAGTTAATCTTCCGGATGATAGTGTCATTGACAGAATTCTTTAATCACTGCCACCAAGCTACAAGAGCTTCGTGATGAACTATAACATGCAAGGGATGGATAAGACAATTCCCGAGGTCTTCGCAATGCTAAAGGCTGCGGAGGTAGAAATCAAGAAAGAGCATCAAGTGTTGATGGTCAACAAGACCACCAGTTTCAAGAAAAAGGGCAAAGGGAAGAAGAAGGGGAACTTCAAGAAGAACAGCAAACAAGTTGCTGCTCAAGAGAAGAAACCCAAGTCTGGACCTAAGCCTGAGACTTTGTGCTTCTACTGCAAGCAGACTGGTCACTAGAAGCGGAACTGCACCAAGTATTTGGCGGATAAGAAGGATGGCAAGGTGAACAAAGGTATATGTGATATGCATGTTATTGATGTGTACCTTACTAATGCTCGCATGATAGCACTGGTATTTGATACTGGTTCTGTTGCTAATATTTGCAACTCAAAACAGGGATTATGGATTAAGCGAAGATTGGCTAAGGATGAGGTGACGATGCACGTGGGAAATGGTTCCAAAGTCGATGTGATCGCGGTCGGCACGCTACCTCTACATCTACCTTCGGGATTAGTTTTAGACCTAAATAATTGTTATTTGGTGCGGCGTTGAGCATGAACATTATATCTGGATCTTGTTTGATGCGAGACGGTCATTCATTTAAATCTGAGAATAATGGTTTTTCTATTTATATGAGTAATATCTTTTATGGTCATGCACCCTTGAAGAGTGGTCTATTCTTGTTAAATCTCGATAGTAGTGATACACATTTCATAATGTTGAAGCCAAAAGATGCAGAGTTGATAATGATAGTGCAACTTATTTGTGGCACTGCCGTTTGGGTCATATTGGTGTAAAGCGCATGAAGAACCTCCATACTGATGAACTTTTGGAATCACTTGATTATGAATCACTTGGTACTTGCGAGCCGTGCTTCATCGGCAAGATGACCAAAACGCCATTCTCTAGAACTATGGAGCGAGCAACTGATTTGTTGGAGATCATACATACTGATGTATGTTGTCCAATGAATGTTGAGGCTCGCGGCAGGTATCGTTATTTTCTCACCTTCGCAGATGATTTAAGCAGATATGGTATATCTACTTAATGAAACATAAGTCTGAAACATTTGAAAAGTTCAAAGAATTTTAGAGTGAAGTGGAAAATCATTGTAACAAGAAATAAAGTTTCTATGATCTGATCATGGAGTAGAATATTTGAGTTACGAGTTTGGTCTACATTTGAAACAATACGGAATAGTTTCGCAACAAACGCCACCCGGAACACCACAACGTAATGGTGTGTCCGAACGTTGTAATCGTACTTTACTAGATATGGTGCGATCTATGATGTCTCTTACTGATTTACCTCTATCGTTTTGGGGTTATGCTTTAGAGACGGCTGCATTCACGTTAAATAGGGCACCATCCAAATCCATTGAGACAACACCTTATGAACTGTGGTTTGGCAAGAAACCAAAGTTGTTGTTTCTTAAAGTTTGGGGTTGCGATGCTTATGTGAAAAAGCTTCAACCTAATAAGCTTGAACCCAAATTGGAGAAATGTGTCTTCATAGGATACCCAAAGGAAACTGTTGGGTACACCTTCTATCATAGATCTGAAGGCAAGACTTTTGTTGCTAAATTTGGATCCTTTCTAGAGAAGCAGTTTCTCTCGAAAGAAGTGAGTGGGAGGAAAATAGAACTTGATGAGGTAACTGTACCTGCTCCCTTATTGGAAAGTAGTTCATCACAGAAACCGGTTCCTGTGACACCTACACCAATTAGTGAGGAATCTAATGATGATGATCATGAAGTTTCAGATCAAGTTACTACTGAACCTCGTAGGTCAACCAGAGTGAGATCCGCACCAGAGTGGTACGGTAATCCTGTTCTGGAGGTCACGTTACTAGACCATGACGAACCTACGAACTATGAGGAAGCAATGATGAGCCCAGATTCCGCAAAATGGCTTGAGGCCATGAAATCTGAGATGGGATCCATGTATGAGAACAAAGTGTGGACTTTGGTTGACTTGCCCAATGATCGGCAAGCCATTGAGAATAAATGGATCTTTAAGAAGAAGACTCACGTTGACGGTAATGTTGCTGTCTCAAAAGCTAGACTTGTTGCAAAAGGTTTTCGACAAGTTCAAGGGATTTGACTACGATGAGACTTTCTCACCTGTAGCGATGCTTAAGTCTGTCCGAATCATGTTAGCAATTGCCGCATTTTATGATTATGACATTTGGCAAATGGATGTCAAAACTGCATTCCTGAATGGATTTCTGGAAGAAGAGTTGTATATGATGCAACCGGAAGGTTTTGTCGATCCAAAGGGAGCTAACAAAGTGTGCAAACTCCAGCGATCCATTTATGGACTGGTGCAAGCCTCTCGGAGTTGGAATAAACGTTTTGATAGTGTGATCAAAGCATATGGATTTATACAGACTTTTGGAGAAGCCTGTATTTACAAGAAAGTGAGTGGGAGCTCTGTAGCATTTCTGATATTATATGTAGATGACATATTTTTGATTGGAAATGATATAGAATTTCTGGATAGCATAAAGGGATATTTGAACAAGAGTTTTTCAATGAAGGACCTCGGTGAAGCTGCTTATATATTGGGCATCAAGATCTATAGAGATAGATCAAGACGCTTAATTGGACTTTCACAAAGTACATACCTTGACAAAGTTTTGAAGAAGTTCAAAATGGATCAAGCAAAGAAAGGATTCTTGCATGTGTTACACGGTGTGAAGTTGAGTAATACTCAATGCCCGACCACTTCAGAAGATAGAGAGAAGATGAAATATGTTCCCTATGCTTCAGCCATAGGCTCTATCATGTATGCAATGTTGTGTACCAGACCTGATGTGTGCCTTGCTATAAGTTTAGCAGGGAGGTACCAAAGTAATCCAGGAGTGGATCACTGGACAGCGGTCAAGAACATCCTGAAATACCTGTAAAGGACTAAGGATATGTTTCTCGTTTATGTAGGTGACAAAGAGCTAGTCGTAAATGGTTACGTCGATGCAAGCTTTGACATTGATCCGGACGATTCTAAATCACAAACCGGATACGTGTTTACATTGAACGATGGAGCTGTCGGTTGGTGCAGTTCTAAACAAAGCGTTGTGGCGGGATCTACGTGTGAAGCGGAGTACATAGCTGCTTCGGAAGCATCAAATGAAGGAGTCTGGATGAAGGAGTTCATATCCGATGTAGGTGTCATACCTAGTGCATCGAGTCCAATGAAAATCTTTTGTGACAATACTGGTGCAATTGCTTTGGCAAAGGAATCCAGATTTCACAAGAGAACCAAGCACATCAAGAGACCTTCAACTCCATCCGGGACCAAGTACAGGTGGGAGACATAGAGATTTGCAAGATACATATGGATCTGAATGTTGCAGACCCGTAGACTAAGCCTCTTCCACGAGCAAAACATGATCAGCACCAAGGCTCCATGGGTGTTAGAATCATTACTGTGTAATCTAGATTATTGACTCTAGTGCAAGTGGGCGACTGAAGGAAATATGCCCTAGAGGCAATAATAAAGTTATTATTTGTTTCCTTATATCATGATAAATGTTTATTATTCATGCTAGAATTGTATTAACCGGAAACATAATACTTGTGTGAATACATAAACAAACAAAGTGTCACTAGTATGCCTCTACTTGACTAGCTCGTTGATGAAAGATGGTTATGTTTCCTAGCCATAGACATGAGTTGTCATTTGATTAACGGGATTACATCATTAGGAGAATGATGTGATTAACTTGACCCATTCCGTTAGCTTAGCACTTGATAGTTTAGTATTCTCCTATTGCTTTCTTCATGACTTATATATGTTCCTATGACTATGAGATTATGCAACTCCCGTTTACCGGAGGAACACTTCGTGTGCTACCAAACGTCACAACGTAACTGGGTGATTATAAAGGTGCTCTACAGGTGTCTCCGAAGGTACTTGTTGGGTTGGCGTATTTCGAGATTAGGATTTGTCACTCCGATTGCCGGAGAGGTATCTCTGGGCCGACTCGGTAATGCACATCACAATAAGCCTTGCAAGCATTGTAACTAATGAGTTAGTTGCGGGATGATGTATTACGGAACGAGTAAAGAGACTTGCTGGTAACGAGATTAAACTTGGTATTGAGATACCGACGATCGAATCTCGGGCAAGTAACATACCGATGACAAAGGGAACAACGTATGTTGTTATGCGGTTTGACCGATAAAGATCTTCGTAGAATATGTAGGAGCCTATATGAGCATCCAGGTTCCGCTATTGGTTATTGACCGGAGACGTGTCTCGGTCATGTCTACATAGTTCTCGAACCCGTAGGGTCCGAACGCTTAAAGTTAGATGACGATCAATATTATGAGTTTTGTGTATTGATGTACCGAAGGTAGTTCAGAGTCCCGGATATCATCACGGACATGATGAGGAATTTCGAAATGGTCGAGACATAAAGATCGATATTTTGGACTACTATGTTCGGACACCGGAATGGTTTCAGGGAGTTCCGGACATATACCAGAGTACCGGAGGGTTACCGGAACACCCCGGCGAGTTTAATGGGCCAAGATGGGGCTTAGTGGAGAAGAGGAGGGGCGGCTAGGTCTGGCCGCGCGCCCTCCCCCTCTAGTCCGAATTGGACAAGGAGGGGGGCGGCGCCCCCTTTCCTTCCCCCTCTCTCCTTCCCTTCCTTTCCCCCTCCTACTCCAACTAGGAAAAGAGGGAGTCCTACTCCCGGTGGGAGTAGGACTCCTCCCTAGCGCGCCCTCCTCCTGGCCGCCGGCCTCCTCCCCCTGATCCTTTATATACGGGGGCAGGGGGCACCTCTAGACACAAGTTGATCTGTTGATCTATTCCAACCGTGTGTGGTGCCCCCCTCCACCATATTCCACCTCAGTCATATCGTAGCGGTGCTTAGGCGAAGCCCTGCGTCGGTAGCAACATCATCACTGTCACCACGCCGTCGTGCTGACGGAACTCTCCCGTGAAGCTCTACTAGATCAGAGTTCGCGGGACATCATCGAGCTGAACGTGTGCTAAACTCGGAGGTGCCGTACATTCGGTACTTGGATCGGTCGGCTCATGAAGATGTATGACTACATCAACTGCGTTGTGCTAACGCTTCCGCTTTCGGTCTACGAGGGTACGTGGACAACACTCTCCCCTCTCGTTGCTATGCATCACCATGATCCTGTGTGTGCGTAGGATTTTTTTTTTGAAATTACTACGTTGCCCAACAATCGGTGTGTTCGGAATCTGGGGTTGTGTTGGGGTTCGGACTGGTATTGCCGCTCTCCCCCTGCCACACCAAGGATGGCTTGAAGAGCCTTTCCAGAAAGATGTTAGGTGGGACGTGGTCGCGCTTGGCGCCGATGCGAGCAAGGACGTCCGCCGCCTCATTACTTTATCGAGCCACGTGATGAAACTCGAGCCCCTCGAACCGAGCCGACATTTTCAGGACGGCATTGCGATAAGCCGCCATCTTCGGATCTTTGGTGTCAAAATCTCCATTTATTTGAGATATTGCTAGGTTTGAGTCCCCGCGCACCTCTAGGAATTGTATGCCAATGGAGGCGACCATCCGAAGACCATGCAATAAAGCCTCATATTCGGATGCGTTGTTGGAGTCTGTATATAATATTTGGAGTACGTACTGAACTACATCTCCTGCGGGGGACGTTAAAATGACGCGCGCTCCTAATACTGCCAACATTTTGGAGCCGTCGAAATACATAATCCAATTTGAATAAGTGCCTTACTCTTTAGGGAATTCGGCCTCTGTCCATTCGGCGACGAAGTCCACTAGTACTTGGGATTTAATGGCCCGACGCGGTTTGTATGTTATGTCGAATGGAAGGAGCTCGATGGCCCATTTGGCAATCCGGCCAGTAGCATCGCGGTTTTTTATTATATCATTGAGTGGTACTTCGGAAGCCACCGTGATAGAACACTCCTGGAAGTAGTGTCGTAGCTTCCGAGATGCCATGAAGACCGCGTATGCTATTTTTTTGATAATGAGGGTACCGCGATTTGCATGGTGGGAGGACGGTGGATACATAGTATACCGGCTTCTGAAGCGGGAATTTGTATCCGTCCTGTTCTCGTTCAACGACTAGTACGGCGCTCACCACCTGGTGTGTTGCCGATATGTATAATAACATTGGTTCGCCGACGTTCGGTGCGGCCCGGATTGGGTTACTCACCAAGAGGGTTTTTATTTCTTCTAGTCCGGTCGTTACCGCGTCTGTCCACTCAAAGTGATCGGTGCGCCGTAGACGACATTAGAGTGGCAATGCCTTTTCTCCCAATCGGGAGATAAAGCGGCTTAGAGCTGCCATGCAACCGGCGAGTTTTTGGACCTGTTTAAGGTCCGTTGGCGTAGTTAATTGTGACAGAGCTTAGTTTTTGGCTGGATTTGCTTCAATTCCTCTATTTGAAACGATGAAGCCCAGCAACTTTCCGGGGATATGCCAAAAACACACCTCTCCGGATTGAGCTTGATGTCATATGCACGAAGATTATCGAATGTAAGACGTAGATCGTCTATGAGTGTTTCGACGTGTCTAGTTTTGATGACCACGTCGTCCACATATGCTTCAACTATCTTGCCGATCTGTTTCTCCAGGCATGTTTGGATCATGCGTTGATAGGTGGCGCCGGCGTTTTTGAGCCCGAAGGGCATGGTGTTGAAGCAGAAAGGCCCATATGGGGTAATGAATGCCGTTGCATCTTGATCGAACTCCTTCATCTTGATCTGATGGTATCCAGAGTATGCGTCGAGGAAACATAGTGAATCGTGTCCTACGGTTGCATCAATTATCTGATCGATATGAGGGAGGGGAAGGGATCCTTAGGGCAAGCCTTGTTGAGGTCTTTGAAATTGACGCATGGGCGCCAGGTTTTATCCTTCTTTGGTACCATCACCAGGTTTGCTAGCCAGTCTGGGTGTTTGATTTCTCTGATGAATCCGGCTTCGAGTAACTTGGCTAGCTCTTCTCCCATAGCTTGTCGTTTGGGTTCGGAAAAACGCTGCAGTGTTTGTTTGACCGGTTTATATCCCTTTAAGATATTGAGGCTTTGTTCGGCTAGCTTGTGTGGGATTCCTGGCATGTCAGAAGGGTGCCAGGCGAATATGTCCCAGTTTTCACGCAGGAACTCTCATAGCGCGGCATTGACCGTTTGATCAAGTTGTGCCCCGATAGATGCTGTCTTGTTGGGGTCCGTTGGATGGACCTGGAATTTGACTATTTCCTCTGCCGGCTTGAAGGAGGTGGATATGGGTCGTTTGTCTAGAATCACATCGCCACATCCTTTGTGGAGTGCAGTGCGGTTAACTCTTCGGCCGAGAGGGCTTCAGATAAGGCCTCAAGGGCGAGGGATGCAGTTTTATTTTCAGCGCGGAGTGCTATGTCCGGATCGCTAGGGAGAGTGATTGTGCCGTTGGGCCCGGGCATCTTAGGCTTCATGTACCCATAGTGAGGTATAGCTTGGAAGCGTGTAAATGCATCTCGCCCTAAGAGGGCGTGATATCCGCTGTTGAAAGGGGCCACTTGGAAGGTTATCTCTTTGGACGGATAATTCTCTTGTGTGCTGAATACCACGTCAAGTGTGATTTTTCCCGCACACCGCGCCTCTTGACTAGGAATGATTCCTCGGAAGGTCATGCTGCTCTGCTCAATGAGGCTCCTGTCTATTTCTATTTTGTTGAGTGTGTCCTCATAAATGAGGTTTAGTCCGCTGCCGCCGTCCATGAGAACCTTGGTGAGACGAAAGCCGTCCACAACTGGACTGAGGACCAAGGCGGCTGGTTCTCAGACTGTCCTGTATTTTGGTTTGTCACTGGCATTAAAATTTATAGCCGTGTCGTTCCAGGGGTTTATTGCTGTGATTTGGCAAACTTCGGCGAGTTCGCAGAGTGCCCTTTTGCGCCTATTGTTTGAGGCAAATGTCTCGAAGATCGTCAACACGTTGAGGTTGTCGTCTTCCGGGGGTCTTGTTCTGGGGTATTCTTGGTGAGGATATCCTCGCCGCCCTTGGCCACTTGCCGGAGTATCCAACATGCTTGGAGGCTATGGGTTGGTATGTTATCCGACGTTGTGTGTATTTTGCATGGCCTATCAAGCCATCCTTCCAGAATGGTTCCGCACCCTGTAGTGGGCTTGTATTTCTTTTCTATTTAAACGGGCGTGCCACGAGGGTGCGCCCTTTTTGCCTGGACGAGGGGTTTAGTGGGGACTGATAATTCCTAGTGAACCGCCTGAGTTTTCCAGGCGCTTTCCATTGAGCTATACTTCTGTACGATAGTTTCCAAGTCAGTGAAGTGTGGTATGCGACGGTGGTTGATGGTGTTGAAGATTCCCTTGTCCGTGCAATTGGTGCAGAATGTTGAGATAGCGTCTTCGTCGCGGCAATCCTTAGTCTTGCTTTTGACAAGAAGGAATCTGGCTCAGAAGTGATGGACCGTTTCCTGAGACTGTTGTTGTATGCTCATGAGAGCACTTATGTCCGGGTGGGTGGGTGGATTTAAATCCGAACCCTGACCCATTTCTAAATCCAGAGTTTGAAGATCTTTTGGATTTGACGGTTCGTGCATATCGACCGATTCTCTAGGCTTCTCGTCCGACTCTATGTTCGGAGGGCAAGGCATGTATTTCTCCCGAAGAGTATCTGGCTCTTCGAGATTGGCGATCCGAATATAGTTCGTCTTCAAGATAGACGAAGGGTGGTCTTGCTCCTCGACTACCGCTACCTGGTGGGTGATCGGCGGAGTTTTAATTTCTCTCTGGTCGGGTATAAGCCCAATCAGATCGTAATCTGTAGCGACCCCCAAGGCGGCAATGCAATCTAGGAGTTCGTTTAAAGATGATAACTCCATCGGATCCATCTGGGTGGAGTATTCGGGATCCACGCGGAGGCGATTTTCAATGACCCGAGAGGTCATCGTAGGCCCAAGGGCCGAGCTGGCGGCCATGAAGAAGCCGCCGAGCCGAAGGGTTGGGCCTGAGGCAAGGGCACCTCCGGAGGTGATATTTTCCTTGACAACAAGGAGAGCCATCGACCCTTTTTGACGACATCGCAATGGAACTCTCAATGAAAGCACCAATGTCGGTGTCAAAACCGACGGATCTCAGGTAGGGGTCCCGAACTGTGCGTCTATGGTTGAGGGTAACAGGAGACAGGGGACACGATGTTTACCCAGGTTCGGGCCCTCTCTATGGAGGTAATACCCTACTTCCTGCTTAATTGATCTTGATGAATATGACTATTACAAGAGTTGATCTACCACGAGATCGTAATGGCTAAACCTAAAAGTCTAGCCTGTATGCCTATGGTAATGAGTATATCTCCTCCGGACTAAGTCCTCTGGTTTATATAGACACTGGGAGGATCTAGGGTTACACAAGGTCGGTTACAAAGAAAGGAATCTACATGTTTGATCGCCAAGCTTGCCTTCCACGCCAAGTTGAGTCCTATCCGGACATGGGTGCAGTCTTCGGTCTTCGTATCTTCGCAGCCCATCAGTCCGGCCCATGGCTAACAGGCCGGACCCCCGAGGACCCCTTAGTCCAGGACTCCCTCACCGGCCTCCTCAGTAAGTGTTGCCTCCTCCTCCCTGGCGGCAATGTACGCCAGTGAAGGAAATATGCCCTAGAGGCAATAATAAAGTTATTATATATTTCCTTATATCATGATAAATATTTATTATTCATGCTAGAATTGTATTAACCGGAAACTTAGTACATGTGTGAATACATAGACATATAGAGTGTCACTAGTATGCCTCTACTTGACTAGCTCGTTGAATCAAAGATGGTTAAGTTTCCTAGCCATAGACATGAGTTATCAATTGATTAACGGGATCACATCATTAGAGAATGATGTGATTGACTTGACCCATTCCGTTATCTTAGCATTTGATCATTTAGTATATTGCTATTGCTTTCTTCATGACTTATACATGTTCCTATGACCAGGAGATTATGCAACTCCCGAATACCGGAAGAACACTTTTTGTGCAACCAAACATCACAACGTAACTGGGTGAAAGGTGCTCTACAGGTGTCTCCGATGGTACTTGTTGAGTTGGCATAGATCAAGATTAGCATTTGTCACTCCGATTGTCAGAGAGGTATCTCTGGGCCCTCTCGGTAATGCACATCACTATAAGCTTTGCAAGCAATGCAACTAATGAGTTAGTTGCGGAATGATGCATTACGGAACGAGTAAAGAGACTTGCCCGTAATGAGATTGAACTAGGTATTGAGATACCGGCGATCGAATCTCGGGCAAGTAACATATCGATGACAAAGGGAACAACGTATGTTGTTATGCGGTTTGACCGATAAAGATCTTCGTAGAATATGTGGGAGCCAATATGAGCATTCAGGTTCCGCTATTAGTTATTGACCAGAGATGTGTCTCGGTAATGTCTACATAGTTCTCGAAGCCGTAGGGTCCGCATCCTTAACGTTCGGTGACGATCGGTATTATGAGTTTATGTGTTTTCATGTACCAAAGTTTGTTCGGAGTCCCGGATATGATCATGGACATGACGAGGAGTCTCGAAATGGTCGAGACATAAAGATCGATATATTGGATGACTATGTTTGGACATCGGAATGGTTCTGGGTGAGTTCGGGCATTAACCGGAGTACCGGGGGGTTATTAGAACCCCCCCGGGGAGTTTAATAGGCCTTATGGGCCTTAGTGGAGAGAGAGAGGGGCGGCAAGGGCAGGCCCCGCGCCCCCTCCTCCTCTGGTCCGAATTGGACTAGGAAGGGGGGGGGGCGGTGCCCCCCTTTCCTTCTCCATCTCTCCCTCTCTCCTCCTTCCTTCTCTCCTACTCCTACTACATGGAAGGGAGGGAATCCTACTCCCGGTGGGAGTAGGACTCCCCATGGGGCACGCCATAGGAGGGCCAGCCCTCCCCCTCCTCCACACCTTTATATACGGGGGAGGGGGCACCCCATAGACACACAAGTTGATCATTGATCTCTTAGCCGTGTGCGGTGCCCCCCTCCACCATAATCCACCTCGGTTATATTGTCATAGTGCTTAGGCGAAGCCCTCCGCCGGTAGCTTCATCATCACCGTCATCACGCCGTGGTGCTGACGAAGCTCTCCCTCGAAGCTCTACTGGATCGTGAGTTCGTGGGACGTCACCGAGATGAACGTGTGCAGATCACGGAGGTGCCGTACGTTCGGTACTAGGATCGGTCGATCGTGAAGATGTACGACTACATCAACTGCGTTGTCATAACGCTTCCGCTTTCGGTCTACGAGGGTGCATGGACAACACTCTCCCCTCTTGTTGCTATGCATCACCATGATCTTGCGTGTGCGTAGGATTTTTTTTTTGAAATTACTACATTCCCCGACAGTGGTATCAAGCCAGGTCTATGCGTAGATGTTATATGCACGAGTAGAACACAAATGAGTTGTGGGCGATAATAGTCATACTACTTACCTGCATGTCATACTTTGATTCGGCAGTATTGTTGGATGAAGCGGCCCGGACCGACATTACGCGTACGCTTACACGAGACTGGTTCTACCGACGTGCTTTGCACACAGGTGGCTGGCGGGTGTCTTTTTATCCCACTTTAGTTGAATCGAGTGTGGCTACGCCCGGTCCTTGTTGAATGTTAAAACAACACACTTGATGAAAAATCGTTGTGGTTTTGATGCATAGGTAAGAACGGTTCTTGCTCAGCCCGTAGTATCCACGTAAAACTTGCAACAACAAAGTAGAGGACGTCTAACTTGTTTTTGCAGGACATGTTGTGATGTGATATGGTCAAGACATGATACTAAATTTTATTGTATGAGATGATCATGTTTTGTAACAGAGTTATCAGCAACTGGCTGGAGCCATATGGTTGCCGCTTTATTGTATGAAATGCAATCGCCATGTAATTGCTTTACTTTATCACTAAGCGGTAGCAATAGTCATAGAAGCAATAGTTGGCGAGACGACAACAATGCTACGATGGAGATCAAGGTGTTGCGCCGGTGACGATGGTGATCATGACCGTGCTTTGGAGATGGAGATCAAAGGCACAAGATGATGATGGCCATATCATATCACTTATATTGATTGCATGTGATGTTTATCCTTTATGCATCTTATTTTGCTTAGATCGACGGTAGTATTTTAAGATGATCTCTCACTAAATTACAAGGTACAAGTGTTCACCCTGAGTATGCACCGTTGGGAAAGTTCGTCGTGCCGAGACACCACATGATGATTGGGTGTGATAAGCTCTACGTTCACATACAATGGGTGCAAGCCAGTTTTGCACACGCAGAATACTCGGGTTAAACTTGACGAGCCTAGCATATGTAGATATGACCTCGGAACACTGAGACCGAAAGGTCGAGCGTGAATCATATAATAGATATGATCAACATATTTATGTTCACCATTGAAAACTACTCCATCTAACGTGATGATCGGACATGGTTTAGGTTATTTGGATCACGTGATCATTTAGATGACTAGAGGGATGACTATCTAAGTGGGAGTGCTTAAGTAATATGATTAATTCAATTAAATTTATCATGAACTTAGTCCCGATAGTATTTGCATAACTATGTTGTAGATCAATAGCTCGCAATGTAGCTCCTCGTTTATTTTTTATATGTTCCTAGAGAAAAATAATTTGAAAGATGATAGTAGCAATGATGCAGACTTGGTCTGTGATCTGAGGATTATCCTCATTGGTGCATAGAAGTATCATGTCCTTGATACGCCGCTAGGTGACAGGCATATTGCAGGAGCAGATGTAGACGTTGCGAACATTTGACAAAGCTCGGTATGATGACTACTTGATAGTTTAGTGCACCATGCTTTATGGCTTAGAACCGGGACTTCAAAAACGTTTTGAACGCCACAGAGCATATAAGATGTTCCAAGAACTGAAATTGGTATTTCAGACTCATGCCCGAGTCGAGAGGTATGAGACCTTTGACAAGTACTTTGCCTACAAGATGGAGGAGAATAGATCAACTACTGAGCATGTGCCCAGAATGTCTGAGTACTACAATCGCTTGAATCAAGTGGGAGTTGATCTTCTAGATAATATAGTGATTGACAAAGTTCTCTAGTCACTGTCACCAAGTTACTGGAACTTCGTGATGAACTATAATATGCAAGGGATGAAGAAAACGATTCTCGAGCTCTTCGTGATGCTGAAATTAGCGAAGGTAGAAATCAAGAAAAGCATCAAGTGTTGATGGTTGACAAGACCACTAGTTTCAAGTAAAAGGGCAAGGGAAAGAAAGGGAACTTCAAAAAAAGGAATGGCAAGCAAGTTGTCACTCCCATGAAGAATCCCAAAGCTAGACCCAAGCCTGAAACTGAGTGCTGCTACTGCAAAGGAAATGATCACTGGAAGCGGAACTGCCCTAAATACTTGGCGTATAAGAAGGATGGCAAAGTGAACAAAGGTATATTTGATATACATGTTATTGATGTGTACTTTACTAGTATTTATAGCAACCCGTCGGTATTTGATACTACTTCAGTTGCTAAGAGTAGTAACTCGAAACGAGAGTTGCAAAATAAACAGAGACTAGTTAAGGGTGAAGTGACGATGTGTATTGGAAGTGGTTCCAAGATTGATATGATCATCATCGCACACTCCCTATACTTTCAGAATTAGTGTTGAACCTAAATAAATGTTATTTGGTGTTTGCTTTAAGCATGAATATGATTTGATCATGTTTATTGCAATACGGTTATTCATTTAAAGTCAGAGAATAATTGTTGTTCTGTTTACATGAATAAAACCTTCAATGGTCATACACCCACGGTGAATGGTTTACTGAATCTCGATCATAGTGATACACATATTCATAATATTGAAGCCAAAGGATGCAAAGTTAATAATGATAGTGCAACTTATTTGTGGCACTGCCATTTAGGTCATATTGGTGTAAAGCGCATGAAGAAAATCCATGCTGATGGGCTTTTGGAATCACTTGATTATGAATCAGTTGATGCTTGTGAACCATGCCTCATGGGCAAGATGACTAATACTCCGTTCTCCAAAACAATGGAGCGAGCAACAGACTTGTTGGAAATAATACATACTGATGATACGCAGCCCAATGAGTGTTGAGGCTCGCGGTAGGTATCGTTATTTTCTGACCTTCACAGATGATTTGAGCAGATATGGGTATATCTACTTGTTGAAACATAAATCTGAAACATTTGAAAAGTTCAAATAATTTCAGGGTGAAGTAGAGAATCATCGTAACAAGAAAATAAATTTTCTACGATCTGATCGTAGAGGCAAATATTTGAGTTACAAGTTTGGCCTTCAATTTAAGCAATGTGAAATAGTTTCACAAACTCATGCCACCTGGAACACCACAGCATAATGATGTGTCTGAATGTCATAACCGTACCTTATTAGATATGGTGCGATCTATGATGTCTCTTACCGATTTACCACTATCGTTTTGGGGTTATGCATTAGAGACAACTGCATTCACGTTAATAGGGCACCGTCTAAATCCGTTGAGACGACACCGTACGAACTATGGTTTGGCAAGAAACCAAAGCTGTCGTTTCTTAAAGTTTGGGGTTGCGATGCTTATGTGAAAGAGTTTCAACCTGATAAGCTCAAACCCAAATCGGAGAAGTGAGTCTTCATAGGATACCCAAAGAAAATGTTGGGTACACCTTCTATCACAGATCTGAAGGCAAGATCTTTGTTGCTAAGAATGGATCCTTTCTAGAGAAGGAGTTTCTCTCGAAAGAAGTGAGTGGGAGGAAAGTAGAACTTGATAAGGTAATTGGACCTTCTCCCGAATTGGAAAGTAGTTCATCACAGAAATCAGTTCCAGTGATGCCTACACCAATTAGTGAGGAAGTTAATGATGATGATTATGAAACTTCAGATCAAGTTACTACCAAACCTCGTAGGTCAACCAGAGGATGTTCTGCACCAGAGTGGTACGGTAATTCTATTCTGGAAATCATGTTACTAGACCATGACGAACCTACGGACTATGAGGAAGCGATGATGAGCCCAGATTCCGTGAAATGGCTTGAGGCCATGAAATCTGAGATGGGATCCATGTATGAGAACAAAGTGTGGACTTTGGTTGACTTGCCCGATGATCAGCAAGCCATAGAGAAGAAATGGATCTTCAAGAGGAAGACGGATGCTGATATTAGTGTTACTATCTACAAAGCTAGACTTGTCGAAAAAGGTTTTTGACAAAGTTCAAGGTGTTGACTATGATGAGATTTTATCACTCGTAGTGATGCTTAAGTCTGTCCGAATCATGTTAGCAAATTGTCACATTTTATGTAATCTGGCAAATGGATGTCAAAACTACATTCCTTAATGGATTTCTTAAAGAAGAGTTGTATATGATGCAACCAGAAGGTTTTGTCGATCCTAAAGGTGCTAACAAAATTTGCAAGCTCCAGTGATCCATCCATGGACTAGTGCAAAGCATCTTAGAGTTGGAATATATGCTTTGATGACTTGATCAAAGCATATAGTTTTATACAGACTTGCAATGAAGCCTGCATTTACAAGAAAGTGAGTGGGAGCACTACAACCTTTCTGATAAGTATATGTGAATGACATATTGTTGATCGGAAATGATGTAGAATTTTCTAGAAAGCATAAAAGGAGTGTTTGAAAGCAGTTTTTCAAAGAAAGACCTAAATGAAGCTGCTTACATATTGAGCATCAAGATCCATAGAGATAGATCAAGACGCTTGATAAGGTTTTTCGATGAGTACATACCTTGACAAATTTTTGAAGTAGTTCAAAATGGAATAGTCAAAGAAGGAGTTCTTGCCTGTATTGCAAGGTGTGAAATTGAGTAAGACTGAAAGCCCGACCACGGCAGAAGATAGAAAGAGACTGCAAGTCATTCCCTATGCCTCAGCCATAGGTTCTATAAAGTATACCATGCTGTGTACCAGATCTATTGTATACCCTACACTGAGTTTGGCAAGGGAGTACAATAGTGATCTAGGAGTAGATCACCGGACAGTGGTCAAAATTATCCTTAGTGGAATAAGGATATGTTTTTCGGTTATGGAGGTGACAAAGAGTTCATCGTAAAGAGTCACTGATCTGGATTACTCTAAGTCTCGATCTAGATACATATTGAAAGTGGGAGCAATTAGCTAGAGTAGCTCCGTGCAGAGCATTGTAGACATATAAAATTTTCAAAATACATACGGCTCTGAATGTGGCAGATCGTTGACTAAACTTCTCTCACAAGCAAAACATGATCACACCTTAGTACTCTTTGGGTGTTAATCACATAGCGATGTGAACTAGATTATTGACTCTAGTAAACCCTTTGGGTGTTGGTCACATGACGATGTGAACTATGGGTGTTAATCACATGGTGATGTGAACTATTGGTGTTAAATCACATGGCGATGTGAACTATATTATTGACTCTAGTGCAAGTGGGAGACTGAAGGAAATATGCCCTAGAGGCAATAATAAAGTTATTATATATTTCCTTATATCATGATAAATGTTTATTATTCATGCTAGAATTGTATTAACCGGAAACTTAGTACATGTGTGAATACATAGACAAATAGAGTGTCACTAGTATGCCTCTACTTGACTAGCTCGTTGAATCAAATATGGTTAAGTTTCCTAGCCATAGACATGAGTTGTCATTTGATTAACTGGATCACATCATTAGAGAATGATGTGATTGACTTGACCCATTCCGGTAGCTTAGAATTTGATCGTTTAGTATATTGATATTGCTTTCTTCATGACTTATACATGTTCCTATGACTATGAGATTATGCAACTCCCGAATACCGGAGGAACACTTTGTGTGCTACCAAACATCACAACATAACTGGGTGATTATAAAGGTGCTCTACAGGTGTCTCCGATGGTACTTGTTGAGTTGGCATAGATCAAGATTAGGATTTGTCACTCCGATTGTTGGAGAGGTATCTCTGGGCCCTCTCGGTAATGCACATCACTATAAGCCTTGCAAGCAATGCAACTAATGAGTTAGTCGCGAAATGATGCATTACGAAACAAGCAAAGAGACTTGCCGGTAACGAGATTGAACTAGGTATTGAGATACCGACGATCGAATCTCGGTCAAGTAACATACCAATGACAAAGGGAACAACATATGTTGTTATGCGGTTTGACCGATAAAGATCTTCGTAGAATATGTGGGAGCCAATATGAGCATCCAGGTTCCGCTATTGGTTATTGACTGGAGACATGTCTCGGTCATGTCTACATAGTTCTCGAACCCGTAGGGTCCGCACACTTAACGTTCGGTGACGATCGGTATTATGAGTTTATGTGTTTTGATGTACCGAAGGTTGTTCGGAGTCCCGAATATGTTCACGGACATGACGAGGGGTCTTTAAATTGTCAAGACATAAAGATTTATATATTGGATGACTATGTTTGGACATCGGAATGGTTCCGGTTGAGTTCGGGCATTAACCGGAGTACCGGGGGGTTACCGGAACCCCCCGGGGAGTTTAATGGGCCTTATGGGCCTTAGTGGAGAGAGAGAGGGGTGGCCAGGGCAGGCCGCGTGCCCCCTCCCCCTTTGGTCCGAATTGGACTAGGAAAGGGGGGGGGCGGCGTCCCCCTTTCCTTCTCCCTCTCTCCTCCTTCCTTCTCTCCTACTCCTACTACATGGAAGGGGGGAATCCTACTCCCGGTGGGAGTAGGACTCCCCATGGGGCGCGCCATAGGAGGGCCGGCCCTCCCCCTCCTCCACTCCTTTATATACGGGGGAGGGGGGCACCCCATAGACACACAAGTTGATCATTGATATCTTAGCCATGTGAGGTGCCCCCCTCCACCGTAATCTACCTCGGTCATATCGTCGTAGTGCTTAGGCGAAGCCCTGCGCCGGTAGCTTCATCATCGCCGTCATCATGCCGTCGTGCTGACGAAGCTCTCCCTCGGAGCTCTACTGGATCGTGAGTTCGTGGGATGTCACCGAGCTGAACGTTTGCAGATCGCGGAGGTGCCATACGTTCGGTACTAGGATCGGTCGATCGTGAAGACGTATGACTACATCGACCGCGTTGTCATAACGCTTCCGCTTTTGGTCTACGAGGGTACGTGGACAACACTCTCTCCTCTCATTGCTATGCATCACCATGATCTTGCGTGTGCGTAGGATTTTTTTGAAATTACTACGTTCCCCAACAGCCAGCTCCTCCTCAGTGGTGTCGCAGATGAGCTGTGGCTCGTCACGAACATACCTCTCCGACAAGTTGTCGAAGAATTCCAGCACCAGCTCCACCTTCGGCTCAGCCCAGGTTGAATCGAGGCCGTGCGCGTTGAAAACCGGCATCATGGCGATGATGGCGGTCAGGCAAGAGTTGTTGCTCAACGGGACTACCCCCGCTGGCAACCCGAATAGGCTGTCAGATTTGCCGGCCTTGGCGGCCTTGCTGGTCTTCTTAGCCTTGCCGGTCCTCTCGACCTTGCCGACCTCGTCAACCTTGAGCTGGAAGAGCCTGTGACAAAGATGAGCATGCTGCAGCATCGTGAAGTTGTTGTTCAGGACGGGACGGCGCCTCATGATATCGGCCGCATTCCTGAAGTCCCAGGCCGGCCTCCCCTTATTATGCAGTGGGGCAATCCGGCGGCGGATGAAGTCAGCCCCGATCATCTCGAGAGTGAGCCCGGCCGAGGTGAGGCGATGGATCCTGGTGGTTGCAACTGTGAGCTTCTTGTCGTCGGTGTCGAGATCTCCCCAGTCCTTGCTATGGACCGATGGCCTCCGGCAGACCCGGCAGAACTCCTGCAGATCTGCCTCCTCGATCCAGCACCACCGGCCCCGCCACTTGTCCCACCTCTCCTTCTGGGCACCCTCTGGGTACGTGCCCCTGCTCTGGGCCCTCAACATCCAGGTGATGCAGCCAGAGATGGCGCCCCCTGGCTGGATGCAAGGGGTGAAGTAATGGCGGAAGAGCGTCGTGCTGGGGAGCACTCCAGCGAAGCCCTCGCAAAGATGGGCAAGGAAGGCCATGCACGGCACGACGTTCGGCGTAAGGTCCAGAAGGTGGAAGCCATAGGTGTGCATGATGTCATTGAAGAAATCTGAGAAATGGGGGCAGAGCCCGCAAGAGAAATAGTCGACAAAAAAAGGATATCGATTTGGACCGGCCTTGGCGAAGGAGGTGGGGACGATGCACGTGGTAGGATGCCCCGACGTCTCCCTTCCCCACAGGGGCCGGAACTTCTCCTTGAGGGTGAGCGCGTCGACCGTCGAGGTGAAGAGGGCGTACTGCGTCCGCAGCTCCACCAACTCGCTCTCCGGCGCCTCCTTCCCCCCGGCGTCCTTGGCCGCTCCCTTGCCCTTGCTTGTCTTGGGCTCCATGGCGGCTGAGAGAGGGTGAGGGATCAAGGGCAATGGGGGTGCAGCGGCGGCGAGCAGCGGCGAAAGCTTTGATTTGCGCTTGAAGAAGATGAGGGGAACGGCGGTTTCGAGATTGGAAAAGGCGTGGAGGGTAAATGAGCAGCGCCCTTGCGGTTTCCTCTTTTTTATGGGGGAGACGCAGGCCGCCTCTTTACTATTCACCACGAGGTGAAGCAAGCGTGCTGCGACCGTTCCACGCACGACCCCCACGTCACACACTCAATACGGGTCGTGGGGAAGCGCAACTAGCAAAGGAGTTACCGTGGTTAAAACTCTGCCACGCGTGCCCGCACACCGTTCTGGGCCTAGCCCAACAACGCTTCACGCTTATGTGTAGCCCAGGCCTGGGGGCTCCTGTCGGTGTATGAAAGTAGGGGGCTTTCTGTACCCCTTCACTTGTGCGCGGGCATACGTAGCCTCACCTGCAACCAAGCTTGGCGAGGCAGAAGAAGCAAAGGTACGAGGCTGCCAAGGTAGTACTCAAGCCAGAGGCACGAAGAACAAAGGGGCAAGATGGATTCCCCCCGGCAACTCCCTTGCCGGGGCGGCCCACATAGCCCGACACCAGCAAGGCCGCCACCTTTGAGCCTGAGAGCTCTGACACCATCGACAGCGTCAAGACCAAGAGTCAGGGGCTCCCGCGTGGTGGCATGCAGATCTTTATGAAGACCAAAGGCCTGCGAGTCTAGATAAAGACCCCCGGCAAGATCCTTGTTGGGGACAGACGAAGACCCCCGGCAAGATCCTTGCCGGGGATGACCTATCTTGTCGGGGATGCCCGCGAGACCCCGGCAAGACCCTTGCCGAGGACATCTGTGGGGCCACGGCTAGGCCCGCACCCACCAACGTTCCGCTGCACGGCCATCGTCCCGATGAGGCGACCAGCCCGCCAACTAGGCGAGCGCCTGCGTGGCAGCATGCAGCTTCTAGGCCAACTAGTCAAGCACCTGCGTGGTAGCATGCAGATCTTCGTGAAGATCCTGTCACCGCACCAGCTCAGCAACCAACCAGCCAGCATGGCGCTGCATGCCTTGTCAGCTTGGACGCGCGTCGAAGCAAGGTGAGGCGGTGACGGACGGGACGAGCTCTGTTGCCGCCCCCAATAAAGCAAGAGGGCACGTAGGCAGCGCATCAAATGCGTTTGTCCTACGGTGTCAGGCGATAAACTTGTACACTGTAGACACTTTCCACCTCCCGTGTGCCATTGTGGCGACCCGTTTGACATATAAAAGGAGGCCTGAGGCGTACTGTGGAAGAATTAGGTCTTTTTGGACGCCGCAGCTAGTTCAAGAGCTCCAGAACACCAAATCAACACAGACAAGCAGGACTAGGGTTTTACGCATCATTTGCGGCCTGAACCTGGGTAAAAATCCCCTCGCGCTGATCTTTTAGACCTGCTCTTTGCGCAGCTCCACGCCCCGCCAACCGTAGAAGGGATTCCCCGGGATCCCATAGGTGTCGTTTCCCCCGACACATAGTCCTTTCGATAAGTAAGAGTGTCAAACCCGATGAGGAGCAGAAGGAAATGACAAGTAGTTTTCAGCAAGGTATTCTCTGGAAGCACTAAAAATATAAGTAACAAGTAGTTTGATAGCAAGATAATTTGTAACGAGCAAGTAATGGTAATGGGAACAAAAGTGCAGCAGGGTATCCCAATCCTTTTGAGGCAAAGAACATGCCAAAATGGTCTCTTATGATAAGAAAAGCATTCTTGACGGTACACGGGAATTTCATCTAGTCACTTTCATCATTTTGGTTTGATTCGTGTTCGCTACTTCGATAATTTGATATGTGGGTGGACCGGTGCTTAGGTGCTGCTCTTAATTGAACAAACCTCCTACTTATGATTAACCCCCTCGCAAGCATCCGCAACTATGAGAAAATTATTAAGATAAAATCTAACCATAGCATTAAACTTTTGGATCCAAATGAGCCCCTTACGAAGTAGCGCATAAACTAGGGTTTAAGCTTCTATCACTCTCGCAACCCGTCATCTAAGAACTACTCCACAATGCATTCCCTTAGGCCCAAATATACTGAAGTGCAATGTAGTCGATGTTCACATGACACCACTAAGGGAATCAAAACATACATACCATCAAAATATCGAACACATATCAAGTTCACATGATTACTTGCAATAAGATTTCTCCCGTGACCTCAAGAAAAAAGTAACTACTCACAAATGATAATCATGCCCAATATCAGAGGGGTATTAAATAGCATAATGCATCTGAACATATAATGTTCCACCAAATAAACCATATAGGAATCAACTACAAGATGTAATGAACACTACTAGTCAACCACAAGCACCAATCTAAGGTTCCGGTACAAAGATTGCACACAAGAGATGAACTAGGGTTTGAGAGGAGATGGTGTTGTTGAAGATGTTGATGGAGATAGCCCTCCCCAAGATGGGAGAGTTGTTGGTGATGATGATGATGATGATTTCCCCCTCTGGGAGGGAAGTTCCCCCTGCGGAATCGCTCCGCCGGAGGGCAAAACTGCTCCTGCCCAAGTTCCTCCTCGAGACGACGACAACATTACTTATATACCAGAAGAAGGGCACAACCCTCTGGTAGTTATTTGCTCCAGTAATTCTTATATATTCCATAAAAAATGTCCTAGAAGTTTCAGCTCATTTGGAGTTGTGCAGAATAGGTGGCCTGACGTAGCTTTCTCAGGTCCAGAATTCCAGCTGCCGGTATTCTCCCTCTTTGTGTGAACCTTGCATATTATGAGATAAAAGACATTAGAATTACTCCAAAAAGCATTATTATGCATTAAAAAGATGTAAATAATAGTAGGTAAACATGATGCAAAATGGACGTATCACTCATTGTCGCCCCACTACCTCGCCTCGCCATCCACGTCCTCGTCTCCGCCTCACGCCGCCGTAGCCGTCCGCTTCCTCGGCGGCTCTAATGAGCCTCGACGCCGTGTTCCCCTGCACCAGCGGTGGGGCACCGTGCTCGCTCCCCTTCTCCCTGATGCAATGTCTACCGCTCACCGCACGCCCTCGCACACCCTAGCCGCACGCACCGCGCCACGGCTGCGCCCTCGTGCACTGCCCAAGCCCTGCCGTTCGTGCGCCCATGCCTTGATACGTCCATTTTGCATCATGCTTTTATATAGAAATTTATTGCATTATGGGCTGTTATTACATGTTATGCCACAATACTTATGCCTATTCTCTCTTATTTTACAAGGTTTACACAAAGAGGAGAATCTTTGGCATTTGGAATTACAATTTGGAAAAGGAGCAAATATTAGAGACCTATTCTGCATAGCTCCAAAAGTCCTGAAACTTCACGGAAGTTATTTTTGGAATTAATAAAAAATACTGGCGAAAGAATCCACCAGAGGGGCCCACACCCTGGCCACGAGGGTGGGCGCGCCCCTGCCTCGTGGGCCCCCTGGTAGGCCTCCGGTGCCCATCTATGAAGTCATTTACCCTGGGAAAAATCATAAGCAAGCTTTCGGGAAGAAACTCCGCCGCCACGAGGCGGAACCTTGGCGGAACCAATCTAGGGCTCCGGCAGAGTTGTTCTACTGGGGAAACTTCCCTCCGGGAGGGGGAAATCATCGCCATCGTCATCACCAACGATCCTCTCATTGGGAGGGGGCCAATCTCCATCAACATCTTCATCAGCACCATCTCCTCTCAAACCCTAGTTCATCTCTTGTATCCAATCTTTGTCCCAAAGCCTCAGATTGGTACCTGTGGGTTACTAGTAGTGTTGATTACTCCTTGTAGTTGATGCTAGTTGGTTTACTTGGTGGAAGATCATATGTTCAGATCCATTATGCATATTAATATCCCTCTGACTATGGACATGAATATGATTTGTGAGTAGTTACGTTTGTTCCTGGGGACATGGGAGAAGTCTTGCTATAAGTAGTCATGTGAATTTGGTATTCGTTCGATATTTTGATGAGATGTATGTTGTCTTTCCTCTAGTGGTCTTATGTGAACGTCGACTACATGACACTTCACCATTGTTTGGGCCTAGAGGAAGGCATTGGGAAGTAATAAGTAGATGATGGGTTGCTAGAGTGCCAGAAGCTTAAACCCTAGTTTATGCGTTGCTTCGTAAGGGGCTGATTTGGATCCATATGTTTTATGCTATGGTTAGGTTTACCTTAATACTTCTTTTGTAGTTGCGGACGCTTGCAATAGGGGTTAACCATAAGTGGGATGCTTGTACAAGAAAGTACAGCACCCAAGCACCGGTCCACCCACATATCAAATTATCAAAGCAACAAACACGAATCATACGAGCGTGATGAAAACTAGCTTGACGATAATTCCCATGTGTCCTCGAGAGCGTTTTCCTTTATATAAGAAATTGTCCAGGCTTGTCCGTTGCTACAAAAAAGATTGGGCCATCTTGCTGCACCTTATTTACTTTCATTACTTGTTACCCATTACAAACTACCTTATCACAAAACTATCTGTTACCGATAATTTCAGTGCTTGCAGAGAATACCTTGCTGAAAACCACTTATCATTTCCTTCTACTCCTCATTGGGTTTGACACTCTTACTTATCGAAAAGGCTATGATAGATCCCCTACACTTGTGGGTGATCAAGACTCTTTTCTGGCGCCGTTGCCGGGTAGTGAAGCGCCTTTTGTAGGTGGAATTTGGTAAGGAAAAATTTATATAGTGTGCTGAAATTTGCTGTTAGTTGTTACTATGGAGAACAATCCTTTGAGGGGTTTGTTCGGGGTATCATCACCTCGTCCGGAACCACAATTAGTTACCCCTCAACCTACTGAACCTAATGAAAATGTTTACTTTGAAATTCCTTTGGGTATGATAGAGAAGCTGCTAGCTAATCCTTTTGCAGGAGATGGAACATTGCATCCCGATTTACACCTAATCTATGTGGATGAAGTTTGTGGATTATTTAAGATTGAAGTTATGCCCGATGATGTTATCAAGAAGAAGGTCTTACCTTTATCTTTGAAGGGAGAGGCATTGACATGGTATAGGCTATGTGATCATATGGGATCATGGAACTACAAGCGATTGAAATTGGAATTTCATCAGAAGTTTTATCCTATGCATCTTGTTCATCATGATCGTAATTATATATATAATTTTTGGCCTCGCGAAGGAGAAAGCATCGCTCAAGCTTGGGGGAGGCTTAAATCAATGTTATGTTCATGCCCCAATCATGAGCTCTCAAGAGAAATGATTATTCAAAAAAATTATGCTCGGCTTTCCCTCAATAATCGCTCCATGCTCGATACTTCTTGTACTGGCTCTTTTATGATGAAGACTATTGAATTCAAATGGGATTTATTGGAAAGAATTAAATGTAACTCTGGCGATTGGAACCTCGACCAAGGTAAGGAGTCAGGTATATAACACCTAAGTTTGACTGTGTTAAATCTTTTATGGATACCGATGCTTTCCGTGAATTTAGCACTAAATATGGACTTGACTCTGAGATAGTAGCTTCTTTCTGTGAATCATTTGCTACTCATGTTGATCTCCCTAAGGAGAAGTGGTTTAAATATAATCCTCCCATTGAAGTAAATGTAGTTGCACCTATTAAAGTTGAAGAAAAGACTATCACTTATAATGATCCTATTGTTCCTACTGCTTATGTTGAGAAACCACCTTTCCCTGTTAGAATAAAGGATCATGCTAAAGCTTCAACTGTAGTCAACAAAAGTAATATTAGGACACACAAACCTCCTGAGCAAGTTAAAGTTGAACCTAATATTGCTATGGTTAAAGATCTCTTGGCTTATAATATGGATGGGCATGTTATTTACTTCCGTGAAGAGACTGCTAGAATTGCTAAACCTGGTGCTAAAGATAAACATAGACCTGTGGTAGGCATGCATGTTATTTCTGTTAAAATAGGATATCATTGTTATCATGGCTTATGTGATATGGGTGCTAGTGCTAGTGCAATACCTCATTCTTTATACGAAGAAATTATGCATGATATTGCACCTGCTAAGATAGAAGATATCGATGTTACCATTAAGCTTGCCAATAGAGATACTATTTCATCGATTGGGATTGTTAGAGATGTTGAAGTCTTGTGTGGGAAGGTTAAATATCCTGCTGATTTTCTTGCTCTTGGTTCCCCACAAGATAGCTTTTGTCCTATTATATTTGGTAGACCCTTCTTGAACACTATTAATGCTGGGATATACTGCGAAAAGGATGTTGTTACTATCGGTTTGGGTGATATGTCTCACGAGTTTAATTTTTCTAAATTTAGTAGACAGCCCCGTGATGAGGAATTGCCTAGTAAAGATAAAATTATTGGTCTTGCTTCTATTGTCGTGCCTCCTAGTGATCCTTTAGAACAATATTTGCTAGACCATGAAAATGATACATTTATGAATGAAAGAAGGGAAATAGATGAAGTATTCTTTAAACAGGGTCCTATTCTGAAACACAATTTGCCTGTTGAAATTCTAGGGGATCCTCCTCCACCCAAGGGTGATCCAGTGTTTGAGCTTAAACCATTACCTGATACACTTAAATATGCTTATCTTGATGAAAACAAGATATATCCTGTTATTATTAGTGCTAACCTTTCAGAGAAGGAGGAAGAGAAATTATTGAAAACTCTGAAGAAGCACCGCGGTCGCTATTGGATATACTCTTGATGATCTTAAGGGCATTAGTCCCACTCTATGTCAACACAAAATAAATTTGGAGAAAGACGCCAAACCAGTTATTGATCACCAACGATGGCTAAATCCTAAGATGAAAGAAGTGATAAGAAAGGAAATATTAAAGCTCCTTAAAGCAGGTATAATTTATCTCGTTGCTGATAGTCAGTGGGTAAGTCCTGTCCATTGTGTCCCTAAGAAGGGAGGTATTACTGTCATTCCTAATGATAAAGATGAATTGATTCCGCAAAGAAATATTACAGGTTATAGGATGGTAATTGATTTCCGCAAATTAAATAAAGCTACTAAAAAAGATCATTACCCTTTGCCTTTTATTGATCAAATGCTAGAAAGATTATCCAAACATACACATTTTTTCTTTCTAGATGGTTACTCTGCTTTCTCTCAAATACCTATGTCAGCTGAGGATCAAGAAAAGACCACTTTTACTTGCCCTTTCGGTACTTTTGCTTATAGACGTATGCCTTTTGGTTTATGTAATGCATCTGCTACCTTTCAAAGATGCATGATGGCTATACTCTCTGACATTTGTGAAAAGATTTGTGAGGTTTTCATGGATGATTTCTCCGTTTATGGATCCTCTTTTGATGATTGCTTGAGCAACTTTGATCGAGTTTTGCAGAGATGTGAAGAAACTAACCTTCTCTTGAATTGGGAGAAGTGCCACTTTATGGTTAATGAAGGTATTGTCTTGGGGCACAAAATTTCTGAAAGAGGTATTGAAGTTGATAAAGCTAAAGTTGATGCTATTGAAAAGATGCTGTGTCCCAAGGACAATAAAGGTATAAGAAGCTTCCTTGGTCATGCCGGTTTTTATAGGAGGTTCATTAAGGACTTCTCAAAAATTTCTCGGCCTCTGAGTAATCTATTACAAAAAGATATACCTTTTGTCTTTGATGATGATTGTGTGGAAGCATTTGAAATACTTAAGAAAGCATTAATTTATGCACCTATTGTTCAGCCACCTGATTGGAATTTACCCTTCGAAATCATGTGTGATGCTAGTGATTATGCTGTAGGTGCTATTCTTGGACAAATAGTTGATAGAAAATTAAATGTTATTAAATATGCTATTAAAACTCTAGACAGTGCCCAGAGAAATTATGCTACTACTGAAAAAGAATTATTAGCAGTTGTATTTGCTTGTGATAAGTTCAGACCTTATATTGTTGATTCTAAAGTAACTATCCACACTGATCACGCTGCTATTAAATATCTTATGGAAAAGAAAGATGCTAAACCTAGAATTATTAGATGGGTTCTTTTGCTACAAAAATTTGATTTGCATATTATTGATAGAAAGGGAGCTGAGAACCCCGTTGCAGACAACTTGTCTAGGTTAGAGAATGTTCTTGATGACCCACTACCTATTGATGATAGCTTTCCTGATGAACAATTAGCTGTCATAAATGCTTCTTGTACTACTTCATGGTATGCTGATTATGCTAATTACATTGTTGCTAAATTTATAACACCTAGTTTCACATACCAGCAAAAGAAAAAGTTTTTCTATGATTTAATACATTACTTCTGGGATGACCCACATCTTTATAAAGAAGGAGTAGATGGCGTCATTAGACATTGTATACCTAAGCATGAACAGGAACAGATCCTACGCAAGTGTCACTCCGAAGCTTATGGAGGACACCACGCTGGAGATAGAACTGCACATAAGGTATTGCAATCCAGTTTTATTGGCCCACTATCTTCAAAGATGCCCGTAAGTTTGTCTTATCTTGTGATGAATGTCAAAGAATTGGTAATATTAGTAGACGTCAAGAAATGCCCATGAATTATTAACTTGTTATTGAACCATTTGATGTTTGGGGCTTTGATTACATGGGGTCGTTTCCTTCCTCTAATGGGTATACACATATCTTAGTTGCTCTTGATTACGTTATTAAGTGGGTAGAAGCTATTCCAACTAGTAGTGCTGATCATAACACCTCTATTAAGATGCTTAAAGAAGTTATTTTTCCGAGGTTTGGAGTCCCTAGATATTTAATGACTGATGGTGGTTCACATTTTATTCATGGTGCTTTTCGTAAAATGCTTGCTAAGTATGATGTTAATCATAGAATTGCATCCCCTTATCACCCACAGTCTAGTGGTCAAGTAGAATTGAGTAATAGATAGCTCAAATTAATTTTGCAAAAGACTGTTAATAGACTATAAAGAATTGGTCCAAGAAACTTGATGATGCGTTATGGGCCTACAAAACTGCATATAAAAATCCTATGGGTATGTCTCCATATAAAATGGTTTATGGAAAAGCATGCCACTTACCTCTCGAACTAGAACATAAGGCATATTGGGCCATTAAAGAGCTCAATTATGATTTCAAACTTGCCGGTGAGAAGAGGCTATTTGAAATTAGCTCACTTGATGAATGGAGAACCCAAGCTTATGAGAACGCCGTTTAAAGAAAAAGTTAAAATATGGCATGACAAAAGGATACAAAAGCGTGAGTTTAATGTAGGTGATTATGTATTGCTACACAACTCTCGCTTAAGATTTTTTGCAGGAAAACTTCTCTCTATATGGGAAGGTCCTTACGTTATCGAGGAGGTCTATCGTTCTGGTGCCATAAAAATCAACAACTTTGAAGGCACAAATCCGAAGGTGGTGAACGGTCAAAGAATCAAACATTATATCTCAGGTAATCCTATAAATGTTGAAATTAATGTTATTGAAACCGTTACCCCGGAGGAGTACATAAGAGACACTTTCCAGAATGTTTCAGACTCCGAAAAGGAATAGGTACGTGGTACGGTAAGTAAACCGACTCCAAAACAGTTCAAATGGCAATTTTTCTCCGTTTTGGAATATTTAAGAAAATAGGAAAATAAGAAGAGGTCCGAGAAGTACACGAGGCTTGCACGAGGGTGGGAGGCGCGCCCTACACCCCTGGGCGTGCCCCTTGCCTCGTGGGCACCTCATGTGCCCTCCGGACTCTGTTTTCTTGCACGATACTTCTTTTGGTCAGTTAAAATTCATTATATAATCTCCCAAAGGTTTTGACCACCGTATCACGCAAATATCCTTTGTTTTTGTTTCGAGCTGTTTTTCTGACAGATCTAGATCGCCATGACGTCTCCAAGTGCCCCCAAGGACAAGTTCTTCAAGAAGGTCATCAACCCCTACCTTGCGGAAGTGCTGCAACACCCTCAAACCATTGAGATGCATGAGGGGGTGCTGCACATCCGCGATGTTGAGGGACCAAGGAGGACCGGAAGCGTGGAGACAAGGCTCGAGGCAATGGAGCAACAAGTTTTCAAGTGTTAGGAGATGGTGGAGAACAGACTTGACTCCAATCACATAATGATCACGGAGTTCACCAACAACCACAAGCTGGACGCCAAGGACATTGGGGAGGCCATCTTCAAGCTTCACGAGAAAATCGAGCACCTTGCAAGCCCAGATCTATGACCTGCAAAACCAAAACTGTGAGTATGAATATAGATTCAAGAGGATGAGTTTGGCTGCAGATTTAAGGATCCCGGAGACTCGATCATCCTTCTATGATGGAGAGCCTATGCCTTGGAAGATGGACGACAAGCCTACATCATCAACAATTCCTTCACCAGCAAAAGAGACATAATCACATGGGTATGGGCACTCCCCTTGGCAATTGCCAAGATTGGGGGAGGTGTCCTGGTATCGTATCACCATCACACTCCTATCTTTACTGTTTTTCTTAGTTCGATCCTTTTGGTAATATCTTGATCTGGTAGAATGAAGTTTTAGTATGATCTAGTTTTGAGTTTTGCTTTATGATCCTTCTATGTAATCGAGTCTGTGAGCTATATATAATAAAGATTAGTGTTGAGTCAAGGGCTTGATTATCTTGCTATGATCTTGAGGGAATTAAAGAAAAGAGAAAGAATAAAAAGAAATAAAAGAGATCATATTGATCTTACTGAGAGTAATGACTTCACATATAAAGAGTATGATGAATAAAAGTTGTTGAGAGTTGACAAACCCAGTTTTGGTCATCGTTGCAATTAATAGGAAGTAATAAAGAAAGAGAGGTTTTCACATATAAATATACTATCTTGGACATCTTTTATGATTGTGAGCACTCATTAAAATATGACATGTTAAAGAGTTGATGTTGGACAAGGAAGACAATGTAATGGGTTATGTTTTCTTATATCCGAAATAAAGTATATTGTCATGGATCATCCAACATGTTGAGCTTGCCTTTCTCCCTCATGCTAGCCAAATTCTTTGCACTAAGTAGAGATACTACTTGTGCTTCCAAATATCCTTAAAACCAGTTTTGCCATGAGAGTCCACCATACTTACCTATGGATTGAGTAAGATCCTTCAAGTAAGTTGTCATCGGTGCATGCAATAAAAATTGCTCTCTAAATATGTATGATTTATTTGTGTGGAGAAAATAAGCTTTATACGATTTTGTGATGTGGAAGAAATAAAAGCGACAGACTGCATAATAAAGGTCCATATCACAAGTGGCAATATAAAGTGACGTTCTTTTGCATTAACATTTCGTGCATCCAACCATGAAAGCGCATGACGACCTCTGCTTCCCTCTGCGAAGGGCCTATCTTTTACTTTTGTCTTATTCGTTATGCAAGAGTCTTGGTGATCTTCACCTTTCCTCTTTACATTTTATCCTTTGGCAAGCACATTGTGTTGGAAAGATCCTTGAGGTAAAAGGTGGGGAGGTGAAACTATAAGCCCCTATCTTTCTCTGTGTCCGATTAAAACTACGTAACCACAAGTATTGCGTGAGTGTTAGCAATTGTGAAAGACTAAATGATAGTTGAGTGTGTGGACTTGCTGAAAAGCTCTTATATTGACTCTTTCCGATGTTATGACCAATTGCAATTGTTTCAATGACTGAGATTATAGTTTGTTGGTTTTCAATGAAATTTCTGATTCATACTTTACATTGTGAATAGATTGTTACTTAAGCATAAGAAATCATATGACAATATCCATATATGTTGCTGTTATAAGAATGATCATGATGCCCTCATGTCCGTATTTTATTTTATCGACACCTCTACCTCTAAACATGTGGACATATTTAGCGTTATCGGCTTTCGCTTGAGGACAAGCGAGGTATAAGCTTGGGGAAGTTGATACGTCCATTTTGCATCATGCTTTTATATAGATATTTATTGCATTATGGGCTGTTATTACACGTTATGCCACAATACTTATGCCTATTCTCTCTTATTTTACAAGGTTTACACGGAGAGGGAGAATGCCGGTAGCTGGAATTCTGGGCTGGAAATGGAGCAAATATTAGAGACCTATTCTGCACAGCTCCAAAAGTACTGAAACTTCACGGAAGTTATTTTTGGAATTAATAAAAAATACTGGCGAAAGAATCCACCAGAGGGGGCCCACACCCTGGCCACGAGGGTGGGGCGCGCCTTACCCCCTGGGCGCGCCCCCTTCCTCATGGGCCCCCTGGCAGGCCTCCGGTGCCCATCTTTTGCTATATGAAGTCATTTACCCTGGAAAAAAATCATAAGCAAGCTTTCGGGAAGAAACTCCACCGCCATGAGGCGGAACATTGACGGAACCAATCTAGGGCTCCGGCAGAGTTGATCTGCCGGGGAAACTTCCCTCCGGGAGGGGGAAATCATCGCCATCGTCATCACCAACGATCCTCTCATCGGGAGGGGGCCAATCTCCGTCAACATCTTTACCAGCACCATCTCCTCTCAAACCCTAGTTCATCTCTTGTATCCAATCTTTGTCCGAAAGCCTCAGATTGGTACCTGTGGGTTACTAGTAGTGTTGATTACTCCTTGTAGTTGATGCTAGTTGGTTTATTTGGTGGAAGATCATATGTTCAGATCCATTATGCATATTAATATTCCTCTGATTATGAACATGAATATGATTTGTGAGTAGTTACGTTTGTTCACGAGGACATGGGAGAAGTCTTGCTATAAGTAGTCATGTGAATTTGGTATTCGTTCGATATTTTGATGAGATGTATGTTGTCTTTCCTCTAGTGGTGTTATGTGAACGTCGACTACATGACACTTCACCATTGTTTGGGCATAGAGTAAGGCATTGGGAAGTAATAAGTAGATGATGGGTTGCTAGAGTGACAAAAGCTTAAACCCTAGTTTATGCGTTGCTTCGTAAGGGGCTGATTTGGATCCATATGTTTTATGCTATGGTTAGGTTTACCTTAATACTTATTTTGTAGTTGCGGACGCTTGCAATAGGGGTTAATCATAGCTGGGATGCTTGTAAAAGAAAGGACAACACCCAAGCACCGGTCCACCCACATATCAAATTATCAAAGTAACGAACGCGAATCATATGAGCGTGATGAAAACTAGCTTGACGATAATTCCCATGTGTCCTCGGGAGCGTTTTCCTTCATATAAGAAATTGTCCAGGCTTGTCCTTTGCTATAAAAAGGATTGGGCCATCTTGCTGCACCTTATTTACTTTCATTACTTGTTACCCGTTACAAATTACCTTATCACAAAACTATACATTACCGATAATTTCAGTGCTTGTAGAGAATACCTTGCTGAAAACCGCTTATCATTTCCTTCTGCTCCTCGTTGGGTTCGACACTCTTACTTATCGAAAAGGCTACGATAGATCCCCTACACTTGTGGGTGTTCGTGTGTAACGCCCTCGATGAGGCTATATCTCCCACGTGTCGAAGCACGACTTAGAGGCATAACCGCATTGAAAGCAATGTCGCAAGTGAGGTAATCTTCACACAACCCATGTAATACATAAGGGAAAGAGATACATAGTTGGCTTACAGTCGCCACTTCACACAATACACGCAAAGTCAGTCCGTGCCATCCTTCTTCTGGACAAAAAGAACACCACAACCCCAAGGAGATGAACTCGGTCTGATCAAACCCAGACGCTCTTGTTCATCGAGCTGTTTCTTCAATTTCTTCAGCTCATTAGGTCCAAGCTTGTATGGACGCTTGCAAACGGGTTCCGTGTCAGGCTCAAGATTGATAACGAATTCAACTGGCCGGTGAGGAGGCATACCCAGAAGCTCTTCTGGAAAGACATCTTGGTACTCACAAACGACTGGAATCTGAGAGATAGCATCCAACTCGCCCTTCTCATTGAGAGAAAACAACCGAATGGTTTCGTCACGAGCGGCATAGATGATCACATCCTCGGAAGAGTGAGTCAATTGAATTTCGGCAGCACAATCAAGCTGAGCCTTGTGAGAAAGCGATCCATCCCGAGAATAAGATCAATATCCGAGTCACCAAGGACAATTGGTTTAGCCAGAAATCTATAGTCGCCCATCTTGACAGAAACATCCGAGACATAATTATTAGCTATCGTTTGCTTACCCGGGGAGACAATTGATAAAGAACTAGGCAATTCTTGATAACCCAACTCATGCTTAGATGCAAAAGGTCTTGAGATGAAACAATGCGATGCACCAGTATCAAATAAGACTTTTGCGGGAATATCATTAAGCGAGAGATTACCCATTATCACGTCGGTAGAATCCTCGCTGCATTCATCATGTTCACCTTTGCGGACTTGGGATTATGCTTTACCACTTTGCATTGCTTTGGAAGATCTCACAGGAGGAGGAGGCGGAAGGCGCCTTTGGTTGAAGCACTTGTTAGCATAGTGACCTTTCTGCGACACTTGTTGCAAGTCACCTCGAGAGCGGACGGTGATAAGGAGCATTTGACCTTGGAGCTTGAGAATTAGACTTGTTACGATAGCTTTGGGTTGGGTGGGTGGGAATATCCACGACCACCTGAGTTCTTCTGCTGATAAGGCTGACGGAACGGAGGAGGAGTAGGCAACCAGAACTTCTGTTGCTTAGCTGCCACTTGAGAGGAAGAAGAAGACTGAACTGCATCCCTGATTCTCTTCTTAGAAGCCTCACATTTGAGTTGGGCAGCTTCTTGCTTCAGTGCGTTGTTGTAGAATTCATCATACTTTTCCGGCTCAAAAAGCACGAGAGCTAATTGCAGATCTTCTCTCGAGGCCACCTCACGAATTGATAGATCATACTCTTTTCATCAGGGACGTCTTGCTTAGCGAAGCGAGCGAGTTTCTGGAACTGGATATTGTATTGATACACAGACATGCCGCCTTGCTTGAGATTGCGGAACTCCTCACGCTTGCTCTCAACAACACTTATCGGAATGTGGTGAGCTTTGAAGTCTCGGCGGAACTCATCCTGTAATTACGACCTCCTCTTGGAATCTTTGTATTGCTGATATCACTTTCGGCAGCTTGGTCCTTGAGTTGAAACAAAGCAAACTTGACAAAGTCCTCGGTCGACATTGCTACATTCAAAATATTTGCAGATGTCCACAAGCCAATCGTCGGCGTCTGTGGCCTCGACCTGAAACACTTCGGTGATTAGCGAGGAACTGATTGAGGGTAGCAAAGTGCGGCTGGTTGTTGCCTTGGCCTTGATTTCCTTGGTTGCCTTGCCCTTGGGTACGCTCTTGCAAGAGTTGCAAAATCATCTGAGCATTTGCGTTGGTGGCTGCCATGATAGCTTGCCATGCCTCCGAGGCGGAGGTGGAGGTGGAGGGTCTGACTCCCATCATTGCGATCCGGATTCAGACGCGTTGGCGGAGCCATCCTGAAGAGGGTGACATCCGTTAGCACTTTGATAGACAGACAGACAAGTTGAATCAATGGATAGAAATTGCAACATATAGTCTTCACAATAAACATTCGAACAAGGATGAACGAATGAATTCCAAAAGCTAACATCACACGTCCATTAAGGTGAGAAGCCACTTGATTAAGGGTTGATGAAAAAATAACAAGGTACTGTTGGAACAAATAAGTGGTAAGGATTACCCAATCGCAAAACCAAATATCTGCGGGAAGAAATGCTAAGAGCTACTTGAATCCCACCTATAAACTCGAAACTTTACGGTTATGCAATCTGGTGTTGGGGATACGAGGGACACAAAATATATCACCCAAACTAACAATACCTAGATCCAATTTGTATCCATTCGTCAACACATAACCAAGAAACCTTCGAAATCGTGGTACCTCGACCTTGAAAAGCATCCGTTATACGAGTCATGGCAATACTCCCGAGCTCGCCTCAAAGATCAAGTTATCGGGGTTATCTCACCAACAACTGTACAAAAGAGATTTTCAATGTCGGCAAAGCTCAGGTATTCCAGAACTGCAACGATAAAATTGTGACGACAAAACCTCGAAGCTCAACTCCCCGGGACACTGCCACAACCCCTAAATGTCAGGAGGCACCAGGAATAATGTTCTCGTCACAAAACCATCGGAACGATTCCAAGATACCCGCGTGATCCTAAATTTTTTTTTAGTGAAATTTGAGGAGAGGAGAGTCAAAACTTCTACGTCAGGAGACCTCACCAGAGCGACGAAGGGACTGGGGAGTAAAAGAATCCTACTCTCGATATATATAATCCTAAGACTCAAAACATTTTGTTCTAGACTCAACAACGCTTGACAAACAATCAAGCGGGGGCTCCTAAGTTGGGGATAGCTCTGATTACCAACTTGTAGCCCTCGATGCGGCTATATCTCCCACGATGTGAAGCACGACTTAGAGGCATAACCGCATTGAAAGCAATGTCGCAAGTGAGGTAATCTTCACACAACCCATGTAATACATAAGGAAAGAGATACATAGTTGGCTTACAAATGCCACTTCACACAATACATAAATAAACATCCATCATCCAGATTACACTCAAGGTCCGACTCACGGAACCAAAATAAAAGAAGACTACCCCAAATGCTACACAGATCCCCGATCGTCCCAACTGGGCTCCACTACTGATCATCAGGAAAAGACACATAGTAACGACCACGTTCCTCGTCGAACTCCCACTTGAGCTCGGTTGCATCATCTGCACTGGCATCGTCGGCACCTGCAACTGTTTTGGTAGAATCTGTGAGTCACGGGGACTCAGCAATCTCACCCCCGCGAGATCAAGACTATTTAAGCTAATAGGAAGGACAGAGTTGTGAGGTGGAGCTGCAGCAAGCAACTAGCATATATGGTGGCTACATTCGCAAAAGAGAGCGAGAGAAGCAAGGCGCGGTCGTGAAGCTAGTAGCGATCAAGAAGTGATCCTGAAACTACTTACGTCAAACATAACTCCAACACCGTGTTCACTTCCCGGACTCCGCCGAGAAGAGACCATCACGGTTACATACACACGCGGTTGATGTATTTTAATTAAGGTCAACTTCGGGTTTTCTACAACCGGACATTAACAAATTCCCATCTGTCTCATAACCGCGGGCACGGCTTTCGAAAGATAATACCCTGCAGGGGTGTCCCAACTTAGCCCATTATAAGCTCTCACGGTCAACGAAGGATATTCCTTCTACCGGGAAGACCCGATCAGTCTCGGAATCCCGGACTACAAGACATTTCGACAATGGTAAAACAAGACCAGCAAAGCTGCCCGAATGTGCCGACAAATCCCGATAGGAGCTGCACATATCTCGTTCTCAGGGCACACCGGATGAGCAGTCCGTACAACTAAAACCAGACCTCAAGTTTCCTTGAGGGGGCGCAAAGCGCTCTAGTTTGGGCCAACACTCAGAGGAGCATTGGCCCGGGGGGTTAAATAAAGATGACCCTCGGGCTCGCGAAAACCCGGGGGAAAAGGCTTAGGTGGCAAATGGTAAAACCAAAGTTAGGCCTTTCTGGAAGAGTCTTATTCAAAGCGAACTGTCAAGGGGGTCCCATAAATCACCCAACCGTGTAAGGAACGCAAAATCAAGGAACATAACACCGGTATGACGGAAACTAGGGCGGCAAGAGTGGAACAAAACACCAGGCATAAGGCCGAGTCTTCCACCCTTTACCAAGTATATAGATGCATTAATTAAACAATAGATATTGTGATATCCCAACAAGTAAACATGTTCCAACAAGGAACAACATCTGCATGTCCCAACAAGGAACAAGCTTCATCTTCACCTGCAACTAGCAACGCTATAAGAGGGGCTGAGCAAAGCGGTAACATAGCCAATCAACGGTTTGCTAGGAAAGGATGGTTAGGGGCTTGACATGGCAATATGTGAGGCATGATAAGAAAGTGATAGGCATAGTATCATAGGCATAACAAAATAGCGAGCATCTAGCAAGCAAAGATAGAAGTGATTTCGAGGGTATGGTCATCTTGCCTGCAAGGTTCTCAGAGTTGTCGAAAGCTTGATCCTCGTAAGCGTTATCAACAGGTTCCTCGTTACGTACTCGTCTCCGGCTCTACCCAAAGAAAGAACACAAACAAAGGAACCACAATAAATCACGGTGCAATGCACAAGCAACATGATGCAATACATGGCATGATATGCGAGATGTGAGATGCAATGCATATGCGTGCTCCGGAAGGAAAAAGATGACCAAGGCATCAACTTGGCAAACCAAGTATGCCGCTGGAAAGGTGAGATGATTTCGGTTGAAATCGATATAAAGATCACCGGAATTGGATGCACGGTTTGCAAATGACAAGCAAAACAAGAATGACACAAATCTTCCATTAACAGCACGATGTCACATAGCAAGCAACAAGAAATTAACCTACTGCACCCAAACGTACCAACAAAGCATATGGAAGTGATCTACTCAAGATGCTTGACAAAAATGAACAATGAGCTACGGCTAAATCACACCATAACAGGTCCAAACAAGCATGGCAAAAGTGCAAAATATATCACCTTCACAGACTTGGTGAAAATACTGAACATGGCAGAATCAGCATCAGGAAGCAATGTTCAGAGCAAGCAAACAACATGCTACAGGAACTTATAATAGCAAAAAAAGCATGGCATAAATCTACTCAAAGCATAGAACAAAAGTCCCTTACTAACCAAGAGCCAAAAGGGATCAGAAAATGTAATAGCACCCATGTCAATATAGCAAGTTTCGTTAACAGATTCAGCAAACAGGGCATGACGTTGACAGAATTATGAAGGCATCTTCGCGAGCTCGATGCACTCACTACGGAGCATTTCAAGATAAACTAAGAATACATCCATCAAGAAGACATGGCATAGAAGATATACATGGCAAGAACAACATCATAGCATTCACGGATCAACTAGAACAACCTTGGCAAAATTGAATAACATGTAAACAATCTGCCAGCAAACATTTTATAGCAAAAGTAGAGCTTGATTGACTCAAGCTATGTCACTCCATAATTGCAAACAAGGGCACGGATGGATAGAGCATAACCATATGTTCAAAACATCCTTAGTGGAGTATCTCAAAATAAGCATGGATCTCTCTGTAGCATCAAGTTTACATGGCATAAAAATATCAGCAAAACAGGGGCTGAAATCAGCAATATCATGAAGCCTAGTTTGCATGTTTGTGATAGTCACCACAGAGATTACAAAAATACAAGGCATACACCCCTGTAAAGATGGCATGGCATGTTAAAAAACACATGTAGGACTCAAGTTCATAGGATGTACACATCAATCATGGCAAAAATGACAAAAGTGCATGTTCTGATAATAATCTGAAACTAACATCACATAGCCCTCTTCTATCAGCATTTCGGGCATCAAGATGAGCTCAAATAAAAATGATGCAATGAGGTGAAATGATGTACTCATCGAGCGAACAATTCGGTATGCTACACGCCCAAGATGGTCCCACGGGTGCAAAGTTATGGTGCGATGAAATTGCAACAAAATTATCACAGATAATGACTGAGGAAATTTCGGGGGAGAAGGAAAGTCAACCGAGATCGGAACCGGGCGCGGACTTCGAGGCAGGCCGGAGCCTCGCTGGAGTTGGAGCCGGAGGGGAGGAAGACGGCCGGGGGAGGCGCGGGCCGACCGGATCTCGCCGGATCCGGCGCCCGTGAGGCGCGGAGGCGACGGGAGGCGCCGGGCGGCGGCATGAGGCGCGAGCGGGCGCCAGGGAGCCTCGGGCGGCGGCGCTTAGGCGGCCGGCGATCGCGAGGAGGAGGAGGCGCGGCGGCAAGCGACGCGGGTCGGCGGGCACGGCTGGCCGGAGGCGCTGGCTCGGGCCGGGAGGGCGATTGCGGGCCCGCGGCGAGGCGGCAGCGATGGGGCGCTGCCCGCCACGTGGCGGCGCGCGAGTGGTCCGTGGCGGCGGGCGGACGCGTCCGGCTCCGCCCGGACGTGTCCGGCGGCGGCGAGAGGAGCGGGGCTAGGGTTAGGGACGGATTTGATCCGGAATTTCGGGGGAGGAGGTGTTTTTATAGGTAGAAGGAGCTAGGAAGCTCCAAATAGAGTGTAGTTTTCGCCCACACGATCGTGATCCGACGACGGAGAGCACGGAAGTGACTTAGATGGGTTATTAGGATTTTTTGAAGGGGTGTTGGGCTGCAACACACAAGAGGCCTTCGCGGTTACCCGGTTAACCGTTGGAGTATCAAACGACCTCCAAATGGCACAAAACTTGACAGGTGGTCTACCGGTGGTGTGCCAAGGCCACCTGACAAACCTCGGTCCTTTCCGAGAAAGTTTAGTACCCGCTCACGGAAAAATGTAAAAGGGGACGCCGGGGGACATAGGAGTGCCGGATTGCAAAACGGACAACGGGGAAAATGCTCGGATGCATGAGACGAACACGTATGCAAATGAGATGCACATGATGACATGATATGAGATGCATGACATGGACAAAATGCAAAACAAAATACAAAAACCCAACCACGGAGGGAATATCATATCACAATGCCGAAAATGGCAAGAGTTGGAGTTAGAAATAAGGAAAGTTACATCCGGGGTGTTACATCGTGCCTCCATGCACGCCCACCTGCATGAGGCCTCGCCCCGCTCCCGCCGCCGCCTGCAGCTCGCTTGGCTGCCTCCAACTGTCGCTCAGCTCGCCACTGTCGCCACTACAGGGCGCCCCAGCCCCTGCCGCGTCACATGCCCTCCTGGTTGCCTCGATTGCTCGCTGTTGCTGATCTGCCTGCTGCTCGCCGCCTAGCGCCACCACTCCCTGTTGGCCGACGCGCCTGTCGCTGGGCGCGCCCCCTGTCGCCCCGACCTCCCGCCGCCCGCCTTAGCCTCGCCTCCACTGCTGGCTGCAAACCCGCGCCCGCGCCGGACAGCTCCGGACAACGCCGTAGCTCACTCCCACGGCCGCACCTCTCGCTTGCTGGTTGCGACTGCACCGGCGCTCGCCGCCATCGTCCCGGGCCTCCAGTGCCACGTCGCGCCTAACCGCCGCCCGGGCTCGGCCTCCGCCCGATACCCCTCCAGCAGCGCCCCGTTAACCAACCGCTCGAGTGGCCTAATGGGCCACTGAACAGCAGGGCCCACACCCCTATATAAGGAACAAAAAAAGGAAAAAAATAATTTTAAAAAAGAATTAATTAACTAACTCAATTAATTTTGCTTAATTAACCTAATTTACTAGATTAGTTAAATTAAACCTGCTTAATTAACTAAGTCTATGACAGTGGGTCCCACATGTCAGGTTGCCAGTCAAATGACTGTGTTGACCGCTGACATCTTGCTGATGTCATGCTGACGCGGAAACCCATTTTCGATTTAATTTAGATATATTAAATTTCAGAAATGTTTACAACTTTGAAAAATCATAGAAAATAATCCGTAACTTAGATGAAAATAATTTGTACATGAAAGTTTCTCAGAAAAATATGACTATTCTGAATATGCCCTCCATTCTTCTATCACATGCCTCTTTCATAGAGAACATGGAACCGTCCCCTCTCATTCGTTTGTCCAAAAATGCCAAACTTCGAGAAAACATTCCCGGATGTTTTCCCCCTTCATCTGTATCACGTATTACTATGATAGGTCACCTCTAGCACCGCGTGTTGTCATGTCATGCATCTGTGTGCTTTGTATTTATTGTTTCTTCCCCCTCTTCTCTCTGGTAGACCCGAGACTAGCGTTGCCCCTGTGATCGACTACGTCAACGACGACCCTTCTTCCATTTCAGTAGAGCTTCCAGGCAAGCAAAACCCCCTTGATCATTATGATGTCACCCATTCCATTCTCTATCGTGCTTGCATTAGATTTTGCTACTGTAATTGATTGCTCCTGTTCTGATGCATAGCCTGCTCTGTAACCTGCTAATGTTACCTACATGCTTATCCTAGACTGCTTAGTATAGCTTGGATAGTGATCCATCAATGACCCTTCACCTTATCCCAATTGCCCCAGCTTGATGACCGATGACTCGCTCAATGTGATTACCGACCAGAGCCTGACACATCACCTCACCCCCCTTTAGTTGTACGACTCTGTAGAGCTACTACCGAGTGCCGAGGGTGATACCTCATAACGCACTCCTGATGATAACATGTAGTGTAGCTAATCGGTCGTGGTCTATCGAGGGTGATTCCTCCTTCACCACTCTCGATGACATCTCTGTCGTGCAACCCCTCAAGTGTGAACCATCGAGGATGATTCCTCCATGTTCACCTTGACGTTTACATCGAGAAGGAATCCATCGAGGGTGATTCCTCGGATTTCCCCCTTGATGTTATGGACACACGGTTACCTTGGCTTTACCCCAAGACCATGTTAAAGTCGGGTCGACCCCGAGGGGTACCCGCGAGATATGTGAAGTCGGGTTGACCGTTGGGGTACCTGCGAGAGTTACTATTACTGCTGGACTGAAGGGACAGGCAGTACCAGCGCGGTATAGGTGGACGTAAGTTCCCAACAGTCTCTAGTTAGTCGGGTTGACCTGGAGGGTACCCGCGAGATAATTAAAAGGCACGGACGAATAGGTAGACCGTCCTAGAGAGAGAGGGTTGGGTCTGGCCCTTGCCATATTTCCTCGAGACGGGGCGACGAAGTCACATGATCGTGAGTCTCTGCTCGTGTCCACGAGCTCCCAATACACTAAGGGTTTGGGTATTTGATCTGAGTTGGCCACTGGCCTATACGCACTAACCACCATGCGGGAACGGTTATGGGCACTCAACATCGTATTTTTCTTCTGAAAGCTTTGTTAGACGTCTAGTTCAGCATTGTGGCTGGGACAGATCGCGCCATCCAGGTAGAGGCGCTAGTATTCCCCTACGCATAGCAACCCGGAGTGCAAAGGGTGATGGGCCCAAGACCCATGAGCGCTTAGGATGTAGATCGGCAGGGACCTCTCTATGGAGCCTAGGTAGGACTACGACGTGTTGACCTTCCGAGGCCGGGAATGACCCAGGAAAGTGTGTCCGGCCAGAGTAATCAGGCATGTTGGGTAATGTGGCGCATCCTCGCGGGGAAGTTATCTATTCGAATAGCCGTGTCCATGGTAATGGACGCTCGGAGTTGTATCCCGATCTATTACAATTAGAACTGGATACTTGAGTCATGTGATGGATATGTTGGCTTTGGGATTGCTTTCTCACAAGGAGTCGAGGAAGGATCTCTGGGAATTAATTCTACAACATGCTTGTTAATTATAAAATGCTATTTTCTACTCTTGTGAATGCTGCAAGATGCTTGGAGAAGCTTGTCTTCGATAGGCTAGTGTAAGTGCATCTATTGCCCCTTAGTGATTTTGGTGTATTGAAGACTTATACGTTAAGGGACTAATGTGTTTGTGAGTGTACACAGGTTCTATAAGTCTATGAGGATTTTGATATTTATGATGAAAGTCGACCCCTAAAAATGAATGTCTTCAGTTGAAGACTTTGGTTTTCTTGAAAACTTTGAAAGTGAGGAAATTGGTGTGACCTTGAAGACTTCGATATTGATGCGAGGATTATGAAGCGTGAAGACTTTTTGTTTTCATAGTTTCATTTTCTCTTTCTTGAGTCATAGGAAACACCGTACTGTTAAAGGGGGTCGAGCTAAAACTATGGAAAAGTTTCCAAGTGATGCTCATCTCAAAATCCTACACCTACCCAATCCTTTTGAGTGAGGCCATTGGAAATCTCATGCAATTCAGTCAATTTCTTCAGTGACAGAGACGAAGATCTTCTGTTCTGTGAGGAATTTGTTCTGACTGAGGAGTTAGGAATTCGCCAGTGCGGATTGCCTACAAGTGAGGAGCATGATAGCCCTGAGGAATTTGAGAGCTCAAATTTCCGACCGTTGCTGTGCTACGCGCCAGCTGTCCCAAAATATCTTATCCACCTAACGGTCATATCATTGAAGGGCATTTATGTCTTATCATGTCGGGCTGCTCCTTAGGCTATAAATAGCCGCCCCTACAACCACTATTGGCTGGCTGCTCTGAGAGAAACCGACACTTGTCATTGAGAGCATCCCATCCTCCGAGGACTTTGAGCGAAAATCATCAGTGATGAAAAACCCAAACCCAAACACCTACAACCCAAAGTGATTGAGCATAACTGAAGAGATTGTTCCTGTGTGGAACCGATGCTTGTTACCTTTGAGGACTGTGCATCCTCTAGATGGTTAGGCGTCATGGTCTAGAGCATCCAAGAGGAATTGTGGATCACCAAGTGACCGAGTCTGTGAAGGTTTGGAAGTCACCGGAAGACTTACCACGAGTGATTGGGCGAGGTCTGTGTGACCTTAGATCAAGGAGAATACGGTGAGTACTGTGTGTCCTCGGGTTTAAATACCTAACTGCTCCAATCAGATGTACGACTGTCACAACAGTTGGAACTGGTCTACCAAATCATCGTCTTCACCATGCTACTAGTTCTATTTCCTCAACCCTTTCATTTCCTCATTCATGTGTTGATGAACTTGACTGTTACTGTTTGAATACTTTGACTGAAGACTTTCTCAATTTCCTCAATCCTAATTCTTCAGTCATCTTGTCTTCTGCCTGCTTATCCTGTTTACACGCTACTTGTACTCTGTGTATGTTTCATTTCATCATGATGACTATGCTACTGCTTTGTTATGCATGCACCTGAGTACTTATTCCGCTGCTTGTAGTTCGTTGCTTGGGAAATTCCTCAAGTTGAATTTCCTCAGTGACGAATTTGTAAAAGTTGCCTATTCACCCCCTCTAGTCGATATAATGCACTTTCAATTGGTATCAGAGCAAGGTACTCCCTTGTTCTATGTGATTTTGGTTTAACCACTTTTTAGTTATGTCGACCGCAGGCGATCAAGGTCTCAGCTAGGTGTCCTACCTTAGATGGGACGGATTACCCCTACTGGAAGAATAATATGTGAATGCGTCCTAAGGAAATTGACAATGATCTCTGGTACATTGTGGAAAATGGTGTTCCCTCCATCACTCCTTCTGTGAACACTCCTGATGTGAAGAGATTCAAGCAACTTGACTCTCAAGCAAAGAATATCATATGTGGCCATCTGAGCAAAGGATAGTACGGCAGTGTGAGTGCTTTGGAGACAACAAAGCTTATCTAGGATAGGCTATCCAAGGTCAACGAAGGAGTCTCAACTCAACGTGATTCTTGAGTTGACGTTCTTGGCAATCTGTTCAACCGCTTCAAAAGACTCGACAATGAAAATGTTCAGAAAACGTTCGAACGCCTCACTGACATCTCAAATGAGCTTCAAGCACTTAGTGCCACTGACATCACCGACCATGAGGCGGTGAAGAAATTGCTGAGATCACTTGATTCCTCATTCGATACACTTACACTGATGATTCAAGAACATGGAGACTACAGGTCACTTGATCCTGCTGATATCCTCGAGAGGCTAAATACTCATGAGTTCCAACTTCATGAGAAGAGAGACCTCTACGGACCAAGCTATGGAAGATGACGCGCGCTAAAGGACAAGGCAGTTTCCAAATCCGAGGGAGAAGATTCTGATAGCAGCCTGGGTGATCCTGAAGAACTAAGCCAGGAGCTAGCAATGCTCGTGAGGAAACTCCAGAAGTTCTCAAGACGTGGTCGCTTTGGAAAATATTCAAGAGGTGATGACATGAGATCAGATTCCTCATCCCATGATTACAAGAAGAGGACTTGCCACAAATGCAAGAAACTTGGACACTTTATAACTGATTGTCGTCAGTGGGCGAAGGAATCAAAGAAGAAGAAGTACAAGGATGATAGGTCAGATGACTCGAATAAGAAGAAGAAATATTCAAAGTCCTCATCGTCAAAATCTTCAAAGTCTTCATCTCATAAGAAGAGCAGTTCCAAAAAGGCGCAGGCATTCATTGGCAAGGAAATGGAATCTGAAGCTGAATCTGAGGAAAATGAGGAAGAGGAGGAATCTGAGGAGTTAGACTCTGGTGTGGCGAGTGTCAGTGTCAAAACCAGCCGATCTCGGGTAGGGGGTCCCAAACTATGCGTCTGAGGATCGAAGGTAACAGGAGGCATGGGACACGATGTTTACCCAGGTTCGGGCCCTCTTAATGGAGGTAATACCCTACTTCCTGCTTGATTGACTTTGATGAATATAGGGGTTACAAGAGTCGATCTACCTCGAGATCATAATGGCTAAACCCTAGATGTCTAGCCTGTATGCTTTGTCTTAGCATCTACGGACTAAACCCTCCGGTTTATATAGACACGGAGGGACCTAGGGTTGTACAGAGTCGGTTTATAAAGAAAGGAAACTACACATCCGAACGCCTAGCTTGCCATCCACGCAAGGGACAGTCCCATCCGGACACGGGGGGGAGGCCTTCTATCTTGTATCTTCACAGCCCATCAGTCGGTCCATGTCACATAGCCCGAACGCTCGGGGACCCCCTAATCCAGGTCTCCCTCAGTAGCCCCTGAACCAGGCTTCAATGACGATGTGTCCGGCGCGCAGACTGTCTTCGGCATTGCAAGGCGGGTTCCTCCTCCGAATACTCCAAAGTTGTTGAACAAGAGAACTATATCCGGCTCCGTATTGTCGGATTACAGGTTCCGGTAAAACCCTTGAGGTTCAAACACTGGGGTGCGCACGAAGATCTCTCCTCCCTCTAGCTCTCACCCTCACCGCGATCTCAAGGCTCAGCACGTCGAGCCCACAGAACAAGAGACACAAGATTTATACTAGTTCGGGCCACCGATGTGGTGTAATACCCTACTCCAGTGTGGTGTGGTGGATTGCCTCTTAGGCTGAGGATGAACAGTCACAAGGGAAGAAGAACCTCCTGAGGAGAGGTGTTCTGGTGCTTGGTGAGCTTGCGTGGTTGAGGGTGATCTGAATGATCTGCCCCTTGCTAGGATGGTGGCTAGCCCTATTTATAGAGGCCCTGGTCCTCTTCCCAAATATTGAGCGGGAAGGGATGCCACAACGGCCAAATTTGAAGGGAGACAACTAGTACAAGCTATCCTGACTAAAGGTGGTCTTCGCCTGCCAAAGGCTCTGGTGGTGACGCTGTCTTGGGCTCCACAGTGACCTCCGTCCTGCCCTCCTGCTGGTCTTGGTCTTGTTGCACCGATATGGAAACCTTTGTCTGATGCCTCGGGACTCCTCTCCTGCGCTTGCCTCTTTAGCACCAAAGAGGAAACGAGGACACTACGCACGCCGACGCCCACCTAGCGCCCGCCTGGCCTTGGTCGTTGATGTCTACTACACAACCTTCTTCTTGTAGACGTTGTTGGGCCTCCAACTGCAGAGGTTTGTAGGACAGTAGCAAATTTCCCTCAAGTGGATGACCTAAGGTTTATCAATCCGTGGGAGGCGTAGGATGAAGATGGTCTCTCTCAAACAACCCTGCAACCAAATAACAAAGAGTCTCTTGTGTCCCCAACACACCCAATACAATGGTAAATTGTATAGGTGCACTAGTTTGGCGAAGAGATGGTGATACAAGTGCAATATGGATGGTAGATATAGGTTTTTGTAATCTGAAAATATAAAAACAGCAAGGTAACTAATGATAAAAGTGAGCGTAAACGGTATTGCAATGCTAGGAAACAAGGCCTAGGATTCATACTTTCACTAGTGCAACTTCTCTCAACAATAATAACATAATTGGATCATATAACTATCCCTCAACATGTAACAAAGAGTCACTTCAAAGTCACTAATAGCAGAGAACAAACGAAGAGATTATTGTAGGGTATGAAACCACCTCAAAGTTATTCTTTCGGATCGATCTATTCAAGAGTCCGTAGTAAAATAACACGAAGCTATTCTTTCTGTTCAATCTATCATAGAGTTCGTACTAGAATAACACCTTAAGACACAAATCAACCAAAAAACTAATGTCACCTAGATACTCCATTGTCACCTCAAGTATCCGTGGGTATGATTATACGATATGCATCACACAATCTCAGATTCATCTATTCAACCAACACATAGAACCTCAAAGAGTGCCCCAAAGTTTCTATCGGAGAGTCAAGACGAAAACGTTTGCCAACCCCTATCCATAGGTTCATGGGCAGAACCCGCAAGTTGATCACCAAAACATACATCAAGTGAATCAATAGAATAACCCATTGTCACCACGGTTATCCCACGCAAGACATACATCAAGTGTTCTCAAATCATTAAAGACTCAATCCGATAAGATAACTTCAAAGGGAAAACTCAATCCATTACAAGAGAGTAGAGGGGGAGAAACATCATAAGATCCACTACACTAGCCAAGCTCGCGATACATCAAGATCGTATCACCTCAAGAACACGAGAGAGAGAGAGAGATCAAACACATAGCTACTGGTACATACCCTCAGCCCCGAGGGTGAACTACTCCCTCCTCATCATGGAGATTGTCGGGATGATGAAGATGGCCACCGGTGAGGGATCCCCCCTCCAGCAGGGTGCCGGAACAGGGTCCCGATTGGTTTTTGGTGGCTAAAGAGGCTTGCGGCGGCGGAACTCCCGATCTATTCTGTTCTCCGATGGTTTTAGGGTACATTGGTATATATAGGAGGAAGAAATACGTCAGGGGAGCCACGAGAGGCCCACGAGGGTGGAGGGCACGCCCAGGGGGGTTGGCGCGCCCCCTGCCTCGTGCCTTCCTCGTTGATTCCCTGACGTGCACTCCAAGTCCCCTGGATTGCTTCCGTTCCAAAAATAACTTTCCCGAAGGTTTCATTCCGTTTGGACTCCGTTTGATATTCCTTTTCCGCGAAACACCGAAATAAGGGAAAAACAGAAACTGGCACTGGGCTCTGGGTTAATAGGTTAGTCCCAAAAATAATAATAAAGCCCATAAACATCCAAAACAGATAATATAATAGCATGTAACAATAAAAAATTATAGATACGTTGGAGACGTATCAGCATCCCCAAGCTTAATTCCTGCTCGTCCTCGAGTAGGTAAATGATAAAAACAGAATTTTTGATGTGGAATGCTACCTAACATATTTATCGATGTAATCTTGTTTATTGTGGCAAGATTATTCAGATCCATAAGATTCAAAACAAAAGTTTAATATTGACATGAAAACAATAATACTTCAAGCATACTAACGAAGCAATCATGTCTTCTCAAAATAACATGGCCAAAGAAAGTTATCCCTACAAAATCATAATGTCTGGTTATGCTCTATCTTCATCACACAAAGTATTTAATCATTCACAACCCCGATGACAAGCCAAGCAATTGTTTCATACTTTTGATGTTCTCAAACCTTTTTAATCTTCACGCAATACATGAGCGTGAGCCATGGATATAGCACTATAGGTGGAATAGAATGGTGGTTGTGGAGAAGTGAAAAGGGGAGAAGATAGTATCACATCAACTAGGCATATCAACGGGCTATGGAGATGCCCGTCAATAGATATCAATGTGAGTGAGTAGGGATTGCCATGCAACGGACGCACTAGAGCTATAAGTGTATGAAAGCTCAACAATAAACTAAGTGGGTGTGCATCCAACTCGCTTGCTCACGAAGACCTAGGGCATTTTGAGGAACCCCATAATTGGAATATGCAAGCCAAGTTATATAATGAAAGATTCCCACTAGTATATGAAAGTGACAACATAGGAGACTCTCTATCATGAAGATCATGGTGCTACTTTGAAGCACAAGTGTGGTAAAAGGATAGTAGCATTGTCCCTTCTCTCTTTTTCTCTCATTTTTTATTTTATTTTTTTGTTTGGGCCTTTTCTCTTTTTTTATGGCCTCTTTTTTCCCTTTTTTTTTCTTTTTTTTTATTTTATTTTTCGTCCGGAGTCTCATCCCGACTTGTGGGGGAATCATAGTCTCCATCATCCTTTCCTCACTGGGACAATGCTCTAATAATGATGATCATCACACTTTTATTTACTTACAACTCAAGAATTACAACTCGATACTTAGAACAAAATATGACTATATATGAATGCCACCGGCGGTGTACCGGGATGTGCAATGCCTCATGAGTGACATGTATGAAAGAATTTAGGTAAGGTGGGTTTGCCACAAATACGATGTCAGCTACATGATCATGCAAAGCAATATGACAATGATGGAGCGTGTCATAATAAACGGAACGGTGGAAAGTTGCATGGCAATATATCTCAGAATGGCTATGCAAATGCCATAATAGGTAGGTATTGTGGCTGTTTTGAGGAAGGTATATGGTGGGTGTATGATACCGGTGAAAGGTGCGCGGTATTAGAGAGGCTAGCAATGGTGGAAGGGTGAGAGTGCGTATAATCCATGGACTCAACCTTAGTCATAAAGAACTCACATACTTATTGCAAAAATCTATTAGTTATCGAAACAAAGTACTACGCGCATGCTCCTAGGGGGATAGATTGGTAGGAGAAGACCATCGCTCGTCCCCGACCGCCACTCATAAGGAGGACAATCAATAAATAAATCATGCTCCGACTTCATCACATAATGGTTCACCATACGTGCATGCTACGTGAATCACAAACTTTAACACAAGTATCTCTCAAATTCACAACTACTCGACTAGCATGACTCTAATATCACCATCTTCATATCTCAAAACAATCATAAAGAATCAAACTTCTCATAATATTCAATGCACTTTATATGAAAGTTTTTATTATATCCCTCTTGGATGCCCATCATATTAGGACTAAATTCATAACCAAAGCAAATTACCATGTTGTTCTAAAGACTTTCATAATATAAGCGAAGCATGAGAGTTCATATATTTCTTCAAAATAAAACCACTGCCGTGCTCTAAAAGGGTATAAGTGAAGCACTAGAGCAAACAACAAACTACTCCGAAAGATATAAGTGAAGATCAATGAGTAGTCGAATAATTATGTAGCTATGTGAAGACTATCTCTCATTTAAGAATTTCAGATCTTGTTATTTTATTCAAACAACAAGCAAAGCTAGAGAAAATAAAATGACGCTCCAAGCAAAAAACATATCATGTGGTGAATAAAAATATAGCTCCAAGCAAAGTTACCGATGAACGAAGACGAAAGAGGGGATGCCATCCGGGGCATCCCCAAGCTTAGGCTCTTGGATGTACTTGAATATTACCTTGGGGTGCCTTGGGCATCCCCAAGCTTAGGCTCTTTCCACTCCTTATTCCATATTCCATCGAATCTTCACCCAAAACTTGAAAACTTCACAACACAAAACTTAACAGAAAACTCGTAAGCTCCGTTAGCGAAAGAAAACAAAACACCACTTCAAGGTACTGTAATGAAATCGTTCTTTATTTATATTGGTGTTAAACCTACTGTATTCCAACTTCTCTATGGTTTGTAAACTATTTTACTAGCCATAGATTCATCAAAATAAGCAAACAACACACGAAAAACAGAATCTGTCAAAAACAGAACAGTCTGTAGTAATCTATAACTAACGCAAACTTATGGAACTCCAAAAATTCTACCAAAATAGGACGACCTAGAAAATTTGTTTATTGATCTTCTGCAATTGGAATCAGTATTTTATTAAGTTCTGGTGATTTTAAACAATTGTTTTCGTGAACAGAAAGTTTCTGGAATTTTCAGCAAGATCAAATAACTATCATCCAAGAAGATCCTGTAGGTTTTACTTCGCACAAACACTAATTAAAACATAAAACCACATCTAAACAGAAGCTAGATGGATTATTTATTCCTAAACAGAACCAAAAAGCAAGAAACTAAAATAAAATTGGGTTGCCTCCCAACAAGCGCTATCGTTTAACGCCCTAGCTAGGCATGATGATTTCAATGATGCTCGCATAAAAGATAAGAATTGAAACATAAAGAGAGCATCATGAAGAATATGACTAGCACATTTAAGTCTAACCCACTTCCTATGCATAGGGATTTTGTGAGCAGACAACTTATGGGAACAATAATCAACTAGCATAGGAAGGCAAAACAAGCATAACTTTAAAACTTTAAGCACATAGAGAGGAAACTTGATATTATTGCAATTTTTACAAGCATAAATTCCTCCCTCATAATAATTTTCAGCAGCATCATGAATGAATTCAACAATATAACCAGCACCTAAAGCATTCTTTTCATGATCTACAAGCATAGAATTTTTACTACTCTCTACATAAGCAAATTTCTTCTCATGAATAGTAGTGGGAGCAAACTCAACAAAATAACTATCATGTGAATGAAAATTAAGATCAAGATGACAAGTTTATGGTTATTATTATTCTTTATAGCATACGTGTCATCATAATAATCATCATAGATAGGAGGCATGCTTTCATCATAGTAAATTTGCTCATCAAAACTTGGGGGACAAAAAATATCATCTTCATCAAACATAGCTTCCCCAAGCTTGTGGCTTTGCATATCATTAGCATCATGGGTATTCAAAGAATTCATACTAACAACATTGCAATCATGATCATCATACAAAGATTTAGTGCCAAACATTTTATAGATTTCTTCTTCTAGTACTTGAGCACAATTTTCCTTTCCATCATACTCACGAAAGATATTAAAAAGATGAAGCGTATGAGACAAACTCAATTCCATTTTTTAGTTTTCTTTTATAAACTAAACTAGTGATAAAACAAGAAACAAAAAGATTCGATTGCAAGATCTAAAGATATAACTTCAAGCACTCACCTCCCCGACAACGGCGCCAGAAAAGAGCTTAGTTGACGGGGTGTGAGTGCCGCTTACCTAGCCTCGCTGGCAACGGCGCCAAAAAAGAGCTTGATGTCTACTACACAACCTTCTTCTTGTAGACGTTGTTGGGCCTCCAAGTGCAGAGGTTTGTAGGACAGTAGCAAATTTCCCTCAAGTGGATGACCTAAGGTTTATCAATCCGTGGGAGGCGTAGGATGAAGATGGTTCTCTCAAACAACCCTGCAACCAAATAAGAAAGAGTCTCTTGTGTCCCCAACACACCCAATACAATGGTAAATTGTATAGGTGCACTAGTTCGGCGAAGAGATGGTGATACAAGTGCGATATGGATGGTAGATATAGGTTTTTGTAATCTGAAAATATAAAAACAGCAAGGTAACTAATGATAAAAGTGAGCGTAAACGGTATTGCATTGCTAGGAAACAAGGCCTAGGGTCCATAATTTCACTAGTGCAAGTTCTCTCAACAATAATAACATAATTGGATCATATAACTATCCCTCAACATACAACAAAGAGTCACTCCAAAGTCACTAATAGCGGAGAACAAACGAAGAGATTATTGTAGGGTACGAAACCACCTCAAAGTTATTCTTTCGGATCGATCTATTCAAGAGTCCGTAGTAAAATAACACGAAGCTATTCTTTCCGTTCAATCTATTATAGTGTTCGTAATAGAATAACACCTTAAGACACAAATCAACCAAAACCCTAATGTCACCTTGATACTCCATTGTCACCTCAAGTATCCATGGGTATGATTATACGATATGCATCACACAATCTCAGATTCATCTATTCAACCAACACATAGAACCTCAAAGAGTGCCCCAAAGTTTCTACCAGAGAGTCAAGACGAAAACGTGTGCCAACCCCTATGCATAGTTTCATGGGAGAAACCCGCAAGTTGATCACCAAAACATACATCAAGTGAATCAATAGAATAACCCATTGTCACCACGGTTATCCCACGCAAGACATACATCAAGTGTTCTCAAATCATTAAAGACTCAATCCGATAAGATAACTTCAAAGCGAAAACTCAAACCATTACAAGAAAGTAGAGGGGGAGAAACATCATAAGATCCAACTACAATAGCAAAGCTCGCGATACATCAAGATCGTATCACCTCAAGAACACGAGAGAGAGAGAGAGAGAGAGAGAGAGAGAGAGAGATCAAACACTTAGCGACTGGTACAGACCCTCATCCCCGAGGGTGAACTACTCCCTTCTCGTCATGGAGATCACTGGGATGTTGAAGATGGCCACCGTGAGGGATCTCCCCTCGGCAGTCTTGAACAGGTCCCGGTTGGTTTTGGTGGCTATAGAGGCTTGCGGGCGGAACTCCCGATCTATTCTGCTCCCCGAAGGTTTTATGGTATATTGGTATATACAGGAGGAAGAAATACGTCAGGGGAGCCACGAGGGGCCCACGAGGGTGGAGGTCGCGCCCAGGGGGGTGGGCGCGCCCCCCTGCCTCGTGCCTTCCTTGTTGATTCCCTGACGTGCACTCCAAGTCCCCTGGATTGCTTCCGTTCCAAAAATAACTTTCCCGAAGGTTTCATTCCGTTTGGACTCCGTTTGATATTCCTTTTCGTGAAACACTTGAAACAAGGGAAAAACAGAAACTGCACTTGGGCTCAGGTTAATAGGTTAGTCCCAAAAATAATATAAAAGTGCATAATAAAGCCCATAAACATCCAAAACAGATAATATAATAGCATGGAACAATCAAAAATTATAGATACGTTGGAGACGTATCAGTCTTCATGGCTTGCGTCACAGGAACCTCGCGAGGTGCCCTTGCCTTGATCTCTCCGCCCCTCGCGAGCCAGCCTGGTGAGGCTACCCCCGAGGAGGTCTTGTGACATCCGCCTCGCGAGGCTTGGCCCCTCGCGAGGGTCTTGAGTGTTTGCTAGTGAATATGGGTTGTACGGGGCCGCTGGTGGAGCCATGCCTTGGGCCGGAGGCAGGCAAGTCTGGGGACCCCCGTTCCCAGGACGCCGACAGTAGCCCCCGGGCCCAAGGCGCGCTCGGACTTGGCTTCGAGGTGAAGCCAAAGGGCAAGTGCAGAGCGCCACTGTCGGCGTTCTGGGAACGGGGTACCAGACTGCGCAGCCTGGCGTGTGGCTCAAGGGGTGGCCCAAAGACGGCCCATCTTCATCAAGACAAGCTCAAGACCCTCGCGAGGCCAAGCCTCACGGGCGGACGACGAAGCCTCCTCGTGCACGGCCTCGTCAGGGCTCGCGAGGGACGGAGAGATCAAGGCGCACGCCACGAGGTGCCCATGACGCAAGCCATGACGCGACCAAGGGCGCCAGGCGGGCGCCAAGAAGATGTCCTCGTTTCCTCTTTGGTGCAAAGGAGGCAAGCGCAGGCGAGAGCATCAAGCAAAGGCAACCATTTCGGTGCAACAAGACCAAGACTAACACAACGGCATGAAGGAGGTCATGTGGAGCCCAAGCCGGCGTCATCGTTAGAGCCTTTGGCAGGCGAGGACCAACTTTAGTCAGGATAAGTGTACTAGATGTTCCCCTTCAAAATGGCCAATTGTTGGCGCCCTTCCCGCTCGATATTTGGGAAGAGGCCCAGGGCCTTTGCCTATAAATAGGACCAGCCACCCACATGGTAGAGGAGATCCGAAATCGAGAACAGAGCTAGAGGTGGATCTTGAATCCAGAGAGAGCGAGAGAGAGCGATCGAACTCCCCCTAGAAGTTCATCGCACCGGCCAAGAACAGACCCTCGCGAGGCTGTTCTTCCTTGTATCGTTCATCATCAGCCCTTGAGGCAATCCACCACACCACACACTGGTGTAGGGTATTACACCACAATGGTGGCCCGAACCAGTATAAACATTGTGTCCCTTGTGTTGCTCTTTGTGTAGTTTAGATCTTTGCGGCTGACGAGGTGCAAGTAGGTAGGGGCGAGATCTCGCGTGCACCCGAGTTCGAACCTAGAGGATCTGCGGAACCCGAAATCCGACATTTGGCGCGCCAGGTAAGTGCCGGAATCCGCTGCCGCCGCGCCCGTCGTATCGTCATCATCATGTCCAGCGACCAAGCGGGGCAACCCTGACCCTGGGCGGCCTGGCCCGCCCACGCAGAGCCGCTCGCCCGGGCGACCCCATGCCCTAGGCAGCCTGCGGTCCGGAGGGCATTGCGGGCCGCGGGCGACGCAGTCAGGCAACGACAGCTCTCACACCGCGGCAGGCGCGGTCGGTGGCGAGGGCCTCGAACCACGCCGGCCACGACGCCGTACACCCGAGGGAGGCGAACTCAAGGGCGCGCTCACGGTGGCCGAGACCTCTGCAATGCAGGCCTTGGAGGGCGGCAGCGGACGTCTTCTTTGGAGCAGGTGGCGAGCTCCTGGGCTTTGCCGCATCGGGGCTCACCCTTCGCACCCAACTGCCACCTCAGGTCCAGGCGGCCCACGCGGAGGCCCGCGCCGCGCAGCTCAAGTGGACTCAAGGCCACTCCAACGCCAACCAGCAATCGGCCAGCAGGGCGCTGCCTCCGCCCCCGGCCAGCGAAGGAGGACTCGCCGCGGCCCACGGTCCCAGTGGGCCACCGCGCTACCACCCCCAGGTGGGCGCCTCAAGCAGGGCTGCATGGCACATGGGGCACTATGGTGAAGGCTCGCTCCTCGGCACACGGGGCACTACGATGGTTCAAGGGCACGGGTAGGAGGACGAACACGGCTCGCTCCTCGGCCCAAGCTGGGGGGACGAGGCACCGGCCGAGCTCTTCCAGAGCCCAGGAAAGCCCGTCGACCGCGCGGAAGCAACGATTATCGGGTACCGCTAATTCCTCAGAGCAGGCATCGCTAACCATGGATCACAAGAGGTACAGGTCATCGCGGACGGCTGCCCCAATTCATGATTTCCTACCCCTCGGGAGGAGGGTGGGGCTGCAGGAGAGGGCCGAGATCCGCATCACCACCGCGGCGTTGAGCAAGGCGTCCTCGGGAGGTAGGCCCTCTGCCGGGAGGTGCCTCAGGGCCTACCCCCAGAGAGGACCCTTGGTCGTCGGGGAACCAGCGACGCTCTACCCCATCGCGGCGTCCTCGGTCTCCGTCGTCGATGGCACTAGAGTGGCGCAAGGCGGGGCCCTCGTCTGGCGATATGAAGCAAGGCCGGTACTGAAGAAGGCCAGTGCCTATGAAGCTCGCCGCCCGTGACACTCTCACGTAATAATGACACGCCACGGAGTCTCACGAGCCTTGCCTCGTGCCTGGGGCTCCCTCCCACGCCAAGTGGCAGCACTTAGCTCCGCGCTGGTGAGAAGACGTCCAAGACTAGAGTAGGTGCCGGACGCGGCTTTTTATGCTTTTCTTGCTTTTCCCCTTGGCTGTCGCTTTTTCCCCCGTTTGGATTTAAGTTGGATTTGAGCTTGCGATTTGCTTGTGTTCGGTGAAGGGGTGTTTAGTCTCGTTCGAGCAATCTCTCGCGTTCTGGTTACCACTCTGCCTCAGCTGCCTCCCTTGTGAGCCCCTCACGAGCCGGGCCAGGCCTAGCACGCGTGCAAACCAGACCGCCATCACCGCGCCCTCTCAGGAGGTTCTCATCACAGGTTCAATGGGCTCGTTCACGGAGCACACGGAGCGCCACAGCCCTCCGCAGGCTATCTCAGGGCCCACGCGGGTCGAAGGTAAACAAGCCAGCCAGCTCGTCACAACGCCAGCCACTTGGCGCAGGTGTACGGGTGATATCGCATCTACTAATACGCTAACTGCAAGTTTTTACACGAGGGCCTACCCCTCCCAAAATGCTCTTACAACCTTCAGGGCCAAGCCCGAACTCTGTCTACGCAGGATAAGAAAGCAGGAGCAGCACACGGTCAATCGGATAAATCCCCCAATGCATCCTCGAGGTCACCTCCTGAATCGTCGCTGGTGTCGCTGGCCATGCCATCGCCCTCCGCGTCGCCGTCAGCGGCGTCAGGGCCATTCACCACGCCACCTTCATCAGCGGCCATGACCATGCCGTCGTCGTAAGTAGCAAAGGCCCTGACGAGGGTATCCACGTTGTCTTCCACCCAATGCGCCAGGTCGTCCCGGACAGCCTGGGGTACTGGGGCAATGGCAGCATCAAAGTCGAAGTTGGGATCCATGTCCCGAAGATGGCTGAAGAGGCGAGAAAAGGCACGCCCGAGCAGGGCGCGACTCCTCTCCTCCACCAACCTGTTGGCTCTGCCCGACCGCACTTCCAGCTGCGTCACCACATTCGTGAAGAACTGGAGGTTACCAGCATAGTTAATTGCATGAGGCTCGCCAACGGCTGCCTCGCAGATGTTGCCCAAGGCCGTGTTAGCTCTTTTCCGGAGCGTGTGGAGCATAGGGCCATGCTCGTGCTCCAGGATCTGCCGCTGGCATCTCGTCCTCGTTCCGCTGCGCGACGGCCTCGACCGCGTCCACCTGCTAATGTAGAAGAAGCACCTCGGTGCGGGAGGAAGTCAGCTCCTCCTGCGCCACACCAAGGGCGGCCTGGGAAGCGTCAGCCCGCCGTGTCTCTTCATCCAGCTTGGCCCTCAGGGCGGCGGTCATGTCTTCCGCTTCGGCCCTGATCAGCCCCAGCCTCTCCTCGAACTCGCGCTCGAGGTTCAAGCGGGCCACCGCCACCCGGCGATCAACCTTTTCCAGGACTCGGGCCTCCCGCGCAGCGACATCATCCTCCGCCTGCATCACCAAGCGCTCCCTCGTCTCCAGCTGCTCGAGATCGCGGGCGCGCTCGGCAGCTTACAGCGTCAGTGCCTCCTCACGTGTCTGGAGCTCCGCCTGGTCGACCAAAGCCCCCTTCATCGATGCAAGGGTCGTCTCACGCAGCTCCACCTGCTGCTCCAGGGAATTTCTCCAGGCCTGGAGCTTCCGCACCCACTCCTCTGCCGCCTTACGCCGCCGGTCAGCCTCCCGGGCCTCCTCGACGGCCCGGGAACGGGCCTCCCGTGAGGCCGCCAGTGACATATCAGCTTTCTCATTGTCGAGGTCACGCTGGTGGCGCGCAAGGGCAACGGCCACCTTCAGCTGGCGCCTCTCTTCAGCTAGGCGCAAGCCCTCAGCTTCAAGGCACGCATCTTCGCCAGCGAGCTCTACACCAAGTTGGCTCACTGCGTCAGCCGCCCTCTGGAGAAACCCTTGGCGAAGGACACGGCGCTCCCGAGCACGCTCGAGCACGTCTTCTGCGTCGTCATCCGCCCTAGGTGTGCGCGGGGGATCGCGAATCAGCACTCCCTTTCTGGGCAGGGGGCTGGGGGCTGGCGCCCCCGCAATGGCTGGGCACGCCTCGCCAGAAGCCCGACCTAGAGCCGGCTCGTCCCCGAATGAAGAACGAAGGGCCGACCTCAGCCAATCGCCGTCCACGACCAGTCGAGGAGCCCAAGGCAGGCTGGCTATGCCTCGAGAAGGCTCGCGAAGGAGGGTCGCGAGGCGCGCAGAACCATGATGCGCCATAGGATGGCTCACCTCTCCGATCGGCCTCACCACAAGGGCAGTGCTTGAGCTCGGAGCGTCCAAAGACGGTGGAGAGGGCGAGGCCTGGGGGATGGCTCCTCAGCCATCTCCGTGAGCTCGGCAGGAAGGGCCCTGCGGAGCAAGGATCAGCCGAAGCAACAGGAAAATAAGAAACTAGGAAAGGGGAAGGCTTACTCATCAATGGTGAAATACTTCCTGCGCTTCAGCAGGCGGCAAGGGTAATCATCACCCAAGGCCTCCCTTCTCTTCCGAAGAGCCTTGAAGTCCATGTGGAAACGGCCCGGAAGCTCAGCTTAGGGGTCAGCCTGCGATGGGGAAGAAGCACCAAGGTGACCAGCGTCAGGGGCGTCGTCCTGGCGCACTCCGCTAGTCGCCTCACCAAGAAGGGTAGTCGGGGCCTCAGGGGCCTCGGCCACGGGAGCCGCAGGCCATGGCTCGACGCCTTCATCTGCAGCAGCGCGGGCCTCAGGAGCTGCCACCTCAGGAGTGCCGTCTGGTGTCGTCATCCCGGCGGAGGCCCCCTCAGCCTCCGGTGGCCTTTGCCTCCCTGCTCCATCACTCGAGGAAGGACCTCCGTGGACAACTGGAAGGGCAGTCACCACAACTGGGTTCTCACGAGGTCCCATGAAGCTACCGCGGCGCAACCCCCATTCATCGAAGTGGGCATCCGCTTCACGAAATCACCCTGTCGAACAAAGGTACAGCGAGCACCGCCGGATGTCGCCGGGGAAGGGTCCCCGCCAGATCATGAGAACCTTCCCTAGCACTTCAGCGTCAGTCCTCCTCTGAGCCTCATGCGGTCCTCACGCCTGCCGAAGGCCCACATCCGGCGGGAATGGCGCTGGAGAGGGGCAATGCGGCATAGGAGGAACTCATTCACCACCTTGGGTGCCGTCACGCCGAGCGCCCTCAAGTACGTGAAGAGATGCTAGATGAAGACGAGCGGGGGCTCATGAGCGTCTCCTGGCCCCAGCCTGAATTGGGGATAGTGGGCAATGTTGGTTCCGAGAGCAGGGGGCTGGGCACCCCGACATCTACATACAGCCTCGTCGGAACCCGTGACGGGCGGAGGAAGGCTGAAATCAACTCAAGCCGCTGTTTCGTAAGCGGTAATGAAGCTCCACGCACTCAGCATTGGGTGGGTGGATGAGGCGCAAAGAGAAGAAGTGGCGCAAAGAAGGCAATCAAGGAGGGATGCCCATCATTGCGCTTCGCAAACAAAAGCTAAAACGGCAAGCAGATTAACGGATTCAGACCCAAATGCATCATATGGATCGGTAATGGGAAAGCACGCTGCTGAAGAAATTGGAAAAGGGGAACTGGGCCATACGTATGGCGTCGGTAAGTACGGACCTCGGTGACTATTCTGTCAATGGAGAAGTGAGAAGCGGGCCAGACTGTCGTCCTCCCGCACTCGTTGAAGATAGTGGCGAGGGCAGAACTGACCTTGTCAAAGCCTTCTCGGTTGAGTATGATTGACCGATCGACAGTAGGAGCCGTCGGCGACGGAGAGCGGGGCGGAGGCACAAGCTTTTTCCCTTTCCCCTTCTTCGTTGGAGCCATGGCGACAGGAAGGGGGAGGGTTCGTGATTGAATTGGAAGGAGAGACTGGAGCTCGAGAGGAGGAAGCGCAGGAGACGATCGAGCGGCGAGAAGAGGGATGACTGTGTGCAACCACGGGTCCGTCTAGCTGGGCGCAAAATAAGGAGGCATGGGGGAACAGGGACACCCACGTCCAATCAACCGCCTCAAGGCGCTCGAGGAGGTCAAGGCCGCAGGGGTCAAGGGCCGCCAGACCTTGCCAGCCTCCGCTCGGCCAAGTCCAGCGCCGCTTTGGGCCCGGGGCTACTGCCGGCGTTCTAGGAACGGGGTACCCGGACTTGTTCGGCTGGGCGTGGCTTAAGGGGTGGCCCAAAGACGACTCCATCTTCATCGTGACAAGCTCAAGACCCTCGCGAGGGGCCAAGCCTGTGGGGGCGGATTTGAGGTGAAGCCTCCAGCACGCCTCGCTGCTCCCGAGGAGGCGAAGAGATCAAGGCGGGTACTCACGAGGTGCCCATGACGCAGCCATGATGACCAAGGGTACCCAGGGGCGCCAGCCTGCAAGTCCTCGCTTTCCTCTTTAGTGCAAGGAGGCAGGTGCATGCGAGAGCATCACAAAGGCAGCCATTCCGGCAACAAGACCAAGACCAACACACAAGCAGGAAGGAGGTCATCGTGGAGCCCAAGCGGCGTCATCGCCGAGCCTTTGGCAAGCGAGGACCAACTTAGTCAGGATAATTGTACTAGATGTTCCCCTTCAAATGGCCAATTGTTGGCGCCTTCCCGCTCGATATTTGGGAAGAGGCCTGTGGCCTTTGCCTTTATAAATAGGACCAGCCACCCACATGTGGTAGAGGAGATCCCAACGAGAACAGAGAGCTAGAGGTGGATCTTGAATCCAGAGAGAGAGAGAGTGATCAAACTCCCCTAGCAGTTCATCGCACCGGCCAAGAATGTCACTGAGGCTGTTCTTCCTGTATTATCGTTCATCATCAGCCCCGAGGCAATCCACCACCACACTTGGAGTAGGGTATTACACCACAACGGTGGCCCGAACCAAGATAAACATTGTGTCCCTTGTGTTGCTCTTTGTGTAGTTTAGATCCTTGCGAGGCGCATTTAGCGCGGTAGTGGTAGGGGCGAGATCTCATGGCACCCCTGTAGTTTGAACCCAGAGGGTCACGGAACTCAAATCCGACAGCCATGAGCCCCAACAGCCTGTGGCCTCGCTTGATGCGTGGCGATCGATTGGACGTGGGCGTCTCCGCTTCCCCACGCTGCCTCGGCAACTGCCAGTCTGACAAAAGACTGGCGCGGGCAATGCTTGCGTTCATTGTTTTCCATCATCTTGCTCCAGATCCCCTTTCTCGCTCCTTGCTTCCGAAATCTCCAGATCTTCTTCAATTCCTTTCCGAGCCAGTGACCAATGGCGCCCTGAAAGGTCAGGGCTGCTTCACTGCCTGCCTGGTACGAGCCGGCTCTGGACGCGCCGAATGTCTCAGAGAAGAACCTCGCCGCCACGCGTCTGCTGATGGCGGGGGAGAACAACGAGAAGGATAAGACCGAGCTCCGGGCCGGCTCCGCCGAGCCGGAGGCTTCGAGGAGCACCTTCTACCCCTTCTTCATGAGCAGCGTATTTGCGGGGCCGGTTCCCCCCTTCTCCGACTTCTTCTACGCCGTCCTCAGCCATTACAGGCTATAGGCCCTTCATCTTCATCCCAACTCTGTTCTTCTCCTGTCGATCTTCGCCTTCTACTGCGAGGGTACGTCGAGGTGATGCCATCCGTGGCTCTGCTGCACCACTTCTTCTTCCTTCGGATCAATGACGGCCACACCTGAGGGTGCGCCAACTTCGTCGCAGTCGGTAAGGCCAACGTGATCTCGAAGGCCGAAAAGAAGGCCAAGGGCTTCAGGAGCAAGTGGGTCATGATGGATGCCAAGTGCGTCCACCCACGGTTGATGCTGCCGATGGAGATGCCCATGTCCGACGAAGGGTGGCTCTGCGTGAAGCTTACTGACGACCGGGTGAAGCCAGTGCTGGAGAAGATGACCGCCGACCTGAAGCCGGGCAACGCGAAGGCGGCGAAGCTGACGGGGGCCATGCTCCCGAGGGAATTCCTGACGCTGTGTGTGGCTCCGCTCCAGGCGTGCTCACGCCCCTTATGGATGCTTGGGGGCGAAGAAGATAAGCTTCACTTGATCCCGGAGGCCTTGTCTGAAGAAGAGCTGGTTGTGGCTCTCCGCCTCCTGGTCGGGGACAACCAGGAGTATCCGCCGAGTGCCTTCGTTCCCTTGTTCCTTCGCAAGGATGGGGCGCAGGTCGCGCCCTCCATGCCCACCTTTGACGAGTGCGGGCTAGTGCCACCGGCGCCCCCTGGGGTCCCGATGGCGACGGTGCCGCTGGTCGTCTCTTCTGGCGATTCCCGCAGGAAGGGGGAAGAGGACGGGGACGAGGAGCGTGACTCGGAGGCGACCCCCGAGGGGATGGGGGAGACCTGCCCCTTACGCAAGGCCGACATCCTCTGCACCCTGCCTGACGACGAGGACGAGGCTGATGTCCCCCTGGGGAGAGAGGAGTTGCCTGTGGCTGGGGGCTGCTCGAGGCCCAAGGCCAGCCCCGGAGGAGGCCATCGGCCGAGGTTCCGACGAGGGGCAGGTCGGCGCTGATCTCCCGAGACGACGCTTCTGCTCCGACACTGCCTGGAGCTGCTTCTGGCCCATCTGCTGCCCCGTCTTCCGCTCCTGGAGCCCGCGCGCCTGCGCCTCAGGCTGCGAGGCTCTCATGCTTCAAGCTTAAGAAGCGGAGGGACTACACCATGGTGGACAAGTAAGTGTTCTTGTCCTGCCTTGTTCTTGCTTCTGCTGCTTATCCTTGACGCTTCTCCGTTGTGCGATTAGGGCGACGCCCGCGGCAAAGAAGAGGAAGGAGGACATGGTGGTGCCGCCCGGGACCAACTTGCCTGCAGCGGCCGCACTCTCCTCTGCAGGGAAGGGTAGTGGCGGTGCTCGCGCTTCCCCGGCCCGATCGTCTTCTCGAAGCTTGGGGGAGCGTCCTCTGGAGGAGGCAGCCCCCAAGGCCCCGCTGGCACCAGAGGCACCGGCGTCCGGCTCGGCTGCTGAGGTCCCCAAAGCTCAGGAGCCCTCAGCCTCCCAGGCCATTGTGATGATGCTGCCTCCTCCTCGTCCTGCCGCACTGCTGACACCAGATCCTTCTGCCTCCTCTGACGTCCTGGAGCGCTCTTTCTGCGATGACCCTGCTGCGAGAAGATCTTCAGGGCACCGACCCCTGCCTGGTAGCCGGGCGCCTGGAGCTGGTCTCTGGCTGGCTTCACTCAGACGTGTCTGTTCGGGCGGCTGAGCCAGGCGGCAGCAACCTCCGAGAAGGACAAGCAGGCCACCACTCAGGCCGCGGCCGCTCGCGAGGTGGCGCTAAAAGATGTCGGGGCCGCGCAGGATCGCTGCCGGTTGTTGGAGGCTGAACTAAAGACTATGCACAGCGAGCGTGCGGAAGAAGCTCGTGGCCACCAGGCGGAGGATAAGATGAAGGCCCGAGAGGACGCCGTCAAGGGTCGCGACGCCGAGCTGGAAGCGATTAGGGGAAAGGCGCAGGCATGAACCTGGTGGCTGGAGAAGCTGAAGCGGGAGGTGGAAGCGGAGAAAGCCGAGCTTGACGCCAAGGCGAAGGTCCTGGCCGGGGACCGCACGGCCTTCAAGCTCCTCGAGGACAGGTCTCGCAAGGCATTGCGGTCGCTTTACGAGAAGGGCTTGGAGGAGCCACTGGATACCGATGACGAGGGCCCCACCCGGCTGCTTCCTTATCTGGTCGCGGTGCTTGAGGAAGTCGTGAGCGGCATCGGCCCTTTGGCAGAGGGAGAAGCCCACATCCTTTCCTCAGTCGCGTTGACGCGCGTCTTCAGCCACCTCCATCTTCGCAATCCTACCGCCCGCCTTGACGAGCTGCTGGAGCCTGTGGACACCGAGCACTGCGCAGCTGCTGCCAAAGCCGTGAGGGGTCAGGTGGAGGCCCTTCTGAAGAGGTTCCACGCCTTCGATCCCGCGCCCTCGACTGGCAGTGCTGCTGATCCTACATCTCCGGCGAGTGGTGTAGGTGAGGTCAACGCCGCTAGAGAAGAAGCATCCCTTGCGGGCGACAAAGGCGGCGTCCGGGGATGACGAGATGACTTGCTGGCGGCTCCTTTCCTGTTTAGTTTGGGCAAAATGCACCATGCCTCGTGGAGGCGTTTAAACTTGCATTTGGTATTAGGAGAACAATATGTCTTGTAATATTTTCTTGAGATTTTGCGATTTCCGTCCCATTTGCTTTACGTTCTACATCGGCAGGGCCCGACCCCGTGCATACCTCAGCCGCCGTTGGGTCGTCCGGATCACCAGGACGAGACCAAGGGGTGAGGGGCTACGTGGCCAGTTAGGCTCCTGAGTCGCGATGCTCAGGAGTCCCCCTTGACGCGCAAACAACTTACGGAAAGGAGATGTAGGAATTGGTTTAGTGTTCTACATCGGCAGGGCCCGACTCCACGCATACCTCAACCGCCGTTGGGTCGTCCGGATCACCAGGACGAGACCAAGGGGTGAGGGGCTATGCGGCTAGTTAGGCTCATGAGTCGTGATGCTCAAGAGTCCCCCTTAACTCTCAAACGACCTTCATACCTTTTCCCTTGCCGATGCTCGGCTCGGGAGGGGCGCGCGATGACCAGGTCCGGGGGACCTGGCAGGGTGGCGTACGCTTGGGCATGACCCGAGCGTAGCCCCCGTGCCCAGCCCCCTCGCACGACTCTCCCGAGGGGAGGTGTTGCGATGAGGCCAGACACTGAGCTCAAGGGCTCCCTGAGGTTGATACGGCCATGGGGCCGCCCTCAGTTGTTTATCACCAGCGCGGAGCATAGCGCTTCCGCACTTGCACGGGCATAACTGCTCCTCGGTCGTGTCGACTGCCAGCGCGGAGCATGGTGCTTCCACTAGTGTGTGGGTGAGGGCTCCCTCTGAGTGGAGCCCCCTGGGCGTGTAAAGCCCTGCCCTGACACATGGCTTGCACGGCAGGGCTAGACGAGGTGTGTCTGGGCACTCGTGAGCCAGCGCAGGACTCACGAGGCCCTACCTCAAGGCGGGTTACGCCTGGTCTGGTTCTTGTTGACTGTGGTGGTCTTTGTCGGCGTTCTGGGAACGGGGTCCCCAGACTTGCCTGCCTGCGGCCCACAGCGTGGCTAGGCAGCGGGCCGTACGGCCCATCTTCATCAATAAGGCATCCAAGACCTTCACGAGGGTCCAAGCCGCGCGAGGCGGACGATGCAAGACTTCCTCTAGAGTGGCCTAGCCAGGTGGTCTCACGAGGAGCGGAGATATCAAGGCGGGGCAAACCTCACGAGGCACTCGTGACGTAAGCCATGATGAACGGCGCCAGGCGGGTGCCAGGCGGGCGCTAGTGCGCACAGCGTCCACATTTCCTCTTTGGTGCTAAGAAGGCGAGCGCAGACGAAGAGTACCGAGGCAGCAGGCGAAGGTTGCGATATTGGTGCAACAAGACCAAGACCAGGAGGACGGCAAGGCGGAGGTCATCGTGGAGCCCAAGACGGCGTCACCCCAGGGCCTTTTCGCAGGCGAAGACCGCTTTTGTCAGGATAGCTTGTACTAGCTGTCCCCCTTCAAATTTGCCCGCCGTTGTTGGCTCCCTTCCCGCTCAACATTTGGGAAGAGGACCAGGGCCTATATAAGTAGAGCTAGCCACCACTGTAGAGGGGATCGAATCCAATCTGATCCGAGCTCGACCCAACAGATCGAGAGCCTAGCCGCAAGAACACCTCAACCTCAGGAGGCTGTTCTAGCCTTGTACTGTTCATCATCAGCCCAAGAGGCAATCCACCACCACCACACAGGAGTAGGGTATTACACCACAACGGTGGCCCGAACCAGTATAAACCTCGTGTCTCTTTCTGTGTTGTGAGTTCGTCTGCAAGATCTTAGCGAGCTAGAGCATAGATCGGTAGGAGGGAAAGACTTCGCGCGCACCCCAGTGTTCGAACCTTAAGGGTTTGCCGGAACCCCACATCCGACATTTCGCGCGCCAGGTAGGGGTGCGCCGTAGTTTCCCTTCCGTCGGTTCGCTGCTCCACCACTCCGCCGTGTCCATGGCGGACGCTCGCCGTGCTCGGGCTGAGCGTCGGGCTGCCCTCTCCGCCCGCGTCGCTCAGACGGCCCCTGTAGGCGGGCCACCTCGTTGCTCTCCGTCACCCGTCGCCAACGCCGCCAACGGCCCGACGGGGAACGAGCAGCAGGCATCCTTGCTGCATCCTTTGGTGCGGCAAGATGGCTGCACCGCCACTCCATCGCTCTCCCCTGCGGGTTCTTCGTCCCGCGCGCACCGCGCTCCCATGGAGGCACGAGCCGCGCTCATCGCGGTGAACGAGCTCCTGCGCTACCGCCCTGTCGACGACGTCTACGAGGAATGGCTCGACCGCGTCGCCGAGCTCGTCCGCGCCGCAGGGGCTTTCGGCCGCCCAACTCCTCGCCTCTTCCTCAACCAGCCCATGGGCGACGGGGCTCATGGCGTGCCTCCACCAACTCACCCCCAAGACGGTGCCTTGGCTCCAAGGCGTGCACCTCCGCGGCGTGATCCACCATGCCCGGTGCACGCGCATGAAGAAAGAAGCTACCAAGAAATCCCGCGGCCGTGAGAAGCTGCGCCGGCGCTCCCTGCGCCACCTCGTCAAGACCGTGCCGCCTGCAGCGGCGCAGCGCGAACCCCGTCAAGACCACGCTCCACCCCCGAAGCGGGCCCCGGCAACCACAGCCGGCTGCCGTGCCTTCAACCCCGAGCTGCGTAGCGTCGCCTGGCCAGGCAAGTTCAAGCCAGACCTGCCTCATCGCTACGATAGCACCGCCGACCCCGCGGAGTTCCTGCAGCTCTACGAGCTGAGCATCGAAGCAACCAACGGCGACGAAGAAGTCATGGTGAACTGGTTTCCCATGGCTCTCAAGGATGGGGCCCGCTCTTGGCTCCTGAACCTGCAGCATGGCTCGATCTCCTCCTGGGGCGAGATGCACGACCTTCGTCGCCAACTTCCAGGGCACTCGCGGCCGCCACCGGCCGCGGGTGACCTGCGCCGCATCAAGCAACAGCCTGGAGAGACTCTTCAGAAGTACATCCAGTGCTTCAACAACACCCGCCTCAAGATCCCCAAGGTCACAGACGAGGCCATCATCTCCACGTTCTCCGATGGCGTCTGTGACGTCAAGATGAAGGAAGAGCTGGCTATCCACGAGGAGCTCTGCACTTCTCAGGAGTTGTTCAACCTGGCAACCAAGTGCGCAAGAGCTGAGGAGGGGCGTCTCTCTCTCATCGAGCTGCCAGCTGCAGGAGCGGAAGAAAAGAAGACCAAGGCCAAGGACGTGAAGCGCAAGGAGGCGGTTGTGCTCGTAGCGGATCCTGACACCAAGCGAGGCAGAGATCACCCTGAGTCGTCCAAGAACGGCCAACCGTTCTGCGCCTTCCACGACCTGAACACCCACAACACCAGCGACTACCAAGAGCTCAGGGCCATACGAGAAGGACGCTACGGTCGACGCCCCGAGCCCAATGACCGGGGCTACGACCGTGGGGGAGGACATGGAGGCAGACGATGGGACGATCGCGGCCCACGCCAGGAGTGGCGCGACCGGCCTCGTGAGGACCGCTGGCAGGACCAGCCTCGCGAGGGCGCCTGGAGAAACCCGCCTCGTGAGGATCGCCCCCAGGGCAACACCGGTCTTCGCTCGCTGCCGCCACCATGAAGGAACGACGACCACCACCAGGATGAGGGGGCTGGGGGCTTCAAGGAGCCGCGTGCGATCGTTTGCATCTTGGGCGGTGCACAAGCCCCAGCCTCCCAGCGCATTTTCAAACAGTTCGCTCGCGAGGTGAACGCGGCTCTAGCCAAGCTCGAGGCCACACGCCCGCTCAGGTGGTCCCTATGTGCCATCACCTTCAACTTGACAGACCAGCTCAAATGTGCGGCCACTGCAGGCGCACTCCCTATGTTGTGCTCCCCAGTCATCAGCAATGTGCAAGTTACCAAGACTCTCATTGACGGTGGCGCAGGGCTCAATGTCCAATCCGTCGACATGTTAGACAACCTTCAAGTGCCCTATGAGCAGCTCCGGCAAACCAAGCCTTTCTCAGGAGTGACTGATGGTTCCACCACACCGATAGGGCAAGTCCGCTTGCCCGTCACCTTCGGCAAGCATGACAACTACCGCACCGAGCTCATCGACTTTGACATCACGCACATCTGCCTGCCATACAACGCCATCCTCGGGTATCCATCCCTGGCCAAGTTCATGGCAGTTATTCATCACGGCTACAACATTCTCAAGATGCCAGGAAGCAGAGGGATCATCACGGTCCCGTGTGAAGAGAGGGATGCGGTGTGCTCTCTTGAGCGTGCCTTTCAAGCTGCAGCAATCGACGACCCCGACAGCAGAAGTGAAGGCCCTCGGGATACGGTCCCCAAGAAGAAGTTGTCGCGCCGCGGATGACCTCAAGGAGATGGCGCTGCGTCAGGAGCCTCGTCAGGATCAGCGCCCGTTCCAGGGGCGCCTTCCTCCATCGCATAGGGAGGCGCGCCCGGCACCCTCCTCGGGCAGGGCTCGGGGGCTCTCTTCTGGAGGGCCTCAGACCTTTCCAACCTCACGAGGGAGGCGCTTGGGCACCACTTGGGAGCGTGCTTCATGGCATGCCTTCCTCAGGAGAGCATAGGGCAAGGAGTGCCCAACACCTAGGAGTTCATCACCAAGACCACCCAAGAACTGCAAGAAGCAAGAGCCATGCGCGGCAACAGCCGCTCACAGGGCACAGCACCCCATCCAGGTGAGGATGCCAGTGCGCTGCCTCTGGGCCGACGCCCTGTGGCGAGGCTCAACAGGGCCGCATCTCGTGAGAGTGCTTCCGCCATCACGTGCGGGCCGCTGTGAGGGCCCACCACACAGCTACATTTGCATGCCCTTCGGCTTGCCGAGCGTGGCGTCGGCCCATCAGCGCAACTTGCGGCAGGTCCTGGCGTCTCAGGAGGCCAGGATCCGCACCGTTCAGGACGAGATGGAGATGCTCCTCAGGGAACCTCCTGAGCCCCCAGAGCCTCCCGAGGCTCAGGGTCCCGGTGGCTCATGAGGAGTCATTCCTCCAACGCGTGGCTTCAGCTACATCAACTCTACGCCGTCTCTGAACCGGTGACACCTTCCAAGTTCGTTTAATTTGGGGCGCCCCTCGGGCTGCATTATTCCCGAGTCAAGACGGGTCCATCCCTGCGGCATGCATCCCTTTTGCTTAAGTCTGTAGCTTACCTTGCTGGGGGCGCCCCTCAGTCTGCATCATCCCCAAGCCGCTAGGGCCAGACCCAGTGGCATGTATCTTCCTGCATTCATCCAAGTCGATTTGCCCTTTATGCTTACCCCGCCAACGGCCATCTCCTGCTCGATTGCCGCCCGCTACAGGCCTGTTCACCCTATGCAATCCACTTGCACGTAAAAAGGGGGGCTCCTGAGCATCGCGACTCAGGAGCTCTTACTGGCTCTCCAGCCCTCACCCCTGGCCTTGACCATGGCATCGCGACCTGGCATAAGCGGCGGCTGAGCTCGCTCGAGGGTCGGGACCTGAGGACGTAGAGTGCTTGCATCCAACCGCTCTGCAGGAACGTACAATCACCAAGACTCAAGACCAGGCGCAACCCGCCTTGAGGTAGGGCCTCGTGAGTCCCGCGCTGGCTCACGAGTACCCAGATACACCTCGCAGCCCTGCCGTGCAAGCCATGTGTCAGGGCGGGGCTGTACACGCCCCGAGGGCTCCTCCTGGAGGGGGGGCCCCATCCCACGCCCAAGTGGAAGCACCATGCTCCGTGCTGGCTGATGACAGTGCCAAGGAGCGGCTATGCCCATGCACAAGCGGAAGCACTATGCTCCGTGCTGGTGATAAACAACTGAGGGTGACCCCACAGTCGTGCCAACCTCAGGGAGCCCAGAGCTCAACGACCAGCCTTACCGCAACGCCTCCCCTCGGGAAAGTCACGCATGGGGGCTGGGCACGGGGGCTGCACAGGGTCACACCCAAGCGCACGCCACATAACCAGGTCCCCCGGACCTGGGTATCGCGTGCCCCTCCCGAGGCCTCGGGGAGGGCAGGTACGAGATTGTTTGCACGTCAAAGGGGACTCCTGAGCATCACGACTCAGGAGCCTAACTGGTCACGTAGCCCCTCACTCCTTGGTCCGTCCTGGTCTCCGGTCGGCCCAATGGCGGTTGAGGTATGCGCGGGGCCGGGCTCTGCCGACGTAGAACAATAATCTATCCCAGCGAACTCTCCCTATATGTTGTTTGCGCGTCAAGGGGGACTCCTGAGCATCGCGACTCAGGAGCCTAACTGGTCACGTAGCCCCTCACTCCTTGGTCCGTCCTGGTCTCCGGTCGGCCCAATGGCGGTTGAGGTATGCTCGGGGCCGGGCTCTGCCGACGCAGAACGCAAAGCAAATAGGAAGGAAACCGCAAAATCTCGAAGAAAATATTACAAGCATATTGTCTTCATAATACCAAATAAAAGTCTAAACGCCTCCACAAGGCCTGTCACATGTCGCAGGAACGAAATGGGAAGAATGGCCGCGGGAAACCTCTAGGCGTCACCAACGCCTGCGGAAGGCGCTCACTCGTGATCGGCCTTGTCTTCACCACCAGCCGCGAGCTCGACGATGCCAGACAGAGGAGCGGATACAAAGCCGCGGAACCTCCGCAGCAAGGCACCCACCTGATCCCGCACAGCTGCAGCAGCTGCCACGTATTGATCTTCCGCCACCAGCTCTAGCAGCTCGTCAAGATGAGCGTTGGGATCGCGGAGGTGCAGATGGCTGAAGACCCGAGTCAGTGCAGCTGAAGACAGGACGCGAGCTTCCGCCTTTGCCATGGGAGCGAGGCCGTCGACGACCTCCTCAAGCGCCTTCACCACGACAAGAAGCAGTTGGGCAGGGCCGTCCTCGTCGGTGTCCAGAGGCTTCTCCAGGCCACGCTCGTAGAGCGTCTCCAGCGCCTCGCGTGACCTTCTCTCGAGATCGGCGAAGGCCACGCGATCTTCCGCTAGGACTCGCGCCTTGGCGTCAATATCGGCCTCCCTCGTCCTCATCTTCCGCTCCAGCTCCTCCAACCGGTGCGCTCGGCAGCTTGCTTCTTCCCCAGCTCCACCAGTTCAACATCTCGATTCTTGATGGCTTCCTCCCGGGCCTTCATCTCCTCCTCCTTCTCCTGGCGGCACCGCACCCATCCAGCGTGCTTGTCGCGCAGGCTCTGCAACTCGCTCTCCAGCTCTTGGCAGCGGTCACGGGCGTCCTTCAGCGCTGCTTCACGATCGGCTGCAGCGCTGGCGGCGCCTTGCTTGTCCTTCTCGGAAGCTGCAGCAGCTTGGCCCAACACCGCGCGAACTGTTAGATCAGAGTGGAGCCAGCCAGAGGCTAGTTCCAGATCGCCCGACCACCAGACACGGATCTGCGCTCAGATCCGCCTGCAGCTGGGTCATCTCCACAAGGGCACGCTCCAGGGCGGCGGCAAGAGCAGAAGGACCAGGGAGTGGAGATGCAGCGGAAGGAGGAAGCGACATCGTTACCAGGGCTTGGGAGACCGTGGGTTCCGGAGCGGCTGGGACTTTGTCAGCCGAGCCAAGCACCGGCACCACCGGAGCCAGGGGGACATGGGGGCTAACTCCACGCGGCGAGGCTCCTCTTGGCCTCGCGAGGACGACCGAACTAGGGAGACACGGGCGCTGCTGCCTCCTTTCCTTGCAGAGGGAGGCGCGGCCGCCGAATCCTCCTCCCTCTACTTCGTCGAAGGTGTCGGCTTGATCAACCAAGGGCAAGCATCAGGAAGCGACGAGTACAAGCATGGACAAAGCAAAGCTCAAGACACTTATCGATCCAATGCGGCCTGAGAAGCTTGAGGCCTGACAGCTGCGGGACCCGAGGGACAGGCGTTCTGACACCGGCGGCACCGGGCGGAGAGGAGGCGGAACCGGATCTAGCCCCAGGAGGTATCGGAACAGAGGCAGCACCTCGGGCCACCAACGATGACCTGCTCTTCGTCGGGATGGGAGGTTGCTCCCTCTCCCTTTGGCGGGCATCGGCATCAGCGTCATCAGGAAGGGCGCGGAGGATCTCGGCCTTGCTTAGTGGGGGGGTCTCCCCCAGCTCTTCCAGGGTCTTCTCCTCCTCCTCCTCCTCTTCTCCCTCTCCGTGGACTCACCAGAAGACACCTCCACCGGGTTCTGCGCCATGGGGGCTTCTGCAAGCGCTGGCGGCACCAGCCCGCGCGCATCAAAAGTTGGCCTGGAGGCGACAAACTCTTCCCAGTCTCTGCGCTTGAACAAGGGATGGAAGGCAATGATAGGGTACTCTTGGTTGTCCCCGACTATGAGGCGCAAGACGGCGTCCAATTCATCATCACGCAAGTCCCCCGGCCTCAGGCGGGTCTTGGTTTCCTTCTCGTCGAGCTCCCAAAGGGGGCGCGTGCGCGCCTGGAGCGGGGCAACCCGCAGCATCAAGAACTCCATCAGGAGCATCGCCCCCGTCACCTTGGCCGTCCTTGCACTGCCCGGCCTCAGATCGGTCATCATCTGCCCCAGCACCAGCGATGCCTGCTCGTCGATAAGCTCCGCCTTGGGCCACCCCCCGTTGGGAGGAGGCGCTGCTTTGGGCAACTCCAGACGCGGGTCAGCACGCTGAGCATCCATCATGACCCATTTGGATCGGATGTTGTCGGCCCTTTTCCCGGTGCTTGAGATCGAGTTGGCCTTGCCGCAGGCGACAAAATTAGCGCATCCAGTGATATGCTCGCCGGTGACACGAAGGAAGAAGAAATGGCGCAAGAGCGCCACGGACGGCATGACGCCCAGATACGCCTCGCAGTAGTAGGCAAAGATAGACACGAGGAGGACAGAGTTGGGATGGAGATGCAGCGCCTGCAGCCCGTAGTGGTCGAGGACTTCATGGAAGAAATCAGAGAAAGGAGGGACCAACCCGACGGTGATGCTGCTCGAGAAGAAGGGGAAGAAGGTGCTTACCTCAGGCTCTGGCTCGTCGGAGGCGAGCCGAAGCTCCGTCTTCCCCCACTCGTTGCCTTCGCCCGCTGTCAGTAGGCGCACGGAGACGAGGCTCTTCTCCGTGACGGTGGGCGTCTCGAGGGCCGGCTCATACCAAGCCGGCGTTGAGGAAGACTTGGCCTTTGCGCGATGCCATGGGCGGCAGAAGTAGAGCAAGGGTGGAGCAGATCTGGAGGAAGCAGGCGGCGAAGGGTGAGAAAGGGGATCTGGAGCAAGGCAAGGAAAAAGCAATGAAGGAAAGAACTTCCCGCGCCGGCCTTTGTCAGGGCGAGCAGTTGCCGAGGCAGCATGGGGAAGCGAAGACACCCACGTCCAATCAACCGCCACACATCGATCGAGGCCGCAGGATTTTGGGGCCCGCGGTGCTCCGAACTTGACCCTTGGCTTCGCCGTGAAGCCAAGCCCGAGCGCACCTTGGACCCGGGGGCTGGCGTTCTGGGAACGGGGGTCCCCAGACTTGCCTGCCTGCGGCCCATAGCGTGGCTAGGCAGTGGGCCGTACGGCCCATCTTCATCAATAAGGCGTCCAAGACATTCGCGAGGGTCCAAGCCTCGCGAGGTGGACGACGCAAGACTTACTCTGGAGTGGCCTAGCCAGGCGGGCTCACGAGGAGTGGAGATATCAAGGCGGGGCAAACCTCACGAGGCACTCGTGACGTAAGCCATGACGAACGGCGCCAGGCGGGTGCCAGGCGGGCGTGAGTGCGCACATCAGACGAAGAGTACCAAGGCATCAGGCAAAGGTTTCCATATTGGTGCAACAAGACCAAGACCAGGAGGAAGGCAAGGCGGAGGTAACCACGGAGCCCAAGACGGCGTCACCCCAGGGCCTTTTCGCAGGCGAAGACCGCTTTTGTCAGGATAGCTTGTACTAGTTGTCCCCCTTCAAATTTGCCCGCCGTTGTTGGCTCCCTTCCCGCTCAACATTTGGGAAGAGGACCAAGGCCTATATAAGTAGATCTAGCCACCACTATAGAGGGGATCGAATCCAATCTGCTCCGAGCTCGACCCAACAGATCGAGAGCCTAGTCGCAAGAACACCTCAACCTCAGGAGGCTGTTCTACCCTTGTATTGTTCACCATCAGCCCAAGAGGCAATCCACCACCACCACACTGGAGTAGGTTATTACACCACAACGGTGGCCCGAACCAGTATAAACCTCGTGTCTCTTTCTGTGTTGTGAGTTCGTCGAGTTCGTCCGCAAGATCTTAGCGAGCTAGAGCATAGACCGGTAGGAGGGAAAGATTTCGCGCGCACCCCAGTGTTCGAACCTTAAGGGTTTGCCGGAACCCCACATCCGACAGTCCTGCGAGATGGTTAGGCAACCTGCGCCGAACGAATCTCCTGAGGTTATCGCATGAAAGAGCCAAGCACTAACGACCCCAGGAGGTGACGTGAACGGGACCGGCCCGCTAGACAGAGCTCAGCCATTGGATTTATCGATGTTGCAGGGATGGACCCGAGCACAGACGCCGTGCCTATCCTTCTTATGCGAAGGATCCTGAAGAAAGACGATCGGCGCGCAGCTCCCGTGGTGGGTGATAATCAAGCAGGTGATAACCATGGACAGCTTATGCATGGAAAGCGAACTAGCTTAGGATAAATGCACGAATGATACATGCCACTGGGACGGTCCCGAGCAGCCTGGGGATGATGCAGCCCGAGGGGCGCCCCCAGCAGGGTAGGCTAAAGATGTAAAAGGATACATGCCGCAGGGACAGGCCCATGCGGCCTAGGAATGATGCAGCCCGGGGGGTGCTCCCAGCTAAATAAACTTGGAAAATGTCACCTGGTTCCGTTGTCGAAGGGATGTTGGGGTAGCTGAGGATGCGTGGCGAAGGGGTTGCTCCTCACGAGCCACCAGGGCCCTGAGCCTCGGAGGCTCGGGGTCAGGCGGTTCCTCGAGGACCGTCTCCATCTCCGCCAGGACTGCGTGATGTTCGGCCTCTGAGCCGCCGGGGCGCTCTGTGGGATTCTTGTTGGAAGGCGGCTGCCATGCTCGGCAGGCCGAATGGCATGCGAACATAGCTGTGAGGTGATCCCTCGCAACGTCCCACGCGCGAAGGACAGTAGAGCTCCTAAGATGCGGTCCTGTTGAGCCCTGGGATGTCAATGCAGACGTGCAGCCCGCCATCCTCGCCTGGATGGGGAGCCACGCCAGGTGGGCGGCGATCCCCGCGCATAGCCCTCGCATCCTGCAGCTCCTGAGTGGTCTTGGCGATGAACTCCTGAGCGCCGGGCGCTCCTTGCCCGGTGTCCTCCTGAGGGAAACATGCCGCAAAGCACGCCTCCACGTGGAGCCCGAGCGCCTCCCTCGTGACGTGGGCTAGGTCTGAGGCCCTCCAGAAGAGAGCCCCCGAGACTTGCCCGAGGAGGGCGCTGGGCGCGCCTTCCTATGTGAGGGAGGGAGGCGCCCCAGGCGCGGGGCGCCGGTCCTGATGTGGCACCGCTAGAGGCGCCACTCCCCTGAGGCCCTGTGCGGAGTAGTTGCTTCTTCTTCTTGGGGATGGCCTCAGGAGGGTACTGCGCACCATCATTGTCGGGGTCTTCGATTGCTGCAGCTTGGAACGAGCGCTCGAGGGAGCACACCGCATCTATTTCTTTGCAGGGGACTGTGATGATCCCGCCGCTTCCTGGCATCTTGAGGATGTTGTAGCCGTGGTGGGTCACTGCCATGAACTTGGCCAGGGCCGGATACCCAAGGATGGCATTGTACGCCAGACGGATGTGAGCGATGTCGAAGTCGATGAGCTCGGTGTGGTAGTTGTCGCGCTGTCCGAAGGTGACAGGGAGGCGGACCTGCCCTATCGGGGTGGTGGAGCCGTCCGTCACTCCTGAAAAGGGCTTGGTGGGCTGAAGCTGATTGTACGACACTTGAAGGCTGTCGAATGTCTCAACGGACAGGACATTGAGCCGTGCGCCGTCGTCAATGAGGGTCTTGGTGACTTGTACGTTGCTGATGACGGGTGAGCAGAGCATGGGGAGGGCGCCAGCGGTGGCCGCGCACTTGAGCTGGTCCGCCGAGCTGAAAGTGATGGTGCACTTGGACCACCTAAGAGGGCACGTGGCCTTGAGCCTGGGAAGGGCTACATTCACCTCGCGAGATAACTACTTGAAGATGCGCTGGGATGCTGGGGCTTGGGCTCCGCCGAAGATGCAGGTGATGGCGCACGGCTCCTGGAAGCCCCCAGCCCCCTCGTCCTAATGGTGGTCATCATTCCTTCTTGGCAGTGGCGGCAGTGGAGGAAGACCAGCGTTGCCCTGAGGGCGGTCCTCGCGAGGCTGATCTCTCCAGGCGGCCTCACGAGGCTGGTCTTGCCAGCGGTCCTCGCGAGGCTGGTCGCGCCACTCCTGGCGGGGGCCGTGATCGTCCCAGCGTCCTCCACCTCGTTCTCCTCCTCGACCGTAGCCCCTGTCATTGTGCTCGGGGCACCAACCAAAGAGTCCATCTCAAATGGCCTTGAGGTCTTGACAGTTGTTGGTGTTGTGGCTGTGTATGTTGTGGAAGGCGCAGAACGATCGGCTGCTTTTGGACGACTCGGGGTGGTCCCTGCCGCGCTTCGTATCCGGCTCCGCCGCGAGCATGACTACTCCCTTGCGCTTCATGTCTTTGGCCTTGGCTTTCTTCTCCTCCGGGTCGGTAGCTGGGAGCTTGAGGATGGAAAGGCGCCCCTCCTCAGCTCGTGCACACTTGGTCGCCAGGTTGAACAGCTCCAAAGTCGTGCACAACTCCTCATGGATGGCGAGCTCTTCCTTCATCTTGACGTCACGGACGCCATCAGAAAACGCGGAGATGATGGCCTCATCCGTCACCTTGGGTGATGCGAAGCATCCTTCCATCATCCCCATGGACTCTACACCAACACATCAAGCCCCACGTAGACCTATGACAAGAGCTAGAGCACGTGCTTTGGAAACCGAGGTGAACTCCTGCCTACTTAACTTGCATACGGACACAAATTGAACAATGTTGCTATCTCACCATGTGCTATGCCTCCTTAGGTATGAAGAGGAACATCACCAAGGCGCTCCGGAGCATCACCAAGGAGAGGGAGGACCACCCCGAGGCCACGAGAACCAAGAAGAAGGGCTACAGCAGCTGCACAGGAAGCTCCAGGCGACCCCGTCCGCACGGGCCCCCGAGACCCCGTGCGCACGGGCTACTCAGGAAGTTCTTGTTGGAGCACCCGTGTGCATCGGGCTGTACCGTCTTGCGGGGCCCCGATGCACGGGCCCAACTTACCCGTGCAAGACGGGCCTCCCAGGATGGATGGCTGAGATTGCATCTTCGCCCCCCCCCCTTCATCTCCTTCGACCCCTAGGCTATATATTCCGTACCCAAGACCATGTTTAGGGTTAGCAAAGTATTAGATGAGATATTTGTGAGCTTTTCTCCTTTCTACCTTCCCTTGTGGAATCAAGACCCCCTAGGGAAGAATCCTTGTAGATTTCAAGACCTCCTCAAGGAGAAGACTATCATCAAGCCCCCATCTCCTTTGGATATGGGATGAACTTTGCCATTGTATCTTTCCTTTGATTGTGTTTGTGACTTGTGGATCTTCTGTTGTTACTCTAGTGGATGTGTAATCGGGAATTGTTGGAGTGATTTCCTCTTTGTGTTCTTGTTGTGTTCTTGTTGTTTCTCTCCTTTTCCCCATCCAAGTGTGAAAAGATCCCACCTAGGGTTTCACCCTACATCATCTTGGTATCATGAACCACGTTGATTCACATCTTGGAGTCCCTACCTTCCACTTTCTAGCTTGATTTCGTTGTTTTTCGTCCTAAACCGAAAATCCCCACCAAAAATAGCCCCAACATTTTTCTTGCAATTTGTTTGATCTTGTGAGATTTGGTTGTTTTGATCCACGAATTTGGTGTTTGGCAAGTGGATCTCCCCCCCCCCCCACCACCATCTTCCCCACCCACCAAATCCCCGATTTTGCCCCAAAACTTGAAAATCCCCACGGATCACGGCGTGTTCATCTGCTCCCAGAACACCCCGTGCGCACGGGCCCTCGAGACCCCGTGCACACGGGACCCCGTGCACACGGGCCTCACTTACCCCGTGCGCACGGGCTATCCAGGGACTTCGGCCATTTCTGTTTTTCTCCATTGACTTCCACACCACCACTCGGGTTCTTCCGCACTATTTCTCGTGGTTGTTTGAGTTTCGGACCGCGGTTGGTGTTTCGGCTACTTAGGCGCATTTGGACATCATCATCGCCGCCACTCGACCATCAACTCGGACACCACTCCGGCTTCAACAACTCCACTACTACATAAGCAAGGACGGTAACCTCGACGATATCTTGTACCCTTTACCCATTAACTTGATAGCTTCGAGCCCTTTTGCGTAGCTTACCCATTGAGACTAGCTTGTTGAGTATTGCCGGGCCACGCCTTAGTGCACCATTTAGTGTTCCGTCCATCCCGTGCATTTACTACTTGTTATCTCATTGTGTGGCTCATATATCAAGCTCCGTGGCATAGTAAAAAAAAAAGCTTTTCAGCAAAAGAGAAGATAAGCAAAGAGCTTATAAGCAATAGCATCGAGCCACTTAGCATACGTGCATCATCTTTGTCACCACATACATAAGCATACCTGGGATAGTGAGACGAGCGGTTTCTCTATTAGGTTGGTGCACTAGCGTATCTAGCCCATTAGTGCAATCGAGCTAGCGTCTCTCTAGTATCCGTACGACAAGAGCTTTTCCCGTGGTTCGACATCTTCGAGCTTACTCTTGGTTGTGCGGATCCCATTTATCTTCCGTGTGTGTGTTCCTCATGTTATCTTTGGAGGTTGATCTATTTGCCTTACTTGCCATTTGTGAATCTTCTCAACTTTATCAACATCTTGACTAACATTTGCTTGAAATTTTTGCCACCATCCTAACCGAGCTCCTCCATAGACCATTTACTTGTAGGTGTGAGAAACAATTCGGTACCAATTCCCTATTGTAACATCACGTGGGATCGTACTTGTTGCATCCACAATCTTGGAAAAGGTAACTTTGGTTTTGTTCTCTCATTTTCCTACTCACCACCACTTTCATATGATGGATAGGCCAAGTACCTCTACCAACCCACTCTTCATCGAGCAAGACGATGACATGTCATCATTCGTCACCAAGAGCCACCTATTTGGTGCACAACGAGCGCTACATCAAGAGAAACAAGCAATGAACGACCGCATCGACAACCTCGCCACCGAACTTGCGAATCTCCGAGCAACGTACACGGGACTACTTCGACAACAAGCTCGCCGCACACAAGCAAGAGAACGATGCAAGAATGGACGAGATCCGTTCTTTGTTGGTCAACCGGCCTCCTTCAACTTCTTCCTACTCAAGACGGATCCACTCAAGTCGACACTCTGACGACACCTTCTCCGGCTCAAGTACACCGTCATCGAACACTCTTCGACGAGCCGCGCGTCAAGACCGTCATGCATCTCGAAACCCGCTACACGTCAAGCATTCACAAGAGCAAGTCGATGAGCAAGTTCCTCGTCCTCGTTCAAACCAAGATGCTTTTGCTCAACCTCAAGAACGACAACGACTACGGCGCCAAGAGGAAGAACGAGCGCGTCTACACCAAGAAGAACAAGACGCCGAGGCTCAACGTCTTCAACAACAACAACGAGAAGCGCAAGCTCTTGACGCACAACGTGCCCTTCAAGAATCAAGTCGAGCCATCGCCAACCGCAATCGTGAATGGCGCAATCAAGAGGAAGCCCTTCAAGAAGAAATCCACAAGCGGAACTACCAACCCCACGTGCAACGTCAAGTTCCTCAAGCTACTCCCCAAGCTCGTCAAGATCCACCTCAACCTCAAGTTCAACAAGAGCAAGTGGATCATGGACATCCTCCACGCCAAGAGTGACATCTCGAGGAACGAGCATTTGAGAACCTTCCTCCACGGCAAGAGCGACATCAAAACCGCTACTTCGACGAAGAACTCCGCTTCTGACAAGCTAAAGTTCACCATGCCCAAGTTCAATGGAAGCAATGACCCCGAAGAGTACCTCTCATGGGATTGAAGGTTGACAAAATCTTCCGGTTGCACAACTACGATGAAGAGAAGAAGATCGCTATGGCATCACTCGAGTTCCAAGACTACGTTCTCATTTGGTGGGAACAAGTGATTGAACGACGACGTACAAGATGCGAGCCACCAATCACAACTTGGACGGCGATGAAGGATGTCATGAGAGCTCGTTTCGTGCCTACACACTACAATCGTGATCTCTTCAAGAAGTTGCAACTCTTCAAACAAGGCATAAAGATGGTGGAAGAATACTACCAAGAAATGGAGATTGCCATGATTCGAGCCAATGTCAAGGAAGACGACGAGCAAACAATGGCACGCTTCTTGAACGGCCTCAACCATCCAATCAAGCGGATTGCCGACTTCCAACCATACACAAACCTCCTCGAGCTAGTTCATCAGCGACCAAGGCCGGCGACAAGTCCAAGATGACTTCAAATATGCCAAGTACTGGCCCAAGACCCACGGCTCCTCTTCTCAAGCTCCCGCGACTCGGCAACTCCTACATCAACTCGAGCTTCACCAAGTACCGGCGACAAGTCAAGCTACAAGAAAACCTCGACAAGTTCAAGTCGTCCTCCTCCTACTACAAGCAACTTCAAGCCGCGTGCTTCATCATCCACTCCGACCGATGAGACCGTCAAGACAAGCTCCTTCAAATGTTTTACTTGCGGCGGCCGAGGCCACAAGTCTTATGAATGCACCAACAAGCGCACTATGATCCTCAACGACGATGGTACCTACGACTATGAGTGATGAGGAGATGGAAGCTCTTGAGCAAGTGGCCATGCACCGGCAAGTGAACGAGGATGAAGATGATAGAGTCTTTTTTGATGAGGATTCGAGCCCCGCTCTCGTTGTCTCCAAGGTCTTGACTCTTCATCATCTACAAGAAGAAGACCAACGATGCCACATCTTCCACACAAAGGCCGGCATCAATGGAAGGTCCGTCAAGGTCATCATCGATGGAGGTAGTTGCCACAACTTGGCAAGTGAAGAACTATGCTCCAAGCTTCAATTGGTCAAGAGGAAGCACCTGCACCCCTACAAGGTTCAATGGCTAAGCGACTCCCAAGACTATACGAATCGAGCATACGGTCCAAGTCTCCTTCAAAATTGGTGCATATGAGGACACTTTGGAGTGTGATGTGGTCCCAATGACCGTTTGCCACCTCCTTCTTGGTCGACCATGGCAATTCGACCATGGAAATTCGACCGTGGTGTCATCCACAATGGGCGTACCAATCACTATAGCTTCAAGATGAAAGGGAAGGAGTATGTGCTACGACCTATGTCTCCTAGTCAAGTGATAGCCGACAAGCAAGCCACCCATCATGGAGAGAAGAGTGAGAAAGTGATCCACCCAAAAGTGAGTGAGAGCCACAAGCCAAACTTGAGCACCTCTTCGCCTAGAGAGAAAAACCTCATCCTCTTTGCCACCAAAAGTGAGATAAGAGAAGTGTGTGAGAACCCATCAAGTGTGATACACTTTGTCCTTGTGTGAAAGGATGGAGAACCACCAACTAACACCTCTCATGAGCTACCTTTAGTGTTTCAATCTCTTTTGCAGGAATTTCAAGATGTTTTTCCTGATGAGCTACCTCCGAGTCTACCTCCTCTACGAGGCATTGAGCATCGAATCGACCTCATCTCTGGAGCACCACTCCCAAACAAAGCTCCATACCGTGTCAACCCCGAAGAAACTAAGGAGATCCAACGGCAAGTACAACAACTCATCGACAACGGTCATGTACGTGAAATCTTAAGCCCTTGTGCCGTTCCCGTTATACTTGTGCCTAAGCAAGATGGAACTTTCCGTTTGTGTTCCGATTGTAGACCTATAAATGCTATCACCGTTCGCTATAGGCATCCCATTCCTCGCTTAGATGATATGCTTGATGAACTTAGTGGAGCCAACTTTTCTCCAAAATTGATCTTAAAAGTGGCTATTATCAAATCCGCATTCAAGAGGGTGATGAATGGAAAACTGCTTTCAAAACCAAATTTGGCTTATATGAGTGGTTAGTGATGCCTATGGGTCTATCGGAGGCTCCCGGTACTTTCATGCGCCTTATGCATTATGTGCTTCGCCCTTATATTGGTGTCTTTGTTGTGTTTAGCAAAACCATGAATGAGCATCTTAATCATGTTAGGGCTGTTTTGCAAACCCTTTGCAAGGAACGTCTTTATGCAAACATGAAAAAATGCACGTTTGGTGTTGACAAAGTGGTTTTGTTGGGTTTTGTTGTCTCTTCCAAGGGTGTCCATGTTGATGAAGCTAAAATTGAAGCAATTAAAACTTGGCCCCAACCCACCAATTTGCAACAAGTGCGTAGCTTTCTTGGTCTTGCGGGTTTTTATAAATAAACCGTGAAAGATTTTAGCACTATTGCCGCTCCTTTGCATGCTTTGAGTAAGAAGAATACTCCTTTTGTTTGGGGATCTTTGCAATCCACCGCTTTTGATGAGCTCAAGTCTTTGCTTACTCATGCTCCGATTCTTGCTTTGCCCAACTTTGAGAAAACTTTTGAGGTTCATTGTGATGCAAGTGGTACCGGAAGTGGCGGAGTCTTGATGCAAGAAAAACGAGCCATTGCATATTTTAGTGAAAAACTCTCCGGTGCTCAACTTAACTATCCCATCTATGACAAAGAATTGCATGCGTTAGTGCGTGTGCTACATGTTTGGGAACATTATCTTAGACCTCATGATTTTGTCATCCATACCGATCATGAAACACTTAAGTACTTAAAAGGCCAAACTAAGTTGAACAAGCGTCATGCCAAATGGAGTAAATTTATTGAATCTTTCCCCTATGTCATCAAGTACATTAAGGGTAAGGAAAATGTAGTTGCGGATGCACTTTCACGCATATGCACACTTGTCACTAAACTTGAGTTGAATGTTATTGGCTTTGAGCACATAAAAGACTTGTATGCTAATGATTCATCTTTTGCGACTCCTTATGCTAAATGTTTGATGCATACATCTTGGGAACACTATTACATCAAGGATGGTTATCTAATGACAGCTAACAAACTATGCATTCCCGAGTCTTCTCTTCGTTTGCTCCTTTTTCAAGAGGCTCATGGAGGCGGACTCATGGCACACTTTGGACGTGACAAGACATTCGCCACGCTCTCCAAGAACTACTTTTGGCCCAAGATGTTCCACGACGTCCAACGCTTCACCAACCGATGATCTACATGTTGCAAAGCTAAGTCTAAAGCTCAATCTCATGGTCTTTACATGCCTGTTCCTATTCCCTATCAACCTTGGGAAGATATTAGCATGGATTTTGTACTTGGTTTGCCTAGAACTCAAAATGGAAAGGATTCCGTGTTTGTTGTTGTGGATAGATTTTCTAAGATGGCACATTTCATTCCTTGCAACAAGATAGACGATGCTTCACATGTTGCAAATCTCTTTTCTAGGGAAATCTTGCGCCTCCATGGAGTACCTAAGACAATCGTCTCCGATCGTGACGTCAAGTTCTTGAGTTACTTTTGGAAGACCCTATGCACCAAGCTCGGAATCAAGCTCTTGTTCTCATCCGCATACCATCCTGAAACCGACGGCCAGACAGAGGTGACGAACCGGACACTCTCCACTCTATTTCGCGTGTTGATTAAGAAGAACATTAAGGAGTGGGAGGAGTGTCTACCCATCGCCGAGTACGCCTACAACCGTGCAAGACATTCGACTACCGGCAAGTCCCCCTTCGAGGTCGTCTACGGCTTCAACCCGTTGTCCCCATTGGACATTCTACCTCTTCCTCTACAAGAGCTCACCAACATGGATGCGAGTGCACGAGCAAGCTACATCAAGAAGATGCATGAGTATAAAAGGCACATCATCGAGCGCCAAGTACAACGACTAGCGACCAGGCTCAACGTCGACAAGAAACCCATGGTCTTCAACATTGGTGATCTAGTGTGGCTGCACCTTCGCAAGGACCGCTTCCCCAACGAACGCAAGTCCAAGCTTCTACCTCGAGCCGATGGACCTTTAAAGGTGCTAGCACGCTACAACGACAACGCCTACAAGATCGACCTACCACGGGCCAAGTACAATGTGAGCGACATCTTCAACATCAAAGACCTCACGCCATACCATGGAGATGAAGCTTTTGATCTGAGGTCGGATCTCTCCCAAGGGAGGGGAGATGATGCGGAGCATCCTTCCATCATCCCCATGGACTCTACACCAACACATCAAGCCCCACGTAGACCTATGACAAGAGCTAGAGCACGTACTTTGGAAACCGAGGTGAACTCCTTCCTAATTAACTTGCATATGGACACAAATGGAACAATGTTGCTATCTCACCAAAATGTGCTATGCCTCCTTAGGTATGAAGAGGAACATCACCAAGGCGCTCCGGAGCATCACCAAGGAGAGGGAGGACCATCCCGAGGCCACGAGAACCAATAAGAAGGGCTACAACAGCTGCACAGGAAGCTCCAGGTGACCCCGTGCGCACGGGCTACTCACGGAGTTTGCCCTGGAGCACCCCGTGCGCACGGGCCCAACTTACCCCGTGCGCACGGGCCTCCCAGGATGGCTGGCTGAGATTGCATCTTCGGCCCCCCCTTCATCTCCTTCGACCCCTAGGCTATATATTCCGTACCCAAGACCATGTTTAGGGTTAGCAAAGTATTAGATGAGACATTTTTTAGCTTTGCTCCTTTCTACCTTCCCTTGTGGAATCAAGACCCCCTAGGGAAGAATCCTTGTGGATTTCAAGACCTCCTCAAGGAGAAGACTATCATCAAGCCCCCATCTCCTTTGGATTTGGGATGAACTTTGCCATTGTATCTTTCCTTTGATTGTGTTTGTGACTTGTGGATCTTGTGTTGTTACTCTAGTGGATGTGTAATCGGGAATTGTTGGAGTGATTTCCTCTTTGCGTTCTTGTTGTGTTCTTGTTGTTTCTCTCCTTTTCCCCCTCCAAGTGTGAAAAGATCCCACCTAGGGTTTCACCCTACATCATTGGGGATCTTGAGATGAACGCTATTGAAGTGCTGGATGTACTTCTGCAGGGTCTCTCCTGGCTGCTGCTTGATGCGGCGTAGGTCACCCGCGGCCGGAGGGCAGTCGCGAGTGCCCTGGAAGTTGGCGAGGAAGCGGTCGCGCATCTCATCCCAGGAGGAGATTGAGCCCGGGGGAAGGTTCAGGAGCCACGAGCGAGCGCCGTCCTTGAGTGCCATGGGGAACCAGTTCACCATGACTTAGTCGTCCCCGTTGGCCGCCTCGATGCTCAGCTCGCAGAGCTGCAAGAACTCCGCAGAGTCGGGGGTGCCGTCGTAGCGAGGAGGCAGGTCTGGCTTGAACTTGCCCGGCCAGACGATGCTACGCAGCTCCGGAGTGAAGGTGCGGCAGCCTGCTGTGGCCACCGGGGCCCTTTGCAGAGGCGGAGCCTGCTCTTGATGTCCGTGCACCGCCACTGCAGGCGGCACGCGGTCTTGTCGTGGTGGCGCTGGGAGCACGGGAGCATTCTCTTGCGGCCGGGGAACTTCTTGGCAGCTTCCTTCTTCTCACGCGGGCGCCCGACGCAGTGGGTTGCACCGGGGGCCGCGCGCCTTGGAGCAGAGGTGGTGGAGGCGCTCCGTGAGCCACGTCGCCCGCTACTGGCGGAGGGTGAGGCAGTGAGAGGGATGGCGCGGGGGAGCCCCCTGTGGCGCTGACAAGCTCGGCGATGCGGTCCAGCCAATCCTCGTAGAGGTCATCGACGGGGCGGTAGCACAGGAGCTCGCGTGCCATGAGCAGCGCAGCCTGCGCGTCTGTAGGTGCACGACGTGCGTGGGACGATGAGCCGGCCGGAGTCAGCGAGGGGGTGGAAGTGCGGTCGTCTCGCCGCACCGAGGGGTGCAGCGAGGACGCTTGCTGCTCGTTTCTGGCCGGCCGGTGGCGGCGTCGGCGGTGGGCGACGGGGAATGAAGGGGACGCCCACCGACAGGGGCTGTCTGAGCGACGTGGGCGGCGAGGGCGGCCCGACGGTCAGCGCGGGCTCGATGAGCGTCCGCCATGGATGTGACGAAGCGATGGGACGCGGATCGGCGGAAGGAAAGCTTTGGCGCACCCCTACTTGGCGCGCCAAATGTTGGATTACGGGTTCCGGCAAAACCCTTGAGGTTCGAACACTGGGGTGCGCACGAAGATCTCTCCTCCCTCTAGTTCTCACCCTCACCGCAATCTCAAGGCTCAGCACGTCGAGCCCACATAACAAGAGACACAAGTTCTATACCAGTTCGGGCCACCGATGTGGTGTAATACCCTACTCTAGTGTGGTGTGGTGGATTGCCTCTTGGGCTGAGGATGAACAGCTACAAGGGAAGAACAGCCTCGTGAGGAGAGGTGTTCTGGTGCTTGGTGAGCTTGCATGGTTGAGGGTGAGCAGAATGATCCGTCCCTTGCTAGGATGGCGGCTAGCCCTATTTATAGAGGCCCTGGTCCTGTTCCCAAATATTGAGCGGGAAGGGATGCCACAACGGCCAAATTCAAAGGGAGACAACTAGTATAAGTTATCCTGACTAAAGGTGGTCTTCGCCTGCCAAAGGCTCTAGTGGTGACGCCATCTTGGGCTCCATGGTGACCTCCGTCCTGCCGTCCTGCTGGTCTTGGTCTTGTTGCACTGATATGGAAACCTTTGTCTGATGCCTCGGGACTTCTCGCCTGCGCTTGCCTCTTTAGCACCAAAGAGGAAACGAGGACACTGCACGCGCCGGCGCCCGCCTGGCCTTGGCCATCATGGCTTGCGTCACAGGAACCTCGCGAGGTGGCCCTTGCCTTGATCTCTCTGCCCCTCGCGAGCCAGCCTGGTGAGGCTATGATACGTCTCCAACGTATCTATAATTTTTGATTGCTCCATGCTATATTATCTACTGTTTTGGACCATATTGGGCTTTATTTTCCACTTTTATTTTACTTTTGGGACAAACCTATTAACCGGAGGCCCAGCCAAGAATTGCGGTTTTTTTTGCCTATTTCAGTGTTTCAAAGAAACGGAATATCAAACGGAGTCCAAACGGAATGAAACCTTCGGGAACGTGATTTTCTCATCAGATACGATCCAGGAGACTTGGACCCTTGGTCAAGAAAGGAGGGAGGCGGCCACGAGGGTGGAGGCCCCTGAAGCTCCACCGATGTACTCCTTCCTCCTATATATACCTACGTACCCCAACAGATTAGATACGGAGCCAAAAACCTAATTCCACCGCCGCAACTTTCTGTATCCACGAGATCCCATCTTGGGGCCTGTTCCGGACCTCCGCCGGAAGGGGAATCCACCACGGAGGGCTTCTACATCATCATCATAGCCTCTCCGATGAAGTGTGAGTATTCTTCTTCAAATCTTCGGGTCCATAGTTAGTAGCTAGATGGCTTCTTCTCTCTTTTTGGATCCCAATACAATGTTCTCCCCTCTCTCGTGGAGATCTATTCGATGTAATCTTCTTTTTGCGGTGTGTTTGTTGAGATCGATGAATTGTGGGTTTATGATCAAGATTATCTATGAGAAATATTTGAATCTTCTCTGAATTCTTTTATGTATGATTGGTTATCTTTGCAAGTCTCTTCGAATTATCCGTTTGGTTTGGCCAACTAGATTGATAGTTCTTGCAATGGGAGAAGTGCTTAGCTTTGGGTTCAATCTTGCGGTGTCCTTTCCCAGTGACAGTAGGGGCAGCAAGGCACGTATTGTATTGTTGCCATCGAGGATAACAAGATGGGGTTTTTATCATATTGCATGAATTTATCCCTCTACATCATGTCATCTTGCTTAAGGTGTTACTCTGTTTTCATTAACTTAATACTCTAGATGCATGTTGGATAGCGGTCGATGAGTGGAGTAATAGTAGTAGATGCAAAAGTGTGAGTCGGTCTACTTGTTTCGGACGTGATGCCTATATACATGATCATACCTAGATACTCTCATAACTATGCTCAATTCTGTCAATTGATCAACAGTAATTCGTTCACCCACCGTAAAATACTTATGCTCTTGAGAGAAGCCACTAGTGAAATCTATGGCCCCCGGGCCTATTCTCATCATATTAATCTTCCTACGCTTTATTATTGGTTTGCTTTTTTACTTTGCCTTTTATTTTACTTTGCATCTTTATACCAAAAATACCAAAAATATTATTTATCATCTCTATTAGATCTCACTTTCGTAAGTGACCCTGAAGGGATTGACATCCCCTAATCGCGTTGGTTGCGTTGAGCTATTTGTTTTGTGTAGGTATGAGGGACTTGCGCGTGGCCACCTACTGGATTGATACCTTGGTTCTCAAAAACTGAGGTAAATACTTATGCTACTCTGCTGCATCATCCTCTCCTCTTCGGGGAAAACCAACGCAAGCTCAAGACGTAGCAAGAAGGATTTGCGCCCGCTGTCGGGGAGTCTATGCAAAAGTCAACATACCAAGTACCCATCACAATCCCTTATCTCCCGCATTACCTTATTTGCCATTTGCCTCTCGTTTTCCTCTCCCACTTCACCCTTGCCGTTTTATTCGCCCTCTCTTTTCCGTTTGCCTTTTTCTCGCTTGCTTTTTGTTTGCTCGTGTGTTAGTTTGCTTGTTTGTCGCGATGGCTCAAGATAATACCAAATTGTGTGACTTTACCAATACCAACAATAATGATTTCCTTAGCACTCCGATTTCTCCTCTTACCAATACTGAATCTTGTGAAATTAATACAGCTTTGTTGAATCTTGTCATGAAAGATCAATTCGCCGGCCTTCCCAGTGAAGATGCCGCTACTCATCTAAATAGCTTCGTTGATTTGTGTGATATGCAAAAGAAGAAAGATGTTGATAATGATATTGTTAAATTGAAGCTATTTCCTTTTTCGCTTAGAGATCGTGCTAAAGCTTGGTTTTCGTCCTTGCCTAAAAACAGTATTGATTCTTGGAACAAGTGCAACGATGCTTTTATCTCTAAGTATTTTCCTCCCGCTAAGATCATCTCTCTTAGAAACGATATTATGAATTTTAAGCAACTTGATCATGAACATGTTGCACAAGCTTGGGAGAGGATGAAACTAATGATACGTAATTGCCCTACTCATGGTTTGAATTTGTGGATGATTATACAAAAAAATTATGTCGGATTGAATTTTGCTTCTAGAAACCTTTTGGATTCGGCTGCGGGAGGCACTTTTATGGAAATCACTTTAGGAGATGCTACTAAACTCCTAGATAATATTATGGTTAATTATCTCAATGGCACATTGAAAGATCTACTAATAAAAAAGTGCATGCGATAGAAGAAATTGATGTTTTGAGTGGAAAGATGGATGAACTTATGAAATTATTTGCTAATAAGAGTGTTTCTTCTGATCCTAATGATATGCCTTTGTCTACACTGATGAACATGCCGGATAAGACCAAGGATGGGCCGAAGGCAAGAAAAGACTTGCAAGATTTGAAAATCAGGGAAGATCTGCACATGCCGCCCCGTAAAATGTCAGACGAGACAGAGACGGAGACAGAGGCACGGGAGAAGAAGGGCAAGAAAATAAAGAAAGAGGATTATTGCCCCCTTCTTGCTTCACCTTAAGTCGGTGAGATCAATCAATTCTTTAAGTGCCTTCTTTGGAGTCAAAGTTAGTTCCTTCATCGTGGCAAGATAAGCAGATATCTAGGCACGGACAAGAAAAGGTTCAGCGGGATGAAGTCTCATGACTGTCATGTGATGATGACGCAGATACTACCTGTTGCCCTTAGAGGGATAATGGACAAGCACGTCCGTGACACGCTTATTGGTCTCTGCAAGTTTTTCTACATCATCTCTCGAAAGTCGATTAGTGTGAAGCAGCTCTGAAGGCTACAGGAAGAGATCGTTGTGATACTGAATGAGCTTGAGATGTACTTCCCGCCCGCGTTCTTTGACGTGATGGTGCATCTGTGTGTCCATATTGTGGATGACATAATAGACTTGGGGCCGTCATTTCTGCACAACATGATGCCGTTTGAGAGGATGAATGGGATCATCAAAGGATTCGTTTCGTAACATGTCCCATCCGGATGGAAGCATCGTCAGGCTATGTGACACAAGAGTGCATCTCTTTCTGTGAGAATTTTCTATATGGCGCAGACCAGCTGCCTGGTGTTAGTGTTGGTTTGCCCGTTAACAAGCACGATGGGAGGCTCGAAGGAGATGGTCACTACAACGGTCGCAGGGAACTGTACGTGGCATACTCAGATCGACGCGACGACTTTGACAGAGCAAACTTGGTAGTGCTACAACACCTAGACGAGGTAGATCCTTCCGTGGCACTGCACAAAGAAATTATCGCAAAGAAGTATCGTGACCGGGGGGTATGCAGGACGGACGCCGATGTTACTAGAGAGCACAACTCCACTTTCCTGCATTGGTTCAAAGAGCATATTATTGCTAATCCCCCAGAGGAGGGCTGTAAGGACGGATTGCTCATATACGCCTTAGCACATGGCCCCTTGCCCAACCTCGTAACCTATCAGGCATATGATATCAACGGATACACGTTCTACACGGAGGCCAAAGATATGGACAGTGATGATCGTAACTTCGGGGTGACGATGGAATGCATGACCGGCAGCGACAACGGCGCAACTGAACGATTTTATGGAAGGGTCGAGGAGATCTGGGAGCTTGACTACTCTGGACTGCACTACACGACGATGTTCCGTGTCAGATGGGCTAAGAATGTCGAAAGAGAAAGCCGGACTTTCACTACCATGACTATACCCAACGCCAAGAGCGCTACCGTGAACGCTATCGCAAAAAACGAGCCATGGGTACACGCTAATCACGTGACACAATGCTTCTTCATAACTGACCCGTGCAATCCCAGCCGTGTTGTCGTGAGGAGAGGCAAAAGGAACATCCTTGGAATGGATGGAGTCGCCAATGAGGAAGACTATGATCAGTACGGCAACCCAATGAGGGAAGATGACGATGATGATGAAGTATACGTCAAAAGAAGAATCAATACTCCAGTACCTAAGAAAATCGTACTCCATGGAAAAGGCACAGTCACAATGAGGGGCTCAATTATTCTTTGACGAACAAGAAGGGAAAGAAGCTGACTCAAAAACGAAAACGTCAGCACTGAGGAAACGTATGTTATCGGTCAAATGATGTAATATATATATATATATATATATATGTTCCTATTTTGTTCCTATTTTGTATACATATTTAACCGTCAAATGATGCAATATATATCGCCCTCCCTTCGTTCACTGCCCTCGGGAAATAAAAGTGGGATAAAATAAAGGAAAATAAAAAGGAAAACTGGCAGTAGCGAAGTTAGTAGTAGCGCATTTAGGTGTAAAGCGCTACTGACTCTGAAGGTAGTAGCAGCGTGTTTTGCCCAAATGCGCCATCGCTACGTCCACTTAACCCAAAATTCTCACCGCCTGCTTCATCCCGCCTTTTCCCCAAAATCCCCACTCTATCTTCCCCTCGCACCGGCTACCTCGACTCCGCCCGACGCCGACTCGGCCGGGCGCTTAGCCTCGACGGTGCTCGCCTCGACCCGGCCTCGGCCCCGACCTCGACCAGGCGCTCGCCTCGACCTGCCCTCGCCCGACCCGGTGCCGGGCCGCCTCGACCCGTCGCCTCGCCTCCCTCCTCTCCCCTCCCGGCCATCGTCGGGCCTGCCCTCGCCCTGCACCCTCTGTAAACCCCCTCTCTCTCTGCTAGGGTTCTTGGTTAATTTACTTAGGTTTTAGTTAGGGCAGTATGTTAATTAGGTTATCTATTTAGTTATGAATTTAGCTAGGTTTCAAAATTAGCTGAATTTATATGCAAATTTGAACTGGACATGTAATATGTGCATATGTCATGTTTTGGACATGTCATGTTTGGAAAATGATCCGAGTTGCCTATGTTACGCCAGAATGTTGATTCATTTCCGTTCCGGTGAATTTGGTAGCTCGATATGTCCATTTTTAGCAAAGGTCATGCCGAAATTTCCCGTGAATAAAGGCATGATTTGTGCTACATAGTTGGCATATCGAGTCTTGGCACATAGATTTCTTTTACGTCATTTCACATTAATTCATACTTTAAGAAATAAATGAGGACAATTAATCATAGGAAACATGTCGAACAACGAAGAAACTGGGCCTTCTGACCAAGATGCAGACGAGATGGATTATGAGGGTGAACAAGAGTACCTCGACTATTTGACTGCTAAGCAAGGTTTGCAGGTCGGCCTTGATGATGGTACTGACGCCGACATCGACACCGACGGCGCCGGCACCGATGGCGGCACCGAGACCGGTGGGGAAGGTACCGGCGGGGAAGGTACCGGCGGGGAAGGTACCGGCCCCGATGCCGCTACCGAAAAGAGGAAGCATAAGAAGCAGAGGATACGAAAACCTAACAAACTAGGGATTGGACGACTTGTGATCACAAAGATGGCACATGGCAAGTTTGACCCGTTAGAGCCGGAAGAACCTCGCAAGTGCTATGGGAACCAAGTAGGATGCATCCTACGGGAATGCGCGAGCATCAACGATTTATGACTTAAGGAGTAAAGAACATTTGACGCAGCTTGCTCCTAACGAAGTTGCACAAGAGATTCAAGTTCCCCGACCAGGATGATAACATAGAACAACCGTATGCGATGATCCGAAGATGAAAAGATTAACAATCACGCCATGGGCAAGTTCAGCAATGATTTGGCCTCCTGGAAAGGGAGGGTGAAACGAAGCTCGAGGCTGATGAACCCCTGTCCAAGATTCTGGAGGAAAATCCGACACTTACGGAAGAGGAGTTTGAAAAGTTCAAGGACACTTGCGCTACCGAGGCAGCCAAGGCTAAGGCTGCGAAATTCAAGAGCCTTCAGCAAAGGAACATGGGAAAGCATCGCCTTGGAAGCCGTGGCTACCTCGGTAAAAGGCCCATATGGGATAAGGAGGACGCGGAACGTGAAGCCGCGGGTCTCCCAGACCCCTTCGCAAAGTTCACCAACCCCTTGGAGCGTGACTTCATCAGGGCCCGCTACAAGTGGGACAAGGAGAAAAAGGTTTTTACACGGACAAGATCACAAGGAAATTGATTAGACTCTTGGAGAAGCAACACCAGCTTGCACCGAAAGCCCTACTTCTCCGATGAGACCCAAGTGGGACACCCCTCTCAACCGGCCTTGAACGAACTTAAGGGACTCCCTTTGGACCAGCGGCCGCAATATGGTGTGGTGTGCACGGCGCCGAGACGGGCGCCACGTGGAAGGTGTTTTACAACGAGGGCCCGGAGGCCAAGAAGCAGAGAATGAAGTTTAGTCAGGCGGACATCGACGCGAAGGTGAAGCTTGCGGTCGAGAAAAAAGCAGCTGAGGACGCGAAAAAAGCAGCCGAGGACAAATATGAGTTGCTACAACAGGCAGTCAATGCGGTCAGAATCGCACTGCAGAAATGATTTTGCTACTAACTTGGTTCGATTATCATCAATCGGGCGAAGGAAAATCCAGACAAGACGGTACATGATTTCCCGTTGACCAGTTTCGCCGGGAGCAACTCCATGAACAACAACACCATCGCACCATCACTTGCTCATGCAACCGGGCCTCCTCTCGCAGCCACTCCCGCACATAGCAGCCCGTCCTCAGTCTCAGGCGTGCTAGGTGGGCCTTCGTCTTTGGCTGAGCTCGACGCCGTCACGGTAATTACATGTCGCACCAACATATATATATATATATATATATATATATATATATGATATTCCATTTTTGTTGCCTTTCGGTTGTTTTACGCCACAGACATATGTGTTTGCAGGTGAAAGAAACCCCGTGCACCATACTCTACTTGATCAAAGGCCAGAAGGTGAACGTGGGAAAGGGGATGATAATGGACCCCTCTCAACGCACATTCCACAACGGTCGATCCCACTGGGCACTTGAGGTTAGCTTGACCGGTGTGAAATCGGGGCACGAGGATTTGCCTCCTCCAAGACAAAGCATGTGGGAGCGGACGACGAGACCCCGCCATGGATTGAAGCTGCAAGAATTGGGTGCTGTTATGGCGAAGAATCTTATTCGTTCGAGCCGGCCGAGAGCACACCAATAACTACCACACATCAACAAGCATGTGCGGATACCACCACCCGCCTCACGCAATTACCAGCTCTGTAGTGCTGTGTGAGAGCGGGACGACATGATGAAGGGGTGCAATAGTACTGGCTGATGTAATTTCTCTGTAGAAACGAGAATGGATGATGAGACGGAGGTCGACCCTATGGATTTCCTCAATACAAACGCGTATGACTGTGACATAGATATGATGAGTCAACCATATGACGAATCGGGCTATCAGCTTGCTAATGAGGACATGGATGATATGCCCAGGCAGGGTCGTAGCAGGGATTGCAAAAGGTCTCTCTTCATGAAATCCTCACAGGACACGCCTAAAGATGTCGCCTCAACACAGGCTCAACTAGCCGGGCGCGAGGGTCAGACTGATTTAGCCCAGAACACCGGGCAGGGGTTAAGGAAGGGTCCGGAAGGTGTGCCCAAGAAAAAGGAGAGGAAGAGATCGAGGAAGGTAATCGCCTCCAAACAAGCGAGCACATAGCAGCCAGACGATGCATTACAAGAAGCGTGTACTTTCGTGAAAGGTGCGGTCATGTTCCATCTCACGGGCGAGCCGATGCTACCGCTTGAAACCGTTGGAGGCACTATCGGGGATCTCAAGAGACTGCACGACCATGTCTTTGTCGACCGAGAAAAACCTACTAGCCTCAAAGGATCCAGGATATCCGACATACGCGGCTCGTGTGCATGAGGGGAAGTGCTACGTCGACACATGGCCCGCGGAGGTGTTCTTCCTGCGGTTTGACCATATCTTTGAGATGTTTCTAACAAGGTGGCTCGATTTTACTATCGTCCGCCTTTTTGCGCTACATATGAGCTCCGTCATGATGAGTGAAGAAATCTCGCAAATCTGTGTGGCGGATTCGTACTACATGCACGAGTCTTTCTTGAGTCTCGGTGACTTTGAGCGTGAAACTGCTAGGGAGTACCTCCAAAACTTCATGGTAAAGAATAAGGACCGGGAAATTGTCCTCGTGCCTTATCATCCAAAGTAAGTCAGTTCAGCACAACCCTTTCGTACATTTCAATCATTCCTTCTCTCTCATATGGGGAATAATTTGAGGTGTCTTTTCCCCACAGCAACGGGCGCGCCGTCCTTATCGTTCTTTACCCGCAAGTCTCCCGCGCCGTGTATTTTGACCCTTCCAGAGACTACGAGAAAAAAGACTACACCCACATAATGAATATTCTAGATGATGCTCTCCAAGGCTTCAGCTTTAGAGGTGGCCACGTGCAGATCAAGAAACAAAGGAACAAGAAGATGGGTTTCGCGCATAAAACTAACTTCTCCTGCATCCATGTCCCAAACCAAGCAAGAAGGATGGATTCTACATCGTCCATCTCATGATTCAGTTCAACACGGATCACCAAAAGCTTCGCATGAACAGCAGAAATGATGATCATATCCACAAGTGGCTAGAATCTCATGGAGAAGCGGATTATAAACTTAGAGATGACTTCTTTTGCATCCAAAGCGACATTGCGACGATCATCATGAAAGAAGTCGTCGATGAGAAGGGGATGTTCCACCACGGCCCTATATCGCGAGCTGACGTCCGAACTCGCATAGGCATGCAACGTCTAGACCTCACGCCGTTCAAGAAGCTAGGGTTCATCCTCGATGATATGGAAGGATGGAACTTCTACTGATTTATGATGCCGATGATGATGATATGTGTCGGTTGAACTTGTATACTTTTTGTAGCGATGAAACTTTGTGATGTCCACGGTCCCTGCTGAACTTGCGTAATGCTACTTTGTTAGTTTGCGTACGATGACGTGCGTACCTCTAGTTAATTAATTTACGTACTGTATGTTGCATCTAGTTGCTAACCCTTTCTTTTTTGGTGTTGCTCTAGTATATTTTGTTGCATATATATGATTGTACATCCTCTTCATGAACATGCATCTCTAACGTAATGTGGTACCTAGTTTCTTGATGGCGAGATGGAATTGCTATGTCGTGTACAAAGGGAAGGTTCCGGGGTGTACAACGAGTGGCATGAGTGTCGGCGCAAGTGAATGGGTTCACGGGTGCCAGCCATAAAGGCTTCAAAAGCGGACAAGAAGGAGAAGCTAGTTACTTGAGGTTCACGCTAGCGAGAGAGGACTCGTAACCGCCACCTCATGTCTTTGCATAGTTCCGCTCTCACTCATAGTGATAGCTCTTCTTGCGTATACCTTTGTTTAGATGGATGACGTTGTTGTAGTTGCAAGTATTCGAGACTTGCATGTATCGCTATTTTCGAGATGATGACAAGATACCACTGTGTTGGATGATGATTATGATGAGACTATTTGTATGTACATGCTATGATTACATTTGTGGTCTCGCAGGCATTTTTATGTGTATCATGATGACATTTCTATGTGCTAAAGATTCTTCTATAAACCCTGTTCAAATACAAAAAATTTATGCCAAAAAAAAACTACTTAAATTAGCAGTAGTGAGTGTATAAAAGTTAGCAGCAGCGTCGCGATGGCAGTAGCGAGTTCGTGCAAAGCGTGCTAGAGCTACTAGCAGTAGCGAGCTTCCGCTAACAGCGCTGCTGCTACACTTGTGTAGCAGTAGCACCGGTGAGCACGCGCTAATGCTATGTGTTAGCTGTAGCGCCTTATTAGTAGCGCATGTCCCCGCGCTACTGATACATCTAAAACCCGCGCTGCTGCTAGCCTTTTCCCTAGTAGTGAATGCAAGGCGCCATATGCATGATATGACCAACATCAGTATGCTAGGTTAGAGCAAACACCTCAGGTGGTAAACAGGCGTGGTTGGCTCCTTCTAAATCTCCATCTGAACAGTTATCTTCCTCTGGAATACAATCTAGAAATGCAGGAGAGGGGGGGGCACTTCGCCCACCATGGAGCAGTGTATGCATGACATTATATTCGCATGCAAGGTCTTCTCTTTTTCTCTACATGTTCAGTACGATTGTGTACAATATCTGACATGCATAATTAAAAAAATAGTTAGATTTTGTAAGTCTTAAGGGGTGCATGCAAAAATCAAGACTGATGGTAGCAAACGAGTGGATGGATCCAAAACTAATGATAGCAGGTAGATTATAGCTTCAGTTTAAAAAGATAGACAATGGATCATCTATTGTTTGTTGCCCACCCAACATGAACCACATAGAAGACCCCAGATGAACCAGATAGTAGACAGATACTATTCGTTGAACGATAAAGTAGCAGGTAATAATAACCGATGTATAACGTAAGCAAACACGAAAGACTGCGACCTCTCTTCCGGAACTGTGTAGTCCTCGGGTTCATCTGCTCAGTCGATGATGGTAATGTAGTTGGCGTGGCTGTCGGCAACGGGGAAGATGATCTGAGGCGGTGAAAGAAAGTCGATCTCTGCTGCAGTGAACGCTTCTGTCGATGGTGCACCTCAGGTGGGGTGGATGACGACACGGCAGGAGCAGGACATAACACACAGAGTTTTCTTTTACGCCAATCTGAAAATGAAGTAAATCTGTAAGGGCTCCTTAGAATTGGAGGATTATATAAACGCAGGGACAAGGAAAACACAGGAATAGGATAGGAATGCACATGCAAAACAGAGCATTTGGAAACATAGGATTTCAGTCAACCTGGGTGTTTGGCTCACATGAATTGGAAGAACAGAGGAATGGATAACAAAGTGATGTGACGAGTGTACAACCTCTTTGGCATAGCCTTGTGGACCTCAGCATCATTGGGTTGGACGTGGAGGATCTTGATGATCTTTGGTGACTGTCGGAGGCGGGGAAGAAGATCCGAGGCCTCTGGAAACGGCGCCGAGGGTACTGCTCCGCTGTGATGGACGGTTCCGTCGTTGGAGCAGCTCCGCTAAGGTGTACGGCGACGAGGCTGAAGCATGACAAGACAAACAACGTTAATCTGAAGTGGGACCCTAATATCATATGCAATAGATGATGTAAAATACATCACCAAAAACTTCTAGATGTAAACGCATCGCCAGCGCCACGGCAGCTCCGACAGATCTTTGTAAGTACTGTTCACTCTGAACTTAAGCGAAGAAAATGAACTTCACAAATAAACTGAATTTTCTTGTTGAAACTGATTGAACTAGTAACAGAGCATTGCAATAGATGTTTAGGGCATTCGAGCACTAGTAGCAGAGAAGCAGTGATCTAAATCAACAGACGCTCGAGCAGGGGACGCACTAGTAGAGAGCAAGTCGTGCAATAGCACCGCGAGCGAGTGCTAAAGCAGCAACTCCTGTAGCTGCCGGAGGTCGTGCAGCAGCAGCAGCACAAGCGAGAGCAAGAGCAGAGTAGCAGCACGTACGAAAGCAGGAGCAGTGCAGCAGCGTGACCGACAGCAAGAACAGAGCCACAGCATGAGCGAGAGCCATAGCAGCTGTAGCTAGTGCCGTTGTGGAAGTCGCCGCCGAGGAAGCAACGACATGGAGGAGAGACGCCGTGGATGATGTGGCCGGCGATGGCGCCGTTGATGGAGACGCCATGTCTGCTCGGTATCGAGCACCGGCAGCCCCGTGAGATCGAATAAAAGATAAAATTCAGCGGTGAGTGCAGAACCTCCTTGGTGGCGCCGAGTTGGCCTCGGCTTCATCGGAGGAATTGGTGAGGGTGCTGCGGTTCCGGTGGGGCAGGTCAAGACGGCGCTGTGGGGATTGAGGTGGCGCGATAGACGAGGTGAACGTCGGGGCAGCTCCTTGGAGGTGGAGGACGGGGCGGCTGATCCGGCGGGACGACAAGATCGACAACGGATCCTCATCCCGTGCGGTGGATGAGGGACGGCGAGCTGTTGCGGTGGACGACGTAGTTGGGGAAGAGTCTCCTGCTGGTCGGCGGTCGGGAGGCCGACGGAGGAGCGTGGGGTTTCGCGGGTTTTGGCAGCCTCGGTGTACGAATGGGGGGGTGCAAAGGGGGAGGGGGAGCCAAGCTTAGGGACGCGCTTGTCCGAAATGTAGGTTAAGTTACTGCCAGAACCCACCGGTTTTGACACATGACGTGGAGCTTCATTTCCGGTGAGGGGTAGAAGGGGATTTCGTGTAATATGCGGGCTGCGGGAGCGATTTCAGATGAGGAGGGAGTCCTCGCGCGCATCCAAATTTCGGGATAACAAGGCGCGGCGCGGGTTGTAGAAGCGGGAGTTTCAAAGCAGGTGAGACAAAAGATTCTCGAGCTTGAAAATTTCGGGATAACAAGGTGCGGATTCCTTGTTCGGCAGAACAAACTTAACGTGTAAAAAAACAATTCATACAAGACACAAGAGAGTCATAACCCCTTTTACTATATTTCTATAGATGCCATTGAAAAAACTACAAGAAAAATGTACAAAAAATCAGGAGAACAAGATTACCCTGCACAGTACCAAATCGATTCGCACTTCCCTCAACAACAACAAAAACAAATCAATTCCCACCAAAGAAAGAGTAATGTCCCTTTTTATATTATTACAGATGCCATGATCTCGAATTTCAATTTTTGAATCCACGTTATGTTGAATTCGAATATATCATTAGGTGACCTTGCGGTTTTATAATTGATGTAGTCGTACATTTTGATCTTCCATCATATATGAACATTTTACTCCACCATGTGAACATATATATTGTCGTCTACCATATGGACTAAATTTGAATCAATTTTCCTTATTTGAATACGATTGTTGTAAAGTTATACAATAATTTAAATATTATCTTGATAACAAAAAGACATGCATATAGCAGTAATCATATTTCACTATGAACTACATGTACCATACGCTCTCCAATTCAAATATGTGTATCCATTTTATATTGAATTCAAATCATAGTACATTATTGGTCTAGGTAGCGAGATGTTTGGGATAATCTAAACCCTGTTTTCATACGTATTTTTGGCTGAATTGGGACAAGTTTTGGTATAAGCCTCTTGCAAAACCGGAGATTCTCTCAACGAGCCTCGTGGTTCCGAGAGGGAACGTGTCACCTTTCTTGAAAGCGATATACGCTGCCTCCCCCTGATTTTATTTACAGAGGCAACATAGAACTATATGAGTGCCTGTTAAATTTTGGAATTATTTCGGGTTCATTTGGCCTTTTTATACATTAATTGAGTTTCGGACTTTTAATGTGCATAATCTAAATATGAATTGCATGCACATGCTCCGGTGCACCAAAGTGGGTTGAAAAATCACATGTGTTTCCTTGGTTGAATTTCTAGGTCCCATGGAAGAAATGAGAATGAAATTCAAACATCTGGGCATCATGACTCTGCCGAGAACATCGAGAAACTTAAATTTTAAATTCATGTAAATCCAAAACTCGGCTAGAAATCATTGAACTTGGCATGGTGTCATGTCATGGCACTAACATGTTGTGGTAAAAAATTGGGCCGATTTGGAAGCTCATGGTTCTAAGAGGGAACGTGCCACCTTTGAGTGTGAAACGATATATGTCCCCCCCCCCCCCCCGCTTGAGTTTCTTAACAAAGGCAACATAGAACTACATTAGTGCCCTATTAAATTTTGGAATTATTCCGGGTTCATCTGTCGTTTTTATACATTAATTGAGTTTTTCGTCATTTAATGTGCATAAGTCAAATTTGAACTACAAGCACATGCTCTCGTGCACCAAAGTTGGTTGAAAAATCACATTTGTGTCCTCGGGTGAATTTCTAGGTCCCATGCAAGAAATGAGAATAAAATTAAAACATCTGGGCATCAAGGCTCGGCCGAGAACATTGAGAAACTTGGTTTTAAAATTCTTGTAAATCCAAAACACGTCTGAAAATCATGAAACTTGGCATGGATGTCATGTCATGGTACTACCATGTTGTGGTAAAAAAAATGGCCGAATAGGAACAGATTTTGGTATAAGCTTCTTGCAAACCGAAGCTTCTCTGAAGAAGGCTCGTGGTTACGAGAGGAACGTGCCACCTTTGAGTGCTAAACGATATCGTTGTCCCCTTGAGATTATTTACAAAGGCAACATAGAACTACATGAGTGCCCTGTTAAATTTTGGAATTATTCCGGCTTTGTTTGGCCTTATTTACACATTAATTAAGTTTTTGGTCATTTAATGTGCATAACTCAAATTTGAACTACAAGCACATGCTCCCATGCACCAAAGTTGGTTGAAAAATCACATTTGTGTCCTCGGGTGAATTTCTACTCCCTCCTTCCATCTATATAGGTCCTAATGCATTTTTCGAGGCTAACTTTGACCAAACGTTAGAGCAATAATATATGACATGCAACTTACACAAAGCATACCTTCAAATTTGTATGTCAAAGGAGCTTCCAATAATATAATTTTCATAGTATACATCTCATGTGCTATTAATCTTGTCAATAGTCAAAGGCTGTCTTGAAAAACACATTAGGCCCTATATAGATGGAAGGAGGGAGTAGGTCCCATGCAAAAAATGAGAATAAGATTCAAACATCTGGGCATCATGGCTCGGTCGAGAACATTGAGAAACTTGGTTTTAAAATCATGAAACTTGGCATGGTGTCATGTCATGGTAGTACCATGCCGTGGTAAAAAAATTGGCCGAATAGGAACCAATTTTGGTATAAGCTTCTTGCAAATCGGAGCTTCTCTCAAGAAGGCTCGTGGTTCTGGGAGGGAACGTGTCACCTTTGTGTGCATAATTCAAATTTGAAATACAAGCACTAGTTCCAGTGCACCAAAGTTGGTTGAAAAATCACATGTGTGTCCTCGGGTAAATTTCTAGGTTCCATGCAAGAAATGGGAATGAAATTCAAAATTCCGGGCGTCGTGGCTGGGTTGGAAACATTGAGAAACTTAGTTTTTTAATTCCTGTAAATCCAAAACATGCATGAAAATAATGAAACTTGGCTTGGTGCCATGACATGGCACCAACATGCTGTGGTAAATTTGCAGTCCGATTTGCGAAGGCGCACACATTAACAATCAACAAAGTCATTTTGGAACAAGTGATGTCACGTTACAATCGGAAACACAAGTATTATTGAAACCATGGGCATTCTACTTACTAGTACCATTTACGTGCCGCCACGCGTCCCCATTTTTTATTAGCTAGGAGGCGCCGTGTAGGGTAGCTATTTGAGTACTAGAGGCGTGCGATCAGACCCCTGCGCGTGCTTATCGGGAGGAGAGCCCTTTGACCTCCATCTGCCATCCACCTCTCTCCCAAGGTCTCCATTAATGGCGCCCGAGCCTCTCTTTAATGGCGTGGCTATGTCTCACTCGACTGAGATTTAAGAGAGAAAAAAGAAAATCTGAAAGCACGGATCTTGATGTAAGATCCGACAGGCCTATATAGCATCTACTGCGACTTATAGCAAGACTGATGAATATATAAGGACGATTAAGTTTTTTTTATCAAAGAAGGGCTTGCCCCTTCTGATTTTCATTACTGAAAACCACCACAATTCACAAGAAGTCCAAAGACAACTCGACCTAACACGAAGGACTAAAAGCTACCAGATTGAAATCGCAACATCCCAAGAGGCCAACAAAGGCCAAACATCCACGCTAGAACCCAACATTTCACAACCCACAACACAATCCACATCCTAAACCGATTATTACATCAAAACAAACCAGGAAACTGAAGGAAGCCCAGCAGCAACTAGAAGAACAAAGAACGCCCGAGGTCGCCACAAAGAAGAGTTTTCTTCATTCCAGCCTTGCAACGTTGATCTTCCACAGAAAGATAAGGACGTTTAATTGTATTACATAATTAGAAAGATAATTAAAAAGCCACATGCGGCTATGCCCGGAATACACAAGGGCAAAAGAAGAAGGAAGACAAGGATCTGGCTCGCTGATCTCTACTTTCTTGATGCGTTCTTGCAGGGCAGCGGGAACTAGTCCGCAGCGGCGATGAGCTCTTTCGTGTCCTCAAGACGCTGCTTGAGAACATCCACGGATTCCTCCACCAGCCTTTGGCGCTCGTTGCAGAGCATGTCATTCTCGTCCATAAGTTTCTTGACGATGACGCCGGTCCTCTTCAACAAGGCACTGGTCTCCTCCTGCTGGTCTGCACTTCGGACGATCTTCTCCCTCAGCAGGTCGCGCTCGGCCCGGAGCCTCTCATTGCCCTCCCTTAGTTGCCGGATGACACCGGTAGCCTGTTCAAACGAGGCTTTCACGTCGTCTCGCAACCTCGCCCAGCCGGAGATATGATCCATCTGGCTATGGACGATCGCATGAATGCGCCTGTAATAGTCGTCGCATGCCCGCAAGAAATTTTCCCAGGCCGTCGCGGTGCGGCGGGACCTCCATGCTACTTCAGCGGCGCGGCGGGACCTCTGTGCTGCTACTTCCGTGCGGCGGGACATGTCAGCTGCTCTCGCAGTGAGGCGGGACATCTTTCGTGCTTCCGCTTCCATGCTCACCTCTCCCTGGTGGTAATCTCTTGACCCAGAACTCACGCTGGCCATGGCAGACGCAAGGGAAGGATGTTGAATGACTTGTTTGTTTTTGTGGATGAGGAGTTGAGGAGGAATGTGCAGTCATCTTGGCATACTAGTATTTATAACCGAGCACTAATACGCTCCTAAGTGGGAAACTGTTTAGGTTGTGATCAGTGTGAACAGGTTTGGAATTCAATATAGCGTGGTACTAATACGCTCCTAAGTGGGAAACCGTTTAGGTTGTGATCGGTGTGAACAGGTTTGCAATTCAATATAGCGTGGAGTAATTTGGAATGTGACGAGACGCATGCTACTTTATGCATGCATGCATTGCAATTAATGCATTGATAAACATAATTTTTTGAGAAAAACAAGAGCATTAATTAGGTGCTTTTGCAAACTACAAAAAATATTCCACCATTCACCATCTTGGTTGGTGAGATTTTTGAATTAAGCCCTATAAACCGGAAAGGAGGGAGTACTGCTGTGTACGTGCAATAACTGGCACCGTCGTATACATATCTTACGGTTAATAGGGCGTTCGACAGAGATAGCGTGGCGAGCTCTAGGCTAGTCCTTTTTTCAGACGCATTAAACCTATCTCTCGGGACTTCTCGCACGCACCATCGTGCCACCCACAAAAACTTGTACTCTGAGTTTAGTAGTACGTTATACAGGAAGAGAAGAGTTGCACGCACACACTCATCCTCTCACACACGCGTCTGTTTTTTTCTCGAAAAGGAGGATGATGACCCCCGGCCTCTGCATCTGGGAGTCACACACGCATCTGTAGCTATGAATGGTAGTGTTCTCAACCATCCGATTGGCTCAATCATGGATGTACCTATATACTAAAACATGTCTAGATACATCTATATTTTGACAAATGGAAGGCATGTATTGTGGAACGGAGGGAGTGCTTGGCATCAAAATGGATAAAAAGGGACATATCTAGAACTAAAATACGTCTACATACATCTCCTTTTATCCATTTTGATGACAGGTAGTACTTCTTACCCAAAGGAACTTTATATCCAACAAACACAAAATATCCGTTCGACTGTTGGAAATTACCGATCGATGTCAAGTAATTCTTTGCATCGCCACCAAAACCCACCATCTATTAAGCTAAAGTAGACCAAGGTAATCCCTATATTAGCATATTACTAAGGTAAACAGAAGGCACTATAGAAACATTTAGGACGTGAGCTTGTCAATCTGAATGTGGAGGGACACAAGCTTAGCCCCGGCCAGCAGCTTGGGCGGAACTGTCAAGAAGGTCAGCTCCTGCACGTCGACGCCGCCGGGATCCTTCCTGCTTGTCACCTCCATTTCCACCTTGACAGCGTCGGTCGTGCCTTTGGGCTCCCCGGCGAGCCGTTCGCCCACCAGCTTGGCCAAGTAGTGCAGCGGTGGGGACGCTTCGCTCGATGCGCGAATCGACACGGCGACACGCAGCGCCGATGTCGAGCATGCCGCCGACCAAGAAAACGCAGCGACGGTCCTCCTCCGCGAACAAAGAAGGGCCGTGGCTCCGGCGGTGGCACTTGCAATCGGAGCACCTTGCCGTCTTGGATCCTGTGCACGGGCATGAGATGTGCGGTGCTGATGTGGTGGTAGGCGCCGTGGCGGGCCTTCATAGCCGCTTGAGCAGACGCACGGGCATTTGCAGGGCGCGAGCGGACACACGCTCTGGTGATCGGCGAGCTTGTGGTAAGTGACGTAGAGCCCACAGCCTTCGTGCGGGCACTCCACCCTCACCGACGAAAGGATGGAGTCCACCGCCGTGTTCCGCACGTTGAAGCCACCGCCGCGCTCGCACTTCTGGCACTGCCGCTGGTTCCCGGGGCACTCGACACGGCAGTCTACGCAGGCTAGCTGCCCTCCCTTGCACTGCAGAAATCAATCGAACAACACATCAATCAAGAAACCTGCACCTTACTCAATCAGCCGAACGGACGAGGTGTATTCGAACCTCATACAATGGAGGCGTCAAGGGGCGGAGGCACAAGGGGCAGTGGAGCACGGTGAGGTCCATCGAGACCTTAGAGAGCTCCATCGTCGGGTCCTATTCGGTCTGCATGATCTCGCCCTCCTCGTGCACAACCATCTCTCGACTTGGGCTGGGGTATTACAAAGCTTTACCGTCACATATTTTATAGTACTACTTCAAGGTGCATTAAATCAACACATGCAAGTAGTATCAAAAGAAGAGTCACGGCATGCATGCATGCATTGTAATTAATGCATCGGTAAACGCAAATTATTGAAATACTCCCTCCTTTCAGGTTTATAGGGCTTATCTCAAAATTTCAGTTTTTCCATTTTATAAGGCTCAATTTGGTTGTTCCCCATCACATGTTCAGATTCCAAGGTGCATTAAATCATTGCATGCAAGTATTAAGAGAAAATTGACCAATGCATGTAATTTATGCATGCATGCATTGCAATTAATGCATTGATAAACATACTTTTTTTGAGAAAAACAAGATCACTAATTGGGTGCTTTTGCAAACTACAAAAAATATTCCACCACTCACCATCTACAGTACCTTGGTTGGTGAGATTTTTGAATTGAGCCTTATAAACCGGAAAGGAGAGAGTATATCGAGTGCAGTGCTTTGATGTGTCGCATCAACTCGTACATCAACGAGAAGTTTGATTATCCTCTCCCTCGCGGACTTAACTGCACCTGCCTTTGGCTGTATGATAGGTTGGCCACACACCTGTCGGGCCCACCTGTCATACATGCAAAGGAAGGAGCGTCCCTCCCTCGCCCATGAGCGTGGTGGCTGGCAAGACTAGGAGAAGCTTTCGCTACACGCTCTCCCTCCCGCACGCGGTAGACATTCAGCAGTTCAATCGGTGTCAGATGGCCAGAAGCATACTGTAGTACTCCTCCAAAGGTCAGATAGTACTCCATCATTGTTCGACTTCCTGAAGAGGCAAAGAGCCAAGCACAGCCCGAACGCTCGTGTGGCGGTTTCATGTGTAGAGTAGTCTAGGATAGCGTGTACCATGCCTGTAAGCTTAAAATCGTTGGGGTCAGCTCCATGCTATGTGGACGTCTCGAAGTTTTAAAAAAAATTAAAATAGTCTTCTGGCCCTACCTGTCACCCTGGTGATTGTAGTTTGCACGCTCATCTGGTCAAGACAGGAATATATTTTTTAATTTTTTTTTTATTTTCGAAAAGGCGGGACTCCCCGGCCTCTGCATCAGAACGATGCATATGACCACATATATTTTAATTTGTGGTGGGTAAATATTAGAGGTTGCAGCAAATATATTGTACCTGCTGGGTCTTTTCCAAGTTTAGAGGCAAGCATGTGGGGCCAGTGCTATGATGTGTCGCGTCAACTTGTACAACGAGGAGAAGCTTGATTTTACTACACGCCTTCTCCCTCGCCCATGCGCGCGGTTGCTCGCAAATGAGGACAGGCTTTTGCTTAGTAGTACTTCTACAACAAGCTATTCGTCCCGCTCGCGGTGGACGGACATGCAGCAGTGGATTCGACACTGTAGAAGCAGTAGTAGTAACATCATTGTTCGTCTTCTCGAAGAGGCGAAGAGCCAAGCGCAAACCGAATGTTGCAGTTGCGAACATTGGAGCACACATATAGCCAGGCTCTTGCATGAGACAAAATTTCTATGTGAGCCCACTATTGTACTAGTACATACAACTACTTGCTAGTATAGCCACAGAAACCGTAAAGGAGTATTTGCCCTTCTAGAGATTTCAACAAGTGACTAGACTACACCGAGACGGAGTACATATGGAGCAAAATGAGTGAATCTGCACCGTAAATAAATACATACTAGTTCTATCGTTTTCCTCTGCGAGGTGCACAATATTGAGTATACTGACTAGTCTCTTTTTGACATGTATTTACGTTTTTTTGACACAAGATGCAGACGCAAGCGCTCATATACACGCCGCATACACTCACCCCTATGAACGCATTACACGCACGGCACTATCATCTTGAAATTTACGAAGTCACCATAGGCACCTCGTCGTCGGCCAGGTCCATAGGTGCTTGAATGCCAAGGAGGAAGAGGGTAGCGGTTCCCGAGACGTTGAACGGTCAATGATGCATCCTCAATTACATGCAGAGGGAATTAATTGGAGAAGCAGAATAGAGCCAGACGATGTGAATGCAACAGAGTTTGGACTCTCATATAATAAAGGCGCCCCACCACCCCAATCCATCTACTCCCAAGTCTCTGCGCAACACTGCTCACTCCAATCCAAGACCAAGTGACCAGAAGCCACAAGAACCTATGGAGGCAATGGACGCGAGCGGCAGTCGGCTGTGCCAAATCATCCAAGGTGCCGGCCTGCGGCCCCGCACCGTGCAGCATTTCTAGACGGTGCTGGCGACCGCAGGCATCATAGCCCTCGCCGACGCCGGCTTCGCCTCTTGCATGGACGACATGATGGTCAACTCCATCCGCAAGTTCACCGCCGTCAAGAAGCACGCGGACGACCTTGCCGTACTGCTTTCACAGCGCGCCCGGGCTCCTCATTGCCTGCTACCCTCATCGGCCTACATGGCGACGAACTCTTTCAAGCCTCGGTGGCCTGCAGGTGCCGGAGGTCGCGACGAAGAATGTGCACCTCGAGGCGCCGCCCGCAGTATCTCGCCATGCAAGAAACCGTCGACCTGCACATCCACGTCTCACGAGGAAATCGTCTACATAGGCCACTACAAGGCAAGCGAGGACAGAAAGACGTTGGCCTTCTTCCGGTAATTTGGAATCTTTGGGCGCCATTGTTCGAAGCATGTCGACCTGGCCACGAAAGCCGCTGCTACTTAGGCGTCGTTCGGTGGGCCGGCGCCCTGAGTCGAGGAGGTGGACGTCGTCGATGGATGCATCTCTTCTTCTTGCCTCCTGTAACCAGCACTGCATCGCCTCGTGGCCTTAATGTTTTATTAGTATAGTACTCCCTCCGTTCCCAAATATAAGTCTTTCTAAAGATTCCAGCAAGTGACTACTACATATGGAGCAAAATGAGTGAATCTACACTCTAAACTATGTCTACATACATCCTGTATGTTGTATTCCATTTGAACTAGTATCTAAAAGTCTTATATTTATGAGCGGAGGGAGTATATGGCATTTTATTCAGTCATAACGTTTTCACTATGAGGTGGGGCCGCAGTTGAGCAAACCCACCCCGCCCACCGGGCGTCGGCCGAGTTTAGAATTAGAAGAGAGAAACGAGGGAGGAGAGCTAATTGTAGCATAGACGTTGTTGTCAGACGGGACTCGTGTTTATAGAATAGGAGTACTCAGCACTCGTGCCTCTTTTTTTTTGAGGGAAAAATTAGTCGTATGTCTAGTACCACTAGTTGGGTGTGTGCGACCTATAGCTGTCATCACTTTAGGTCTCCTTTTTGAACCGCGGCTACGCTTCACAAAGACATATTTTTCACGCATTTATCCTCCTATATGTACTCCTAGGCTATTTCCACGTGCTCCCATTCGCCGACATGTGGGACATAGAGCATCTGGGTCATAGTGCATGCACGACTCGGAGCATATGCCGGGGTACTTTACATTTCAGACCTCACAAATTACATGCAAACCCCCATGAGAAGAATAAATACATAAATAAATTACTACATGAAACCAGATTATTTTCATGGAAACCGGAGCACGTTCATTAAATTTTGGACATAACACGTTTATAAAAAATGACCGGACCTAAACCAGTCTAAGGGCCTCTTTGTTTTTTCCCGCAAAAAAAGGGCCTCTTTGATTCGCAGGATACTGAAAACACGGGAATGGGGAAAGTATGATGGCGATGAACCGAGACGAGGAGAACTCTAACTCAGTTAGAGGTTAGAGTTAGATTCTAACCCTGAACTAACTCTAAACCAAAGAGGTGTATGGATGGTAGGGTTAGATTGACAATAAATGCTCTATCTCAATCATTTGACTACTTTGGACCCTATTTTTAGTCAGACTAAAATAAGTCCCTTGGATCCAAGCACCCTCTTGGTGTGGCCGGCTCTTCTGTGGCCTCCTCCCGCTGACAATTGACATAAACGAACCATCTATACAAATCAAGCATGCAAAACATGATAATTTTTAGTTTGTCCATACAAATAAGATATCCCACTTAAACATACAAGTCGTCAATCAAGCTTCACAAAATAAAAAACACTTCATGAAACAAAGAATGAGCTAACTCATCACGGAAGTCATTCACGATAGGGAGGGAGCCGGAGCCCTCACGCACCGAGGGAGGAGCTCGCCATCGCCGCTCTATAGGAAGGCTCAGAGAGCTCAAGCCCGGAACCCCTCGGCCTTGCCCTTGCGAGTTGAGGTCGTGATGGCATGGGTAGCAGGGCCGCTTGTCGCCGATCGGGAACTAAATCTTTGGGCCTCTAGAAATAATGCAAGCTCAGTAACTAAAATACCTAGAAAGGTGAACTGAATCTTTGGGCCTCTAGAAATAATGCAAGCCTCGAAACTGAAATACCTAGAAAGGTGAACTGAATCTTTGGGCCTCTAGAAATAATGCAAGCACAAACTAAAATACCTAGAAAGGTGAACTGAATCTTTGGGCCTCTAGAAATAATGCAAGCCTGAAACTGAAATACCTAGAAAGGTGAACTGAACCTTTGGGCCTCTAGAAATAATGCAAGCCTGAACCTGAAATACCTAGAAAGGTGAACTGAATCTTTGGGCCTCTAGAAATAATGCAAGCCTGAGACTGAAATACCTAGAAAGGTGAACTGAATCTTTGGGCCTCTAGAAATAATGCAAGCCTGAAACTAAAATACCTAGAAAGGTGAACTGAATCTTTGGGCCTCTACAAATAATGCAAGCCTGAAATTGAAATACCTAGAAAGGTGACCTGAATCTTTGGGCCTCTAGAAAGATTTATTACCTCCTCAAGCAGCATCAAACAATTCCATGCGTGCACCACAAATCTATAACAAGTTTGATCAGGATCTACTTTTCCAAATCAGAATTAGCGCTAGAGCAAGCAAGATCAATGATATAGCCATGAGACAGTGAAGGAACGAACAAACTCACCCCTCTCGCGACCTCCCTGGTAGATGCGCCGCCACCGCGCACGACAGAGGGAGAAAAACGACTAGTGAAGGGGGAGCGGGGCGACCTTCGAAGGCCAGAGGGAGAGGGCTGTAATGCCCCGGATCCGATGCGCCAGGTGTCTGCCAGTTATTCGGCATCTTTGCCATGTCATGTGCTTGCGTGTTGCACTTTTCCATGTCATCATCTGCTTTTCATATCATGTCGTCATGTGCATCGCATTTGCATACATGTTCGTCTCGTGCATCTGAGCATTTTCCCCGTTGTCCGTTTTGCAATCCGGCACTCCTATGTCCCCCGACGCCCCCTTTTGCCTCTTTTCGTGTGCGGGTGTTAAACGGTCTCGGAATGGACCGAGGTTTGTCAAGCGGCCTTGGTATAGCACCGGTAGACCGTCTGTCAAGTTTCGTGCCATTTGGAGTCCGTTTGATACTCCAACGGTTAACCGGGTAACCGCAAAAGCCTCTTTGTGTTGCAGCCCAACACCCTTTCAAAGTGGCCCAAAACCCAGAAAACTCCCCTCCATGATCTCGGTCGTTCGATCACGATCGTGTGGGCGAAAACCGCTCCTCATTTGGACTCTCCTAGCTCCCTCTACCTATAAAACTAGCCCCTCCACCGAAATTCGCGGATGAAAATCCCCCGAAACCCTAGCCATCGCCCTCCGCCGCCACCGGACACGTCCGGATCGGACCGGACGAAATCGCCGCCGCCCCCGCAGCCACTGGCGCGCCTGCCGCCGCCCCGTAGAGAGCCCATCGCCCTTGTGCGCCGCCGCGCTGAAGCCCGCTTCGCCGCCGCCGCTGCGCTGCAGCCGCCCGGCCGCCGCTTACTCCCGCTTCGCGAAGTCGCCCGCCACCGTCCTCCGCCGTCCGGCGCCCGCACCTCCGCCCGTCGTCCACGGACCGCGCCCCGCGTCGCTGCCGCCGCAATGCCTCGCCGCCCTCCGCTCTGCGCCGTCGCCTCGCCGGCTGGCGCGCCTTCGACGCCCGGCGAAGCTCCGCCACGGTTCCGCCGCCCCTCGCCTCATCCGCCGAGCTTTGCCTCCTCTTCGTCGCCGCCTCGCGGAACCTGCCGCCGTCGTCGCCCGCCCCGCCGCTAGCGCCGCCCGCGATCGCGGAGTTGCCTCGGCCCGGATCCGCCGGGCTGGACCAGATCCACCAGCCTGCCCGATCCAACGCGCTTCGCCCGGATCCCTCCGTCCCGGAAGCTTGCCGTCCCGCTTCTCGCTAGGTATAAAACGGCTAAGTCCCCAGATTTCAGTATTTTTTTATGCATTTTCGTCGCATCATAACTCTGTATCCGTAGCTTCGTTTTGGGCGTGTATTATGTAGAATTGTTCGCCTCGATGATTACTTCATTTCATTTCATTGCACCATGTTCTTTTGAGCTCATCTTGATGCCTGAATCATCGTTGCAAGAGTGCATGTTGCTGTTAACCTGCTGAAACTGTTATAACTTGATGATTTGTCATTTTTGTTGCATTTGATGTGTGCATCCTATGAGGTTGATGTCTACATGTGTGTCGATCTATGTCATGCCATCTTTCCAGGGGTGCTATCCATGTATTTTTTGTGATTCCTGTAGTGAGTGCATCAAGCTTGTTAAGTAGGGTACTTGCTGTTGCTGTTTTGCATGTCTGAATCTGCTATATCATGATGCTATGTTAACCTGCTTCTACAAGTCATTCTATGCATAATATGGAGATGTTCACTAAGGATGTTTTGTTATACATGTCTTGCTCTATGTAACCATGCTCTTTTTTGCAATTATAGTCTGCTGTAACTTGTTGTAATCTTGCTCTCAAGTTGCTAAATAATGTTGCTGTCATCCTGTTAACATTAAGTTCAATGTTGCCATGATTGTTGTTAGTGATCCATGCACCCTATGAACTTTTTCTTGCCATGCTTAGCTTCATAAACATGTATTCTTACTGTGAGTTGCCTTGACATGCCATGTATTGCTCTGTGGTGAGTGGTTCAAGCTCACCAACATGTCTACTTATTGTTGTTCCTGCCATCTATGAATCTGTATTATAACTTGCCATGTTTACATGTGTGCCATCATATTTTCTGATCGTTTTTCGCTCTTGGTCAGTAAGGGACTTTTGTTCTATGCAATCAGTAGATTCATGCCATGCCTTTGTTTGCCATTATAATTTCCTGTAACATGTTGTTTGATAGCTCTAAACATTGCAACCTGATGTTATTTCTGCTAAAGTCTGAGACTGTTATTATTTGCAATCTTGCCATGTGTGTTTGAGCATGTTCTAGTGATTTCTGGAGATATCTCAGTGTTCATGTTTTGTAATGCTTTACCTTTACAACGTGCCCATGCCTTTTGTTCTCATGTTAAGATGTTGTAGCTTGTTGTTTTGATGCTTGCAAGATGCCTACTTGCTGTTTTGGACAGATTGTTGTTATGTCTTGTATAGTGTATGTGTTACACCGTTGCTCCGTTTTGAGTGTGCTCTATATGAAACTTGCTTGATTTTGCATGTAGGTTCATATTATCATGTTGCATACTTGTTTTGAGGTGTTTGCTTGATGTTTGTATGCATTTTGTATCAATGCCATGTTTAACTTGTTTTGCTCATATCTTCTAGGTCGTAGCTCTGTTTTAAATAAACTTTATATGTAACTTGACTAGAATCTCGTGTACATCATCTTGGTGCATTTTAACTTGCTGTTTAACAACTTGAACATAAGGTTTATTCAGATCTGGACCAATTTCGAAATTTGCATATGAGGACTTACCGGAATTGTTATATGTTGTTCCTGGCCTCATTTAAACTTGCTTTGATGTGTTGCTCTTGTTTGCATCATCTCTTGCCATGAGTAGCTTTATGTAGCCTTGTCATGCATCATGCTTGTTGTGCATCATGCCTTGTTCATGTGTGGTGTGTTTACCTTGTTGTGTGCTTCTTCTCGATAGTTCCCTGCTTTCGCTATGCGATCGTGAGGATTCGCTCGCTCACGCTTGGTTCGTCTTCATGGCTTCATCTTCTTCATGGACTCGTTCTTCTTCCTTGGGGGATTTCAGGCAAGATGACCGTCACCTTGGATCTCATTACTATCATTGCTATGCTAGTTGCTTAGTTCTATCGCTATGCTGCGCTACCTATCTTTTGCTCATCAAGCCTCCCAAATTGCCATGCATCTAACCTTTGACACCCCTCCTAGCAAATCATTGATTGTCTATGTTTCCGCTTTGCTCAGCCCCTCTTATAGCGTTGTTAGTTGCAGGTGAAGTTGAAGATTGCTCCATGGCGGACAGGGTTATGTTGGGATATCACAATATCTCTTATATTATTAATGCATCTATATACTTGGTAAAGGGTGGAAGGCTCGGCCTTATGCCCGGTGTTTTGTTCCACTCTTGCCGCCCTAGTTTCCGTCATATCGGTATTATGTTCCCGGATTTTGGCGTCCCTAACGCGGTTGGGTGATTTATGGGACCCCCTTGACAGTTCGCTTTCAATAAGACTCCTCCAAAGAAGGCCCAACCTTGGTTTTACCATTTGCCTCACCACCACCTACTTTTCCCTTGGGAGTCGCTCTCTCGAGGGTCATCTTTATTTTAGCCCCCCGGGCCAATGCTTCTCTAAGTGTTGGCCCGAAACGAGCAGATCAAGGGGCCACCTTGGGGAAACTTGAGGTTGGTTTTACTCAGAGGATGTCTCATCCGGTGTTGCCTCGAGAACGAGATATGTGCAGCTCCTATCGGGATTGTCGGCGCATCGGGCGGCTTTGTTGGTCTTGTTTTATTGTCGTCGAAATGTCTTGTAGCCGGGATTCGAGACTGATCGGGTCTTCCCGGGAGAAGGAATATCCTTCGTTGATCGCGAGAGCTTATCATGGGCTAAGTTGGGACACCACTGCATGGTTTTAACTTTCGAGACCCGTGCCCGCGTATATGAGGCAGATTGGAATTTGTTAATATCAGGTTGAAGTAAACTTGAAGCAAACTCTTCTAAAATACACCAACCGTGCAGCGTAACCGTGAGTGTCTCTTTTCGGGTTGATCGAGAGGAGAACACGGTTTCGGGTTATGTTTGACGTAAGTAGGAGTTCAGGATCACTTCTTGATCATTGTTAGCTTCACGACCGTTCCGCTTGCTCTCTTCTCGCTCTTATTTGCGTTGGTTAGCCACCATATATGCTTAGTCGCTGCTGCAACCTCACCACTTTACCCCTTCCTTTCCCATTAAGCTTTGCTAGTCTTGATACCCATGGTAATGGGATTGCTGAGTCCTCGTGGCTCACAGATTACTACAACAACAGTTGCAGGTACAGATTATGCGACGATCATGACGCGAGAGCGATGCTTGCTTGTGTTGGAGTTCTTCTTCTTCTTCGTCAATCAGGGGATAGGTTCTGTGTCGGCACTGGGCTAGTGGTGGATCTTGCTTTGAGTTTCTGTTTATGTTTCATCCATAGTCGGATGTTGATCTTGTATATGATGTGATGTTGTATTCGTGTAGCATTGTATGACTTATGTATGTATCCCCACTATTATGTAATGTTGATGTAATGATATCCACCTTGCAAAGCGTCTTCAAGATGCGCTTCTATCCTTGGTGGGACCTTCGAGTTCCTTTCGGATAGGGTCGCATCTTGGGCGTGACAAGTTGGTATCAGAGCCTCGACCGACCCTAGGAGCCCCCCTTGATTGATCGTGTAGTTTGGCTGTTGTTGAGTCTAGAAGAAAACTGTTTTCTGAGTCTAGTTATATCGGAGAGTAGGAATTCTTTTTACTCCTCAGCCCCTTCGTCGCTCTGGTGAGAAATCTTGACGTAGTTGTTTTGAACTACTCCTCTTCCCTTCAAAATTTTTCTTTAGGATCACGCGGTTAGTTTTCGTTCGTTGCCCATCCTCTTTTCAATGCGGTGCATTTCTCTTCGAGTGGATTCGACCCTCATTGTCTTTTGCAAGATCAGTCGTCAGTTCTTTTTCTCTCGTCGTTGTTTCCTTGTCCGGAGTTGTCCTTGTTTTTTTCCCACCCGCCCTCCCTTCTTCTTCTCGGAACCGGAGTCCGTAATCGAGTATCCTTCATACTCTTGCGAAGCCTTTGCATTCTCTCCCTCAATTATTTCAACCGGTGCTTTTCTCTTCAAGTTACTCGTCGATTCCCGTTCCAAGTTGCCTTTGTTTTTCCCGCCCTCCCACCCCTTTTATTTCCGGAGTCTGAGTCTTTATTCGAGCAATCAATTTCATTCGTGCGGAGTATCTTCAGTCTTCCCTCAATTATTTCGACCGGTGAATTTCTCATTTGTTCGACATTCTTCATTTCTTTTCCGGTGGACTCAATTCAAGTTTTTCGGTGTTGATCATATTCTTTTATTTTCCGGAGTTCAATTATTTCCTCGGCCATCTCGTCGGAACCTCCATCTAATTCACCGCAAGGCTCATCTTATTTTTTCATCCTTCATTTCTATCTCATCATCCTTTTGTCACCGGAGTTCTTCACGGTGGCTCGTCATGATTTAATTCATTCTTCAAGAGTTCATCAAGATTCTTATCGAAGGAGCTCAATTATCCTTCTTCTTGCGTCTTGAAGTGTCATTAATTCTCTGTATTCTTTTGAAGTGGAGTTTTGCATTTCTTCGTTCTTCTAACCTATCCAATCATTTCCGTTTGTGGCCGGTTATCACCTTATGATCTTGAGATGTTACCTATAAGACCACAGCAAGCTTATTCTTTCGTTGTTGATTTTCTCAACAACTCCGTTCAATCCTTCCTTCTAAGTTTTTTTTTCATTCAATTCTTTCAATTCTTTCGGAGGTATTGCATGGTTCATCTCGTCAAGCGCCATCTCTTTCGGTGAAGTTCATGTTCTTTTCCTTCCATTTTCAGCCGGAGTGCTACCTAAATCCTTTCAGTCTTATTCGTTTCTTATCTCGTTCTAACCGGAGTGGTTTCATAGTCTATCTGATTCCGTGAGTTTTCAATTCTTGTCGTTCTCGTCGTTTCTCTCTTCTTCTCGTGTGCTCGCGATTCTTTGTTTTCCTCTCTTGAATTCTTGTTTCACCTCTTCCTCTTTCTCTTCCTTCTCGGTCCTAAGATCTCGGGACGAGATCTCTTGTTAGTGGAGGAGTGTTGTAACGCCCCGGATCCGATGCGCCAGGTGTCTGCCAGTTATTCGGCATCTTTGCCATGTCATGTGCTTGCGTGTTGCACTTTGCCATGTCATCATCTGCTTTTCATATCATGTCGTCATGTGGATCGCATTTGCATACATGTTCGTCTCATGCATCCGAGCATTTTCCCTGTTGTCTGTTTTGCAATCCGGCACTCCTATGTCCCCCGGCGCCCCCTTTTGCCTTTTTCCGTGTGCGGGTGTTAAACGATCTCGGAATGGGTCGAGGTTTGTCAAGTGGCCTTGGTATAGCACCGGTAGACCGCCTGTCAAGTTTCGTGCCATTTGGAGTCTGTTTGATACTCCAACGGTTAACCGGGTAACCGCAAAAGCCTCTTTGTGTTGCAGCCCAACACCCTTTCAAAGTGGCCCAAAACCCAGCAAACTCCCCTCCATGCTCTCGGTCGTTCGATCACAATCATGTGGGCGAAAACCGCTCCTCATTTGGACTCTCCTAGCTCCCTCTACCTATAAAACTAGCCCCTCCACCGAAATTCGCGATTGAAAATCCCCCGAAACCCTAGCCATCGCCCTCCGCCGCCACCGGACACGTCCGGATCAGACCGGACGAAATCGCCGCCGCCCCCGCAGCCACTTGCGCTGCGCCACGTGGCGCAGCGCCCACTTTCACCGCTGCCCGCTTGAGCCGCCAGCGGGCCTGGCCCTCGCGCCGCCGCTGGAAGCTCGTTCGCCGCCCGCCGCCGCGGCGCGCCCGCAGCCGCCGCCCGCCGCTGCCGCTTCCCGCTGGTCGGTCGCCCGCCGTCCTCCTCGTCGTCGGCGCCAGACCTCCGCCCGTCGTCACGGACCCAGCGCCTCGGCCGCCAAGTGCCTCGCCGCCCCTCGCCTCATCCCGCCGGAGCTTTGCCTCCTCTTCGTGCCGCCATGGAACCTCCGCCGATCGTCCCGCCCGAGCCCCGCTGCTCCCGCGCCGCCCGCAGTCGCCGGAGTTGCCTCGGCCCGGATCCGGCCGGGCTGGACCAGATCCACCAGCCCGCCGATCCAAACGCGCCCCCGCACCCGGATCCCTCCGTCCCGGAAGCTTCCCGTCCCGCTTCTCGCTAGGTATAAAACGGCTAAGTCCCCAGATTCCAGTATTTTTTATGCATTTTCATCGCATCATAACTCTGCATCCGTAGCTCCATTTTGGGCGTGTATTATGTCATATTGTTCGTCTTGATGATTACTTCATTTCATTCCAGTGCACCATGTTCTTTTGAGCTCATCTTGATGCCTGAATCATTGTTGCAAGAGTGCATGTTGTTGTTAACCTGCTGAAACTGTTATAACTTGATGATTTGTCATTTTTGTTGCATTTGATGTGTGCATCCTATGAGGTTGATGTCTACATGTGTGTTGATCTATGTCATGCCATCTTTACAGGGGTTCTATCTATGTATTTTTTGTGATTCCTGTAGTGAGTGCATCAAGCTTGTTAATAGGGTACTTGCTGTTGCTGTTTTGCATGTCTGAATCTGCTATATCATGATGCTACGTTAACCTACTTCTACAAGTCATTCTATGCATAATATGGAGATGTTCACTAAGGATGTTTTGTTATACATGTATTGTTCTATCCATCCATGCCCTTTTTTGCAATTATAGTCTGCTGTAACTTGTTGTAATCTTGCTCTCAATTTGCAAAATAATGTTGATGTCATCCTGTTAACATTAAGTTCAATGTTGCCATGATTGTTGTTGGTGATCCATGCACCCTATGAACTTGTTCTTGCCATGCTTAGCTTCATAAATATGTCTTCTTACTGTGAGTTGCCTTGCCATGCCATATATTTCTCTGTGGTGAGTGGTTCAAGCTCACCAACATGTCTACTTATTGTTGTTCCTGCCATGTATGAATCTGTATTATAACTTGCCATGTTTACATGTGTGCCATCATATTTTCTGATCCTTTTTAGCTCTTGGTCAGTAAGGGACTTTTATTCTATGCAATCAGTAGATTCCTGCCATGCCTTTGTTTGCTATTATAATTTCCTGTAACATGTTGTTTGATAGCTCTAAACATTGCAACCTGATGTTATTTCTGCTAAAGTCTGAGACTGTTATTATTTGCAATCTTGCCATGTGTGTTTGAGCATGTTCTAGTGATTTCTGGAGATAGCTCAGTGTTCTTGTTTGGTAATGCTTTACCTTTACATCGTGCCCATGCCTTTTGTTCTCATGTTAAGATGCTGTAGCTTGTTGTTTTGATGCTTGCAAGATGCCTACTTACTGTTTTGGACAGATTGTTGTTATGTCTTGTATAGTGTGTGTTGCACCGTTGCTCCGTTTTGAGTGTGCTCTATATGAAACTTGCTTGATTTTGCATGTAGGTTCATATTATCATGTTGCATACTTGTTTTGAGGTGTTTGCTTGATGTTTGTATGCATTTTGCATCAATGCCATGTTTAACTTGTTTTGCTCATATCTTCTAGGCCGTAGCTCCGTTTTAAATGAACTTTATATGTAATTTGACTAGAATCACGTGTAGATCATCTTGGTGCATTTTAACTTGCTGTTTAACAACTTGAATATAAGGTTTATTCAGATCTGGACCAATTTCGAAATTTGCATATGAGGACTTACCGGAATTGTTATATGTTGTTCCCGGCCTCATTTAAACTTGCTTTGATGTGTTGCTCTTGTTTGCATCATCTCTTACCATGAGTAGCTTCATGTAGCCTTGTCATGCATCATGCTTTTTGTGCATCATGCCTTGTTCACGTGTGGTGTGTTTACCTTGTTGTGTGCTTCTTCTCGATAGTTCCCGCCTCTGCTATGATCGCGAGGATTCGCTCGCTCACGCTTGGTCTGCCTTCATGGCTTCATCTTCTTCATGGACTCGTTCTTCTTCCTTGCGGGATTTCAGGCAAGATGACCGTCACCTTGGATCTCATTACTATCATTGCTATGCTAGTTGCTTCGTTCTATCGCTATGCTGCGCTACCTATCTTTTGCTCATCAAGCCTCCCAAATTGCCATGAACCTCTAACCTTTGACACCCCTCCTAGCAAATCATTGATTGGCTATGTTACCGCTTTGCTCAGCCCCTCTTATAGTGTTGTTAGTTGCAGGTGAAGTTGAAGATTGCTCCATGGCGGACAGGGTTATGTTGGGATATCACAATATCTCTTATATTATTAATGCATCTATATACTTGGTAAAGGGTGGAAGGCTCGGCCTTATGCCTGGTGTTTTGTTCCACTCTTGCCGCCTAGTTTCCGTCATATCGGTATTATGTTCCCGGATTTTGCGTCCCTAACGCGGTTGGGTGATTTATGGGACCCCTTGACAGTTCGCTTTGAATAAGACTCCTCCAAAGAAGGCCCAACCTTGGTTTTACCATTTGCCTCACCACCACCTACTTTTCCCTTGGGAGTCGCTCTCTCGAGGGTCATCTTTATTTTAGCCCCTCGGGCCAATGCTTCTCTAAGTGTTGGCCCAAACGAGCAAGATCAAGGGGCCACCTTGGGGAAACTTGAGGGTTGGTTTTACTCGTAGGATGTCTCATCCGGTGTTGCCCTGAGAACGAGATATGTGCAGCTCCTATCGGGATTGTCGGCGCATCGGGCGGCTTTGTTGGTCTTGTTTTATTGCTGTCGAAATGTCTTGTAGCCGGGATTCCGAGACTGATCGGGTCTTCCCAGGGAGAAGGAATATCCTTCGTTGATCGCGAGAGCTTATCATGGGCTAAGTTGGGACACCCTGCAGGGTATAAACTTTCGAGAGCCGTGCATGGTTATGTGGCAGATGGGAATTTGTTAATATCCGGTTGTAGTAAACTTGAAGCAAACTCTTCTAAAATACACCAACCCTGTGCGTAACCGTGAGTGTCTCTTTTCGGGGTTGATCGAGAGGAGAACACGGTTTCTGGGTTATGTTTGACGTAAGTAGGAGTTCAGGATCACTTCTTGATCATTGTTAGCTTCACGACCGTTCCGCTTGCTCTCTTCTCGCTCTTATTTGCGTTGGTTAGCCACCATATATGCTTAGTAGCTGCTGCAACCTCACCACTTTACCCCTTCCTTTCCCATTAAGCTTTGCTAGTCTTGATACCCATGGTAATGGGATTGCTGAGTCCTCGTGGCTCACAGATTACTACAACAACAGTTGCAGGTACAGTTTATGCGATGATCATGACGCGAGAGCGATGTTTGCTTGTGTTGGAGTTCTTCTTCTTCGTCGATCAGGGGATAGGTTCCAGGTCGGCAGCCTGGGCTAGCAGGGTGGATATTGTTTGAGTTTCTGTTTATGTTTCATCCGTAGTCGGATGTTGATCTTGTATATGATGTGATGTTGTATTCGTGTAGCATTTTATGCCTTATGTATGTATCCCCACTATTATGTAATGTTGATGTAATGATATCCACCTTGCAAAGCGTCTTCAAGATGCGCTTCTATCCTTGGTGGGACCTTCGAGTTCCTTTAGGATAGGGTCGCATCTTGGGCGTGACAAGGGCGGCCGGAGTAGGCGGCGGAGGCCGGAAGGAGAGGGCGGCCGGAGGAGAGAGAGGGCGAGCGGCGCTTGGGCGGGCGGCCCTATGGGGAACAGAGAGGAGTCGTGCGAGAGGGGGGGAACAATCTGGTGCGGGCAGGTGAGATTTTTTTATTTCTCTTTTAGTGGGCCTGAGGATAACTAACCCAATTAGAACCTCTCCATCGGGCTAGTTTTTTTAGTCAAGTTAGAGCAAACTAGCTCAAACTAACCCCTCTTGTTTTGATAATTTGAGGCTATTTCAACCCAAACTAGCTCTAACTCGGGATCCAAACAAAGAGGAGTGTTATCAGACATGCTACAGTGTGGACCGTAGCACATTGTTTTTATGGCCATATCACCACATTGTTTTCTACTGCTGGTTCACTGGGCTATCGTGGTTCGCACTGCTGGTTCACTGGGCTGCCGTGGTTCGCACTCCTCCGACCTGAGTAGTACTCCCTTAGTTCCTAAATATAAGTCTTCATAGATATTTCACTGTGGACCACATACGGATGTATATAGATGCATTTTATGTGTAGATTCACTCATTTTTCTCCGTATGTGGTCCATAGTGAAATCTCTCCAAAGACTTATATTTAGGAACGGAGGGAGTAGTATAGTACTAGTATATACCGCATCATTCTTTGCTCCTTCTTACTACTCCGACATGTGGGAGAGCCAAGATCCGGTCGACGTGTCATGCACCAGATTAGAGCGCTTGAACGGAGGGGGCATCACCCGTCGGAGCGCCTTGAATTCATGACTATAGTGAGTGGTCATATCACAAATCTTTCTAGCAGTAATGCGCCGTCAAATAGCACAGCCTCACACGCTCACCCTCCTCGCCTCACAAACTGCCTACCCGAAAACTGCGCCACAGACGCCTTGGGAAAAGCCCCGCCCTCAACTTTTAACTACGCGAAAATAGTTCGAGCTTGTTCGTTCTATATAAATACAATACTTATTGTATGTTTATTCACCCGTGGGGTTGTTCAATGAATGGAGGGGCGGGGAGCACAAGTGAACCTTAAATAGAGAGTTTCTTTTCTTTAATGCCACGTACACAAATTGAAACGCTTGTTGTGGAGAGGAAATAGATAATCACTCCACTATCTTTGGACGCAGGGCACGAGCATTTGCTTTACTAGGGTTGCTCTCTTCATTCTCTCATCCTCTCCAGATATAAACAAGACAACGGTAGCGACATTTTCTCTCCGCTCACCGCTTTCGTCATAGATCCGGTGGATCCCTTCGCCGGTGTGTAGAGGACTAAAAGGTGCATCGTTCACGCGGTCATCGCCGAGGGAGGAAACCCACAGCTACCGGAGGGGCCCGATCCTCCGCCTGCCGTTCTCTTCTCCGACAGCTGGGCTCGGGAGGTCCTCCGACCCTTCTTCCTCCCCGCCAGATTATCCATAAATCTGACCTGCCGCCGACATCCTGGCGACCCTCAGGTATAAGTTCTTCGAAAGCGGCCTGGCTCTACTGCCCCAGCTCCCCACGTGTCTGCATGTGCATCTTTTTATACTCCCATCAGCTCTTCCAAAGCCACCTAAATTTTTAGTATTATTAGAGGTAAAGCTACTTCATGCATTTGTATCTAGGGCTTTGTTCAAACAACAAAGAAAGGGGGGGAAAGTTGTAGCATGAATCTAGGACTTGATTCAAAGAGGAAATAATATGGTGAAAGTAGTAGAGACCGGATACCCAACCGGTCTCTTGGTTGAAAAGGGAAATAATGGGAAAAGCAGCGGTACAAAGCCCGGATAAGGAAAGATCTATTATTGGTTGAAAAAAGGATAGAAAGTGGCGGCCGGTGGACAAGTCAACAGAGTATGTCCAGGATTAGATTTGCTGCCATCACATAGTAAAAGGTCTCGAGATTAGATTTGCTGCCCTCACATAGTAAAAGGTCTCGTGGATTAGATTTGCTGCCCTCACGTAGTAAAAGGTCTCGAGGATTAGATTTGCTGCCCTCACATAGTAAAAGGTCTCGTGATTAGATTTGCTGCCCTCACATAGTAAAAGGTCTCGAGGATTAGATTTGCTGCCCTCACATAGTAAAAGGTCTCTGTGATTAGATTTGCTGCCCTCACATAGTAAAAGGTCTCCGTGATTAGATTTGCTGCCCTCACATAGTAAAAGGTCTCCAGGATTAGATTTGCTGCCCTCACATAGTACATGGTCTCCAGGATTAGGTTTGATGCCCTCACATAGCGTGAACAAGCTCGGAATCACCACTTTATGCCTCCTTGTACGTACATTGTGCTGATGCGTCCACTGTCGCATGTCCTTATACCAACCTTTTGTTGTTGTTAATGTAAGGGCGCATGTAAAATGAAGCGATCACACTGTTACCTTAGGGACATGTCTAACCAGTGTTATTGTTAATCTAATGCCTCCAGTGATAAGATGCAATTAAACTGTGTTACAAATGGCACTCCTGCTGTTTTCCCCAGTATGATAAGTAAGTTGCTCCTTTTACGCTTGAGTGTCTGGTGTCCCCACGGTCCCATGCCCTTAAACCAACTCTTTAGCTGCTGTTGATTTATCGTGGTTCAGTAAACAAGCAATGCCACCAAGTAATCCCATATTTGAGGAATCTCATTGTTTATCGTAATGCTTCTGGTAACATGAAGCATTGCTGACATTTTAAAATTTCTACTGTCCTTGCGTGATTGCCATGAACATAATTAAGATGCTTCTTTTCATTTTGTATATGTTTCGTATATTCTTATTGACCAACAACTATTTACTTTCTATCATTTTGTAAATGATGCAATCTTTGCTTCATTTCAGGTGAACTGCAGAAAAAGGCGCATGAATTGAATCATGGAACTCCAGGCAGACCTCATCCAAGTAGAGCTGGAGGTTGAGTTCAAGGAGGCCGCTATTAAAGTGAAATCATGCTCTCCTGTCTCCTTGTTTGTGCTTTGTGCAAACATGCTTTGTGCAAACAGGAATACTCAACTACAGATGTTATGACGGTCAAGAGCATTTGCCAAGTTCTTCGATTGTATGACATGGCTAGCCAAGATGGATTTAATCCCGATATTCACTTTATCAAAAGGCTCTAATGGGTTGGTTCTGAATCTTGCAAGCTAGGAATCAGTGAGATGTGTAGGCATCTTTGTTGTACTTATTATTTGAATCTTATTTGTTCGTTCTGAATCTTGCTAGCTGGGAATCAATGGGATGTGTAGGCATCTTTGTTGTACTTATTATTTGGATCTTATTTGTTGGTTTTGAATCTTGCAAGCTGGGAATCAATGAGATGTGTAGGCATCTTTGTTGTACTTATTATTTGGATCTTATTTGTTGGTTCTGAATCTTGCAAGCTGGGAAACACGGCATGATGATGCAGAGGACAACAACCATAACAAACAGTTCAAACCTGGTAGTATTATCTTTGTGATAGTGCGACAAATGTGTTGATCATGTGCGTCCTGAGAATAATAATTCTAATTGTTGTGCATGTTGATCCAGTGGCACTGATAGAACGAGCGAATGCATTGCTTGTTTTAAGTATAAATTTATATTAAAGCTAATTAAATTTAAGTAAAGTGACCACTAACTCCTGTTATTACAGTACCAATACAGACCCGCTCATGAACCGACTTGTGGCCGGAGTAGGTTTCTTAATGGAGGCGTTTGAATGCGCCGAGGGTGCATCTTCTGCCGGGCGTGCAGTGGACGAGGGAGGAGTAGTAACTGTTGTCGCATGTACACACTCAGCTTACTGTTGAATCCAGTTCCCCAAGAGCTGAAAAATGAAATGCTGCCGCCACCTACACACTCGTTCACTCAAAGAGACTCCAATGGCGATCCGAGGGGCGAGCCTGCTGAATATGGACTTCAGCAAGGAGTTCCCCTTTGAGTTCGCCGTTCAGTCCTATGGCTGCACCAAGTTGAATGTGATGTACACCAACGATACGGACTCGGTGAAGCTCTGCCTCGCCTCAATCCTATGGCTGCACTAGGTTCTGGAGCATTACGCCCGTTTCATCCAGCGGCTACCGATCGCACCTTCGCCATAAAGTGGAGAGAAGGAAGAACGCGACGATTCGCCATCCGGTGCAACAAGCTTGTCGACATCCAAGCAATACAAGATCATTAGCAACGGGCGTGAGAAGGACTCCATGGTTGACCTCGCTCGCACCATCATCGACCCCGACACGCCAACATGAAAGAAGACGACCTAAACACGTGGGAGGTACCTCTGAATCTAGCCTACATAACCTACGCGGCCAAGGACGCATACGCATGCTACGACATGTATAGGCAGATCTTGGACATGAGGGCGTGTCTGCTTCCCGTAACCGATGAGTACACGGACAGCCGGAGTGTCATGATCAAGCGTGCCAGGAAGGTCTAGATGTTGTACTTTATCTGTTTATAAGCACCTTTATCACCTGAATGTTTCATGCATTAGCCTATGTGTCGTAATTATCTGTTTTGTCTAAAATATTCCTTTTAAGAACCCATTAACCTGATTCCTTTTTTAGTGGCTATTTGCTTATGTATGTAAACTAGTTCACTTGTCCGCAAAAAAAAAGTAGTTCACTCGGCTGTCGTGCTTTGAATATCCTTCCTCCCAACATATTCCTCTCCTCAGGTGGACCCAGCAGGTCTCTGAATTTTCTCCCACTTTCTTTTTTATGTAAACTGAGTTTTCTCCCAGTTCTTTCCCCTAGAACCAACTCAATTGTCCCACGTCTAGCCTAAAAAATAATAATACCCCACGTACTATTAAGTCATCAAATTAAAATGATATTTTATTTCGTAAGTTGAAAGTTCTTACAAAATAATACTCCAATAATAATTGTTTATATATAACTTGCCAAGTTAACTCCTAGTGATTGCGTACATAAGCTTGCAAAGATTTTACCGACGCGATGCAATCATGTGTTTATGTTTTTATAACATTTCTCCGTCTAGCCCAACATGATATTTTCACCCAGCCCAGCAAGTCCGGTGATTTCGAGAATAATGCAAATGCGATTTATTCGGGTTGCATAGTTGCTACATCATTGTTTCACCCAGGCCACCAAATCGACTAAAAAAAAATGGATTGGCTGACATGTGGGCCAAGAGGTCGAAGTTTAAGAAGGCGTTGGATTTACATCCAACGGCCGGCATTCTTCTTCAATCTCTCGCCTTCTTCCCCAGCGCTTCCGGAACCGCTTTGCTCCAGCCTTCAAGGCCCGCGGCATTGTTTTGCGCTCCTCAACAAACGCTACCCGCCAACGGCCGTGCCATCCCTCCACTCCGCACCTCCTGTTATTCTCCGCCGAGTGTAGGCCCACCCGCACCGAACCAGTTAAGTTTCCCACTCCTCTCCGTCTGCGACTCCACCGCCGCATCTTCCCCATATCCGGTCGTTCGGTCAGGGGCCTCGCCGTCGTCCACCGCCACGGTGCGCCGTGGCGTGGGCTAACATCTGAGAGTCATCGGAAGAGGATCAGACGTGAAGAGCTCGACGGCCGGGACCCACGAGGTCCATGGTCGCACGCAAGGAAAGTTCCTCCTTATTACGCGACCGTATGTGCAATCGTGACGTGGGAAGGGCTTACGTATTTCGCGAAAAAACGTTCCCCGCTTAACCGGGTCGGACTCCACCAGCTATATCTTCGCACGCAAGGAAGTCCCTCCTTATTACGCACCAAAAAATGAATACCCCCTTCTAGCTGGGACCCACCATAGTGGGTGGCTGACTTGTGGGCTTACTAAGTTGACGAGGATGGAGGGCTTTGTCAACTTAGTCAATATGAACAATTCTAGCTCCAGTGACCGTACGATGTCCATCCAACGGCCATAGTGCTTCTTCAACCTCTGGTCTTCTTGCTCCAGTCGCACAAAGCGCCCGGTCGTGTCGCGTGCTCCTCGCCTCTCGTGGCCGGGTTGTGATGCCGCTGGAGGCCTCACCGCCCCCTACTACACCCACCGCTGGCCCAGGGTATCCCTCTACTCACCCACACCCCTTGTTATTCTGCGGCGACGGCAGCCTCACGCCGCAGCCGAACCAGTGAACCCCCATACTCCTCTCCGCGTGGGCATCCACTGCCGCGTCTTCCCCAGCTCCGCGTCGTCCCCTTCCTAGGCCTCGCCGTCGTCCACCGCCTTGGTGCTCTCGGCGCGGCGTGGTCAATGTGGTCAACGACTGACTTCCATCGGAAGAGTACTGTACGTGGAGAGGCTGACAGCTGGGTCCACGGCCACAACCCAGTTTTTTTGTGATTTTCCAAGTAAGTCGCTTCGTGAGGCCTGTTGGGCTGCAAATTTTTCAAGACGAGGAGAGCTTCATTCGGCTGGCCGAGAAAATGGCCTATCAGTAATGAGAAATGGGTTGTACATTTTTAAAACACATCAAACCGGCAATTAGTTCCAAATATATTTTTTTCGTTTCAAGATTTTAAATTACATTAATTTTTATGCGTGGAGAATTTGTTGGATTTTATATTGATATATATTTATTTTTAAAATCAGTTTGAATGCGAGTCAAAATTTCGGGATTAAAAACAGTTCGGACCGCACCGAAATATGCAAAATTTTGTATAATTTTTTAACCGTGGCCACAATATGGGCTGTAATGCTAAGAAAAAGAATATGGGCTCCAAAAAGACCTTAATAATTAGCAAATGGGCTGTAAATTATTAGAAATAATGGCAGATTGGCTGTATGCTATTTTCCACAGATTTGAGGCTTTCCTAAAAAAAGGTTAATGCACAAGCAGTGACTGTTGGATGTCCATCCAACGGCCATCGTGCTTCCTCAATCTCTGCTCTTCTGCTCCGGCCCTTGAAACAAGCGCCAAGGGACTGCACTGCTCCCTCCTCCTCAAGGCCGATCAGGTTGCCGCTCAGGCCTCACCGCCCCACCGTACTCCCATCGCTGGACTAGCCATCCCTCTACTCACCCACACTGTTGTTATTCTCCGCAGCAGCGGGCAGATAGAGAACCCTCGTACAATCGTACTCCCCTCGCGTGGGAAACAACCGCCGAAGTCTTCCCCGCCTCCGTGTCGTTCCTTCCTAGGCCTCGCTGCCGCCCACCGCCTCGGTGCTCTCGGCGCCTGGTCAACATGGTCAACGCCCGACATGCATCTGAAGTGGATCAGACGTGGAGAGACCGGCTAGCTGGGTCCACGGCCGCACGCAAGGAAATGCCTCCTTATTACGCCAAAATAATGATTCCTCCACCGACATCAGGGACCCACCGAAAGGGCCTCTCAGATTTCGCGAAAAAACATTACCGGCCACGACAGCTCGGACCCACAGCTTATATCTTCGCACGCAAGGAAGTGCCTCCTTATTACGCACAAAAAATGGATACTCCCCTGTTAGCTGGGACCCAAAGATAGTGGCAGGCTGACTTAGGGCCTACTAAGTTGACGGGACGGAGGGCTTTGTCAACTTAGTCAATATGCACGATTCTAGCTCCAAAGGGACCGTGACGATGTCCATCCAAGCGCCTAGTGCTTCTTCAACCTCGGTCTTCTTGCTCCACCGCCAAAGCAAAGGCTTGGTCGTGCCGCATGCTCCTGCCTCCCGTGGCGGATGTCTTGCCGCTGAGGCCTCACCGCCTACTATTCCCATCACTGGCTGTGCCCTCACGGCGATGGCAGCCTCACACCCAGCAACCGAACAGTGAACCCTCGTACTCCTCTCCGCACGGGCTTCCATCACTGCCTTTCCCCGGCTCCCTCGTCAGTCCACTTCCTAGGCCTCGCTGCCGTCCACCGCCTGGTGCTCTCGGCGCGGGCGTGGTCGGCGTGGTCAAAGAACGACTTCCATCGGACATGGACTATACGTGGAGAGGCCGACAATTGGTCCACGGCCGCAGCAAGGAAGTGCCTCCTTATTACGCTGAAAATAATTATTCCTCCACCGACAGCGGGACCCACCGGACGGGCCACCGATTTCGCGAAAAAATGTTTCCCCATTGCTGGGACCCACCAGCTACACCTTCGCACGCAAGGAAGTGCGTCCGGGCAAAAAAAACGATTCGCCCCCTTGACTCCTGGGACCCGCCAGCTACATCTTCGCACGAAAGGAAGTGCGTCCGGGCAAAAAAAAACCGATTCGCCCCCTGACTGCTGGGACCCAACAGCTACATCTTGGCACGCAAGAAAGTGTCTGACAGTCGGGACCCACCTGGTCGAAGCATACGTAGCGTTGTCATTCTGGTCGCGAACGTGTACATACATACTGGTCGATGTAGAGGCGCGCACGTGTCGTAGTAGAGGCGCGCACGTGTCATAGTAGAGGCGCACAGGTAGCATGTACACGCACGCATGCCGCCGTGATGCAAGAAAGAAAATACGCCACTTCGTATGCGGTAATGCACGGCCGGGCTCGTGTACATGGCTAGGTCGGAACAGAGAAACAGCATCGTCGTGTTCATGCGGAGGCAACGAAATGTGTCGTGTTCATCAGGAGGCAACAGAACGCATGGGAGCCAACCGGCTGGGTCGGAACGGAATGCGTGGTCATGTTCATTGGGAGGGTTTGGATGGAACAGGCGATGGAAACGAGGCCTGGCGTACCGCACAACGGAGGAAACGGACCTCCTACGTTCGGAACGGGATCCTGTTGATAGGGAGGGGTGTGGCGTACCGCAAAACGGAGGAAACAGACTTCCTACCGGCGAAACGGGGGTCCTGTTGATCGGGAGGGGTGTGGCGTACAACAAAACAGACGAAACGGACCTCCTACGGTCGAAACGGGGGTCCTGTTGATCGGGAGGGGTGTGGCGTACCGCAAAACGGATGAAACGAACCTCCTACGGTCAAAACGGGGGTCCTGTTCATCGGGAGGGGTGTGGCGTACCGCAAAACAGGACTCGACGGGATACTGTTCATCTCCACCGTCGACCTCCTCCAGCCTCCACGGGCTACCGTCAACCTCCTCCAGCCTCCACGGGCTCCGGTTCATCCAGCCTCCACCGCGCGCTACTCCACCGGCTACTGTTCAACCACCCATCCACCATCTACTGTTCATCTAGCCCTCCACACCCCGGGGTCCTGTTCAACCACCCCTCCACGGGCACCCCTCCACCGTCTACTGTTCATCCAGCCCTTCACACCACGGGGTCCTGTTCAACCACCCCTCCACGGGCACCCCTCCACCGTCTACTGTTCATCCAGCCCTCCTCACCACGGGGTCCTGTTCATCCAGAGGCAAACGTCACCGCTCACTGTTCATCCAAAACCCCCCGAAACGCTCACTGTTCATCCCAGAGGCAGCATCGATCGGCTTCAGGTAGCAGCAGTAGCGAAGGAATCGCTCGCTCGGGGTCAGTTAACAGCCATCGATCGATCGCTCGGGTTCGAGAACGTGTAGCCTGCGGTGCAACCGCCGGGTTGATTAGAGCCCAACGCCTCGCTTCGGGTTGATTAGAGCCAACGCCTCGCACACCTGCAGCGTCGTGTAGGAAAGCAGCACCGCCGGCCCCTGACCTCCCAACGTAACCGGGAACTCCCTGAAATTTTCATCCTCCTCGCTTCTACCACGGTTTTTTACGTCATGGACGGCCCAAAGAATTTCATGCAGCTGTGTCTCAGGCCCGCCCAGGACGAAAAGCCCATTTTCTGTCATGATTTTTTGTCATAGAAGTAGGGGCCCACCACATCTATGATGATACCGGGTTTTGTCACAATTATCGTCATAGAAGTGTCATATGGATGACAGAAAAAAAATTCGTTCGGCCCAAAATGTCACAGATGTGTCTTTTTTTGTAGTGCGACAATGTTACTATCCTTTTACCACACTTGTGCTTCAAAGTATCACCATGATCTTCATAATAGAGAGTCTCTCGTTTCGTCACTTTCATATACTAGTGGGAATTTTTCATTATAGAACTTGGCTTGTATATTCCAATGATGGGCTTCCTCAAATTGCCCTAGGTCTTCGTGAGCAAGCGAGTTGGATGCACACCCACTTAGTTTCTTTTGTTGAGCTTTCATATACTTATAGCTCTAGTGCATTCGTTGCATGGAAATACCTAATCACTCACATTGATATCTATTGATGGGCATCTCCATAGCCTGTTGATACGCCTAGTTGATGTGAGACTATCTTCTCCCTTTTTGTCTTCTCCACAACCACCATTCTATTCCACATATAGTGCTATATCCATGGCTCACGCTCATGTATTGCGTGAAGATTGAAAAAGTTTTGAGAATGTCAAAAGTATGAAACAATTGCTTGGCTTGTCATCGGGGTTGTGCATGATTTAAATACTTTGTGTGGTGAAGATAGAGCATAGACAGACTATATGATTTTGTAGGGATAACTTTCTTTGGCCACATTATTTTGAGAAGACATAATTGCTTTGTTAGTATGCTTGAAGTATTATTATTTTTATGTCAATATTGAACTTTTGTCTTGAATCTTTCGAATCTGAATATTCATACCACAATTAAGAAGAGTTACATTGCAATTATGCCAAGTAGCACTCCGCATCAAAAATTCTCTTTTTATCATTTACCTACTTGAGGACGAGCAGGAATTAAGCTTGGGGATGCCTGATACGTCTCCAACGTATCTATAATTTTTGATTGCTCCATGCTATATTATCTACTGTTTTAGACCATATTGGGCTTTATTTTCCACTTTTATATTACTTTTGGGACTAACCTATTAACCGGAGGCCCAGCCTGTAATGCTTGTTTTTTGCCTATTTCAGTGTTTCAAAGAAACGGAATATCAAACGGAGTCCAAACGGAATGAAACCTTCGGGAACGTGATTTTCTCATCGACACGATCCGATGAGACTTGGACCCTCGGCCAAGAAAGGAGGGAGGCGGCCACGAGGGTGGAGGCGCCCCTAGGGCGCGCCCCCGCCACGTGGGCCCCAAGCTCCACCGACGTACTCCTTCCTCCTATATATACCTACGCACTTCAACAGAGATCGACACGGAGCCAAAAACCTAATTCCACCACCGCAACTTTTCTGTATCCACGAGATCCCATCTTGGGGCCTGTTCTGGAGCTCCGCCGGAAGGGGAATCCACCATGGAGGGCTTCTACATCATCATCATAGCCTCTATGATGAAGTGTGAGTAGTTTACTTCAGACCTTCGGGTCCATAGTTAGTAGCTAGATGGCTTCTTCTCTCTTTTTGGATCTCAATACAATGTTCTCCCCCTCTCTCGTGGAGATCTATTAGATGTAATCTTCTTTTTGCGGTGTATTTGTTGAGACCGATGAATTGTGGGTTTATGATCAAGATTATCTATGAGCAATATTTGAATCTTCTCTGAATTCTTTTATGTATGATTGGTTATCTTCGCAAGTCTCTTCGAATTATCCGTTTGGTTTGGCCAACTAGATTGGTAGTTCTTGCAATGGGAGAAGTGCTTAGCTTTGGGTTCAATCTTGCAGTGTCCTTTTCCACTAACAGTAGGGGCAGCAAGGCACGTATTGTATTGTAGCCATCGAGGATAACAAGATGGGTTTTTTATCATATTGCATGAATTTATCCCTCTACATCATGTCATCTTGCTTAAGGCGTTACTCTATTTTCATTAACTTAATACTCTAGATGCATGCTTTGGATAGCGGTCGATGAGTGGAGTAATAGTAGTAGATGCAGGAGGAGTCGGTCTACTTGTTTGGACGTGATGCCTATATACATGATCATACCTAGATACTCTCATAACTATGCTCAATTACACAATTGCTCAACAGTAATTCGCTCACCCACCGTAAAATACTTATGCTCTTGAGAGAAGCCACTAGTGAAATCTATGGCCCCCAGGTCTATTCTCATCATATTAATCTTCCTACGCTTTATTATTGATTTGCTATTTTACTTTGCCTTTTATTTTACTTTGCATCTTTATACCAAAAATACCAAAAATATTATTTATCATCTCTATCAGATCTCACTTTCGTAAGTGACCGTGAAGGGATTGACAACCCCTAATCGCGTTGGTTGGATTGAGCTATTTGTTTTGTGTAGGTACAAGGGACTTGCGCGTGGCCTCCTACTGGACTGATACCTTGGTTCTCAAAAACTGAGGGAAATACTTACTCTACTCTGCTGCATTATCCTCTCATCTTCGGGGAAAACCAACTCAAGCTCAAGACGTAGGAGGCTACCCCCGAGAAGGTCTTGTGTCATCCGCCTCGCGAGGCTTAGCCCCTCGTGAGGGTCTTGGGTGTTTGCTGGTGAAGATGGGCCGTACGGGGCCGCTGGTGGAGCCACGCCATGGGCAGCAAGCAGGCAAGTCTGGGGACCCCCTTTCCCAGGACACCGACACGTATAACAGTTACAACCCTGAACCACAAGGGCAAAATACTTAAACAAAAATAAGTCATGTCCACTGACAGCTTTTTCAGCCATTATGCCTGGCTTTATTATTAATTTGAAACGTTTTTAGCCTCCTGCTTCGCGTTTCGAGGCGCGGTCTTTATTGACACGTCTTGTCAAAGCAGAGATCGTGTCCCCTTATTGCGAGATTCTCATCAATACGGGTTTGGATAATCCAACCGTGTCGTTTGCACGACCCATTGGGAGTAGGCGAGTTCTGAGGCTTGTGGGGGGGCGCTTGATATTCACTACCCTTATAAGGGGATAAGGACCCATCTTTTTACCCCACGCCTTCTTCTTCCTCTGCCCTTCCGTCCTCGAGCTCCAGCGCCCAAGTTTCGATCTTTTCTGTCATCACCCAATACTCTAGCCATGTCCGGATCCGAATCTCAAGGAGTGGGCGGCCTCCTCCGTGATGGAGAAGGACATCAAGGAGCTCCGGGAGGTGAGGTACTTAACAGCAGAAATCAGACATAGGCTCCCTACCAAAGAGCAAGTCATCCCTACTCTAGAGCCCGGTGAGAGGGTTTTGTTCATCCCTCACTTCCTCCCGGACTAGGGTTTCCCCTCCACCCCTTTGATCGTGGTCTCATGTTCTATTACGGGCTAGATTTTCATGATCTAGCCCCGAACTCCTTCTTCCACATCTCGGCATTCATCATCCTGTGTGAGGCATTCCTCCGCATCCTCCCACACTCCGGCCTGTGGCTCAAGGCTTTCAACGTGAAGCCGAAGGTGGTCGACGGGGAGCATGCGGATTATGGCGGAGCCATGGTGAGAAAACTCCCCAACGTTATCTAGCCTAGAGGGGCCTTTGTGGAGACTGTCAAGACGTGGCAGCACGAGTGGTTCTACATCACCGAACCCCGCGACACTAAGTGGGCGGCCGCTCCTGCTTTCAGATCCGGACCCCCGCTGCGGCTTGCGTCGTGGACCAACAAGGGCCTGGACTGGGAATCATCCGACGAGGTGCTGATGCTACAAAAACACATAAAAATCATCATGGAGAAGAACACCAGCCTCACGGACGTGATCCAGGTGATGCTCATCCGCCGAACCCTTCCCTACCAACGCCAGCCTCTCCGCATGTGGGAGTTCAATCCGGAAGGGCCGCGGACCCCGTAGCGATTCTTCGGCATGACGCACGAAGCGATCTGGAAGCTGCTCTTCAAGACTCAAAAGTCATGGCCCAAGACGTCCGAGGACATCGGCCTCGACTGCAATCATCTGGCCACCCCGGTAAGTGTTCCATTTCCGAGCATAGCTTAGTTTATCAATCAAAGGAGTGTATTGAGAATTCCATCCTCTAAACAGGGCTGTACAAAGAAGGCAGAGTGGATCAGATGTTCAGCTCCACTGCTTGAAAACCCAGCTGACCATCTACTAATGAGGATGCTGGTCCCGGTGCCATACCAGGCGCTGGCGAAGAAGGACAAGAAGAAGAAGAGCAAGGGAGCCGAAAGCGGCTTCCACCATAAAGGTACTTCGGACGCCATGTCCGAAGAGACCAAAGCCCACTCCTCCTGCGAGGGAGCTGAAGGCGAAGAGGAGGAGGAGGAGGAGGAGGCAGAAAGCAATTCTCCCCCTAAGGGGAGGAGGAAGAAAAGGGGGGCCTCTGTAGACCCAGAGGCGGAGGCGCCCAAGAGGGGGAAAATATCCCTCCCGGACGGCTCAGATTCGGGTGCTGAAGCCATCCCCGAGTGGCACCCCCGGCCGAAGCCCCTCGCTGCATCGTAACTATACGAGGGTACCTTTCATATGCCCAATCTTTATGATTGTAATCTAACACATTGTATGGTGCAGTCCGGCCCGCGATCTCCCCCAACAATCATCGGAGGGGAATTCTTTGGATCCGGGGATGATGGAGACCGAGTCATCTCCGCGAGCCTCCCCGCCTATCGCCACGGACGACACTGAAGTGTTGTCCCGAAGGGCCTCTCCGGGCACTGGAGCAGTACGGGAGGCCGTCAAAACGGCGCCAGAAGGTAACACCTTGGCTGCCGAGAACACGCGGGGAGTAATCCCCATGGGGACTGACGGCGGGGGTCTTGACCAGTCCGGCCCCCAGCCGAACACCGTTCCGGAAACCCAAGTGGCTCCGGAACCGAATAAGCGACCCCCTTCAAGGGAGGGGGAGCACCAACTCCGGCGGGAACCTCCACTAATCCGGAGGCGCCGAACACACTGATGGAGGCACTGCAACGTGCTTCCATCGTGGAGGAGCACCGCACCCTGATGGGTGTGGTGGTCGAAAAGGTTCAGTCTGCCAAGAGCGGGCTGAACGAAGCCTTCACTAGCCTGCTAACAGGCTTCGAGGTATGCGATGCAATATTCCTGACCGCTTTTCATATGAAAAATATGCCTGTATATAGAAACTGGCCCCTAAGACTCTGTTCGTCTTTTGAAAAAGGGCGAACAAAGGATCGATAATATTCACACGAGATAATGCACTTTTCTATTTTGAGAAGCAGGCTTCACTGTTAGCGGCAACCGCCTAGGCCGCTGAAGTATCCGAGCTTAAGCGTAAGCTGGGGCTGGCTGATGAGAATCTTGCCGCATTAACATGAGGTTTGAGGAAGCACAAGGTATGTTTCAGAATATCTCGTTCGTCCCTGTATTAATGTGCAGATTATGAGTCGAAGCTCATGCGCTGCTATGTGTTTTATTGCAGGCAGTGCTGCTGCGGTCGAGACCCTTAGGGGTGAACTTGCCCAGGCCAAGGAGCAGGCAAGGGTGAACAAAGCGGCCGCTGATAAAGCGGTCGAGGACTTGAAGTCTGAACAGGTCGTCCGCTGTCAATACGAGGAGCGGGTGACCAAAGTGGAGCAAGCGCTCAAGGACGCCGCCAGCAAGTGCGAGTCCCTAGAGGAGAAGAATAAAGCCCAGGCGACCGACCTTGCCAAGGCCCTTCAAGAGGCCCAGGAGGCGCGGGCCGAATCCCGAGCGACGCGCGAGGAGATCAAGCAGGCCGGACAGATAGCGGCTGGTAAGCCCTTTCCCGTGTAGAGTAAATTCGTCAATCAGAAGTATGTCTTTCTCACTCAACTGTGGAGTGCTCCAGGCGCCTTTGTGGATCTTCCGAAGTGCGCCGACGCCGCGTATTTCTTCCGGGCCCAGGAGGGGCACACGGCGGAGAAGCTATTCTGGTCACAGTTCGCGGCGCAGGAGCGCCCAACGCTGTTGATTGACCAGATGGCGCAGTGGGCCGAGCTGCACTGGATGCCCGGATTGGCCATGAGGGACGTCATAGTCCGACTGTGGCCAGCCGAACCCGTCCGAGCAGCTATTTTGGCCTGGTGTAGTGACTCGTTGACGCGTTGCCCCGAATTGACATGGTCAAGCGGTCATCATGTATAGAAGGTGCGTGGCTGGCCTTTGCCCGTATCAAGATGCACTGGGAGAAAATGAAGGTTGCCAACATGGCAGTTGAGGGTCCGCCCGGAGGCAAGGACTACCGCAAGCCCGAGCGCTATTTTGAAGACGTCCTAGAGGGTGCCCGCTTAATAGATAGCACATAACCACGCTTGACCCAACGTCTTGGTCCATGAAGGAGGTGTTAGTGCGGCGAACCAGGCAATCGGACTATTCGGCTTTATCACTGTCACTTAGCCATAGGAGTTTGACAGTGGGACTGTAAGATAGCCCCTGGTGCGTATGCGGCTATCCGAACTTGGATGTCTTAAACGTGTGACTGGGAAGAGCCAGTCCTTCGTGTAATACAAAAGAAATCACTAGAGATTTAGTAAGTCGCCGAATTGCTGACCAGCTCTCGCCGTATCATGACAGTCAGTTTTCGGCTTTCTCTACTGAGGTGCTTGACCGGACGAACCAGAAACACAATCGTAGTAGTTCTCCCTTTACTACCTTAGCCGAACAAGCGGAGTGTAAGGTGGTAATCACAGGAGCCGGGCAACCCAACTATTGACCAAAGACATGATTCGGAGCCGATGCATATAATGCCATATTCGGGACGCCGAAGTATACTATAAAAGTGTTCGGACCTTTTTTTTGTTTGAAAAATACACGTGGCCGGATAGAGCCCCTGGCGATTTGAAACATGCCGAGGTATATACGACAATCCGACATAAAGAGGGAATATAGATTAGGAAATAAGCCAATACCGAACAGGGTTGGGCGAAACTGTTTCCATTATGGTCTGATTGATACGTCAAAACGTATTTTAACAGAGGATGCGATAAGCATCGAGGCTATTTTACATGCCGAGCACAAGGGAAAACTTGTGTACTGGTCCTAAAAAGGAAAATATGATCTAGAGGATCCTTTGTACACGCTTCCGCACATCTGCGCTGGTTTTCACCTTTGTGTATGATCCTTTGAGAGGATCATCGATCGGGTATACATAAGGGGCCTAAAAAGGTCCCTTGGTATCATCAAAAAGTGATGTGGGTTGCGAGGAACCTGAAAAAAAAAGAAAAAAAAGGAAGGATATGAGGGTCCGAATAGGGTCGAGCCGTATTGCGGACTTTGTTTTTAGTGTGCCTCCGTCTTTGCCCACGGTATCTTTAGTGCGTAGTTATGTATGCTCGGTACGTATGCTGCAATCAGGTTGGGGTTTCGATGGAGGCCGAATTGCTAGCCTACCTCTGGACGAGCCAGACTGTCATTCTGCAGGTAGACCGGACTCGCTTGTCAGTGTCTGGGGGCTTGACTGCCGATGCAATATTCGGCTTAATAAGGCCGCCCTGTACTTCGGCTGCGAGGGCCGCAGTGTGCTCCTCAGTACGGAGGGAGCGCTCCATGTTTCCATTGACTGTTATAACACCGCGTGGTCCGGGCATATTGAGCTTTAGATAGGCATAGTGCGGGACCACATTGAAACGGGCGAACGCGGTTCGTCCGAGCAGCGCGTGATAGCCGCTGCAGAAAGGGACTATGTCGAAGATTAAGTCTTCGCTTCGGAAGTTATCTGGTGAGCCGAAGACTATCTCCAGCGTTATTGACCCTGTGCAGCAAACCTCTACACCGGGTATTACTCCTTTAAAGGTAGTTTTAGGGGGCTTGATTCTTGACGGATCAATACCCATTTTACGGACAGTGTCCTGATAAAGCAGGTTAAGGACCAATGCTGCCGAAACTCCATGACGGATACTGGTCGGATGGTCTCTGCGATCAAAAGTGATCGGACAGGCTGACCATGGGTTACATTTTGGGGCGGCTGGCTCTATGGCATAAACGTCCCTTAGTGCGCGCTTGCGCTCCCGCTTGGGAATATGGGTGACATAGATCATGTTCACTGTTTTTACCTCAGGGGGAAATTTCTTTTTGCCCCCCTGTGTTTGTTGGACGAGGCTCTTCATCGTCGTCCTCGCCGGGCGGCCCTTTCCCTTTATGTTCGGTGTTTAGCTTACCGGCCTGTTTAAAGACCCAACAATTTTTGTTGGTATGATTGGCAGGCTTGTCGGGGGTACCATGAATCTGGCAAGGCCGATCGAGTATTTTGTCCAAACTGGATGGACCATCTTTGTTTCCTTTGAATGGCTTCTTCCGCTGACCGGGTTTAGAGCCTTTGAATTCGGCGTTGACCGACGTGTCTTCGGTATCTTTGTTGTTAATTCGACGCTTGTGTTTATTGCGTCGTGGCTTGCCGTTGCCATCTCTCGCTTCGGAGGTGCCGGGGTCGCTGGCACCGTTGCTTCTACAAGCTAGCCAATTGTCTTCTCCCGTGCAAAAGCGGGTCATAAGTGAGGTGAGAGCTGCCATAGACTTCGGCTTTTCTTGGCCGAGGTGTCGGGCGAGCCACTCTTCACGAACGTTGTGTTTAAAGGCCGTGAGGGCTTCGGTGTCCGGACAATCGACAATTTGGTTCTTTTAAATTAAGAACCTGGTCCAGAGTTTCCGGGCTGACTCTCCGGTTTGCTGGACTATGTGACTAAGGTCATCGGTGTCTGGAGGTCGAACATAGGTTCCTTGCAAGTTGTCTCTAAAGGCATCTTCCAAATCCTCCCAGCTACCAATAGAGTTTTCTGGGAGGCTATTTAACCAGTGTGGTGCTGGTCCCTTCAATTTTAAGGGGAGGTATTTGATGGCATGGAGATCTTCACCGCAGGCCATGTGGATATGGAGAAGGAAATCTTCGATCCATACTGTGGGATCCGTTGTTCCATCGTATGATTCAATGTTCACGGGTTTAAACCCTTCTGGGAACTGGTGCTCCATTACCTCATCGGTGAAGCATAAGGGGTGTGCGGCGCCTCTGTATCGGGCGATGTCACGACGCAGTTCGGATGAAGTCTGTATGCGGTTTTCGGCCCAGGTGAGGTTGTGCATGTCGCTCCCGGCCTGATGGTCGTCTTCTCGCGTTAGGGTGTGCCCCCTTGATCCATAGATTGATCTAGCTTGGCCTGCTCTATTGTCCAGGTCTTGTCGTAGGTCGTAGGTGTATCCTGGAGCCGCTATTTCTCTGCCTTTACGGCGAGGTGGTGCGGGTTGGTGTTCGGCATAGGTGGCCGCTTTATCTCGCCCACATGGTGGCCGGTCTGGTTCATCGGCACGGTCATGTCTTGATGGTATGGGCTCGGGGGCCTCGTCGTCAAATTGTGGTAGTAGCCGACGCTTCGGATACTCTTCGGCAGCTAGGACCTAGGTCCATCTGTTGTTGATTTTATCTTGTTCAGCTTATAGCTATTGCTGCTTCTTTTTTAGGCTTCTCGCAGTGGCGATTAGCTGGCGCTTAAAGCGCTCCTGCTCGAGGGGTTCCTCTAGCACGATGAAATCTACGTTGCCGAGGCTCACATCATCCTCGGGGATCGATAGATAGTTACTATCCTCCGAGTCCTCGTTCCTGACCGGATCATCGGAGTTAACTTGCCCCTCCTCCCAATCATCCTGTTCGGATGTTGGTTCGACGGGGGCTTCGGGGTCTTCGGCGTTCTCCGGAGTGTCGTTGTCTCCGGTGCCGGTATTGCTGTCTTTTCCGCGACGTGATTTTGAGCGGCGCCGCTGACGTCTACGCTTTGGAGGTGCCTCAGCGGGCTTGTACTCAACCGGATCCTTCCTGCCGTCGCCGTCATCCTTTTTGGGTGTGTCCACCATATACACGTCATATGTGGAGGTGGCTGTCCAACATCCGTTAAACGGCAGGTCTTGGCCTTGTTCGTCTCCGGCATCGTCATCCTTGTCGTCGATGTCTTCGGAGGCGTAGTCCAGCATGCCGGTTGGATCTTCGACAGTGGCTATGAAGTGGGTGGTGGGTGGAACGTAAAATTCCCTGCTCTCAGCCCCTAGTCTGGGTTGGGCGTAGTTTGACAGCGGTTCCTCTCTAATGGCGAGGGGTCACATTAAGTCCATAGCCTTGTTGAAGAGAGAGGTTTGGACGGGGAAATGAGAGTCCGTGGGGCTGGCCGGGGTGAAGGCCTCCTGGCCATGCTTGTTTGGCATGGACTACGAGAGTTCAGATCTAGAGTCCGGGGGCGAGACCGGCCTTTCAATGATAGGGGGAACCCGATCTAATTCCAAGTTCGCCGTGGACACTATCACCTCCGGATCCTTGATAATGCAGTTTGTAGCGAAGAGTCTGGTGGGCTCCAAACGCCCGTCTTCAGACATGATGGTTTGCTCCGGATCTAAGGCCAGAGTGGTGATCGGGGCCGCGAACCCTTCGAAGATCAAGTCTCCTCGGATATCGGCGACATAGTTTAGGTTCCCGAAACTGATCTGATGAGATCGAACGAGCCATCGAGCCTTCTGTTGACGACATAGTGGAACTCTCAATGAAAGCACCAATCTCGGTGTCAAAACCGGCCGATCTCGGGTAGGGGTCCCGAACTGTGCGTCTGAGGATCAAAGGTAACAGGAGGCAGGGGACACGATGTTTACCCAGGTTCGGGCCCCCTTAATGGAGGTAATACCCTACTTCCTGCTTGATTGACTTTGATGAATATAGGGGTTACAAGAGTCGATCTACCTCGAGATCGTAATGGCTAAACCCTAGATGTCTAGCATGTATGATTTGTCTTAGCCTCTACGGACTAAACCCTCCGGTTTATATAGACACCGGAGGGACCTAGGGTTGTACAGAGTCGGTTTACAGAGAAAGGAAACTACACATCCGGATGCCAAGCTTTCCATCCACGCAAGGGAGAGTCCCATCCAGACACGGGGGAAGGCCTTCTATCTTGTATCTTCATGGCCCATCAGTCTGGCCCATGTCACATAGCCCGGACGCCCGGGGACCACCTAATCCAGGACTCGCTCAGCGAGCCTAGCCCTGGCTACAACTTTCGTCAGCAAGTCATCTTCAACACTGAGGAAAATGACTTCCCCAACACTGCTGACGACGGCGACGATGACTACGCTCCCACCTATTGCTTCATGGCAAAAGGTGCCAAGGTATTCAAATATCCCTCCTCTGAATCAAGTGAGGATGAATCTGATGAAAATCTCAAACCCAGCTATTCCAAACTTCCTAAGGATGCCATTAAACAAAAAAGTCTTTGGAAAAGGTTCAAAATTTTCTAGACAAATGTGATGACCTGTTGGGTGAGGAAATGGATCAAACTCAAACTCTGACTGAAAATCTTCAGCGACTTCAATCTAAGTTTGACAACCTTCAAAGTCATCATAGAACTCTCTTAGCCGATCATGAGAAGCTTTCTTACGAATTTCTTCAAAGAAAGCAAGATCTTGAGAAGCTAAGGGTGAGTTATGAACATCTTCAGAAGGAAAATTATTCATTGCTTGCTCAGCAGATCAGTTCTGCTCAGGATGAATTCATTCTACCATGTTTGAAATGCATTGAACGTGAATCTGCTAATTCTTCACCTGAAAGTTCAAATGCTTATATTGCTGCAAATCTTCAACTGTCTCTGTGGTCACAAATTCCTCATCTAAGGATACCACAAGTATCATTGACAATGCAGGGTTGAAGGAATTTTATGTCACATGCATGTACAACAGCCTCAAAGGGCATCAGGCTCTTTGTGATGTGCTTAAAAAGCAGATCCTCAACAGAAACCCTAGGAAAGAGTGTATTGCCTTTGAGAGGAAACTCAATGCTGATGGGACCTACTGGAAACCTGAGCAGTATCCCAAAACCTAATGGGTTGCTGCGAAAGGACCTCTCATAGATCCATCCACTTTATCTGGCTTTACATATGAATCTTCATATTCTTCTGATGAGTCATTTGACCCCAACTATAAACTGTTCAAAAATCAGAATGGTGAAGTATTTGCTAGATATGTTGGAACTAACTACAGGAACGGTCCTCCTATGAAGAAAATCTGGGTTGCGAAAAGGTGCCTTGAAAGTCTTCACGTGAATGTCATCATGACTCCACTGATACGTCTCCAACGTATCTATAATTTATGAAGTATTCATGTTGTTATTTTATCATTCTTGGATGATTTACAATCATTTTATAGCAAGTTTATATCATTTTTTGGGACTAACCTATTGACCCAGTGCCCAGTGCCAGTTGTTGTTTTTTGCTTGTTTTTTACATCGCAAGAAATCAATATCAAACGGAGCCCAAACACCACAGAACTTTTTGGACATTATTTTGGACCAGAACGAACAAAATGGGCCAGAGCTGCAGCTGGGGGTGCCTCGAGGGGGGCACAACCCACCAGGGCATGCCAGGCGGGTTGTGCCCACCTCGGTGGCATCCCGCACCCCCTCTTTGCACTATAAATTCCCAAATATTCTGAAACCCTTTGGGGTTAGCCTAGATCAGAAGTTCCGCCGCCGCAGGCCTCTGTAGCCACCGAAAACCAATCTAGACCCATTCCGCACCCCGCCGGAGGTGTGAATCATCTCCGGTGGCCATCTTCATCATCTCGGCGGCCACCACGATGAGGAGGGAGTAGTCCACCATTGGGGCTGAGGGTTTGTACCAGTAGCATTGTGTTTAATCTCTCTCTCTCTCTCTCTCATGATCTATATCATGGGCTTTGTTAATATAGATGGATCATATGATGTTTCTCCCCTCTATACTCTTATTGTGAGGAATTGAATCTTTACCCTTTGAAGTTTTGTTATGTCGGATTGAATGTTTAGATTTGGGAACACATGATGTATGTCTTGCGGTATGAATACTTAGGTGACATTGGGGTATCTTATTGATTCACTTGATATACATTATGGCACTCAGCTTGCGGATTCCCGCGGTGATATTGGGGTAATCTATGCATAGGGGTTGATGCACGTTTTTATTATCTTTTCTCCGATAGAAACTTTGGGGTCCCTTTATAGTTCTTTGTGTGGATTGAGTATTATGAATATGATTTTGCTTTGATGTTATTTTAGTACGAACTCTTGATTAGATCGATCGGAAAGAATAGCTTGCATTATTTTAGTACGAACTCTAGGATAGATTGATCGGAAAGAATAGCTTTGAGGTGGTTTCGTACCCTACAAAAAATTATTATCTTTTGTTCTACGCTAATAGGAACTCGGGAGTGATTCTTTATTGCACTTTGAGGGATAATCATATGATCCAACTATGCTAGCACTGTTGAGAAATTGCACTAACGAAAGTACAGACCCTAGGCCTTGCTTTCAAGCATTGCAATACCGTTTTTGTGCCCGTTTACTATTTGCTACCTTGCTGTTTTTATTTATTCAGATTATAAAAATATATTTCTACCATCCATATTACACTTTTATCACCATCTCTTCACCGAACTAGTGCACCTATACAAATTACCATTGTATTTGGTGTGTTGGGGACACAAGAGACTCTTTGTTATTTGGTTACAGGGTTGTTTGAGAGAGACTATCTTCATCCTATGCCTCACACGGACTGATAAACCTTAGGTCATCCACTTGAGGGAAAATTGATACTGTCCTACAAAACTCTGCGCTTGGAGGCCCAACACGTGTCTACAAGAATAAAGCTGCGTAGTAGACATCAAGCTCCTTTCTGGCGCCGTTGCCGGGGAGGTTAGTGCTTGAAGGTATAACTTTAGATCTTGCAGTTGAATCTTTTAGTTCCTTGTTTTATCACTAGTTTGGTTTATAGAATAAAACTACATATAAAATGGAATTTAGGTTGCATCATATCATTGATCATCTTTATAATATCTTTCTTGAAAATGATGGTTCAGAAAATTGTGCTCAATTGTTAGAAGAACAAGTCAATAAAATGTTTGGCACAAAATATTTGAATGATGAGCATGATTGCACTGTTGTTAGTATGAATTCCTTGAATATCCATGATGCCAAGGATATGCAAAGCCATAAGCTTAGGGATGCTATGTTTGATGAAGATGATATTTTTAGTCCCCCAATACTTGATGTCAAAAATTGTTATAATGTTTGCATGCCTCCTATTTATGATGATTATAATGATGAAAGTGGATTCGGAGAGGTCGTGACTTTATTTATTGATGAATCCACCATTTTGGATGAGGCTTCAATTGACTATGATAACAAAGTTGCTATCTATGATGATTATGGTGATGACATGTATGTTATAAAGAATAATGATAACCATGAAACTTGTCATCATGATTTTAATTTTTACTCTCATGATAGTTATTTTGTTGAGTTTGCTCCCACTACTATTGATGAGAAGAAATTTGATTATGTGGAGAGTAATAAGTTTTCTATGCTTTTGTGTAATGAAACGAATGCTTTATGAGATGGTTATATTGTTGAATTTCTTCATGATGCTACTGAAAATTATTATGAGGGAGGAACTTATGTTTGTAGGAATTGCAACAATATCAAGTTTCCTCTCTTTATGTTGAAATTCTTGACGTTATGCTTGTTTTGCCTTCCTATGCTAGTTGAATCTAGTTCACATAAGTTGTTTGCTCACAAAATCCCTATGCATAGGAAGTGGGTTAGACTTAAATGTGCTTGTCATGTGATTCATGATGCTCTTGTTATGTTTCAATTCTTATCTTTTATGCGAGCATCATTGAAATCATCATGCCTAGCTAAAAGGCATTAAAGAAAAGCGCTTGTTGGGAGACAACCCAACACTTTTACCTACTGTTTTTGTGTGTTCACATGATTAGGCTACTGTAGTAATCATGTTTTATTGCTTTTTTCAATTAAGTGCCAAGTAAAGCCTTTGGGATCATGTTGGGTGATAGTTGATTTGATCTTGCTGAAAAACAGAAAATTTTGTGCTCACGAAAATAATTCTCATTTTTAACAGAAGAGTGCTTTTGAGTTTATTCTTTTTGCAGAAGTTTAATATAAAAATATCTCACGTGGTACTATTTTTTTCATAATTTTTGGAGTAGCATAAGTATGGTAGTTATCCAGATGATTACAGACTATTCTGGTTTTGACATATTCTGTTTTCAATGTAGTTTGCTTGTTTTCTAGTTTCCATGGCTTATATTGCTCAATATAAATTGTGGAATGATATGGTACAGTAGGAATTATGTAGAAACAATTATGAATCTTGTCATTGACAGTACCAAAAGTGAAATGGTTTGCTCTTTATCATACTAAAATATCTCACAAAGTTCCGTTAAGTTTTGTGTGATTGAAGTTTTCAAGTTTTGGGTGAGATGTCGATATGAGGAGAATAAGGAGTGACAAGACCATAAGTTTGGGGATGTCCAAGGCATCTGTTGGGGTTCAAGAACGAAACCTATGGGATCACGAGGAATCCCTACTACGGTTGCCGGGGCGCGGGGCTGTAAAAAGAGCGGGTTTAGAAGACCAACGCGGGGGAGTTTTATCTAGGTTCGGGCCGCGAGTGATGCGTAATGCCCTAGTCCTGCTTTGGTGTATATTTGGTGTTCTTGAGATCTTGAACTAGCTGTGGTGCGTGCCTATCCCAGAAAGTCCGAATCCTTTCCCAGTATGCCTCGGGCCTCCTTTTATATGTCAAAGGGGCTGCCACAGCGGCACACAGGAGGAGGAAAGCATCTACAGTGTACAAGTTTATCCTGACATCGTGGGAACAAATGCATTTAATGCACTGACGACGTGTCCTCTTGCTTTATCAGGGACGGCAAGGAAGCTTGTCTCGTCTGTTGCCGCCTCGCCTCACTTCGACGCGCGTCCAAGCTGATGAGGCATGCAGCACCACACTAGTTGGCTGCTGCTGAGCTGGTGCGGTGGCAGGGCCTTCACGAAGATCCGCATCCCACCACGCAGGTGGTTGCTTAGTTGGCCTAGATGCTACATGCTGCCACACAGGTGCGTGCCTAGTTGGCAGGCTGGCTGCTGCGTCGGGACGGCCATGGGTCAGCGGAGCTTTGATAAGTGTGGGCCTAGTTGTGGCCTCGCAGATGTCCTCGGCAAGGGCCTTGCCAGGGTCTTGTGGGCGTCCCAGCAAGGGTCTTGCCGGGGGAGGCCTTCGTCTTCTGGTTCTCATCTGGTCTTGCAGGCCTTCAGTCTTCACAAAGATCTGCATGCCACCATGTAGGCGCCTCCCGAGCCTTGGTTCCAACGTTGTCGATGGTGTCGGAACTCTCAGGCTCAAGGGTGGCAGTCTTGCTGGTGTTGGGTAAGTTGCCCCGGCAGGGCTCTTGCCGGGGCCCCTTCGCTCTTTGTGCCTCTGGTCTCAACGCATCTCTAGTAGTCTTGTCCCTTGCTTCTTCTGCCCCGCCAAGCGTGGCCGCAGGCGCGGCTACAACTGCCCGCACACAAGTAAAGGGGTTCTGAAGGCCCCTACTATTGTACACCGACAGGAGTCCCCCGGGCATGGGCCACACATGAGCGCAGAGTGTTGTTGGGCCGGGCCCAAAAACGGTGCGCGGGCATGCGTGGGCAGAGTTCTATCGCGGTAACTCCTCCGCCAGTTGGGCTTCCCCATGACCCGCGTTGAATGCGTAACGTGGGGGTCACGCGCGGGGTGACCGCAGCATGCCTGCGTCATCCCGTGGTGAATAGTGAAGAGGCGGCTTGCGTTTTCCCTAAAAAAGAGGAAAAACTGCAGGGCCGCTGCTCATTTACTCTCCTAGCCTGGGAACCGCCATTCCACGTTTCCCACTACGCCCGCCCCTTTCGCCACGTATGCCGCATGCACGGTGCGGGGTAGGTGACGGACACGCAGGATATGGGAAGGCGTGCTATGGCTGGCGCTTATGCGCCTTTGATTGGGTGGGGAGGGCGGTTGATGGCCTCGCTTGCAACTTAATGAGTCAGACTTGAACGGGCTCTTCAGAGGCATATGATACGTCTCCAACGTATCTATAATTTTTTATTGTTCCATGCTATTATATTATTTGTTTTGGATGTTTAATGGGGTTTAATATATACTTTTATATTATTTTTGGGACTAACCTATTAACCAAAGGCCCAGTGCAAATTGCTGTTTTTTTTGCCTATTTTAGTGTTTCGTAGAAAAGGAATATCAAACAGAATCCAAACGGAATGAAACCTTCGTGAAGATCGTTTTTGGAACAAACGCAATCTAGGAGACTTGGAGTGGACGTCAAGGAAGCAACGAGGCGGCCACGAGGTAGGAGGGGGCGCCTAGAGGGGTAGGCACACCCCCCACCCTCGTGGGCCCCTCATGGCTCCACCGACCTACTTCTTTCGCCTAAATCTCATATACCCTCAAAACATCCGAGAGCACCACGAAACCCTATTTCCACCGCCGACCCCTTCTTTACCTGTGAGATCCCATCTTGGGGCCTTTTCCGGCGCTCTGCCGGAGGGGGGATCGATCACGGAGGGCTTCTACATCAACACCATAGCCTCTCCGATGATGTGTGAGTATTTTACCACAATAGTTATTAGCTAGATGTCTTCTTCTCTCTCTTTGGATCTCAATACAAAGTTCTCCTCGATTCTCTTGGAGATCTATTCGATGTAATTCTTTTTGCGTTGTGTTTGTTGAGATCCGATGAATTCTGGGTTTATGATCAAGATTATCTATGAACAATATTTGATTCTTCTCTGAATTCTTATATGCATGATTTATGATTTAATATCTTTGCAAGTCTCTTCGAATTATCAGTTTGGTTTAACCTACTAGATTGATCTTTCTTGCAATGGGAGAAGTGCTTAGCTTTGGGTTCAATCTTGCGGTGTCCTTTCCCAAAGGATGGCAGGGCAGCAAGGCACGTATTGTATTGTTGCCATCGAGGATAAAAAGATGGGGTTTATGTCATATTGCTTGAGTTTATCCATCTACATCATGTCATCTTGCCTAATGCGTTACTCTGTTCTTATGAACTTTATACTTTAGATGCATGCTGGATAGTGGTCGATATGTGGAGTAATAGTAGTAGGTGCAGAATCATTTTTCGGTCTACTTTTCACAGACGTGATGCCTATATACATGATCATGCCTAGATATTCTCATAACTATGCGCTTTTCTATCAATTGCTCGACAGTAATTTGTTCACCCACCGTAGAATTTGCTATCTTGAGAGAAGCCACTAGTGAAACCTATGGCCCCCGGGTCTATTTTCCATCATATTAATCTCCCACCAACGTGCTATTTCTGTCGCCGTTTATTTTTGCAATCTTTACTTTCCAATCTATACAACAAAAATACCAAAAATATTTATCTTATTATCTTTATCAGATCTCACTTTTGCAAGTGGCCGTGAAGGGATTGACAACCCCTTTATCACGTTGGTTGCAAGGTTCTTGATTGTTTGTGCAGGTACGAGGGATTTGCGTGTAGTCTCCTACTGGATTGATACCTTGGTTCTCAAAAACTGAGGGAAATACTTAGGCTACTTTTTTGCATCACCCTTTCCTCTTCCAAGGAAAACCAACGCATGCTCAAGAGGTAGAAGCGTAGGGCCGGTCTTTAGCCTTTCCCGCCCGGCTATAAAGAGGGACTCAGGAGGAGGAGGGGAGGCATCTTCTCGCGTCTTCCCTTTGCCTCCATTCTCCGTCCACTGCCATGGCGAGAGGGCGTGGCCGTGGTCGTTCTTCCGCGGAGGTGACCAGGTCTTCCTCCCGCCAGAGAGCCGCGGCGGTCAAGGAAGAGCCGGCTGCCCAAGGTGAAGGCCACGCTCGAGGTGGAGGTGCCAGACGGGGTCGCGGTCGGCGAGGCGGTCGAGGTAGAGGCAGGCGCGGCAGGGGGCACCCGCATCATCGCCATCTCCGTCACCATCTCTGCCTCCGTCTCCTTCTGCTTCATCGAGCGGCCATGTCGGGGACACTGCGCTAGAGTTCATCCTGCAACTGCGCGAGCCGCCGCGTGGCCGCCTTTGCCTTTCCAAGGCGTTCGCGAGGGTGCTGGAGATCAACCAGCCACCGAGGCTGAGGCTTCACATGAAGGGGTGTTGCAATGGCGACATGTGGGTGAACACAAGGTTCCCCTTCCCTCATGTAATGCTCCTTCGTTCGGGCTGGAAAACCTTCGCACGTGCCCATTGCTTGATGAAGGGGCACGTTCTCCTCTTCAAGTTAGTGGAGAGCGACCTGCTCTCCGTCAAGGTCTTCGAACGCTCGGGACACAGGCTAGGGTGCTGTGCGGAGAGCTCGAATTACGACGAGAGCTCCTCCTCGAGCGACGGGATAGGGAGGGGACCAGCGGGGATGACGATGTGGACGTGTCCGACTAGACGTCGGACGCACCGTCTCTAGGTGACGCCGGCAGCAGCACCATCTGCACCTGGCCTTCTCCCCGGCGGAATGACCCGCCGGGGGCGGGGAAGGTCGTGGCGGCGGCTCCTCGAGCCAGCTCCATGAACTTCTCGGGTCCGTTGCTTCTGGCGGCTGGCGCTGGAAGGCCGGAGAAGAATAAGAAGGTGGGTGGCGGGCTGTCAACTCGGAGTATGATGGAACCAACGCCTTTGTCGCTTATTGCCGGCCCGCTGCCTCATCTTCCGGATTCTTCCCTGGCACCGTCATCACCAGCCCTCTCTTGGTGTCTTCTGTTGCTCGTACCTTGTGTAGGCACTCCTTTTGCCCTCCCGCTTATCCTGATCCGCTTCCTGAGGAGAGAGACAAGAAAGGGATTACATGCATCTTATCTATTTTTAGATTGTAAGCCTGCGGGCACTTGTCGAATTTAGACCTTGTAACCCCTTGCTCAAGTTTATGTTCTGCATGAATTGTACTTGTTGGATCAACGTATTAATGAAAGGGGGGTTTGCCGGGCTCTTTTGTGCGTGAGCAGGGCCCACACCAAGGAGTGAGTCCTTGTTTTTTCTAAGTAAACAACATCGCCCGGCAACAAGCCTTGCCGTCCTCCCACTTTAAAGCCTGACCACACTCACGCCCTTGGCGGAGGTAGGGACAAAGCAGGACTAGGCCCCTCGCTCGTTTCCTTTCCACCGCAACTACAACCAGATTCCGTCCTGAAAGAGATTTTAGGCATAGGAAAGAGGGAGCACGGCGGTATAGGAATGATCGAAGTCTCGTTCGTTCAAGTTTCATACCACTGGTGTGCGTTGGTCCTAAACAAACGGTGATTAGCTTAGATATGAGTTCAATCTTGCGTGATTTCACCCAGTGACAAAGTAGGGGTAGCGAGACACTTATTGAATTGTTGCCATCAAGGATAAAAAGATGAGGTTTACATCATATTACTTGAGTTTATCCCTCTACATCATGTCATCTTGCCTAATTCGTTACTCTGTTCTTATGAACTTAATACTCTAGATGCATGTTGGATAGCGGTCGATGTGTGGAGTAATAGTAGTAGATGCAGAATCTTTTCGGTCTACTTGTCATGGACGTGATGCCTATATACATGATCATGCCTAGATATTCTCATAACTATGCTCTTTTCTATCAATTGCTCGACAGTAATTTGTTCACCCACCATAGAATTTGCTATCTTGAGAGAAGCCACTAGTGAAACATATGGCCCCCGGGTCTATTTTCCATCATATTAATGTCCCGCCAACGTGCTATTTCCGTCGCCGTTTATTTTTGCAATCTTTACTTTCCAATCTATACAACAAAAATACCAAAAATATTTATCTTATTATCTTTATCAGATCTCACTTTTGCAAGTGGCCGTGAAGGGATTGACAACCCCTTTATCGCATTGGTTGCAAGGTTCTTGATTGTTTGTGCAGTACGATGGATCTGCGTGTAGTCTCCTACTGGATTGATACCTTGGTTCTCAAAAACTGAGGGAACTACTTAGGCTACTTTGTTGCATCACCCTTTCCTCTTCAAGGGAAAACCAACGCATGCTCAAGAGGTAGCAGTGTAGGGCCGGTCTTTAGCCTTCCCCGCCCGGCTATGAAGAGGGACTCAGGAGGAGGAGGGGAGGCATCTTCTCGCGTCTTCCCTTTGCATCCATTCTCCATCCACTGCCACGGCGAGAGGGCGTGGCCGTGGCCGTTCTTCTACGGAGGCGACTAGGTCTTCCTCCCGGTAGAGAGCCAGGCGGTCAAGGAAGAGTCGGCTGCCCAACGTGAAGGCCACGCTCGAGGTGGAAGTGCCATACGGGGCCGCGGTCGGCGAGGCGGTCAAGGTAGAGGCGGGCGCGGCAGGGGGCAACCCACGTCATCTCCGTCACCATCTCCGCCTCCGTCTCCTTCTGCTTCATCAAGCAGCCATGTCAGGGACATGGCGCTGGAGTTCATCCTGCAACTGCGCGAGCCACCGCGTAGCCGCCTTCGCCTTCTTGAGGTGTTCCCGAGGGTGCTGGAGATCGACCAGCCACCGAGGCTGAGGCTTCACATGAAGGGGTGTTGCAATGGCGACATGTGGGTGAACACAAGGTTCCCCTTCCCTCATGTAATGCTCCTTCGTCGGTGCTGGAAAACCTTTGCACGTGCCCATTGCTTGATGAAGGGGCACGTTCTCCTCTTCAAGTTAGTGGAGAGCGACCTGCTCTCCGTCAAGGTCTTCGGGCGCTCGGGACACAGGCTAGGGTGTTGTGCGGAGAGCTTGACTGACGACAAGAGCTCCTCCTCGATCAACGGCTATAGGGAGGGGACCAGCGGGGATGACGACATGGACGAGTCCGACGAGGCGTCGGACGCCCCGTCCCTAGCGGAATGACCCGCCGGGGGCGGGGAAGTTCTTGGCGGCGGCTCCTCGAGCCAGCTCCTTGAACTTCTCGGGGCCGTTGCTTCTGGCGGCTGGCGCTGGAAGGCCAGAGAAGAATAAGAAGGCGTGTGGCGGGCCGTCAACTCAGAGTACGATGGCACTGACGCCTTTGTCGCATATTGCCGACCCGCTGCCTCATCTTCCGGCTTCTTCCCCGGCACCATCATCACCAGCCCTCTCTTGGTGTCTTCTGCTGCTCGTACCTTGCCTAGGCACTCCTTTTGGCCTCCCTCTTATCCTGATCCACTTCCTGAGGAGAGGGACAAGAAAGGGATTACGGGCATCTTATCTTTTTTTAGATTTTAAGCCTGCGGGCACTTGTCGAATTTAGACCTTGTAAACCCTTGCTCATGTTAATGTTCCGCATGAATTGTACTTGTTGGATCAACGTATTAATGAAAAGGGGGTTTGCCGGGCTCTTTTGTGCGTGAGTAAGACCCACACCAAGGAGTGAGTCCTTGTTTTTTCTAAGTAAACAATGTCACCCGGCAACAAGCCTTGTCGTCCTCCCACTTTAACGCCTGACCACACTCACACCCTTAGCAGAGGTAGGGACAAAGCAGGGCTAGGCCCCTCGCTCGTTTCCTTTCCACCGCCACTACAACCAGATTCCGTCTTGAAAGAGATTTTAGGCATAGGAAAGAGGGAGCATGGCAGTATAGGAATGATCGAAGTCTCGTACGTTCAAGTTTCATACCACTGGTGCACGTCGGTCCTAAACAAACGGTTTTTTACCCCTTTCCGCGACGGCATTTGTAACCATTGCCAAGTGAGTGTGGACGATAGGGGGGGCTCCTTCCCACATGACCCAGAAACTGTCGGGGATATGCCCTCCTGGCACACACGTTCGGCAAAATGACGTCGTGTGCGACCGGCGAGCACTCAAATACGGAAATGCATACAGTAGAGCTAAAAATACAATTATACGGCAAAATTGTTTCCGGTCGCAAGTACATCCCACACAGTCAGTCCTCGCTAAACGTTTCCGTTCGTATGCACATCCCACACAGTCGCTCCAAGGAAAATGTTTCCGTTCATAGGTACATCACACAAAAATTTCCCGTTAAATCGTTTGCGTTATTGAATGTATCACACAGTCCGTAGAAGAAACTTTGTGGCAAAGGCTGTCAATCACACACAGTTTTTATGTGGTAAACGTTTGCGCAAGGTGTCCTAACGCAAACAGTTTTCTAGAGAAAGTCGTGTGTGATTGTTCATTGATCCAACACGATTTATTCCTAGAAAGCGTAATGCGTTGTTCGAGGTCATCATACGGTATTTTTTCAACAACCGTTTGCAATAGCAAAACCCAATTAGCAGGCAAATTCGCCATTAGCAGGCTAATTGCCCTATTATTAATAATCCATTTATTAATCTAATTGACATTCATATTAAGCACACAATATATTTCATTTCCATATTAAGGAAGCAGAATTTCATAATTGAAATACATCAGAGTACAACATGATATAGCTTCAAAGACTCAGCTACCCCATTACACAATCAAGACTTCAAAGAAGAAGTTCCACATGCAACATGTAGAACCTTTTGGAATTAGCATCATAGACGGTATATAGACAGATGCATCTCATATGGAAAATTGTTGAAGTGGAAGGCGAATATTGAGCCTTCATTCATGTTGAAGGTCTTTGCAACTTTAGGCTAGTGCCTGTGGATGATTGACCATCCGTCCTTCGACCTCTTCAACACTTCAATATTGAACCGTGGGTGTTGTATGAAAACCTTCCTCGCCTCCTGACCATAGAGGTGGTTTGAGAGGTAATCATCAGTGAACTGCTTTGGAAATGCCTGAAAACAAGGATGTGCATAAATATCTTCTCTATATTGGAAATGGGGCAAAGGAATAAAAAAAGGCAAGGTATAATAGTTAGTACCATCTTGTAGTGAATCGATGTCTTCTTCATTGTGCGCATAAAGATCTTGTTGTTTTTTGTCGCTAATTTCTTTATCCTAACAATCTTTACGAAGTTTCTTGATTTGATTGATATTCATGGACAACTCATTTGCCCATATGCAAAAGGGTCGAACAGTGGGTCAAAACCTCGGCGGCAGGACCTACATGTGCAAGACCAAATTGTTAAAACCAAAATATTAGAATGGTTCCTGCAATTGCACAATAATGTGCTATCAGACAACGGACCATGCACGTGCTAACCTCGATTGTAAACCTCGGTGCTTCCCATTGTTTCCCTGCAACACATATAAGGTAGTTAGTCATCAGGTTAAGTAAGGATTCGCATGCTATTAGTAAAATATGTTGATGAAAAATAAGCACATTGTAGATTGATCAGATTAACTGAAGCCACACAGAAAACCCATTTACCCAAACCAAGCATGATTAAGAACTAGGAAATATCGCACTTGTATATGTTTCTCATGTATTAAGTGCAGCCAAATTCGATTTATTCCTCACATGCACAACAATACAAAATCTACCCATGACAATTGGAAATCGCATTGCAGAATTGAACCAAGCAGTTAACTAAACACCACAACAAATGAACCAAACATTAATCGAAAGCACCACATTGCACAATATAACATTGAACCAAGTAGTTAACTAAACACCACAACAAATGAACCAAACATTAACTGAGCACCACATTGCACAATATAACATACTCCTAATAGAAGATCAGACGGTTAACCAAACAGTTAACTACAGCCAATTGTAGCAATTGTATTTGTTTCTCATGTATTTACTACAGCCAAATTCAATTTATTCCTCACATGGTATACAATAACAGAATGCACCCACAATTTTGTAAAGATAAATTTGATTTATTTCTCACATGGAAGACAATACAAAATTGCAGCCTGAAGAATTGAACATCACATTTGCAGAATTGAACCAAACAGTTAACTGAAGACGACAACTAATTAACAAAACAGTTAATAAGTGAGCACCACACTGCACGACATATAGAACATATACACTAGAGCAAAAGATTGCATGGTGAAATTAGATAGCACAATTCACTAGATTTTGTGAAGGAATGGCAGGAGCAGCACACGCAACGGGTTAACCGAGCATGCTTAACCGGCGTAGCTAGCAATTAGCAAGGTGGTCCTCCAAGATCTGGGGGTCGGCATGAATGGCAGCCATTGCGACCTCATCCGCACGTGCAGCCGCGATTTGCTTCTCCGCTGCCAAATGCTCCTTGAGGTTCTGGCTATACTGCGTGCACCATGGCTTAGGCGACGCTTATTTGGTGGAGGGGTCGGTGATTTGGGTGGAAGGTGTCGCACTCGCGCCGGCGGTCGGGGCATGTGGGATGTGGAAGGAGGAGGAGGATGGGGGTCGGGTGTGGATTACCTGCCTGGATAGAGGAGGCCGAGCAGCGTGAAGGAGGGTCGCCGGCGAGGAGGCGGCGGCGCTGCAAGCAAGGAGCGAACGTTTCAACTTGGAAAAGGAAGGCGGAAAGAGGGGAAATGTGGCTTTTGGTAAGGTGGAGGGGGCGGGGAGGTTTATATTTCCGCGGAAGCCAAAAATTTGGAATCGCTTCAGCCAAAAAACTGGCGCGCAAAGTGTCATCAGACACGGTCCCTTATTCAGAACTGTGTACGATATGTGGACATCACAAACGATTCAGATAGCTTAACCCGTGTGTGATGAGTTTGAACGTCAAAAGTTTTGGTTCGAATTTCCATGGTTACAGTGGTCATCCACGTCATTGCATAATTTGGGTACACAAAGGAGACTACAACACACCCACACGTCTTAATCGAGCAAGTTCAACAATTAAACAGAGGTAGCTGACCTAAACATTACTCTAACAAATTAAAGACTGACGCTCTTAATTAGACAAAACATAGAGTACTACTACGGCTGGTGCTCGTCGATCTCCGCCGCTGCCTCCATGTCCAGCTCGCGTCCGACGGTCTCCTGGGGAAGGGGCCCCATGGCATCCATCGCACCATACTCAGCAAGCATCTCGCCACCCGTGTCGGCCATCTCTTTGGAAAAGGCCGCCACAAGCTGGGCATGGGCGGAAGCGATCTGGGCTTGGACGGGCTCCGTCGTCGCAAGGTATGCGGCGGAGGAACGGACAGCTGCTCGGGCACTCTCGTCGATTACCAGCTCTTCGGTCGCGGGTTGCCGACCGTTGTCGGAGAAGCTTCGTTTGATTTGTGCGGTGACCGCGAGGAGTTGGGCATGGGCAGCCTCGACATGGTCGTGGGTGGCCTCCATCAGGGCTAAGGCCACCGCAGCGGAACGGACAGCTGCTGTGCCGCTCTCGCTAGTTGCTATCCCCGAGGCAGATGTTGCTGCCGCCACCTGAGAAGCAATAGCGGCCGTTTGGGCTGCCTTTCCTGCCCGATCGCAAATTGCTGCCGCGCTCATGCACCTTGTTAGCACGCGCATGGCGGCTACAGCCACGCTCATGCCAGAGTGGGCCACCGAAGTTGCCCTCACGACGCAGGTCCACATGCCCATCTTTCACCGGCGACGATTGAACAGTGAAATGATATTTGGGGAGCAAGCTGGTGTGCTTGACACGCCGGCTATGGGCTGTAGCTGACGCACCTTCTTGCATAAGCCATAGGTGTACTATACACCGACGGTGCTCTAAGATATTTTGTACTACATCTCACACGGTTGCTGATAATAAACTGTGTGCGATCTACTTGATTTTCCATCTTGATTTGAATTACATAATGGGGTCACAGCGGCAATGGATGGTGTTTGAATTGCTAGACCTTTTATCTGAAGTGAACATGCAACTATATGTGTGTCGTAAAAGAATTGGAATTATTCAGGGTTCGTTTGAACATTTTATACATTAAATTGGTTTTCTAGCCATTTCAGGTGAACAATTCAAATTTGAACTACATGCACATGCTCCAGTGCATACAAATTGGTTGAAAAATCAAATATGTGTCCTTGGGTGCATGCTTAGGTCCCATGCAAGAAATGGGAATGAATTTCAAACACCAGGGCACCCTTGATTGCCGGCAAAACATTGAGATGCCTGGTTTTTAAATTCTAGTAAATTCAAAACTCGACTGAAATTCATGAAACTTGGCATGCTATCATGGAGCGACATCAACATGCCGTGGTACAAATTTTGTCCCATTTGGGGCAGGTTTGGGTATATGCTTCTAACAAACCGGAGCTTCTCGCAACAAGCATGATGGTTTTCGGTAGGGAACGTCCCACCTTTGTGGATGAAACGATATCCATTGCCTCTTATTGCTTTCAAATTTTTTTCTCGTGTCAACATAGAACAACAGGAGTGTTGTGTGATTTTTTGTGATTTTTCGGGGTTCGTCTGGACATTTTTATGCATTAACTGAGTTTTCAATGCATTTTATGTGCATAATTCAAATTTGAACTACATGCACATGCTCCAGTGCATCTAAATTGGTGGGAAAATCAAATATGTGTCCTTGGGTGCATGCTTAGGTCCCATGCAAGAAATGGGAATGACACCGGGGCACCGTTGATTGCTGGCAAAACAATGAGATGCCTGGTTTTTAAATTCTAGTAAATCCAAAACTCGTCAGAAATTCATGAAACTCGCTATCATGGAGCGACATCAACATGTCGTGGTACAAATTTTGTCCCGTTTAGGGCAGGTTTGGGTATATGCTTCTCACGAACGAGAGCTTCCCACAACAAGCATGATGGTTTTCAGTAGGGGACGTCCCACCTTTGTGGACGAAATGATATCCATTGCCTCTTATTGCTTTCAAATTTTTTTCTCGTGTCAACATAGAACAACATGAGTATTGTGTGATTTTTTTTATTTTTCGGGGTTCGTTTGGACATTTTAAAGCATTAACTGAGTTTTCAATGCATTTTATATGCATAATTCAAATTTGAACTAAATGCATATGCTCTAGTGCATATGAATTGGTTGAAAAATCAAATATGTGTCCTCGGGTGCATTCTTAGGTCACATGCAAGAAATGGGAATGAATTTCAAATACCGGGGCATCGTTGATTGCCGGCAAAACATTGAGATGCCTGGTTTTTAAATTCTAGTAAATCCAAAACTCGTCTGAAATTCATGAAACTTGGCATGCTATCATGGAGTGGCATCAACATGTCGTGGTACAAATTTTATCCCATTTGGGGTAGGTTTGGGTATATGCTTCTCACAAACCGGAGCTTCTCACAACAAGCATGATGGTTTTCGGTAGGGAACGTCCCACCTTGGTGGACGAAACGATATCCATTGCGTCTTATTGCTTTCAATTTTTTTCTCGTGTCAACATAGAACAACAGGAGTGTTATGTGATTTTTTGTGATTTTTCGGGGTTCGTTTGGACATTTTAATGCATTAGCTGAGTTTTCAATGTATTTTATGTGCATAATTCAAATTTGAACTACATGCACATGCTCCAGTGCATATAAATTGGTTGAAAAAACAAATATGTGTCCTTGGGTGCATGCTTAGGTCCCATGCAAGAAATGGGAATGCATTTCAAACACCGAGGCACTGTTGATTGCCGGCAAAACATTGAGATGCCTGGTTTTTAAATTCCAGTAAATCCAAAACTCGTCTGAAATTCATGAAACTTTGCGTGCTATCATGAAGCGGCATCAACATGCCGTGGTACAAATTTTGTCCCATTTGGGGCAGGTTTGGGTATATGCTTCTCACAAACCGGAGCTTCCCACAACAAGCATGATGGTTTTCGGTACGGAACGTCCCACCTTTGTGGACGAAATGATATTCATTGCCTCTTATTGCTTTCAATTTTTTTCTCATGTCAACATAGAACAACAGGAGTGTTCTGTGATTTTTTGTGATATTTCGGGGTTCATTTGGACATTTTTATGCATTAACTGAGTTTTCAATGCATTTTATGTGCATAATTCAAATTTGAACTACATGCACATTCTTCAGTGCATATAAATTGGTTGAAAAATCAAATATGTGTCCTTGGGTGCATGCTTAGGTCCCATGCAAGAAATGGGAATGAATTTCAAACACCAGGGAACCGTTGATTGCCGGCAAAACATTGAGATGCCTGGTTTTTAAATTCTAGTAAATCCAAAACTCGTCTGAAATTCATGAAACTTGGCATGCTATCATGGAGCCGCATCAACATGTCGTGGTACAAATTTTGTCCCATTTGGGGTAGGTTTGGGTATATGATGCTCACAAACCAGAGCTTCTCACAACAAGCATGATGGTTTTCGGTACGGAACGTCCCACCTTTGTGGAAGAAACGATGTCCATTGCCTCTTATTGCTTTCAAATTTTTTTCTAGTGTCAACATAAAACAACAGGAGTGTAGTGTGTTTTTCTATGATTTTTCGGTGTTCGTTTGGATATTTTTATGCATTAACTGAGTTTTCAATGCATTTTATGTGCATAATTCAAATCTGAACTACATGCACATGCTCCATTGCATATAAATTGCTTGAAAAATCAAATATGTGTCCTTGGGTGCATGCTTAGGTCCCATGCAAGAAATGGGAATGAATTTCAAACACCAGGGCACCATTGATTGCCGGCAAAACATTGAGATGTGTGGTTTCTAAATTTTCCAAAACTCATCTGAAATTCATGAAACTTGGCATGCTATCATGGAGCGGCATCAACATGTCGTGGTACAAATTTTGTCCCATTTGGGGCATGTTTGGGTATATGCTTCTCACAAGGAGCTTCTCACAACAAGCATGATGGTTTTCGGTATGGATCGTCTCACCTTTGTGGATGAAAATGATATCCATTGCCTCTTATTTTTTTCAAAAAAATTTCTCGTGTCAACATAGAACAACAAGATTGTTGTGTGATTTTTCGGGTTTCATTTGGACACTTGTATGCATTAATTGAGTTTTCAATGCATTTTATGTGCATAATTCAAATTTGAACTACATGCACATGCTCCAGTGCATATAAATTGGTTGAAAAATCAAATATGTGTCCTTGGGTGCATGCTTAGGTCCCATGCAAGAAATGGGGATGAATTTCAAACACCAGGGCACCGTTGATTGCCGGCAAAACATTGAGATGCCTAGTTTTTAAATTCTATTAAATCCAAAACTCGTCTGAAATTCATGAAAGTTGGCATGCTATCATGGAACGGCATCAACATGCCGTAGTACAAATTTTATCCCATTTGGGGCAGGTTTGGGTAAATGCTTCTCACAAACCGGAGCTTCTCACAACAAGCATGATGGTTTTCAATACGGAACGTCCCACCTTTGTGGATGAAACGATATCCATTGCCTTTTATTGTATTCAAATTTTTTTCTCGTGTCAACATAGAACAACAGGAGTGTTGTGTGTTTTTTTGTGACTTTTCGGGGTTCGTTTGGACATTTTTATGCATTAACTGAGCTTTCAATTCATTTTATGTGCATAATTCAAATTTGAACTACGTGCATATAAATTGGTTGAAAAATCAAATATGTGTCCTTGGGTGCATTCTTAGGTCCCATGCAAGAAATGGGAATGAATTTCAAACACCAGGGCACCGTTGATAGCCGGCAAAACATTGAGATGCCTGGTTTTTAAATTCTAGTAAATCCAAAATTCTGTTAACCATTCACGTGACACCAATTGTCTAGGTTTTAGTGGTTGTAGGAGGTGCCGTGCGGACAGCTGCTTGACATTGACTGAACGGGAGGCGTGCGAGCGCCGTCCGGTGCGCAGGCTGGCCGAGAGGCATGCAAGGTGTCCTTGAGTGCGCAGGCTCATCGGGAAGCGTGTGAGCTGTACGTTGCGCGGGCTCACTGGGAATCGAGCCCTTTGACTGTCATGGCCGCCCGCCTTGCTTGCATCCTCTCCATTAATGGCGCCCAAGCCGCAGTTTAATTCTCTTTTTAAATATATAACACTCATCGCAAACGTTTTAGTTTAGAACACCCTTGTGCAAACCGACAGATTCCCCAGGAAACCAAGAGAAAATGTGCCGAGCAGGATTTCTGCAGCTCTTGATCGCAACCGTTTTAGATAGAACACCCGTATGCAAAGTAAGAGCAGTGCAGGATTTGTGCATTCCTTCAACGCAAACGGTTGTTTTGGATGACCCGTGTGCAACCACGTACAAACAATTTGGTAAGATTTGTCAATCCTTGTAAGACTGTGATTTGTCAAAATATGAAGCTAAAAATCACTAGCAGTATCTAATTTTTGCAACTAAAATTCAGTAATTAAGCATAGATTTCATTCATAGATTAAGCAGTCGTTCTTAATTTATACAAACAGTTCAACTTGACAGGTGAGCCGACCAAACTTTTCCCCAATTGTTGCCAACCACGTACTGAAATAGCTAGTTCAACTATATATACTAGCTAATTTTAAGTACGTTGTACAGTTCCACCACATCTATAGTCAGATGAACTGAACAAAATAGCCCCTAAATACTACTACTACGGAGGGGCTTTGTACTACTTCCGGCTGCCTCTCATCTGTCGAGCGCGCTCAGTAAGAGGCGGAGGAGGAGCCTACCGACGAGCTGGGCACCCGCAATGCGGTGCCTGCCGCTAATGCAGCTTCAGCGACGCTCGCCTCGAACGCCCTCTGCCGCTCCAGACGACCCCTCTCGAAGCGGTGGTTCTCCTCGTAGATCTCCCGATTCCTCGCCTCTGAGGCGGCGTGTGCTGCTGCCACTACGGCGTAAGGCTCTTTGCAAGCTCGACGAGGCGCTCCTCCTCCTCCCGCAGGAACTCGGCGTAGCGCGCAAGGTCGCTGTCGCACGTGCGGGCGTCCACCTCCGCCTCCCGCCTTCGGGCGGCGGTGGCGGAGCGGGTGATGACCCCGACGGTCGACGATGGGCTGGCGGCCACGGCGACCAACGACGGGGTGGTGGCCACGACCACCATCTCCCGCCTTCGGGCCGGAGTGGCGGAGCGGGTGATGGCCAAAGTGGCCGGCAGTGGGGTGGCGGCCACAACGGCCATCTCCCGCCTTCGGGCCGCGGCGGTGGAGTGGGTGATGGCCCTGGCTTTCGACGGTAGTGTGGCAGCAATGGCGGCCGGCAACAGTTGCCGACGGGCACCGGCGGCAGAGCGTGTGGTGGGTGTTCCACACACACCTAATAGGGATGCCACGCGCACTACACTACGCCGGGGATTGCGCAGCCGCCACAGTGTAGCCTCCCAGCTGGAGCTGTCCTCTGATGACGGCGGAGTGGCTGAGCGACGATGAACCGGTGCCATTGTCGAATGTGGGAGAAGCAGACGAGGGAAGCTACAGGGATGGATGGGAAAGTGCGACGTAGGACTCACCGGCCGTGAGGGTTTTTATAGCAGGCCGGTAAGCATTGGGATTTTGGGGGATTTCACCGAGTCGGGCGGGAAGCTTGCGCGAGAACCTGCGAGGTTGCGTCGGAACGGGCTCACCGACAATTCAATAGTGCCACCGTTTGGCCAAAAGGACGCCCCCGCACGCTATGCAAGCTTGCGATGTAAGCCGTCTGCGGCAGCGGGGTGACAAGATGTGCGAGAGGAGGACGAAAGTCCACGTACACATACGGTTAATAAAAAAACGTTTGCAATTTAATTACCTACTATACCACCATCTTGGTTTATAAGTATGATTTAACTAATAAAATACGAATGCATGTTGCCAAAGATTATATACTTGGATTTGTATTTGAACATACTTTCCAATTATATAATTTTTAAAACATGCATTAACGTTTTGTTGGTTAAATTTGAGGGCAAAGTATGGCACGGAATATAAAGGAGACTATAGACTAGACGGAGGTGGTACCACACGGCAGCTCTCTACGCAGCGACGCAACTGCCGGTCGGCTTGTAGGCGACCATTTGCTGCGTGTTCAACTGCTCCATGTGTGTGGTTGCTTGCGGTTCAGGAGGCCCCGGCGCGCTCTGCTCGCGTCCCGCCGCGTGCGCTCTACTCGAGTCCCGCCACGCGCACTTTGCTCTTGCATCCCTCCGGGTGCTCTGCCCTCGTCCCTCCACGCGTGCTACTAGTGTTTTGGGCCGGCGCACGATCACGCACATTCGTGTGCAAGCGGTTGCACCAGGCGCGGCGCGACGATGCAGTTACCCACTGCAAAAACGGCCATGCGGACGCGCCGAGAATCCATGCCGCCCGGCCCCCTTTTATTCCTGCGGCCATTTACCTTCATCTCTCGTCTCACATGTCACAATAAGCACACCCACGAGGACACATACAGAGAGGACATCCAGCGGTTCCAATGGCGCTCCCCGTGGCTCCAATGGCGCTCCCAGCGGCCGACAACAACAACGGCGGGTAGTACACCACGCATCACGTAGTGGACACCCATGTGAGGGGGGAGGCCCTCTCGGTGGTGTACACGAACGATCCGGTCTCGGTGGAGAGCTCCATCCAAACTATGGAGCAGTTCCTTGCCGAGGACAAGTACCGAGTGGTCGGCTTCGACCTCGAGTACACCATCGGTCGTGCCGGGCACGATCAGAAGGTTGCCGTCGCCCAGTTGTGCGTGCGACATGACGTCCTCGTCTACCACTTCCACCTTGCCACAAGGCCTTGCTAGCGTTTCTCCAGGTTTGTCAAGAGCTCCGACTACAGTTTCCTATGGTGGACACCACCAACGATCTAAAAGCGCTCAAGGTTTCGGACTTGAAATGCCCGAATCTTGTCAACATCCAGCACCACTACAAGGTCTGGGGCACTGACAAAAGCGAACTGAACTCCCTGGTTGACCTCGCCGTGGCCATCATCGAACCCTACTACGCGAAGATTAAGGAAGAGAGCAATAAGGACAAGAATGCCTGGCACAGTGTGTGGCATAAGAGACTGGATGAACAACATGTCAAGTACGCGGCCATGGACGCGTACACAAGCTACGAGATGTACAGGCAGATCGTTGACATGAGGAACTGTCTTCTTCCTGACCCAGACGAGGGATTGAGCCACATAGCAGTGGCGGGAGCGTCACAAGAAGTAGATGACTAGATGATCATTTCTCCTACTTTAGAATGCATGCAATTGTTTATTGAGGTGTGTGCGAATGATCTGTATAGTCACTTATGTAATTGGATGTTTATTTCAGTTTTATATATATATATATATACATATATATATAGGAACTGTTTGCCGCGTATCACACATATCTTGTTCAATTGAATCATTTCCATTGTGTTGCCTAATCACACACAGTTCATCCCAGTGAACCGTATGTTGTATATTGCACACGCCTTCATCTGGCTGCCCATTTCTTTTGTGCCTCCTCATCACAAACAGTTCATTGAGCTGAACTGTATGCCCTGCATCGCACACGCAACTAAATTCTGAACATGTTTGATGCATCTGTCATCGCAAACATTTTGCACCTTTTTTGACGGGTTTTTTACACCACTGTTTGCAATTATGGTATCGCAGACAGTTTGGTCGAAGGGTCTCTGATCGTAGTGTCGCGTTTGGACCATCCTGCAGTAGTGTACGGAAACGCCTGGCGGGGGAAAATAAAACTTATCTGAATTTGCAGCCCCCGACAACCTTGGCTTGCTGGGGACGGGGGTGTCGATCCGCCTTATTTCCTCCAAATGGCTCTGCAGAAACGCTTGTGCAGCCTGCGAACCAAGAACGGACTGGAAGAGACAGAAAGACATGACTCGACCTCTATGCTAGGGGTTAGCCGCCGCCAAGCACTATCAACCCTAACATAGAGAGAGACTCAATCTAGCATGCATGCTAAATTCTAGGACGCCAGCGCTTCATGTATTCATCTGTTGCTCAGGTTCTGTGCCTGGCTTTGTACAAAGGGTTACATGCCTTGCCGGTAAGGCTTGTACAAAAAGTGGTCTGCCGGGAGGCCCGACAACTGCGCCTTATGGGTAAAACTTGCGAAGATGTTCGATGTTCCAGGAGTTGCTCACTGGAATCCCATCTTTGGTCTCCAAGCGGACTACACCAGGCCTGGTGACTCGTATTACACGGTAAGGGCCTTCCCACTTGGGCGTCAACTTGTTGGAATTCTTGGCAGATTGAACTCGCTGAAGAACAAGGTTGCCTTCCTCAAGGCTTCAGGCATGAACCTTGTGGCTATGGTAGCGGCACAAGGCTTGCTGGTAGCGAGCAGCTCGCACAGTGGCCCGAAGACGATCTTCCTCAAGGAGCGTCGCATCATCTTGGCGCAACTGCTCTTGCTCAAGCTCATCATAAGCGAGCACTTGCGGTGACCCGTATATGAGTTCCGTGGGGAGAACTGTTTCTGCCCGTATACTAGGGCAAAGGGTGTCTGGTCAGTGGCTCGATTTGGCGTCGTTCTGATCGACCAAAGAACCGTTGGCAACTCATCAATCCAGCGCCTTCCGCACTTATGCAGCCTGTCAAAAGTCCTAGTCTTGAGGACTCGCAACACCTCTCCGTATGCCCTCTTAGCATGGTCGTTACTTCTGGGGTGAGCCACAGAAGCAAAACAAACCTTGCTGTCGAGGTCTTGGATATACTGCATGAAGGTGCGGCTTGTGAACTGCGTGCCATTATCGGTGATGACTCTGTTTGGCACACCAAAACACCATACTATACCATTGAAGAACTTGACGGCTGATTGTGCTGTCACCTTTCTCACTGGCTCTAATTCCAGCCACTTTGTGAACTTGTCGATTGCAACATACAAGTACTCAAAGCCCCCGACAACACGGGGGAAGGGGCCCGGTATGTCGAGCCCCCAGACCGAAAATGGCCAGGAAAGAGGGATTGTTTGAAGAGCTTGAGCTGGTTGATGAAGCTTCTTTGAATGGAACTGGCACGCTTCACACTTGGTGACTAGGACAGTTGCATCCTGGAGAGCGGTGGGCCAAAATAAGCCTTGCCGGAATGCTTTGCTGGCAAGGGTTCTCGACCCTATGTGGGAGCCACACATGCCTCCATGTATATCTTCCAACAACCTTAGTCCATCCTCCCGAGGGATGCACTTCAACTTCACGCCGTTCGATCTCCTTCTGTATAGTGCATTGTCCACAAACTGGTACATGCTGGACCAACGGGCTACTTTCTCTGCCTCTTCCTACTCCTCAGGGAGCTCCCCTGTTTGGAGAAAACGGACGGAGTGTTCTACGCATGCGGGAGCTTGGGGCTCTACGGCAAGGACCAAAGGCTCATTTTCGGCCGTGCGGGTAGCTGCCTCCACGACCAGGGCTTGGGGTCCTGCCGGAGGCTACTACCCTTCGGCAAGCTTGGGGCACCCGGCAACGTCCTTGCCGGTGGCTCCTGGGAGCTCAGTGGGGAAGTACTTGTCGGGGCTTGCTTTCCTTCGCTTGTTCTGCCCTGCTGATGGCTCAACGGATGGGTGAGTTAATTGAAGCACAAAGGTACCCTGTTCCACGGGCAACTTGAGGGCAGCATGTTTTGACAGGTCGTCGGCAATGATGTTCTCCGCTCAGGGAACATGCTCTACTTGCAGCCTGAGGGAGTCCTGGATTAGGGGGTGTCCGGATAGCCGAACTATCACTGTTGGTCGGACTCCTGGACTATGAAGATACAAGATTGAAGACTTCGTCCCGTGTCCGGATGGGACTTTCCTTGGCGTGGAAGGCAAGCTTGGCGATACGGATATGTAGATCTCCTACCATTGTAACCGACTCAGATAACCCTAACCCTATCCGGTGTCTATATAAACCGGAGGGTTTTAGTCCGTGGGGCGAACAACAATCATACCATAGGCTAGCTTCTAGGGTTTAGCCTCTCCGATCTCGTGGTAGATCCACTCTTGTACTACCCATATCATCAATATCAATCAAGCAGAGTAGGGTTTTACCTCCATCGAGAGGGCCCGAACCTGGGTAAAACATCGTGTCCCTTGTCTCCTGTTACCATCCGCCTAGACGCATAGTTCGGGACCCCTACCCGAGATCCGCCGGTTTTGACACCGACATTGGTGCTTTAATTGAGAGTTCCTCGTGTCGTCATCCTTAGGCCCGATGGCTCCTCGATCATCAACAACGACGCTGTCCAGTGGTGAGACTTTTCTCCCGAACAGATCTTCGTGATTCGGCGGCTTTGCATCATGGGCCAATTCACTTGGCCATCCGGAGCAGATCGAAAGCTATGCCCCAGCTATCGTGTCAGATTTGGGAGTTTGAACTACACGGCCGACATCCGCGGAGACTTGATCTTCGACGGATTCGAGCCACAGCCAAGCGCGCCAAGACTGCTTCGATGGGCACGATCTAGCTCGCTGGCCGAGCGATTGCCTCGAGGTCAGACCAGCGTCCGCTCCGACCCTTAGCTCGGAGCCGACTCCGCCGATCGAGGACGAGTGGTTGGACACCGCCTCGGGGGCTATGATCTCTACGGCAATTGAGCCAAACTCCATCCCTGTCCTTTGCGAAGACCGTGACTCCAAGGTTCCGGACTCCGAACCCTCCACGCCCCTGCCAATCGAATCCAATTGGGCGCCGGTTATGGAGTTCAGTCTCTCTCTTTATCAGGAGAGCCCTGGCCGGACTACGGTCGGGAAGGTTGGGATGCGGACGACGAAGAAATTCAACACCCACCCACCGCCCACTTTGTAGCCACTGTCGAAAGCTTAAACGACATGCTCGATTTCGACTCCGAAGACATCGACGGTATGGACGACGATGTAGGAGACAACCATGAACCAGCACCTATAGGATACTGGACAGCCACCTCATCCCACGATGTATACATGGTGGATACACCTAAAGGAAGTGACGACGGGGAACAACGGGACACTACGAAGGATAAATCCCTCGAAAAGTAGTCAAAACGGAAACGTAAACGCCGCACCAAGTCCCGCCTCGACAAAGACGGCAGCCACACAGACCCAGCCATAGAGCAAGGCTCACCGGTGGACGACGAACATGCTATCGAGCAACCGTCCGAACAGGACAACTTGGATAAACAATCCGTCCCCAGCGAAGATAACAGTCCGGATGATCTCACGCCGGACAAATTGTTGGAGCAGAAGAACCTCCACAAAAGGCTCGTCGCCACTGCGCGTAGCCTGAAAAAGCAGAAGCGGAAGCTCAAAACAGCGGAAGATGCACTCAGAATCAGATGGAGCAAAGTACTCAACACCGCAGAGAAATACGGCGACAGTCGCCAAACAAAGAGCTACCCGAAGCGCAAATTACTGCCCGAATTCGATGAGGAGGCCGTAGAGCCCCCGCAATCAAAGAACAAAGAGGCCGCCCGGTCGGATAGACGACCACATGGAAAACATGGAGCGGCAAGCGGCGCCAAGACACAAGCCGCACGCGATCCGCATAAGGATTCGCATCAAAAGGATGGCCCAGTTAGGTCCATCTATGGGCCGAGAAAGCAAGATCTTCCAAGCAATGCAACACGCCAAATATCCGAACATCACGGCACACCCAAATATAGGGGTGCCGCACACCCCCTGTGTTTCACCGATGAGGTGCTGGATCACGAATTCAGCTGGATTCAAACCCGTAAACATAGAGGCATACGACGGAACAACAGACCCTGGAGTCTGGATTGAGGATTACATCCTCCACATACACATGGCTAGAGGAGATGATCTCCACGCCATAAAATACTTACCCCTCAAGCTCAAAGGGCCAGCCCGGCATTGGCTCAAAAGCCTCCCTGAAACTACCATTGGAAGTTGGGAAGAGCTCGAGGATGCTTTTCGGGCAAATTTTCAAGGGACTTATGTCCGTCCTCCGGATGCAGACGATTTAAGTCACATAACTCAACAACCCGGAGAGTCAGCCCAAAATTCTGGAACAGGTTCCTCATCCAAAAGAACTAAATAGTCGATCGTCCGGACGCTGAAGCCTTAGCAGCTTTCAAACACAATGTCCGAGACGAATGGCTCGCAGACACCTCGGCCAGAGAAGCCGAGAACAATGGCTGCATTAACAAGCCTCATGACCCGCTTTTGGCGGGAGAGGATAGTTGGCTGGCAAGATGCAATACCAGTGACCAAGTACATCCAAAGTCGAGGATGGAAATGGAAAACCACGACACGGCAAGGACTAGCGCCGGACAAAGGGAAACAGCCCAAGAGCACGGCGGTCAACGCCGGATTCAAGCTCCGGCAGAATCATAAAAACTTCCCTCAAGGACAACAAATGACGAGCTATCCAACCTAAACAAAATCTTGGACAAAATATGCCAAATCCACAGTACTCCGGGAAGCTCGCAAACCATACCCACAGAGATTGTTGGGTCTTAAAGCAGTCCGGTAAACTCAATGCCAAACACAAGGGGCTCGACACACCAAGCGAGGATGATGACGAACCCCACAAGCAGAGCACCGGAAAACAAAAGAATTTCCCGCAAAAAGTCAAAACAGTGAACTCACTTCAAGTAACAAAAGGGAAAAACAGAGTGGCGCCCATAGAAACACGCGCCGCACGGTCTATCCCAGCAGAGTCCCAACGATGGTTGTCAAAACCAATCACCTTCGATCATCAGGACTATTCCGGAAGTAACCGGAACGCAGGATGGACTGCCTTGATATTAGATCCTATAATCGACGGACTCCAATTTACACAAGTCCTAATGGACGGAGGTAGCGATCTAAACCTGCTATATCAGGACACAATCCGCAAAATGGGGATAGACCCAACCAAAATTCGCCATAGCAACACCTCCTTCAAAGGGGTAATGCCAGGCCTATATGCACATTGTACGGGCTCCCTCATCGCTAGAAGTTGTGTTCGGGTCATCCGACAACTTCCGCCGTGAAAAGTTAACCTTCCACATCGCCCCATTCGAAAGTAGCTATCAAGCACTACAGGGACGTGAAGCTTTCGCCCGCTTTAACGCAATACCGCATTATGCACCTCTTACACTTAAAATGCCTGGTCCACGCGACATCATCTCATTAAAAGGGAGTATCAGGTGTTACTCGAGCACGGAAGAACGTGAGACTGCCTTGACAGCCCCACACTAATCCGGCTCCGCTAATCAAAGCACCTGAATAGGTCATTCGAACCCCGGACATGGCTAGACGAGTCCGGCGTAAACATATAAACGCCTACTAGCGGCATACCCCCATACAAGCGGTTGCATGCATGTACAACAAGAGACAATAAAGCTCAATTTTATTCACTTTTCGAACCGTACTCTAATTATTTAATATAAAGTACATTTTTTGCACGATCATTTTTTTTCTTTTCAACTAAGTTCTTCTCTTTTACAGATGAACACCGTGCTACACCCGTCCAGGATACGGCACAACGGAGACACGGGCGCACACGTGCAGTAGGGACCCGTTGCAAGGATTCTTTTCAGATTAAGACCCTGCATAAACCTTTTTTACTGTCTCTTGTTGATACACATTCCTTGGTTTCTTGCTATAACCGAGGAGGAGGCTGGCATTTTGGCATCGGCCGCACCAGAATTTTTGCACGTACCTGGACACCAGGGGCTTAGGGCATTATTCTGACCGTTTTCATAAAGACCGAATACCTTAGGGAGTGTTCGCGTCTCGAAGTTAGGGCCTTATATGCATCAGCTCCGAATCATGTCTTTGGTCAAATGTTGGGTTTGCCCGGCTCCTATGTTTTGCTGCCTTACGTTCCGTTCTATCGGCTAACGCGGCACCAGGAGAACTACTGCGACTGTGCCCTGGTTCAGCCTGGTGAGCACCTCAGTAGAGAAAGCCGAAAACTGACTGTCATGATATAGCGTGAGACTGGTCAACCACTCGATGACCCACCGGAATGTTTAGAATTTCCCCCCATTAACGAAGGACCATTTCCCAGTCAGGCACATACGCGCCCCAAATTCGAGAGAGCGCGGTGCCCCTAGGGGCTATATAGTAGCCCCACCATCGAACTCCTATGGCGAAGTGAAAGTGATAAAGCATTATAGTCCGGTTGCCTAGTTTGCTACGCTATCACCTCCTTTACAGGACCAAGACGTTGGATTAAGTGTGAAAATGCGCCTTTTGCAAACACCCCGCACTAGTGCGTGGGGGCTGAAGCCAAAGACTGCCATCTTTCGTGTTATATACACATATACATCAACGGTCAAGACAGAGGTGTTTTAATACTTGAACGCACAAGTATAAAAAGCTCTTATATCATATTGAAACATTGTTTTCACAAATCGTACATGTCATTAAAACATAATATCCTTCGAGCACTACGTCTCTATTAAACGAGCGCCCGGCAGGACTTCCTCCAAATAGTGCTCGGCAGGTACTCGGCTTCTGTCCGAATCTTGGGATGCAACGTCGGTGGCCTTCATCTCCGGCCAGTATGTCTTGACACGGGCAAGAGCCATCCGCGCACCCTCTATGCATGATGCCGCTTCATTGCATCGATATGTGGCACCGCGCCAAGGAACTGTTGCACCAAGCCAAAATAACTCTTCGGCTCGGGCCTTTTCGGCCACAAATGAGTCACGACAGCCTTCATGGCAAGTCCGGACAACCTATTCAGCTCAGCCCATTCGGCCAAACGATCGGTTAATGAAAGTGGACGCTCTGGACTATGGAACTGCGACCAAAAAAGCTCTTCCATTCCGTGATCCTTTTGACCTCGGAAGTGTTCGGCCGTGTCTGCGGCACTCGCCGCCAAGTCCAGATAAGCATCCTCCGCACCCCACAGCCGGTCCAATTGAGCGTACTTAGGATCCGTGAATTTCCTCCGCATCAGAAAGGGCTTTCCAGCCGCAATATCTCCGCCCGACGTAGCTCCTCCTTCATAGCTCTCATCAGAGAGCGAGTATCCTTGGCCTCGGTGGCGGCCTTTTCAGGTCCTCTTGTTTCGCTTGATCTTCTTTTTCAAGAAGCTCGCAACGGTCAATAGCATTCTTCAATTTCATGGCCATCTCGGCCATTTCTTTCTTGCTTCGGCAGTGAGCAGCCTGTTCGGCTTTTAGCTCTGCGGCCGCCTTTAAGGCAGCCGCATCACTTTTTCTGTCTTGCTCCTTGGCTCGGGCGAGCTCCGCCCGAAGGCTCTCCATAGCAGCGGCACCATCTGCATTAAGCATACACGTTGCAAGGCATGGGCGTCAAGCTCCCTTACCAGGTGTCCGCGGAGAAGTTGCATACCTTGTGACTTGTCAAGCCGCTTATTAACAAGCGTGATGTCCGCATCCGCCACGTCAAGTTGCCGCTTCAGTTCGGCAAATTCATCAGCCCGGCTAGCCACCGGACGCTTCGCCACCTACATAGGAAGAGCGCATATTATACCTGGGGTTATGATCCTCGGCACGCCGTCATTTTTTACACCGCACCAAGTCTGAGGGGCTACTATCTATACAGGGCGCATTTTATATGCAAAACTGTCAGAAGGTACATCATTTTGCGTACCTCAAAACCCGTCAGTAAACTTACGGCGGCTTCATGCAATCCACTCTCAGCGAATGAAATCCTTTCAATTACCGTACCCATTAACGTACGGTGATCTTCCGAGATAGACGCTCGCCCGAGCAGATCCTTCAGCTCCTCCGACCGTACACCCAATGGTGCCGGACTCGTCCGGTGGCCTTTTTCGAAGGCCGGACACGGAGGGCTTTCAGGGGACATACGGCTGCCTTCTGGCCTCGCCGGATTCGGAGAAGCCCTCCGCGACGACACCTCATGATCGTCCACCTCGCATAACGGTACGGCAGGCGGAGGCGTTTCGCTCTCCATCATCTCCGGACCAAGATCCCCTGAAGACGAGCTCTGCTGTGAAGGGCTGAGATCCGAACTACAAGGCAAATTTCCCTCAAGTGGATGACCTAAGGTTTATCAATCCGTAGGAGGCGTAGGTTGAAGATGGTCTCTCTCAAGCAACCCTGCAACCAAATAACAAAGAGTCTCTTGTGTCCCCAACACACCCAATACAATGGTAAATTGTATAGGTGCACTAGTTCAGCGAAGAGATGGTGATACAGGTGCAATATGGATGGTATATATAGGTTTTTGTAATCTGAAAATATAAAAACAGCAAGGTAACAAGTGGTAAAAGTGAGCGTAAACGGTATTGCAATGCGTTGAAACAAGGCCTAGGGTTCATACTTTCGCTAGTGCAAGTTCTCTCAACAATAATAACATAATTGGATCACATAACTATCCCTCAACATGCAACAAAGAGTCACTCCAATGTCACTAATAGTGGAGAACAAACGAAGAGATTATGGTAGGGTACGAAACCATCTCAAAGTTATTCTTTCCAATCAATCCGTTGGGCTATTCCTATAAGTGTCACAAACAGCCCTAGAATTCGTACTAGAATAACACCTTAAGACACAAATCAACCAAAACCCTAATGTCACCTAGATACTCCAATGTCACCTCAAGTATCCGTGGGTATGATTATACGATATGCATCACAAAATCTCAGATTCATCTATTCAACCAACACATAGAACCTCAAAGAGTGCCCCAAAGTTTCTAGCGGAGAATCACGACGAAAACGTGTGCCAACCCCTATGCATAGGTTCATGGGCAGAACCATAAGTTGGTCACCAAAACATACATCAAGTGGCACGTGATATCCCATTGTCACCACAGATAAACACGGCAAGACATACATCAAGTGTTCTCAAATAAAGACTCAATCCGATAAGATAACTTCAAGAGGGAAACTCAATTCATCACAAGAGAGTAGAGGGGGAGAAACATCATAAGATCCAACTATAATAACAAAGCTCGCGATGCATCAAGATCATGTGAAGTCGAGAACACGAGAGAGAGAGAGAGAGAGATCAAACACATAGCTACTGGTACATACCCTCAGCCTCGAGGGTGAACTACTCCCTCCTCGTCATGGAGAGCGCCGGGATGATGAAGATGGCCACTGGTGAGGGTTCCCCCCTCTGACAGGGTGCCGGAGCAGGGTCCCGATTGGTTTTTGGTGGCTCTAGAGGTTTTGCGGTGGCGGAACTCCCGATCTAATCTCTGTTCTGGAAGTTTTAGGGTGCGTGGAGTTATATAGGCGGAAGAAGCACGTCGGGGGAGCCAAGAGGGCCCCATGAGGCAGGGGGCGCTCCCTAGCGGGGTGGGCGCGCCCCCCACCCTCGTGGCTTCCTCGTTCCTTCCTTGACGTGGGGTCCAAGTCCATCTGGTAGCTTTCCTTCCAAAAATAACTTCTGCATTTGATTTCGTTCTGTTTTGACTCCGTTTGATATTCCTTTTCTTGAAATCTCGAAATACATAAAAAAAAGAAATCTAAATTTGGGGCCTCCGGTTAATAGGTTAGTCCCAAAAGTAATATAAAATTGGAAAATAAAGCCCAATATTGCCCAAAACAGTAGATAATATAGCATGGAGCAATCAAAAATTATAGATACGTTGGAGACGTATCAAGCATCCCCAAGCTTAATTCCTGCTCGTCCTCGAGTAGGTAAATGATAAAAAGATAATTTTTGATGTGGAATGCTAGTTGGCATAATTTCATTGTAATTCTTCTTAATTGTGATATGAATATTCAGATTCGAAAGATTCAAGACAAAAGTTCATATTGACATAAAAAATAATAATACTTCAAGCATACTAACTAAGCAATTATGTCTTCTCAAAATAACATGGCCAAAGAAAGTTCATCCCTACAAAATCATATAGTTTAGTCATGCTCCATTTTTGTCACACAAGAATGCTCTCATCATGCACAACCTCGATGATAAGCCAAGCAATTGTTTCATACTCTAGTAATCTCAAACTTATAAACCTTCACGCAATACATGAGCATGAGCCATGGATATAGCACTATGGGTGGAATAGAATATGATGAGGGGGTTATATGGAGAAGACAAAAAAGGAGAAAGTCTCACATCAACGAGGCTAATCAATGAGCTATGGAGATGCCCATTGATTGATGTTAATGCGAGGATTAGGGATTGCCATGCAACGGATGCACTAGAGCTATAAATGTATGAAAGCTCATCAAAAGAAACGAAGTGGGTGTGCATCCAACTTGCTTGCTCACGAAGACCTAGGGCACTTGAGGAGGCCCATCGTTGGAATATACAAGCCAAGTTATATAACGAAAAATTCCCACTAGTATATGAAAGTGACAACATATGAAACTCTCTATATAAAAACATGGTGCTTATGAAGCACAATATATGAGACTCGCTATATGAAGAACATGGTGCTACTTTGAAGCACAAGTGTGGAAAAAGAGATAGTAACATTGCCCCTTTTAATTTTTAATTTTTTTAATTTTTTGGGCCTTCTTTTTTTTGGCCTTTCTTTTTTTCGGACAATGATCTATTAAATGATGATCATCACACTATTATTTATTTACAACTCAATAATTACAACTCGATACTAGAACATAGTATGACTCTATATGAATGCCTCCGGCGGTGTACCGGGATATGCAATGAATCAAGAGTGACATGTATGAAAGAATTATGAACGGTGGCTTTGCCACAAATACTATGCCAACTACATGATCATGCTAAGCAATATGACAATGATGAATGTGTCATGAAGAACGGTATGGTGGAAAGTTGCATGGCAATATATCTCGGAATGGCTATGGAAATGCCATAATAGGTAGGTATGGTGGCTTTTTTGAGGAAGATATAAGGAGGTTTATGTGAGAAAGAGCGTATCATATCACGGGGTTTGGATGCACTGCCAAGTTTGCACCAACTCTCAATGTGAGAAAGGGCAATACACGGCATCAAGAGGCTAGCAATGATGGAAGGGTGAGAGTGCGATAATCCATGGACTCAACATTAGTCATAAAGAACTCACATACTTATTGCAAAAATCTACAAGCCATCAAAAACCAAAGCACTACGTGCATGCTCCTAGGTGGATAGATTGGTAGGAAAAGACCATCGCTCGTCCCAGGCCGCCACTCATAAGGAGGACAATCAAATAACACCTCATGTTTCAAATTTGTTACATAACATTTACCATACGTGCATGCTACGGGACTTGCAAACTTCAACACAAGCATTTCTCAAATTCACAACTACTCAACTAGCACGACTTTGATATTATCACCTCCATATCTCAAAACAGTTATCAAGCATCAAACTTTTCTTAGTATTCAACACACTCATAAGAATTCTTACAAATCTTGTATGCTTAGCATATTAGGATTATCTAAGCAAATTACCACGCTATTTAAGACTCTCAAAATAATCTAAGTGAAGCATGAGAGATCATCTATTTCTTCAAAATAAAACTACCACCATTGTGCTCTAAAAGATATAAGTGAAGCACTAGAGCAATAACAAACTACTCCGAAAGATATAAGTGAAGATCAATGAGTAGTCGAATAATTATGCAGCCATGTGAAGACTCTCTCATTTAATAATTTAAGATCTTGGTACTTTATTCAAACAGCAAGTAAAACAAAAGAAAATAAAACGACGCTCCAACCAAAACACATATCATGTGGTGAATAAAAAGTTAGCTCCAAGTAAAGTTACCGATGAACGAAGACGAAAGAGGGGATGCCTTCCGGGGCATCCCCAAGCTTAGACGCTTGGTTATCCTTGAATATTACCTTGGGGTGCCTTGGTCGTCCCCAAGCTTAGGCTCTTACCACTCCTTATTACATAGTCCATCGAATCTTTACCCAAGACTTGAAAACTTCACAACATAAAACTTAACAGAAAATCTCGTGAGCTCCGTTAGCGAAAGAAAACAAAACACCACTTCAAGGTACTGTAATAAACTCATACTTTATTTATATTGGTGTTAAACCTACTGTATTCCAACTTCTCTGTGGTTTATAAACTATTTTACTAGCCATAGATTCATCAAAATAAGCAAGCAACACAATGAAAACAGAATCTGTCAAAAACAGAACAGTCTGTAGTAATCTGTAACTAACGCAAACTTCTGGAACTCCAAAAATTCTAAAATAAATTGGTGGACCTGAGTAATTTGTTTGTCTAGTAATCATTTTCAAAAAGAATCAACTAAATAGCACTCTCCAGTAAAAAGTTGAAGCAAATCTCGTGAGCACTAAAGTTTCTGTTTTTTACAGCATGATCATAAAGACTTCACCCAAGTCTTCCCAAAGGTTCTACTTGGCACAAACACTAATTAAAACACAAAACTACATCTAAACAGAAGCTAGATGTATTATTTATTACTAAACAGAACCAAAAAGCAAGAAACTAAAATAAAGTTGGGTTGCCTCCCAACAAGCGCTATCGTTTAACGCCCCTAGCTAGGCATGATGATTTCAATGATGCTCACATAAAAGATAAGAATTGAAACATAAAGAGATCATCATGAAGAATATGACTAGCACATTTAAGTCTAACCCACTTCCTATGCATAGGGATTTTGTGAGCAAACAACTTATGGGAACAATAATCAACTAGCATAGGAAGGCAAAACAAGCATAACTTCAAAACTTTAAGCACATAGAGAGGAAACTTGATATTATTGCAATTCCTACAAGCATATATTCCTCCCTCATAATAATTTTCAATAGAATCATGAATGAATTCAACAATATAACCAGCACCTAAAGCATTCTTTTCATGATCTACAAGCATAGAAAATTTACTACTCTCCACATAAGCAAATTTATTCTAATCAATAGTAGTGGAAGCAAACTTAACAAAATAACTATCATGTGATTGAAAATTAAGATCAAGATGACAAGTTTCATGGTTATCATTATTCTTTAAAGCATATGTGTCATCACAATAATCATCATAGATAGGAGGCATGCTTTCATTATAGTAAATTTGCTCATCAAAGCTTGGGGGATAAAAAATATCGTCTTGATCAAACATAGCATCCCCAACCTTGTGGCTTTGCATATCATTAGCATCATGGATATTCAAGGAATTCGTACTAACAACATTGCAATAATGCTCATCATTCAAAGATTTAGTGCCAAACAATTTAATGCATTCTTCTTCTAACACTTTGGCACAATTTTCTTTTCCATCATACTCACGAAAGATATTAAAAAGATGAAGCGTATGAGGCAAACTCAATTCCATTTTTTTAGTTTACTTTTATAAACTAAACTAGTGCTAAAACAAGAAACAAAAAGATTCGATTGCAAGATCTAAAGATATACCTTCAAGCACTCACCTCCCCGGCAACGGCGCTTGAACTCGCTTGATGTCTACTACACAACCTTCTTCTTGTAGACGTTGTTGGGCCTCCAAGTCGAGGTTTGTAAGACAGTAGCAAATTTCCCTCAAGTGGATGACCTAAGGTTTATCAATCAGAGGAGGCGAGGTTGAAGATGGTCTCTCTCAAGCAACCCTGCAACCAAATAACAAAGAGTCCCTTGTGTCCCCAACACACCCAATACAATGGTAAATTGTATAGGTGCACTAGTTCGGCGAAGAGATGGTGATACAAGTGCAATATGGATGGTAGATATAGGTTTTTGTAATGTGAAACTATAAAAACAGCAAGGTAACAAGTGGTAAAAGTGAGCGTAAACGGTATTGCAATGCGTTGAAACAAGGCCTAGGGTTCATACTTTCGCTAGTGCAAGTTCTCTCAACAATAATAACATAATTGGATCACATAACTATCCCTCAACATGCAACAAAGAGTCACTCCAAAGTCACTAATAGTGGAGAACAAACGAACAGATTGTGGTAGGGTACGAAACCACCTCAAAGTTATTCTTTCCAATCAATCTGTTGGGCTATTCCTATAAGTGTCACAAACAGCCCTAGAGTTCGTACTAGAATAACACCTTAAGACACAAATCAACCAAAATCCTAATGTCACCTAGATACTCCAAAGTCGCCTCATGTATCCGTGGGTATGATTATACGATATGCATCACAAAATCTCAGATTCATCTATTCAACCAACACATAGAACCTCAAAGAGTTCCCCAAAGTTTCTATCGGAGAATCACAACGAAAACGTGTGCCAACCCCTATGCATAAGTTCATGGGCGGAACCCGCAAGTTGGTCACCAAAACATACATCAATTGGCACGTGATATCCCATTGTCACCACAGATAAACACGGCAAGACATACATCAAGTGTTCTCAAATAAAGACTCAATCCGATAAGATAACTTCAAGAGGGAAACTCAATTCATCACAAGAGAGTAGAGGGGGAGAAACATCATAAGATCCAACTATAATAACAAAGATCGCGATGCATCAAGATCGTGTGAAATCAAGAACACGAGAGAGAGAGAGAGAGAGAGAGAGAGAGAGAGATCAAACACATAGCTACTGGTACATACCCTTAGCCCCGAGGGTGAACTACTCCCTCCTCGTCATGGAGAGCGTCGGGATGATGAAGATGGCCACCGGTGAGGGTTCCTCCTCAGGTGCCGGAACAAGGTCCCAATTGGTTTTTGGTGGCTCTGGAGGTTTTGCGGCGGCGGAACTCCCGATCTAATATCTGTTCTGGAAGTTTTAGGGTATGTGGAGTTATATAGGCGGAAGAAGCACGTCAGGGGAGCCACGAGGGCCCCACGAGGCAGGGGCGCGCCACCCACCCTCGTGGCTTCCTCGTTCCTTCTTTGACTTGGGTCCAAGTCCAACCGGTAGCTTTCCTTCCAAAATTAACTTCTCCAGTTGATTTCGTTCCGTTTTGACTCTGTTTGATATTCCTTTTCTTCGAAATACTGAAATAGAAAAAAAACAGCAAATCTGGGTTGGGCCTCCGGTTAATAGGTTAGTCCCAAAAGTAATATAAAAGTGGGAAATAAAGCCCAATATTGCCCAAAACAGTAGATAATATAGCATGGAGCAATAAAAAATTTAGATACGTTGGAGACGTATCAGCTACCTCTTGAGCAATGCGTTGGTTTTCCCTTGAAGAGGAAAGGGTGATGCAGCAAAGTAGCGTAAGTATTTCCCTCAGTTTTTGAGAACCAAGGTACCAATCCAGCAGGAGGCCACGCTCAAGTCCCTCGCACCTACACAAACAAATAAGAACCTTGCAACCAACGCGATAAAGGCATTGTCAATTCCTTCACGGCCACTTGCAAAAGTGAGATCTGATACAGATGATAAGATAATATTTTTGGTATTTTTATGATAAAGATAAAGATTAAAGATTGCAAAATAAACGGTAATAAAAATAGCTTGTTGACGGAAGATTAATACGATGGAAAATAGACCCCGGGGCCATAGGTTTCACTAGTGGCTTCTCTCAAGATAGCATAAGTATTACGGTGGGTGAACAAATTACTGTCGAGCAATTGATAGAATTGAGCATAGTTATGAGAATATCTAGGTATGATCATGTATATAGGCATCATGTCCGTGACAAGTGGACCGACTCCTGCCTGCATCTACTACTATTACTCCACACATCGTCCGCTATCCAGCATGCATCTAGAGTGTTAAGTTCATAAGAACGGAGTAACGCTTTAAGCAATATGACATGATGTAGAGGGATAAACTCATGCAATATGATATAAACCCCATCTTTTTATCCTCGATGGCAACAATAAAATACATGTCGCTTTCCCCATCACACTGGGATCGAGCACCGCAAGATTGAACCCAAAGCTAAGCACTTCTCCCATTGCAAGAAAGATCAATCTAGTAGGCCAAACCAAACTAATAATTCGAAGAGACTTGCAAAGATAACCAATCATACATAAAAGAATTCAGAGGAGATTCAAATGTTGTTCATACATAATCTTGATCATAAACCCACAATTCATCGGATCTCGACAAACACACCGCAAAAGAAGATTACATCGAATGGATCTCTAAGAGAAATGAGGAGAACTTTGTATTGAGATCCAAAGAGAGAAAAGAAGACATCTAGCTAATAACTACGGACCCGAAGGTCTGAGGTAAACTACCCACACATCATCAGAGAGGCTATGGTGTTGATGTAGAAGCCCTCCGTGATCAATGCCCCCTCCCGTGAGCGCTGAAAAAGGCCCCAAGATGGGATCTCACGCACATGTAAGGTTGCGGCTGTGGAAATAGGGTTTTGGCTCCTCTGGCGATGGTTTGGGGGTACGTAGGTATATATAGGAGGAAGAAGTAGGTCGGTGGAGCCACGAGGGGCCCATGAGGGTGGAGGGCGCGCCCCCTGCCTCTTGGCCTCCTTGTTGATTGCTTGACTTCCACTCCAAGTCCTCTGGATCATGTTTGTTCTGAAAATCACGTTCCCGAAGGTTTCATTCCGTTTGGACTCCGTTTGATATTCCTTTCCTTCGAAACACTGAAATAGGCAAAAAAACAGCAATTTGGGCTGGGCCTCTGGTTAATAGGTTAGTCCCTAATATAATCTAAAAGTGTATAATAAAGCCCATTAAGCATCCAAAACAGATAATATAATAGCATGGAAGAATAAAAAATATAGATACGTTGGAGATGTATCAAGCATCCCCAAGCTTAATTCCTGCTCGTCCTCGAGTAGGTAAATGATAAAACAGAATTTTTGATGTGGAATGCTACTTAGCATAATTTTCAATGTAATTCTTTTTATTGTGGAATGAATATTTAGATCCAAAAGATTCAAGATAAAATTTTCATGTTGACATAAAAACAATAATACTTCAAACATGCTAACCAAGCAATTATGTCTTATCAAAATAACATAGCCAAAGAAAGCTCATCCCTAAAAAATCATATAGTTAGGCCATGCTTCAATTTCGTCACACAAAACGTTCTCATCATGCATAACCCCGATGACAAGCTGAGCAATTGGTTCATACTTTTTAACGCACTTCAGCCTTTTCAACCCTTACGCAATACATGAGCGTAAGCCATGGATATAGCACTATGGGTGGAATAAAGTATAATGATGGGGGTTATGTGAGAAGACAAAAGGTAGAAAGTCTCACATTGACGCGGCTAATCAATAGGCTATGGAGATGCCCATCAATTGATGTCAATGAGAGGAGTAGGGATTGCCATGCAACGGATGCACTAGAGCTATTAATATATGAAAGCTCAACAAAAGAAACTATGTGGATGTGCATCCAACTTGCTTGCTCACGAATACCTAGGGCATTTTGAGGAAGCCCATCATTGGAATATATAAGCCAAGTTCTATAATTAAAAATTCCCACTAGTATATGAAAGTGATAACATAGGAGACTCTCTATCATGAAGATCACGGTGCTACTTTGAAGCACAAGTGTGGAAAAGGATAGTAACATTGTCCCTTCTTTCTTTTTCTCTCATTTTTTTCTCTTTTTTTCTCTTGTTGGGCCTTCCCTTTTTTTCTTTGGCCTCTTCTTTTTTATTTAGTCCGGAATCTCATCCCGACTTGTGAGGGAATCATAGTCTCCATCATCCTTTCCTCACATGGGACAATGCTCTAATAATGATGATCATCACACTTTTATTACTTACAACTCAAGAATTACAACTCAACACTTAGAACAAAAATATGACTCTATGTGAATGCCTCCGCCGGTGTACCGGGATATGCAATGAATCAAGAGTGACATGTATGAAAAATTATGAATGGTGGCTTTGCCACAAATACGATGTCAACTACATGATCATGCAAAGCAATATGACAATGATGGAGCGTGTCATAATAAACGGAACGGTGAAAAGTTGCATGGCAATATATCTCGGAATGGCTATGGAAATGCCATGATAGGTAGGTATGGTGGATGTTTTGAGGAAGATATAAGGGGGTTTATGTGTGATAGAGCGTATAATATCACGGGGTTTGGATGCACCGTCGAAGTTTGCACCAACTCTCATGGCGGGAAAGGGCAATGCACGGTACCGTAGAGGCTAATTGTGGAAGGTTGAGAGTGCGTATAATCCATGGACTCACATTAGTCATAAAGAACTCATATACTTATTGCAAAAGTTTATTAGCCCTCGAAGCAATGTACTACTACGCATGCCCCTAGAGGGATAGATTGGTAGGAAAAGACCATCGCTCGTCCCCGACCGCCACTCATAAGGAAAACAATAAAAGAACACCTTATGTGTCAAAATTGTCACACAACTTTTACCATACATGCATGCTACGGGACTTGCCAACCTTAACACAAGTATTTCTCAATTTCACAATGACTCAACTAGCACACTCTAATATTACCACCTTTATATCTCAAAACACTTATCAAGTATCAAACTTCTCATGATATTCAATGAACTCAATATGGAAGTTTTTATTATGCTCATCTTGGATGCCTATCATATTTGGATTAATTTCACAATTAAAGCAAATTACCATGCTGTTAAAGACTCTCAAAATAATATAAGTGAAGCATGAGAGATCAATAATTTCTATAATATAAAACCACCACGGTGCTCTAAAAGATATAAGTGAAGCACTAGAGCAAAAACTATATAGCTCAAAAGATATAAGTGAAGCACATAGAGTATTCTAACAAATTCCGAATCATGTGTGTCTCTCTCAAAAGGTATGTACAGAAAGGATGACTGTGATAAACTAAAAAGCAAAGACTCAAATCATACAAGACGCTCCAAGCAAAACACATATCATGTGGTGAATAAAAATATAGCCCCAAGTAAAGTTACCGATAGACGAAGACGAAAGAGGGGATGCCTTCCGGGGCATCCCCAAGCTTAGGCTTTTGGTTGTCCTTGAATTTTACCTTGGGGTGCCTTGGGCATCCCCAAGTTTAGGCTCTTGCCAATCCTTGTTCCATAATCCATCAAATCTTTACCCAAAACTTGAAAACTTCACAACACAAAACTTAACAGAAAATCTCGTGAGCTCCGTTAGCGAAAGAAAACAAAACACCACTTCAAGGTACTGTAATGAACTCATTATTTATTTATATTGCTATTAAACCTACTGTATTACAACTTCTCTATGGTTTATAAACTCTTTTACTAGCCATAGATTCCTCAAAATAAGCAAACAACACACAAAAACAGAATCTGTCAAAAACAGAACAGTCTGTAGTAATCTGTAACTAAAGCAAACTTCTGGAACTCCAAAAATTCTACAAACATAGGAAGACCTAGATAATTTGTTTATTGATATACTGCAATTGGAATCAGTATTTTATCACATTCTGGTGATTTTTAACAATTGTTTTCGTGAACAGAAAGTTTCTGCAATTTTCAGCAAGATCGAATAACTATCATCCAAGAAGATCCTATAGGTTGAACTTGGCACAAACACTAACTAAAACATAGAAACACATCTAACAAGAGGATAGATCCAATTTTATTACTAAACAGAACCAAAAAGCAAGAACTAAAATAAAATTGGGTTGCCTCCCAACAAGCGCTATCGTTTAATGCCCCTAGCTAGGCATAAAAGCAAGGATCGATCTAGGTATTGTCATCTTTGGTAGGCAATCCATAAGTGGCTCTCATAATAGATTAATAAGGTAATTTAATCTTATTTCTAGGGAAGTGTTCCATGCCTTTCCTTAACGGAAATTGGAATCTAATATTCCCTTCCTTCATATCAATAATTGCACCAATCGTTCTAAGGAAAGGTCTACCAAGAATAATAGGACATGAAGGATTGCAATCTATATCAAGAACAATAAAATCAACGGGCACATAATTCCTATTTGCAACAATAAGAACATCATTAATTCTTCCCATAGGTTTCTTGATAGTGGAATCCGCAAGATGCAAGTTTAAAGAACAATCATCAAATTCACGGAAACCTAGCAAATCACACAAAGTTTTTGGGATCGTGGAAACACTAGCACCCAAATCACACGAAGCATAGCATTCATGATCCTTAATTTTAATTTTTATTGTAGGTTCCCACTCATAATACAGTTTTCTAGGGATAGAAACTTCCAACTCAAGTTTTTCTTCATAAGATTGCATCAAAGCATCAACGATATGTTTAGTAAAGGCTTTATTTTGACTACAAGCATGAGGAGAATTTAGCACGGATTGCAACAAGTAAATACAATCTATCAAATAGAAATTATCATAATTAAATTCCTTGAAATCCAAAATAGTGGGTTCATTGCTATCTAAAGTTTTAACCTCTTCAATCCCACTTTTACCAATTTTTGCATCAAGATCTAAAAACTCCAAATTTTTGGGATGCCTTCTAACTAAAGTTGACTCATCTCCAGTCCCATCATTATCAAGATTAATATTGCAAAATAAGGATTTAATGGGGCACACATCAATAACTTTTAGATCTTCATCTTTATTCTCATAAAAACTGGAAGCACACGCCTTCACAAAACAATCTTTCTTAGCACGCATCCTAGCGGTTCTTTCTTTGCACTCATCAATAGAAATTCTCATGGCATTGAGAGACTCATTGATATAATGCTTAGGTAGAATATATCTAAGTTTCAAAGGATCAACATCAAGAGAAACTCTATCCACGTTCCTAGCCAATTCATCAACTTTAAGCAATTTTTCTTCAAGCAAAGTATTGAAATTCTTTTGCGAATTCATAAACTCTTTAACACTAGTCTCAAAATCAGACGGCAACTTATTAAAATTTCCATAAGAATTGTTGTAGGAATTACCATAATTATTAGAGGAATTACTAGGGAGCGGCCTAGGATTAAAGTTTCCTCTATACGCGTTGTTACCAAAATTATTCCTACCAAAAAAATTCACATCCATAGTTTCATTATTATTCTCAATAAAAGTAAACAAAGGCACATCATTAGGATCAGAAGAAACACTCTTATTAGCAAACAATTTCATAAGTTCATCCATCTTTCCACTCAAAACATTAATTTCTTCAATCGCATGAACCTTTTTACTAGTAGATCTTTCAAAGGTGCCATTGAGAATAATTAACCATAATATTATCTAGGAGTTTAGTAGCTTACCCTAAAGTGATTTCCATAAAAGTGCCTCCCGCGGTCGAATCTAAAAGATTTCTAGAAGCAAAATTCAATCCGGCATAAAAATTCTGTATAATCATCCACAAATTCAAACCATGAGTAGGGCAATTACGTCTCATTAATTTCATTCTCTCCCAAGCTTGTGCAACATGTTCATGATCAAGTTGCTTAAAGTTCATAATATTGTTTCTAAGAGAGATGATCTTAGCGGGAGGAAAATACTTAGAGTTAAAAGCATCTTTGCACTTATTCCAAGAATCAATACTATTTTTAGGCAAAGACAAAAAACCAAGTTTTAGCACGATCTCTAAGTGAAAAGCGAAATAGCTTCAATTTGACAATATCATTGTCCACATCTTTCTTCTTTTGCATATCGCGCAAATCAACAGAGCTATTTAGATGGGTAGCGGCATCTTCACTATGAAGGCCGGCGAATTGATCTTTCATGACAAGATTCAACAAAGCAGCATTAATTTCACAAGATTCAGATTCGGTAAGATGAGCAATCGGAGTGCTAAGAAATCCTTGTTGTTGGTATTGGTAAAGTCACACAATTTAGTATTGTCTTGAGCCATCGTGACTAGCAAGAAATCCAACTCATGAGCAAACAAGAAGCAAGCGAAAAAGAGGCAAACGGAAAGAGAGGGCGAATAGAACGGCAAGGGGGAAGTGGGGAGAGAAAAACGAGAGGCAAATGGCAAATAATGTAATGCGAGGGATAAGAGTTTGCGATGGGTACTTGGTATGTATTGACTTGTGCGTAGACTCCCCGGCAACGGCGCCAGAAATCCTTCTTGCTACCTCTTGAGCACTGCGTTGGTTTTCCCTTGAAGAGGAAAGGGTGATGCAGCAAAGTAGCGTAAGTATTTCTCTCAGTTTTTGAGAAACAAGGTATCAATCCAGTAGGAGGCCACGCTCAAGTCCCTCGCACCTACACAAACAAATAAGAACCTTGCAACCAACGCGATAAAGGGGTTGTCCATCCCTTCACGGCCACTTGTAAAAGTGAGATCTGATAGAGATGATAAGATAATATTTTTGGTATTTTTATGATAAAGATAAAAAGTAAAGATTGCAAAATAAACGGTAATAAAAATAGCTTGTTGACGGAAGATTAATATGATGGAAAATAGACCTGGCGGCCATAGGTTTCACTAGTGGCTTCTCTCAATAAAGCATAAGTATAACGGTAGGTGAACAAATTACTGTCGAGCAATTGATAGAATTGAGCATAGTTATGAGAATATCTAGGTATGATCATGTAGGCATCACGTCCGTCACAAGTAGACCGACTCCTGCCTGCATCTACTACTATTACTCCACACATCGTTCGCTATCCAGCATGCATCTAGAGTATTAAGTTCATAAGAACGGAGTAACGCTTTAAGCAAGATGACATGTTGTAGCGGGATAAAATCATGCAATATGATATAAACCCCATCTTTTTATCCTCGATGGCAACAATACAATACATGTCATTTCCCCTACTGTCACTTGGATCGAGCACCGCAAGATTGAAACCGAAGCTAAGCACTTCTCCCATTGCAAGAAAGATCAATCTAGTAGGCCAAACCGAACTGATAATTCGAAGAGACTTGCAAAGATAACCAATCATACATAAAACAGTTCAGAGGAGATTCAAATATTGTTCATAGATAATCTTGATCATAAACCCACAATTCATCGGATCTCGACAAACACACCACAAAAGAAGATTACATCGAATAGATCTCCAAGAGAAACGAGGAGAACTTTGTATTGAGATCCAAAGAGAGAGAAGAAGCCATCTAGATAATAACTATGGACCCGAAGATCTGAGGTAAACTACTCACACATCATCGGAGAGGCTATGGTGTTGATGTAGAAGCCCTCCGTGATCAATGCCCCCCTCGTGAGCGCCGGAAAAGGCCCCAAGATGGGATCTCGCGGGTACAGAAGGTTGCGGCGGTGGAAATAGGGTTTTGGCTCCTCTGTTGATGGTTTGGGGTACGTAGGTATATATAGGAGGAAGAAGTAGGTCGGTGGATCCACGAGGGGCCCACGAGGGTGGAGGGCGTGCCCCCTGCCTCGTGGCCTCCTCATTGATTGCTTGACATCCACTCCAAGTCCTCTGGAAAACGTTTGTTCCAAAAATCACGTTCCCGAAGGTTTCATTCCGTTTGGACTCCGTTTGATATTCCTTTCCTTCCAAACACTGAAATAGGCAAAAAAACAACAATTTGGGTTGGGCCTCCGGTTAATAAGTTAGTCCCAAAAATAATCTAAAAGTGTATAATAAAGCCCATTAAACATCCAAAACAGATAATATAATAGCATGGAACAATAAAAAATTATAGATACGTTGGAGACATATCAGGCCACACATGAGCGCAGAGTGTTCCTGGGCCGGGCCCAAAAACGGTGCGCGGGCATCCGTGGCAGAGTTCTACCGTGGTAACTCCTCGGCCGGTTGTGCTTCACCATGACCCGTGTTGAATGCGTGACATGGGGTCGCGCGCGGGGTGACCGCAATATGCTTGCGTCATCCCGTGGTGAACAGTGAAGAGGCGGCTTGCGTTTTCCCTAAAAAAGAGGGAAAACTACAGGGCCCCTGCTCATTTACTCTCCCAGCATGGGAACCGCCGTTCCACGTTTCCCACTACGCCCGCCCCTTTCGCCACGTATGGCGCATGCATGATGCGGGGTTGGTGACGGACGCGCGGGATATGGGAAGGCGTGCTATGGCTGGTGCTTATGCGCCTTTGATTGGGTGGGGAGGGCAGTTGATGGCCTCGCTTGCAACTTAATGAGTCGGACTTGAACGGGCCCCAGCAAGGGTCTTGCTGGGGTCTTGTGGGCGTCCTGGCAAGGGTCTTGCCACGGGGCCTTCGTCTTCTGGTTCTCATCTGGTCTTGCAGGCCTTCAGTCTTCACAAAGATCTGCATGCCACCATGTAGGCGCCTCCCAAGCCTTGGTTCCAACATTGTCGATGGTGTCGGAACTCTCAGGCTCAAGGGTGGCCGTCTTGCTGGTGTTGGCTAAGTTCCCTAGGAGGGCTCTTGCTGGGGCAGCGTAGGTTGTCCCCGGCAAGGTTCTTGCCGGGGGAAACCCACCTTGCCCCTTCGCTCTTTGCGCCTCTGGTCTCAGCGCAGCTCTGGTAGTCTTGTTCCTTGCTTCTTCTGCCCGCCAAGCATGGCTGTAGGCGTGGCTACAACTGCCCGCGCACAAGTAAATAAAGGGGTACAGAAGGCCCCTACTTTGGTACACCGACATCATCCCAAGGTAATATTCAAGGAAGATCCAAGAAACTAAGCTTGGGGATGCCCCGGAAGGCATCCCCTCTTTCGTCTCCAACATTATCGGTAACCTCACTTGGAGCTATGTTTTCATTCGTCACATGATATGTGTTTTGCTTGGAGCATCATTTTATTTTATTAGGATTTTCTTGTTGTTATATAGAATAATGTTTTGCATCTTTTATTTCAATAAAAGTGGTAATGATAGCCTTTAATATGATTCTTTTTCAAGTCTACATGTTGCTGTTTGAAAACAGAAAGTTTATCGATGTTGCAAAAAATTCCATAGAAAATTCAGAATGTGATAAAATGTTGAAACATTTTGCAAAATAAGCTCTGATAAATTTTATACAGTGTGGCAAATTTTCATAACTTTTGGAGTTAGGGAAGTATTGATCTTTGTTGCATTCTTCTGATTTGTATTGTTTTAGCGTATCATCGTTATGTTTGCATTGTTTGCATATGTTTGCTTGTTTAATGATTCTATTTGAGGATAGGAGTATTAAATATGTAGAGGCATTTAGTGTGCTTATTGAATAATAATTTTAGTGATTTTCTACAATATAGAATGATAAGGTTTTTTGCATTGGTTTATACGAACTTATCTCACGAGTCCTTGTTGAGTTTTGTGTGGATGAAGCTTTTGAGATTTAGGAAAACCGTGATATGCGAAGAATTAAGGAGACACAAAAGCTCAAGCTTGGGTATGACCAAGGCATCCCAAGATAATATTTCAAGAAGTCTCAAGCATCTAAGCTTGGGGATGCCCCGTAGGCATCCCACCTTTCTTCTTCAACAATTATCGGTTAGTATCGGTTGAGCTTAAGTTTTTGCTTCTTCACATAATGTGTGATATTCTTGGAATGTCATTTTATTTTGGTTTGCTTGCTATTTTAATAAAATGCTTAGATCTGAAAGTTTTTGAATAAGAGAGAGTCCTCAAGTAGCTACCTATTTCCTTAACTACTCTCTTGATCTTCACTTATATCTTTTTGGAGTAGCTTGTCATTTACTCTTGTGCTTCACTTATATCCTATGAGTAAATTGTTGAATAAATTTAATGTCATGAAGTTGAAATCATATCATGCCTAGTGGTAGATTCACATTGGGTTTAGAAAAGTGAAATCTTTTGAGGCTTGACAACCACAATATTGGTCATACAAGCAATTCACGAATAATTAGTATAAGGAAGAGAACTTTCACATGCAAATACACTATCCTGGAAATCTTTTGTGATTGTGAACCCCCATCAAAATATTATATGCCAAAATTGTTGACGTTGGACAAGGAAGACAACATAATGTCACATCCCAGTTAGACCATGCATTAGTGTGTGCATCATGTTTAAATTTCATTTGAATTTGAAATGGGGAAGACAGGAAACCCCCAGAACCTCTTTTAATTCAACTAGGGTTTACTAAAAATTATTTCAATGAACCTGAAATGCCCTTCAAAATGTTCGTCATCTTTGCTTTGGTTCAGAGCCTCTCGCCAAAAGTGGTGCACCATTTTCTAGGTCATCCAAAGGTCTTTGAATTAAATCATAAGTATTTGAGTTTGAGCATTTCAAATTATATAAAATATTTCAAATGCCCAAATATTGCCAAACTAAAATGTTTCATGTTGGAAATATTCCAACAATGGACCAGAGCAGTTTGGTGATTTTTGAAACTGTTTTGGTATTTTTAAAAACTCCACAAAGTTACAGAAAAATAGAAAAAGAAAACAAGAAGAAAACCTTACTGGCGCTTACTAACTGCCCACCTGCTGCCCAGCCAAAGAACAAGGCCAATGAAGCTGCTTGGCTCGGCCAGCAGTAGCCAGTGCTCGGCGGCGAGCACCGCATGGGTGCCACGCACTGGTCGCCGCCTCGCCGCCTCCCTCCTCCGGTGTCGACGCGGATCGCTCCCCTCCCTCCCCGAACCCCTGACACCTCCGCTCCTCCCGGCTTCTCTCTCGCGCTCCCCGCCATGGTCGACGCCACGCCGCCAAGACCATCGCCAGAGACGTGCTCCCCGCCGTCTGTGCTCCTCCTCACCGTGTCCAGAGCTCCGCCGCCCCCAACTACGCCGAGCTAGCTGAGCCCAGCGTGCTCGAGTAGCCCGAGCCGACCGCACCGACTTCGCCGAGTCCACCGCCGCCGGAGATCCCTTCAATGCCCTCGTCGCTCCGGCCCATCCCCGACCGCAACGAGAGTTTCTCCGAGCTGCCCGTGAGCCCATCTATCTCCCTTGTCCTTCCTCCCTCGCTCTCGAGCTGTGTAGCGACTGAACAAAGATCAACCGCACCCGCCGCCCATGAGCTTCGTCGCCGACGTGCTCCCGGTCACCCTCCGCCACCTCTTGGTGTCCATCACACTCACCACGTCGCATAGGGTCTAACCATGCACTCCTCGCACCTCACCGACCCCTCTAGCCTCGAGTTCGCCTTGGCCGAACTCCGCCGCCTTAGGTCGCCGCTGGCGCGCCGATTCCGCCGCCCGACCAACCCACTTCCACCAAGAGCTGCGGCTCAACCTCAGCTACCCATAGCCACCTCCATGGCTCGTTTGGTCGCGGAATGGCCAAACTCACTTCCGCCGCCAAGGCTCGCTGGCGGCTAGACGCCGTGCAGCCGACGTGGACTTTGACCACGGTGGGCCTGGTTGATTCGATGAGTCAATGACGGTGGGGCCCACCGCTAACTAAATAGGTTTAGTTTTAATTAAACTTTAACTAAACTAATTACCTGACACCCTGGACCCACAGTCAGGTTTGACCTGGACGTCTCCGTTGACCCTGACGTCATGCTGACGCAATAAATCAATTACTGGATTTATTCTAATATAGGAAATTCAGTAATATAGTTCAAACTTCAAATATTCATAACTTTTAATCAGAACTCCAAATGCAAAGATCTATATATGAAAAATGATCAGAAAAATCCATTCTATCCATTGGTACAGGTTTCATGCATGATAAAACAAGTTAACCTTGCTGTTTAAGCAGAATAAGATATTACACCTTTAGGACTGTTTTAATGAGCTAGCATTTGAATCTTTGATTCAAATGAGTTCATCCTTTTGTTTCAGCTTGCATTAGGCCAATACACATCCATATTGCCATGTCATAGCCTGCATCATATTGTTGCATATTGCCATGTGTGTTTATTTTCGGTATGTCTTTCGTGATAGGTTACGCCTTCGAGGATAATCCCGACTATCCGTGAAGGGCGATCCTACCACCACTCCATCGTGCAAGCAACCCATTGATCATTCCGATACAAACCCATGTTCTCGCTTCGCTCTTGTTTTACTGCATTAAGACAACGCGATTCAAACTGTTGTGTGCTGTGGTAGTTGAACCCACTTCCTTTGCATGACCTGTCAAAGCCACAGTAACTATATGAAACCCACTAGTATTTGTAGGAGAAGATAGAGCCATGTTTGTGTTTCCTACCATACTATGCTTGCTATGCTTAGAGTTGTGTCAGGTCTGGCTCATCGGGATGATGAACTGGAGTGAAAGGTTGTGTCGGGTTCGAGAGTGGAAGTGTTGAACACGTTTTGGTAAAGGTATCGATGAGAGGCCATGTAGGAGTACATGGTGGGTTATTTCATTGAAGCCGTCCCTAAGAACTGAGATTTGTGTTTGTGATCCATGAAACAGTTACTACCACGCATTGGGATCCTTAATTGACCCTCTCAGCTTCTTAACCACCCTTGTTCTCAGTCCGGGAATTGCAAGTAGTTTCTGGTGTTTGTAGCATCTTTGGGGCCGCACGCAACGCCGACCGTAGGGGTGGGTTGTGTTGCGGTAGGCACCGTGTCTGATGTACCGATTCGCCTGCTTGGTGTCTCGGGAACCCCTGTACACATCGTTCGGGGCTGTATGGGAAACCTCGGCGGACTCCCTATGGATGGAACCCGAATAGGTGATAAACCCGGACTTGGGACTTGTGTGTTTAGGTAGGTCATGGCCGACACCCACGTTAGGCTTCCGCTTGAAGGTTGCCGAGTACATGTCGTGTAAACGGCGGTAAGTGGTGAGAGCGTGTGTGAAGAAGTACACCCCTGCAGGTTAATATGATCTATTCAAATAGCCGTGTCCACGGAGAAGGACTTCGGGTTACCTATATCAGTTCATAGACAAGTAAATGGATACTATTAAAAGCCTCAAGATAAGTGTGAGTATCCCGGATGGCCCTCTCGTGGGATGACGAGAGAGGATCCACGGTGGAGTATTGTGATGGTGATTAGTGGACTCGTGTGCGACAAATGCTTTTCAAGTGGTGTCATGTAGGATAGCTTAGCCAAGAGTCAAAGCTGGCTTGCTGCAAATAACTCCACCACCTTCTTGAGAATGTGCATGTATGATAGGATTATGTGGTAAGACTTGCCGAGTACCTCCGTACTCATGTTTGCTTAATTAATGTTTTTCGACGACAACACGCCCCTTTCGATGGGTTCTATGTAGACCTTGACATCGATTTAGTGAACTAGCCACCCGGTGGTGATCCAAGGCTTGTGAAGGGCCACTTTGAGATAGAAAGGCTTCAACAAGCTTTCTTTCTTTTTAAAGTCTCAGACTGCAGACTAGTTTGCTTCCGCATGTGCTTGTATGTTGTATGACTTGAGTGTTGGGTCATCGACCCCTACCTGTATGGATATGTTATGTATGGCTCCTGAGCCTTCTAAATAAAGTACTTTGAGTTGTAGAGTTTTGTTGTGATGCCTTGTTGTATTTACTCATATCGGGCATATTATGCGTGTATGATTGAAATGCTTGGTATGAGTGGGATCCGACAAACTAGTTGTTTATCCTTGGCAGCCTCTCATATGGGGAAATGTAGTCTCGTGCTTCCGAGCGATAGTAGTCCGCTACATGCCCGTTCACCGGAGTCCTCGCTAGCCCAAAGACTACCGCTTGGACACTTGATGGCCGGGCATGTGTTTCACTTCGCCTTATGTCCTGTTCTTCGGGAAATGTCGCGGTGTTATTCGGAGTCCTCGCTTAGCCTGCCATGTACCGTTCACGAGTCCTGTTAGCCCAGTGCTACAGCCCGAATCTATACGTTGATGACCGCCATGCTCGATGTGATTCATGTATGCCTGTCCCCATAGGTTAGCGCCGCTTTGGGTTCACGACTAGCCATGTCGGCCCGGGTTCTTTATCATATGGATGCTAGCGACACTATCATATACGTGAGCCAAAAGACGCAATCGGTCCCGGGCCATGGTAAGGCGACACCCGTGGGAATACCGTGCGTGAGGCCGCAAAGTGATATGAGGTGTTACCGGCTAGGTCGATGTGATTTGGAATCGGGGTCCTGACAGCGTTGGCATCGAGCGGGGGCTGCCTGTAGGTTCGCTAAGCCAAACTGGTCGATGTCGAGTCTAGAAATGCTAGTTATATGTAGGGGAATTGTTTGTGGGAGGGACGTAAGGCTCTTTTTCCTCCTTTACCTTATGCCCTCTGATCTAAGTCCTCCTCTTCTCATTCTACGTGGGTATAGGACTAGGCTCTCTTCTCTCTATCAGGTTCACGCGTTACTACTCCGTAGTAACTTATAGGAGTGTTGGTTACATCCTCGATTCAGTTTCTATTATTTTGGTATGCTACCAAATTGAACCAGAGCCTTGATATGATGTTGTTGTGTGGCTTTGCAATCTGATTATGAATGTCTCAAATCTGTTTTTTGAGCATTTACAGATGTTATGCTGCCCGATTTTTCCTAGAAATTCTAATGTCTTTGCATTGTGGCTGTGCTTTCAGATGGCCACCGTCCCCGTAACCAAGTGGTTCGTCGACCCGCTGCATTGATGTGTGTGGTCACACGGCAATGTTGGTTCGGTGATGGTCGAGACCGGTTACCGATGGTATCCTGAATATACCGTCGAGGAGCAGTTTAGGGATTTTAATCAAAGCCAATATCTGTGCACGGTCAGGATTTATCCATCTTATCCCGGAGCCACTGAACCTGTCCACTGTTCTTATGGACTTGGGATCACTATTGGGATGTCCGTGCAAGATGCAGCCTATTCAATGATGACTATTATTCGAGCGAGAATCGCCTTTGTCAGTGCAACACCGATTTCTCGCTATATGCCAAAGATCCCTCCACAGGGCGCATGGCTACCTTCAGGGTATGTACAGTGATGCATCCCATGAGAACTCACTTCTTCGCACCACTACGGAGATGCTGGAAGACAAGGACCGTGAAAACCGGGCCTTGCGTATGGAGCTCTTTAATGCCCGTTCTGATCACTGGGCTACTCTGACTCGGTTTGCACCTGCCGTGCAAGCCGGATACATGGACATGAGGGACTTGTACCCAGTCGCGGGCTGGTCTGCGGACTTTATGGAGTGGCGTGAGGTAGGAGGCATCACTCCTCCTTGTGGACCTCGTCTGCCGCCGCTTGTTGGACCATGTCCACATCCGAGCCCCTTTGGTCCGCAAGCTCCACAGGATCGCCTGCTTCCTGGATGATCATGTTCCACTTCCGTGCTTGGGTGGTGACTTCTATGAGGACTACTACGAGCTGTCTCGAGTAGTAGTAGTATCCCTAGTATTGTAATAGTTGTATTTCCACCGCCCTGCGTGACTTGTGGAATATGACTTAGTGTGTATCATTAGGAAGTGTAGAAAAATAATGTATAGGAGTTGGAATGCTTCCGATGAGATGTAACGCCTTTCCTGATAGTTGTACTCCGTTGGGCTTGTACTAGACTATGAATGGTGTGTATGACTGTTGGTATATATATGGCAGTTTTATATTACCTTGTCATACTGATGAACATCTCTGCATTCCGTGTTATCCATTACAATCCGCACTTTCTTGCTAAATTCTGCCATCCTGGTTTAAACCATTGTTTTGTTTCCTAGGATGGTCAACACCCGCAACAATCCTGCAGCTCCGGCAGGCGTGAAGCAAGCAGCTGGAAATGCAAATCTGCCTCAACCGCCATCTTTGGCCGAGGTTATGCTGGAAGCGAGCATAATAAGCGTGAGACCAATCGCCTACTGGAGCGGATTGAGCAAAACACCACACGCCCGCCAAGAAATGATTCGGTGTCACTCAATGACTTCGTCAAGCTGTATCCACCGAAGTTTAAATATTCCGTTGAGCCTCTCGACGCGGATGATTGGCTTCGCAGCATCAACCACAAGTTGCGTTTCGCTAACGTGGCTGAAGCTGATAAGGTTACTTTTGCTGCCTATCACCTCGAAGGCCCTGCTAGCCTTTGGTGGGAGAATTACGAGGCTATGCATCCGGTTGGACAAATTACTACTTGGGCTGAATTTAGTGCCGCTTTCCATGAGCATCACATCCTGTAAGGCCTCATGGATCGTAAAGGGAGGAATTCTGCAATTTCACCCAAGGTAGGTCGACGGTGGATACTTACGTACCGTGAGTTTGGGAAATTAGCACGTTATGCTCCCCAAGAAGTTTCTACCGATGCCAAGAAGGTGCAAGGTTCCGCAAGGACTTAGCCCCGAAGCTTCGTCGTGATCTCCGTCTCGCATGAGTGCACCTCCTTTCCGGGTTAGTCAATAAGGCTATCAGTGCCGAAACTGGGCAGTCTGATTTTGAAGCTTCACGCAAGCATATCCGTGACTCTGGATCTTCATCCGGCTCTGGATCTTAGAAGCGCCGGGTTTGGATTCCAAATACTGCTCGCCACCTGTGTTCACCCCGAGGCCATCCTTTGAGGCGCCTCGCCCCAACCAGCGACGCTCCGCCCAAGACTTATGGAGGCCTCGCTGCTAATGTTGCTCCACGTCCCAATATGATAACTTGCTTCAAATGTGGAGAGACGGGCCACTACATCCGTGAGTGTCCCAGAACAACCCCGGTCAGATCGGAAAGTCATTGGCCGTGGTAAGCCAGGCAGGAAAGGTGCCTCATGTTAAACCACCGCCATCGCCGTGGGCCACGCCAACTATGTTTCAGCCGAGGAAACCTATGAGGATCCCAACGCCGTTCTCGACGCTCCTTGTTAATTGTCATCCGCAACTCGTTCTTTTTGATCTTGGAGCATCTCATTCATTTATTTTTGAGAGCTATGCTCGATTGCACAACACCACATTACGTGACATGCACACCTCCATGGAAATTCAGACCCCACGGTTCTAGATGGCAAACCTCTAGAATAAGTCATGGGAATGAAATTCTTGTCGATGTGTTAGTCTTTCTTGCTTCTCTAATAGCTCTCAAGTCCTCGGACATAAACATCATCTTGGGTATGGACCGGATGTCAGCCCATTATGCTAAGATTGATTGCTCTACTAGAACTGTTCAACTCACTCATCCTTGGGCAAGATAGTTAATGTTTTAACCCGAGTGTCCAAGCGCCAGCTTTACTCCCTAAATGCCAATCCCCTTCCAGACCTCGAAGATATTCCGGTAGTCTGTGATTTTCCGGATGTCTTTCCAGAAGAACTGCCAGGTGTTCCACCTGACAGGGATGTCGAGTTCGTGATAGATCTTGTTCCCGGAACCGTCCCAATTTCTAGAAGACCTTATAAGATGGCACCCCTAGAACTAGCCGAACTTAAGAAGCAACTCGATGAGTCCTTGCAAAAGGGTTTCATCCGTCCTAGTTCATCTCCATGGGCTTGCCCGTCCTCTTCGTCAAGGCGAAGGATGGTACAGATCGGATGGTTGTGGATTACCGACACATCAATTTGGTCACTATCAAGAACAAGTATCCGCTCCCGTGATCAACGATACGTATGATCAGCTCGCTGGATCCTCAGTCTTTTCCAAGATGGATTTGAGGTTGGGCTACCATCAAATCAAAATCAAGAACGGGGACATTCCTAAAACGGCCTTTGTTACTCGTTATGGCCAATACGAGTACAACGTCATGTCCTTCGGATTAACCAATGCTCCAGCCACCTTCTCTCGGTTAATGAACTCAATCTTCATGGAGTATTTGGATAAATTCGTCGTGGTATACCTTGATGATATACTCATCTACTCCAAGAATGAGGAAGAACATGCCGAACATCTAAGGCTAGTGTTGATGAAACTTCGAGAGCACCGCCTTTATGCCAAGTTCTCTAAGTGTGAATTCTGGTTACCAGAAGTGACCTACCTAGGCCATGTAATCTCGGCAAGGGCATTGCGGTCAATCCCGAGCGAGTTCAAGCCGTCCTTGACTGGACTCCACCTGAATCGGTCAAGCAAGTTCGGAGTTTCCTCGGTTTAGCGAGCTATTGCCGCCGCTTCATCGAGAATTTCTCTAAAGTTGCTAAACCTCTAACCGAACTCCTCAAGAAAGATAAGAAGTTCGAATGGACACCACAAAGGCGAAGTTCAGCTTTCGAGAACTGAAAAGACGCTCGACATCCGCCTCCGCATTTGTTCCACCAGATTTTTCTAAGGACTTTATTATCTATTATGACGCCTCGCGACAAGGACTAGGTTGCATACTCATGCAAGATCGTCATGTGATTGCCTACGCTTCTCGACGATTCGGCCCACATGAGGATAATTATCCCACACACGATCTAGAGCTTGCAGAAGTGGTTCATGCACTCAAAACTGGCGACATTACCTTCTTGGTAATCGCTGCGTAAATTTACACCGATCACCAAAGTCTGAAATATATCTTCACCCAACCGGATTTGAATCTCGTGCAAAGACGTTGGGTCGAGTTGATTACAGATTACGACTTAGGAATATCTTACACCCTGTGCAAAGCCAATGTCATGGCTGACGCACTAAGTCGCAAATCTTATTGTAACAATCTGATGTTACAACAAAGTCAACCATTTCTCCACGAGGAATTTCGTAAGCTTAATCTTCACATTGTTCCTCGAGGATTCCTTTCCACCCTGGTGGCGAAACCTAACCTTACGGATCGAATCATAGCTGCTCGGCGGTATGATAGAGGAATAACTCGGATCAAGGAGAACATTGCTAGCGGAGCTGCTAAGTGTTTCTCCATAGATGAACGAGGTGTTGTCTTCTTTGAGAACCGCTTGGTAGTTCCCAAGAAACAACAGCTACGGAATCGATCCTTAAGGAAGCTCATGACTCTCCTCTCACCATTCATCCCGGTAGTACTAAAATGTATCAAGACCCACGCCAGAGGATTTGGTGGACTAGGATGAAGACAGAAATCGCTAAAATCATTGCAAATTGTGACGTCGTCGTCGAAGTTAAAGCAGAGCATCAACGGCTGCCGGTACCCTTCAACCTTTGGAAATTCCTGAATGGAAATGGGATAAAATCGGTATGGATTTCAGTACCGGGTTTCCCGAGGACCAAGAGAGGGAATAATGCTATCTTCGTTGTCGCCGATCGTCTTTCCAAAGTAGCCCACTTCCTACCCGGTCGTGAGAGTATAACCGCTAGCCAGCTAGCTGATTTGTACATCTCTCGAATAGTGTCTCTTCATGGTGTTCCATTGGAGATTAACTCAGACCGTGGAAGTCTCTTCACCTCTCGATTTTGGGAAAGTTTTCAAAATGCTATGGGAACTCGTCTCTCTTTTAGCACCGCATTCCATCCTCAATCAAGTGGTCAAGTAGAACGAGTCAATCAAATCCTAGAGGATATGCTTCGAGCTTCATCATCTCTTTCGGCATGAATTGGGAGAAATGCCTTCCATTCGCTGAGTTCGCTTATAACAATAGCTATCAAGCTAGCTTAGGCAAAGCTCCTTCGAAGTTCTTTATGGACGAAAATGCTCGGACGCCTCTTAATCGGTCAGAAACCGGGGAGAGACAACTCTTTGGCCCGGATATGATTCAGGAAGCAAAAGAGCAGGTTCGCGTTGTTCGTGAGAAATTGAAAACAGCCCAATCTCGTCAAAAGAGTCAATATGATCGCAAGCATAAGCCTATGGCTTATGAAATTGGCGAGAAGGCTTACCTTGAGTTACTCCCTTGAAGGGAACCCATCGATTTGGTATCAAAGGCAAGTTGGCTCCTCGTTACATTGGACCCTTTCGCATTCTTGCCAAACAAGGAGAAGTTGCCTACCAATTGGAACTACCTCCGCATCTTTCCAGAGTCCATGATGTCTTCCATGTTTCCCAACTCAGGCGTTGCTTCTCGGATCCTATCTGTGGAGTGGACCACGAAACGCTTGATCTCCAAGATAACCTCACCTATCAAGAATATCCCGCTCATATTCTTGATCAAGCCGAGCGTACCACTCGACGTCAGAATATCAAGTTTCTAAAGGTTCAATGGTCAAACCATTCCGAGCAAGAAGCAACTTGGGAAAGGGAGGATCGTCTTCGACTTGAGTATCCCACCTTTTTCGCAACAGATCCTAAATCTCGAGACGAGATTCTTTTGAGTGAGGGGTGAGTTGTCACATCCCAGTTAGACCATGCATTAGTGTGTGCATCATGTTTAAATTTCATTTGAATTTGAAATGGGGAAGACAGAAACCCCTGTAACCTCTTTTAATTCAACTAGGGTTTACTAAAAATTATTTCAATGAACTCGAAATGCCCTTCAAAATGTTCATCATCTTTGCTTTGGTTCGAGCCTCGCCAAAAGTGGTGCACCATTTTCTAGGTCATCCAAAGGTCTTTGAATTAAATCATAAGTATTTGAGTTTGAGAATTTCAAATTATATAAAATATTTCAAATGCCCAAATATTGCCAAACAAAAATGTTTCATGTTGGAAATATTCCAACAATGGACCAGGAGCAGTTTGGTGATTTTGAAACTGTTTTGGTATTTTGAAAACTCCACAAAGTTACAGAAAAATAGAAAAGAAAAACAGGAAGAAAACCTTACTCGGCGCTTACTAACTGCCCACCTGCCGGCCCAGCCAAGAGTGGCCAAATAATCTGCTTGGCTCGGCCAGCAGCAGCCAGTGCTTTCGGCGGCGAGCACCGCATGGGTGCCACGCACCTGGTCGCCGCCTCGCCGCCTCCTCCAAATTGTCGACGCGGATCGCTCTCCTCTCTCCCCGAACCCCTCGGACACCTCCGCTCCTCCCGGCTTCTCTCTCTCGCGCTCCCCGCCATGGCCGGCGCCACCGCCCGCCGCCGCACCATCGCCGTGAGACGTGCTCCCCGCCGTCCGTGTTCCTCCTCACCGTGTCCAGAGCTCCGCCCCCAACTACGCCGAGCTAGCTGAGCCTCAGCGTGCTCGAGTAGCCCGAGCCGACCGCACCGACTTCGCCCGAGTCCACCGTCACGGAGATCCCCTTCAACGCCCTCGTCGCCCGGCCCGTCCCCGACCGCAACGAGTTTCTCCGAGCTGCCCGTGAGCCCATCTATCTCCCCTTTCCTTCCTCCCTCGCTCTCGAGCTGTGTAGCGATCGAACGAAGATCAACCGCACCCGCCGCCATGGAGCTCGTCACGACGTGCTCCCGGTCACCCTCCGTCCACCTCTTGGTGTCCATCACACTCACCACGTCGCATAGGGTCTAACCATGCACTCCCCGCACCTCACCGACCCCTCTAGCCTCGAAGTTCGCCTTCGGCCGAACTCCGGCGGCCGCCTAGGTCGCCGGGCGCCGATTCCGGCCGCCCGACCCCAACCCACTTCCACCAAGAGGCTGCGGCTCAACCTCAGCTACCCATAGCCACCCTCGTGCTCGTTTGGTTGCCGGAATGGCCAAACTCACTTCCGCCGCCAGCGTTTCGCTGGCGGCTAGACGCCGGTGCAGCCGACGTGGACTTTGACCACGGTGGGCCTGGTTGACTCGATGAGTCAATGACGGTGGGGCCCACCACGCTAACTAAATAGGTTTAGTTTTAATTAAACTTTAACTAAACTAATTACCCTGACACCCTGGACCCACAGTCAGGTTTGACCTGGACGTCTCCGTTGACCCTGACGTCATGCTGACGCATGGCTGACGCAATAAATCAATTACTGGATTTATTCTAATATAGGAAATTCCAGAATATAGTTCAAACTTCAAATATTCATAACTTTTAATCAGAAATCCAAATGCAAAGATCTATATATGAAAAATGATCAGAAAAATCCATTCTATCCATTGGTACAGGTTTCATGCATGATAAAACAAGTTAACCTTGCTGTTTAAGCAGAATAAGATATTACACCTTTAGGACTATTTTAAATGAGCTAGCATTTGAATCTTTGATTCAAATGAGTTCATCCTTTTATTTCAGCTTGCATTAGGCCAATACACATCCATATTGCCATGTCATAGCATGCATCATATTGTTGCATATTGCCATGTGTGTTTATTTTCGGTATGTCTTTCGTGATAGGTTACGCCTCGAGGATAATCCCGACTATCCGTGCGAAGGCGGTATCCTACCACCACTCCATCAGGCAAGCAACCCATTGATGATTCCGATACAAACCCATGTTCTCGTTTCTGCTCTTGTTTTACTGCATTAAGACAACGCGATTCAAACTATTGTCTGCTGCGGTAGTTGAACCCACTTCCTTTGCATGACCTGTCATTGCCACAGTAACTAGATGAAACCCACTAGTATGTGTAGGAGTTGATTGAGCCATGTTTGTGTTTCCTACCATACTATGCTTGCTATGCTTAGAGTTGTGTCAGTCCGGCTCATCGGGATGATGAACTGGAGTGAAAGGTTGTGTCGGGTTCGAGAGTGGAAGTGTTGAACATGTTTTGGTAAAGGTATCGATGAGAGGCCATGTAGGAGTACATGGTGGGTTGTTTCATTGAAGCCGTCCCTAAGAACTCGAGATCTGTGTTTGTGATCCATGAAACAGTTACTACCACGCATTGGGATCCTTAATTGACCCTCTCGGCTTCTTAACCACCCTTGTTCTCAGTCCGGAATTGCAAGTAGTTTACGGTGTTTGTAGCATCTTTGGGGGCCGCATCAACGCTGACCGTAGGGGTGAGTTGTGTTGCGGTAGGCACCGTGGCCCGGTGTACCGATTCGCCTGCTTTGGTGTCTCGGGAACCCTGTACACATCGTTCGGGGCTGTATGGGAAACCTCGGCGGACTCCTGCGGATGGAACCCGAATAGGCGATAAACTGGACTTGGGACTTGTGTGTTTAGGTAGGCTGTGGCCGACACCCACGTTGGGCTTCCGCTTGAAGGTTGCCGAGTACATGTCGTGTAAACGGCGGTAAGTGGTGAGCGTGTGTGAAGAAGTACACCCTGCAGGGTTAATATGATCTATTCGAATAGCCGTGTCCACGGAGAAGGACTTCTGGGTTACCTATATCAGTTCATAGACAAGTAAATGGATACTATTAAAAGCCTCAAGATAAGTGTGAGTATCATGGATGGCCCTCGTGGGATGACGAGAGAGGATCCACGGTGGAGTATTGTGATGGTGATTAGTGGACCTGTAAAGCGACAAATGCTTTTCAAGTGGTGTCACGTGAGGATAGCTTAGCCAAGAGTCAAAGCCGGCTTGCTGCAAATAACTCCACCACCTTCTTGAGAATGTGCATGTATGATAGGATTACGTGGTAAGACTTGCTGAGTACCTCCGTACTCATGTTTGCTTAATTAATGTTTTTCAGACGACAACACCGCCCCTTCCGATGGGTTCTATGTAGACCTTGACATCGACGAGTGAACTAGCCACCTGTGTGGTGATCCAAGGCTTGTGAAGGGCCACTGTAGATAGAAAGGCTTCAACAAGCTTTCTTTCTTTTTAAAGTCTGTACTCAGACTAGTTTGCTTCCGCATGTGCTTGTATGTTGTATGCCTTGAGTGTTGGGTCATGCGACCCCTACCTGTATGGATATGTTATGTATGGCTCCTGAGCCTTCTAAATAAAGTACTTTGAGTTGTAGAGTTTTGTTGTGATGCCTTGTTGTATTTACTCATATCGGGCATATTATGTGTATGATTGAAATGCTTGGTATGAGTGGGATCCGACAAACTAGTTGTTTATCCTTGGCAGCCTCTCATATGGGAAATGTAGTCTCGTGCTTCCGAGCGATAGTAGTCCGCTACAGCCCGGTTCACCGGAGTCCCGCTAGCCCAAAGACTCTTGCTTGGACACTTGACTGGCCGGCATGTGTTTCACTTCGCCTTATGTCCTGTCTCCTTCGGGAAATGTCGCGCGGTGTTATTCGAGTCCCGCCTAGCCTGCTACAGCCTGGTTCACGGAGTCCTGTTAGCCCGGTGCTACAGCCCGAATCTATACGTTGATGACCGCCATGCTCGATGTGATTCATGTATGCCTGTCCCCATAGGTTAGCGCCCGCTTTGGGTTCACGACTAGCCATGTCGGCCCGGGTTCTTTATCATATGGATGCTAGCGACACTGTCATATACGTGAGCCAAAAGACGTAAACGGTCCGGGCCATGGTAAGGCGACACCCGTGGGAATACCGTGCGTGAGGCCGCAAAGTGATATGAGGTGTTACCGGCTAGGTCGATGTGATTTGGAATCGGGGTCCTGACACATAATGATTTATGTTTGCTCATATTCACATAGAAGTCATATTGTCATAGATCCTTCAACATGTGGTTCTTGCCCCTCATCTTTGCTAGCCAAAAATTCCGCACTAAGTAGAGATACTACTTGTGCATCTAAAACCCCTTAAACCCAAATCTTATTTTTAAGAGTCCACCATACCTACCTAAGGGTTGAGGAAGATCCTTCAAGTAAGTTGTCATCGGTGCAATAAGGCAATAAAAATTGCTTCTAAAAGTGTTAGATCATTTAGTGTAAGAGAAAATTGAGCGTTGTACGAACTTGCGATGGCAAAGAATAAAAGCGAAAGACTACACAATAAAGCTTGATATCATAAGGGGCAATATAACGTGATGTTCTTTTACACTAAGGGGTTGAGCAAACAAACAAATAAGCGCATGGCAACCACTGCTTCCCGCTGCGAAGGGCCTATCTTTTAATTTTCAGTATTTACTTTTATGCAAAGAGTCAAAGTTTTTCTCTCTATTCTTTTTTATTTTTCTCTTTTGGTGAGCATCATGTGGTGAGGAAGATCTAGACACATATGTCCAGTTGAATATGGGTAGCATGAGTTTTTATCTTTCTATGTGTCTGGTTGAAACGTCTTGCTCATGTGTATGCGGTGAGTGTTAGCAATCATAGAAGACTATATGATGGTTGAGTGTGTGGAACTCTTACTTAAACTCTATTGAATAAGTTGAATTCCAATTTCTTGGTAACTGAGAACACAGGTTATTGAGTTTCAAGAGAATCCATTGTTTAAACCTTAACATGTGAATTGGTTGCTACTATAACATGAGAAATGTTATGAGAAAAAAATTGGTGTAATGATGCTAGGAAAAGTGATTGAAATTATCATTGATCAAACTTATGCACTTTGCTAGCATTCACACTTCATAAATTATTTCTTTTATCATTTACCAACTCGAGGACGAGTAGGAATTAAGCTTGGGGATGCTGATACGTCTCCAACGTATCTATAATTTATGAAGTATTCATGCTGTTATTCTATCATTCTTGGATGTGTTACAATAATTTTATAGCAAGTTTATATCATTTTTTGGGATTAACCTATTGACCCAGTGCATGTTGCTGTTTTTTGCTTGTTTTTTACATCGCAGGAAATCAATATCAAACGAAGTCCAAACACCACGAAACTTTTTGCAGATTTTTTTTGGACCAGAAGGAACCCAATGGGCCAGTGCTGCACCTGGGGGTGCCTCGAGGGGGCACAACCCACCAGGGCGCGCCAGGGGTTGTGCCCACCTCAGTGGCCTCCCACACCCCCTCTTTGCACTACAAATTCCCAAATATTCCGAAACCCTTCGGGGTTAACCTAGATCAGAAGTTCCGCCGCCGCAGGCCTCTGTAGCCACCGCAAAACCAATCTAGACCCATTTCGGCACCCTGCCGGAGGGGGGAATCATCTCTGGTGGCCATCTCCACCATCCCGGCGGCCACCACGATGAGGAGGGAGTAGTCCACCCTCGGGGCTGAGGGTTTGTACAAGTAGCTATGTATTTAATCTCTCTCTCTCACGTGATCTATATCATGGGCTTTGTTAATACAGATGGATCATATGATGTTTCTCCCCTCTATACTCTTATTGTGATGAATTGAATCTTTACCCTTTGAAGTTTTGTTATGTCGGCTTGAATGTTCAGATTTGGGAACGCATGATGTATTTCTTGTGGTATGAATACTTGAGGTGAAATTGGGGTATCTTATTGGTTCACTTGATATATGTTATGGCACTCAACTTGCGGATTCCCACGGTGATATTGGGGTAGTCTACGCATAGGGGTTGATGCACATTTTTATTATCTTTTCTCCGGTAGAAACTTTGGAGTCCCTTTATAGTTCTTTGTGTGGATTGAGTATTATGAATATGATTTTGCTTTGGTGTTATTTTAGTACGAACTCTTGATTAGATCGATCGGAAAGAATAGTGTCGGTGAGAACGACACCTATGGGATCACTGGAATCCCTTCTACGGTCGGCGGGCGCCGGCTTGTGAGGAGAGCAGGTCCAGGAGCCAGCACAAGGATCGTTTACCCAGGTTCGGGCCGCGAGGATGCGTAAAACCCTAGTCCTGCTTTGGTCGATGTATTGAGTGTTCTTGAGCTTCTGAACTAGCTACGGTGGCTACGTAGTTCCAAAAAGCCGAATCCCTCTCATGGTCGCCTCGGGCCTCCTTTTATAGGCAAAAGTGGTTGCCACAATGGCACACAGGAGGTGGAAAGGTCTACAGTGCGTGAGCTTATCGCACGTATTACAGGACAAGACACATTCAATGTGTTGCTTAGGTGTCCCTTAGTTTTATCGGGGACGGGAGCGAGGCCCGTCCCGTCCGTTGCCACCTCGCCTTGCTTCGACATGTGCCCAGGCCAGCGATGTATGCGGCGCCATGTAGGCAGGCAGGCAGCTGAGGTGGCACGGTGGTAGGGTCTTCACGAAGATCTGCATGCCACCACGCAGGTGCTTGCTGAGTTGGCGTAGAGGCCGCCTGTCGCCATGCAGGTGCCTGCCCAGCTGGTTGAGCTAGCAGCTGCTTGGGGACGGCGGTGGAGTCTTGGTCGACGCGGGCCTGGTTGTGGCCCCGCTGACGCCCTCGGCAAGGGCCTTGCTGGAGGCCCGACAAGGGTCTTGTCGTGGCGTTGCAGTCGTCCCCGGCAAGGCGCTTGCCGGGGGTCTTGTGGATCTCCTCGGCAAGGATCCTGCCGAGAGTCTCCTTCTTATGGTTCTCATCTGATCTCGTATATCTATGGTATTGACAAAGATCTGCATGCCACCACGGAGGTGCCTCTCGAGCCCTGGTCCCAACGTAGTTGTTGACGACGTTTGGAACCTTTGGGCTCAAGGGTGGCTCACTCTGTTGGTGTTGGGCAAGTTGCCCCAGCAAGGCTCTTGCCGGGGCCGCGGAGGCCGCCCCGGCAAGGGTCTTGCCGGGGGGAAGTCCACCTTGCCCCCTTTGCTCTTTGTGTTTCTAGTCTTGGCGTTGCCTTGGCCATCTTGTGCTTCAGCTTCTCTCCGGCTTCCCTCTTTTGCCCTGCTACGTGCGGCGGTGGCGCGTGGCTCTGACTACCCGTGCACAAGTAAAGGGGTCAAAAGGAGAGCCCCTACTTTTGTACACCGATAGGAGCCCCCGGGCCTGGGCCACACATAAGCGCGACACGTTGTTGGGCCAGGCCAAAAACGGTGCGCGGGCAGGCGGGGCGGATTTTTACCGCAGTAATTCTTCGTCCGCTGCGCTTCCCCACGACCCGCGTTGAACGCGCGACGTGGGGGGTTGTGCGTGATGTGAGGGGCATGCGTGGGGCGGTTCCCGCACACATGCGTCACATCGCAGTTAATGGGGAAAGGAGGCGGGCCGCGTCTTCCCCGTAAAAAGGAATAACCGTGGGCGCGCTGCTCACTTTACCCCCTTTCCTGCGCCTTCTCCAATCTCAGAGCCGCCACCCCCCTTTCTTCCTCCTTCTCGAGCTCTCGCCTTCGCTTGCCGCCGCTGCACCTTCGCTATCCTCCGCCCCTTGCTTCTCGCAGCCGCCATGGCTCCCAAATCCACCAAGGGCAAGGGAGTGGCTAAAGATGCCGGGGCGACGGAGCCACCGGAGAGTGCGTTGGCGGCGCAGCGGATGCAGCTCACCTACTTCCCCTCAACGTAGACGTGTTCGAGCTCCGGGACTGCTTCAAGCCCCTGTTGGGGTGCAAGACGGGGGGAGAGATGACGGGGCATCCAGCCACGCGCGTCATCCCCGCCAATTGCGCCGAAGTCGCCCCAAATCGGTATCCATTCTTTGTCAACTACTTCTCCTGCGGGCTCTGTCCCCCCTTCTCAGATTTCTTCAATGACGTCATGCACACCTACGGCTTCCATCTTTTGGATTTTACTCCGAATGCAGTGGCGTGCATGGCTATTTTCGCGCACCTCTGCGAGGGCTTCGTCAGGGTGCATCCCAACATGGCGCTCTTCCACCACTACTTCTTCCCTCGGATCCAACCTGGGGGCGCCATTTCCGGTTGTGTCACCTGGATCCCACGGTCCAAGGGGGCATACCCGGAGGACCCCATGAAGTAGAGGTGGGAAGAATGGTGGGGCCGGTGGTGCTGTATTGAAGAGAAGGACCCGCCGGACTTTTGCCGGGTCCGTGACGTACCGCCGGTTCGCCGGGGCGACTAGAGCGACGTTGACGCCGACGATGCGAAGCTCACGGTCGCCACCACCAGGATCCTTCGCCTTACCGAAGCCGGGCTCACCCTTGAGATGATCGGGGCGGATTTCATCCATCGCCGAATCACTCCGCTGCATAACAAGGGGAGGCCAGCCTGGCTTTTCATGAACACCGTCGACATCATGAGGCTTCGCCCCGGCCTCGACCACAACTTCACGGTGATGGGGCACACCCACTTCTGCCAGCGGATCTTCCAGCTCGGCGTGAACCGCGACAGCGAGGTTGAGCGGACCGGCAAGGCTGCGAGGGCCACCGTGAAGGCCGGCAAGGTCGCCAAGGGGCCCTTGTTCAAGTTGCCGGTAGGAGTGGTACCGCTGAGCAACAACTCGCGCCGGACCGACATCATCGCCATGATGCCGGACTTCAACGATCATGGCCTTGACCCGAGTTGGGTCGAGCCGGAGGAAATTCAAGTGTAGGAGTTCTTCGACACCTTGCATGAGGGGTACGTCACCACCGAGCCGCGGCTCGTCCAGGACACCACCCAGGCGGAGCTGGACTACATCGCCGCTAGGGAGATGGAGGCGAAGCTCGCCGAGGAGGCCGGCAGCGCCGGTGGCATGGAGGACAAGGCGGCGGCGGAAGTGGAGGAGAAGGAGCTCGCCCAGTGGGCGGAGGCCGCTGGGGAGGCCAGCAGCGCCGGCATCGGGGCTCCTCTCATCGAGGATGTGGTCGACGAGTCATCGGAGGAGGAGGCTGAGGCTGTCGATCCTCCGGCCACGGGGAGAGGGCGGGTCCTGCAGCGGGCCACCTCTGGTGAGTCGGTCCGGCCCGGCAGGACCGTACAACCGCAGCAAGACCAGGAGGGATCCGGCCGCCAGACAAGGGCCGCGGCGGCGAAGAAGTCAGTGAAGGCCGCGGTGGCGAAGAAGAGGGCAACCGCCCCTTCTTCGTCCAAACGCCCTCGGACTCCATCAGCTTCCCCTCCCCTGGCAGACGACAACGCAGGGGTCACCTTCGACTTCGGGTCCCTCAGCCCAAGGAGGAAGAGGAAAGCAGCAGAGGAGGAGGTGGAGGACGAGGAGTAAGCTTTGCTTCCCCCTTTCTGTCATCTCCGTTTCCTCAAACAGTGCCGCTTATCTTGAATTATTTTCATTTTGCAGGGACGTGGAGACGCTGGCCCAGAGGGTGAAAAGGGCCAGGACGTCGACGAGCGGCCAGCCCCCGGCAGGCGCCTCTGGCACACCACTGGTGGTGTTGAGCAGTCCGGATAGCAGCCCTCGGCCCAGCCCCTAGTGTGAGTCCATCACTTTCCCTCCGTCAACGTGTGTTGGGGGTACGATCAGTTGGCGCTGACTTTGCCATGGTTGTAGGAGGAGAACAGCGGCAGGAGGAGCCATAGAGGGCTACCCCCAATACGCCGCCCCCATCGACCACGCCGCCCCGAGGGGCGTCCCCGGCAAGGGCGCCAAGCACCAAGCCCATGCACACGGAGGAGGAGAAGGTGAACTCGGGCGCTGGTGGCTTTGCCTCGGCGCCAAATCATGGCGGGGAGGGGACCTCTGCTTCCCAGCCCGGCACGGGTAAGCCACGCGCCTTCCGTTCCTGTTTGCTTTTTCTCTTTTATTTTTGAATCTTGATCTTGGCCTCGCCTCAACCCCTTCTCGGTATCTAGATTTCCCCTCAGTGGACCCATAGGACATCGACACCGTCATCGAGGATGTCGCCAAGGATGCTGTGGCGCAGGCCGAGAAGATTGCTGCCGAGGAAAACACCAAGGGCGCTGCTGAGGACGCCACCAAGGGGCCTGTCGGGGGCCCGACAAGGCTGCTGCCGAGGAGGCCGGCAAGGAACCTTCCAGGGAGGCTGATAAGGCCACTGCCGAGGAAGAGGTGGTCGACGACCAGCCTTCCTCCTCTGCCGCCTCTGGCTCCGGCAGGTATCTGAAGGTGGCGATGACCTTTTCGTCCACCTTCCAGGGGCGTCAAGCTCCAGGGCGCCCGTCGAGGGAGAGGTGTTCGACGAGGAGGTGTTGGCCGCCGCCGGGCTCGAGGTTGTTGACGAGCTGAGCACCGGCGGCGACGGTTCTCAGGAGGAGCGGCTTCTTCAGGCCGTGGGTGCCAACTTCCGGAAGCTCCAAGCGCTCCACCGCGCCCGCCTGGACAAGGCCAAGTCCAGGATGGCAACGGTGGACAAGGCGGAGGCGGACCTCAAGGTGCACGTCGCCGAGACGCAGACCTGGTTCCGCCAGGCTTGCGAGGAGCTGAAGGCCGCCCAGGGCGAGCTGGCCAAGCGTGATGTGGAGCTCACCATGAAGCAGGCCGACATCGAGAAGGCCCAGGAGACGGTGAAGAACTTCGCCGCCACGGCCGAGGCCGCTCGAACCTAGCACCAGGCCGCGCTGAATTTCTAGGAGGAGGACCTTGTCGCGCGTGAAGAGAAGCTTGCCGCAACGCTCCGCGGCAAGGATGAGGAGGTGGAGAAGCTCGTCGTGCAGCAGACCCAAGAGCTGGAGCAGAGGCACAGGGAGGCGCTCGATGCCCAGGCTCTGGTTCACGCCGGCAGGGTGAAGGAGCTGGAGGTGGAGCGGGACGAGCTGAAGGAGAAGGCTCTGAAGCTGTCCAAGGAGAAGGACACGCTCAACGGCACCCTGACAGAGGCGCAGGGCGCGGCCGTCAGCAGGGCCGGTGAGCTCTCCAAGGCCAACAACTCCATCAAAGACCTGAAGCTGAAGCTAGAGGGTCTTGAGGAGATGCTCTCAGAGGCCAAGGCTCGAGAGGATACCCTGGCCAAGGATCTGGAGGCCGAGAAGCTGCAGCAGAGGAACAAAGCCGCCAGCCACAAGGATTTTGTGGAGGGCGAGAATCACTGGATCAGCCGCCTCGAGGACGTCGCCGGCAGAGTCACCACACAACTGGCTACCATGGGGATGCCAAATGTGAGGTATGCCCCAGAGCGCAGCGGGACTACCAACGCCAAGCTGACCCTGTTCTTCGAGGGCGTCTTCGGGGCCCTGGAGCAGCTTCACTCCAACCGGGCGGCCTTCCTGGCTGATGAGTCCCGGAGGCTTTGCCGGGGTGCCATGACCAAGGTCCTCGCCAAGGTGGCGCACTGGAATCCTGACCTCAACTTCGAGGCTACGCTGGAGAGCTTGCCGGAGGATGCGGACATCACGGCGCTCAAGGAGCGTATCAAGCCCATCATCAGACGCATCGACGGAATCCAAAGGGTGGAAGGTCAGCGCCGGGATTAGGCACCCCGTTTCTTTTCGTTGCTGCGGGTTCACAACCAAGACAATTTTTATCTTTAGTTAGAACTGCGTCAACAAGTGATGTAATATAAATATGCAATACTTTTGATATTATGCATGTTATTTTCCTGTTCAACCCCTCTTTGTATGTCCACCCTACGTTTATCGGGTAGGCTTGCCGGCGCGTAAACCCGGGGCGGCGTCTTGAGGACGGATCCCCAATGGCCTGCCGGGTGTGCTTGCTGCCGGGCGGACCACCTTACCACCTTAACGCAGGCGCTCGAACTGTCGAGCTTGACTCGAGTCAAAATCGAGAGCGTTGCCAATTGCGGAAGGCTACCCTGCCACTCTCGACGCGGCCGCTTGAGCTGTTGAGCGGACTCGAAACAGAACAAAGGCGTTGCCAATCGTGGGAGGGCCCCTTTGTGTGCAGGTTTTCCATGCAAAGAACGAGATCTCCGAGGGGAATAACCTTATATAAAAGGGGAATATTTAAAGTTTGGCATGACTTACCTTTCTTGTCGCCGCTCTTGCGCCCTTCGCGCTTGCAGGCAGCGTCGTCCTCTTCTCTGGAAGCCGTGGCCACGAGAAACTGCTAGGCTGGCTGCTAAACCATATTCTCACGACTGCGCCCCCTACCTAGCGCGCCAAAGATGTCGGTGAGAACGACGCCTATGGGATCACTGGAATCCCTTCTACTGTCGGCGGCCGCGGGGTTGTGAGGAGAGCAGGTCCAGGAGCCAGCACAAGGATCGTTTACCCAGGTTTGGGCCGCGAGGATGCGTAAAACCCTAGTCCTGCTTTGGTGGATGTATTGAGTGTTCTTGAGCTTCTGAACTAGCTACGGTGGCTGCGTAGTTCCAAAAAGCCGAATCCCTCTCCTGGTCGCCTCGGGCCTCCTTTTATAGGCAAAAGGGGTTGCCACAGTGGCACACAGGAGGTGGAAAGGTCTACAGTGCATGATCTTATCGCACGTATTACAGGACAAGACGCATTCAATGCGTTGCTTAGGTGTCCCTTCGGTTTATCGGGGACGGGAGCGAGGCCCGTCCAGTCTGTTGCCGCCTTGCCTTGCTTCGACACGTGCCCAGGCCAGCGATGTATGCGGCGCCATGTAGGCAGGCAGGCAGCTAAGGTGGCGCGATGGTAGGGTCTTCACAAAGATCTGCATGCCACCACGCAGGTGCTTGCTGAGTTGGCGTAGAGGCAGCCTGTCGCCACACAGGTGCCTGCCCAGCTGGTTGAGCTAGCAGCTGCTTGGGGACGGCGGTGGAGTCTTGGTCGACGCGGGCCTGGCTGTGGCCCCGCTGACGCCCTCGGCAAGGGCCTTGCCGGGGGCCCGGCAAGGGTCTTGCCATGGCGTTGCAGTCGTCCCCGGCAAGGTATTTGCCGGGGGTCTTGTGGATCTCCTCGGCAAGGATCCCGCCGAGGGTCGCTGTCTTCTGGTTGTCATCTGATCTCATATATCTATGGTCTTGACAAAGATCTGCATGCCACCACGGAGGTCCCTCTCGAGCCCTGGTCCCAACGTAGTTGTTGACGGTGTTTGGAACCTTTGGGCTCAAGGGTGGCTCGCTCTGCGGGTGTTGGGCAAGTTGCCCCGGCAAGGCTCTTGCCGGGGCCATGGAGGCCGCCACGGCGAGGGTCTTGCCGGGGGGAGTCCACCTTGCCACCTTTGCTCTTTGTGTTTCTGGTATTGGCGTTGCCTTGGCCATCTTGTGCTTCGGATTCTCTCCGGCTTCCCTCCTTTGCCCTGCTACGTGCGGCCGTGGCGCGCGGCTCTGACCGCCCGTGCACAAGTAAAGGGGTCAAAAGGAGAGCCACTACTTTTGTACACCGACAAATAGCTTGCGTTATTTTAGTATGAACTCTAGGATAGATTGATCGGAAAGAATAGCTTTGAGGTGGTTTCGTACCCTACAAACAATTTCTATCTTTTGTTCTCCCCTAATAGGAACTCGGGAGTGATTCTTTATTGCACTTTGAGGGATGATCATATGATCCAACAATGTTAGCACTGTTGAGAAATTGCACTAGCGAAAGTACGGACCTTAGGCCTTGTTTTCAAGCATTGCAATACCGTTTTTGTGCCCATTTACTATTTGCTACCTTGCTATTTTTATTTATTCAGATTATAAAAATATATTTATACCATCCATATTACACTTTTATCACCATCTCTTCGCCGAACTAGTGCACCTATACAAATTACCATTGTATTTTGGTGTGTTGGGGACACAAGAGACTCTTTGTTATTTGGTTGCAGGGTTGTTTGAGAGAGACTATCTTCATCCTACGCCTCCCATGGATTGATAAACCTTAGGTCATCCACTTGAGGGAAAATTGCTACTGTCCTACAAAACTTTGCTCTTGGAGGCCCAACACGTGTCTACAGGAATAAAGTTGCGTAGTAGACATCATTCACCTATGAAGAATAGGAACCCCAGATCAAATTCTTCATATGGAACAAAGTCTTCATATGGATCTAAGTCCTCATATGGACCAAATTCTTCACGTGGATCAAATTTCTCAAATGGATCCAAATCCTCATATGATCATTACCGTGCTAATGCTTCTATTTCGCTGGGAAAGCCGAAGAGCTATGAAGGTTACCACGGTCCGTATATGGCCCATGGTTATTGCAGCCACTAGCAAACTAGGGAAAAAGAAGACTAGGAAATAAATAAGCCCGAAACTAACGCTAGGCTATTAAGGTGATTGCACATATTACATCCATTGGGCATCAAGGTTTGCCACTAGTACAAATATAGGGAACACCCTACAGTATACAAAAATGGCTTGCTGTTTTCTTCAGCCGGTGGATGCATGTTAAGAACAAATTTTATATCACAACAAAACAAATTACAACCATAAAACAAAAGGAAGGTTGACATAAAAGTTAACAGTCTCGCAGATAAATGCACCACCAGAAGTTCAGAAGCTCAGTTCATTTGTTATGTTTTCATGCTGTATTGTCCGATGGAGCACCATAACCACTACAAAAAAACACACATCTATGACATTTTGGTCCGAACGATTTTTTTTTTCTATCGTGCTTATGACACTTCTATGACGATAATTGTGACAAAACCCGGTATCATCATAGATGTGGTGGGCTCCTACTTCTATGACAAAAAAATCATGACAGAAAATGGGCTTTTCATCCTGGGCGGGCCGGAGACGCTTGCATGACATTCTTTGGGTCGTCCATGATGAAAAAACCATGGTAGAAGCGAGGGGAGGAAAATATCGGGAGTTCCGGTTACGGTGGGTGGTCGGGGGCGGCGATGCTGCGTTTCTCAGATACGTGACGTATGCAGCGAAGCATTCTTGCGCAGCGTTGGGCTCTAACTGAACCCGAGCGATTGTACTAGCTATGTTACTGAACCCGAGCGATCGATCCCTTGCTGTTAACTGAACCCGAGTGATTCCTATGCTACTGCTGCTAACTGAAGCCGATCGATGTTGCCTTGATGAACAGTGAGCGTTGTTGGGGGTTTGGATGAACAGTTCCCGGTGGGGGGTTGGATGAACAGGACCCCATGGTAGTAGAGGCCATTGCCGCTGGATGAATGTAACGCCCCGAGACCGACGCTCCAGACGCCTTCCATGTTTTGCGTAACCGTCGTGTGTTTTATTTTGTTGTTATTGCATTTCATCATGGCATCATGCGCATTGCATCCACATGGTTTTCATAAAACTTGCTTTCGCTCGTCGTTGACCGTTTCAGACCAATCGGGTTTTTTTCGCTTCCCTCTTGTCCGTGTCGGCCTAACCCCCCTTTGCGTGTGTGTCCGAAACTTCTCGGACCCAACTCGAGCAGTCATGACCGTTGGATCCGGATCATCCCCAAACATCTATAAAATATCTCCATTTTCTTATTTAGGCTACCTAACCTATTTTTCTCCGCCGTTTGGTTACGATCGTAGGGATGAGGTATCCCTAACCTAAATTCATCGATATAAATATCAGTCTAACCCTAGATCCTAGGGGCCTGTCCCATCATTCCCTTTCGGCCGCCGCCACTCTCTCATCGGGATCCTCCCCGATCCACCCACCTCCTCTCCCTTGAATTCCCCATCGGGCCAACCCCAACCTTTCCCGAGCGCAGCCGCTGAGGCCCCAAGCAACCACCGCCCGGCGACCTGGCCACGGCGATCGACCCACATGGTCCAGGCCTCTTCCCCGCCTGTTCCCTCCTTCCCTTTCTAGCTCCCTCCTTTCTCTCATGGCCGTCGCTTCTTTGTGTCTCTTTTTCACAGCACCAGAGGCCATGAACGCTGCCGCCTTTGGGAAGTCGCTGCGTCACCGCTCCCTCACAGCCCCGCCATGGACACCGTGGAGTTTCCTCCGCTCCGGAGCTCCTTCCTCGGGAGCTCGCCAAGCCCCGCCGCCAGGGGACCTCCTATGCGCCTGCTGACCAAGGCCCGTCCGCCTGGAGCCGGCCTCCACCGCCTCCTCCCGAATCTGCTCCGCCTCGCCTCTGGGACCGGAGCAGCACGGACCAGCAGGACCGTGCCCTTCCTCTCCATGGCCTCGCCTCGCTGAAAGCGAGCAGAAGTGACCGCCCGCGTGCTTCCTTTGCATCGACACGACCGCGCCAAGTCCGCCGCCGTCCTGCGCCGGTCACCGCCTCCATGGAGCCCAAGTCGCGCCGCTGGAGCTCCATCCCCGCGCCCGATCTGCTACAAGCCGCGCCGCCGGCCAAGTCCCTCGACCCACCGACCAGAGCCACCTCCTCTTCGCCCGTTGACCGAGGCCCAGTCCCACCTCACCGATCTGGAGCCGGCCCATCTCTCCCCATGACTCTTGTCTCCACCGACCTGGGCCAAGCCCCAAGGTGAGCAGCCCAATTCCATCAGATTCGGCCTGCCATGTTTTTTTCCCTGTTCCGGGCGAATTTGTCTATTTATCCAGTGTTTAATAGATTTGCAGAAAAACCCTCATGTTCATGCATTTAATAACTCGCAAATGGTGCATCGGATTAAAATGTTTTATATATGGAAAATGCTTAGTTTTTCATCTAGTTTCATAATCTGCTACTTTCATCTATCTTAAAATGTTTAAAATGCTGTTTGTTTAAATTTGCATATAAATGCCATGTTAAAATGATTTATTTTATAACTAATTAACCGTAACTTGGAATTTAATAAACTTTATATGTAAATGGGGTGGAAAAATGCCTATTTAACATGGTGACATTACTTTGCATGTTTAACAACTCTAAAATATGGTTTAGGGAAGAACAGTACCAAATCTAAAATATGGACATGAGGATTTTTCGGATTTGTTATTTGTTGTTTCCGGCCTCATTTAAACTTGCCTAAATAGATAGTTTACTTATACTTCACCTCTTGCCATGTTTAATAACATTTAATGTTGTTGGGTACATAACCGAGAGAGAACTAAATAATTGATGTGGTGTTTCGTTAATATGCAACTTGTTGCATATTGAGCTCCATTTAACTTGTAGTTTTGTTTGTGCATATTGCCATGCCATGCTATTTAAACCGGGCATGCATCATACTTGTTTATGCATCATGCCATGTTTATGTGATGGTTGTTTACTATGTTGTTTGTTTCTTTCCGGTTGCTTCTCTCGTTAGCTTCGGTTTCGCTTTCGAGTTGTGAGGATTCGCTCGACTACGTCTGCTTGTCTTCTTCATGGACTCGTTCTTCTTCCTTATGGATCTCGGGCAAGATGACCATACCCTCGAAATCACTTCTATCTTTGCTTGCTAGTTGCTCGCTCTTTTGCTATGCCTATGCTACGATGCCTACCACTTGCTATATCATGCCTCCTATGTTGCCATGTCAAGCCTCTAACCCACCTTTCCTAGCAAACCGTTGTTTGGCTATGTTGCCGCTTTGCTCAGCCCCTCTTATAGCGTTGTTAGTTGCAGGTGAAGATGAAGTTTGTTCCTTGTTGGAACATGGAGATGTTGTTCCTTGTTGGAACATGTTTACTTGTTGGGATATCACAATATATCTTATTTAATTAATGCATCTATATACTTGGTAAAGGGTGGAAGGCTCGGCCTTATGCCTGGTGTTTTGTTCCACTCTTGCCGCCCTAGTTTCCGTCATATCGGTATTATGTTCCCTGATTTTGCGTCCCTAACGTGGTTGGGTGATTTATGGGACCCCTTGACAGTTCGCTTTGAATAAGACTCCTCCAAAGAAGGCCCAACCTTGGTTTTACCATTTGCCACCTAAGCCTTTTTCCCTTGGGTTCTACAGACTCAAGGGTCATCTTTATTTCAAACCCCCGGGCCAGTTCTCCTTCGATTGTTGGTCCAAACCGAGCGATGTCCGGCGCCCCCTGGGCAATCAGGGTCTATGCCAACCCGACGTCTTGCTCATCCGGTGCGCCCTGAGAATGAGATATGTGCAGCTCCTATCGGGATTTGTCGGCACATCCGGGCGGCTTTGCTGGTCTTGTTTTATTACTGCCGAAATGTCTTGTAGCCGGGATTCCGAGACTGATCGGTTCTTCCCGGGAGAAGGAATATCACTTCGTTGACCGAGAGCTTATCATGGGCTAAGTTGGGACACCCTGCGGGTATTATCTTTCAAAGCCGTGCCTGCGGTTATGAGGCAAATGGGAATTTGTTAATGTCGGTTGTAGAAAACCCGAAGTTGATCTTAATTAAAATACACCAACCGCGTGTAACCGTGATGGTCTCTTCTCGGCGGAGTCTGGGAAGTGAACACGGTGTTGGAGTTATGCTTGACGAGGGTTGTTCTAGGATCACTTCTTGATCATAGTTGTTCGACCGTGCTTTTGCCTTCTCTTCTCGCTCTCATTTGCGTATGTTAGACACCGGATATGCTAGTCGCTTGCTGCAGGCTCCACCTCACTACCTTCTCCTACCCATAAGCTTAAATAGTCTTGATCTCGGGTGTGAGATTGCTGAGTCCCGTGACTCACAGATACTTCCAAAACCAGTTTGCGGTGCCGATGAAACCGTGCAGGTGGCGATCCGAGCTCAAGGAGGAGCTCGATGAAGATCTTGTTCATTGTGTTGTTTCGCCCAGCTTGATCAAGAGTGGAGCCAGTTGGGACGATCGGGGATCCGTGTAGCATTTGGGGTAGTCTTCTTTTATTTTGGTTCCGTAGTCGGACCTTGATTGTATCTGTATGATGTAATGCTTTACTCATGTATTGCGTGAAGTGGCGATTGTAAGCCAACTATGTATCTCTTTCCCTTATGAATTACATGGGTTGTGTGAAGATTACCTCTCTTGCGACATTGCTTTCAATGCGGTTATGCCTCTAAGTCGTGCTTCGACACGTGTGAGATATAGCCGCATCGAGGGCGTTACAAGTTGGTAATCAGAGCCATCCCCGACTTAGGAGCCCCCTGCTTGATTGTTTGCTGGCGTTGTTGAGTCTAGAACAAAAATGTTTTGAGTTTTAGGATTATATATCGGAGAGTAGGATTATTTTTACTCCTCAGTCCCTTCGTCGCTCTGGTGAGGTCTCCTGACGTAGATGTTTTGACTTTCCTCTCCTCAAATTTCACTAAATTTTTTTTTAGGATCACGCGGGTATCTTGGAATCGTTCCGATGGTTTTGTGACGAGAACATTGTTCTTGGTGCCTCCTGACATTTAGGGGTTGTGGCAGTGTCCCGGGGAGTTGAGCTCCGAGGTGTTGTCGTCACAATGTTATCGCTGCAGCTCGAATACACGAGCTTTGCCGACATCGAAAATCTCTTTTATGCAGTTGTTGGTGAGATAACCTCGATAACCCGATCTTTGGGCGAGCTCGAGAGTATTGCCATAACTCGTATAACGGATGCTTTTCAAGGTTGAGGTAAACGATTTCGAAGGTTTCTTGGTTATGTGTTGAAGGATGGATACAAATTTGGATCTAGGTATTGTTAGTTTGGGTGATATATTTTGTGTCCCCTGTATCCCCAACACTGATTGCATAACCAGAAAGTTTTGGGAGTTTATAAGTGGGAATTCAAGTATCTCAGAGGATATCTTTCCAACACACACATGATACGATATGGGATCTATCATATGTTTGTTTCCGGCTTATTCCACAAGCCAAATCCTTTGTTTTTGTTTTGTTTTTGTGGTATTCGAGTTGCTTCAATGCCAAGTGTTGACTCCATACCTTCCCTAAACGGTGTTCTCATATTTCTATGTGAACACTAATCCTTCTTGATCATGGAGGTTGCCATGTTAATTCCTTTCCAACCGACGTGCTTCTGTTCAAGTGGATCCGATCATTTCAACATTCGCGAGATCAATTCTAAGTTTTCTCAACGGTGCTTGCTTCATCCGACCCAAGTTGCCTTTGTTTTCCCGCCCTCCCACCCTTTTTCTTCAAGGACTCAGATTTCTTAATCAAGTAGCCATTTTATTGAGTGAAGTTTCTTCATTCTTTTCCTTTAGTGTTTTATCAGGTGATTTCTCATGAAGACGCTAAAGAAGTTTCAACCTTATCATTGTTCCATTCTAATTTTCTTCTCCGGTGGATTTAATTCAAGATTTCGGTGTTGATCTTATCCCTTTTCCTCTTGTCACAATGATTTCTCATGCCGGTGTATCTCCTAATCATTCACTTCTCGCTATTCATTTGGTTGGGAGTGATGAAGATATCTCGGAAGATTCGTGTTTCCATTCTTAATCCGTTCAAGTTATTTCGAGATTGTTATCTCATTCAAGCCATTTAAATCAACCGTGCAACCTCCCTTTCAAGCAATCGTTCAACGGTGGTTCTTTTGAGTGGGCCCTAACCCACGTGTCTTTTCGAGGATCTTACGACTCTTCTAATTTATCCGGAGCGATTCTCAAATTCTTTCAAAGTTTGACGAAGAACGAATTATCATCGATCAAATGTCTTTCTCCAAGATCTTTCAAATTCTTTTCCTCGTTGGCTCAATCTTTCTATTCTTCATTATTCGGATTGTCTCAATAATTCATGGTGGTTCTCATCATCATTCTCAACATTTGAAGACCAAAGAAGGATTTCTCCTAAATCTTGGTCCGTTCTCTTGAAGATTCATAGTTCTATCTTATGCCATCCTCTCATAATTGTTTTCGATTGTGAGAATTCATTTCATAACCATCCGAAGCATTTCATGAGTTGTTTCCACTTCTTTCCTTCGAAGGCCATCATGTCATAATTCCTCATTCTCAGCTTTCAGCTCTCGTTCTCCAAATCTTACCGGTGCATCATTCAAGTATTATCTAATCAGCTCGGGATCTCTGCGTTCAGTTGTATCTAAATTCCCTCAAGTATCAACGCTGCTTTTCTAATTCCTCCGGTGATTCGTTCTCTTTTCTTCATTCATTTTCAATTTTTACGGTGGTTCATTCAAGATTCCTCTTCCTTTATTACCGTATCAGTTCATTCGTCCTTTCCAATCCTCTCGGTGATTCGTCGAAGACTTCTTCAAGTTGGCGCTATATCTCTCTTCAATCCTTGCAAAAGAATAAGTAGTGTGCCAAATCCGTTGCTTGTCATCAATTTAATTGGTGAAGGATGAGCATAATGTAGTTCTTATTCTTGTTTCATTGAGTAAATTCAATTCCTTATTCCGGAGTTGTTCATGATATCATTTCTCGGTTCTAAGTTGTTCATCTTTTCTTTTCCCGGCGTTCCAAGCTCTCATCATCACGAAGATCCATCTAAATCATTGCAAGGCTTCACCTTGTGTTTTCAACTTCTCTTTCTTTCTATCACCCTTTTGTTTACCGGAGTTCTTCATGGAGGCTCTACATGGTGCTTCGTCAAGGATTCTTTTCATTCTTCAATTGTTCATCAAGATTTCTCTCGGAGTTAAGATCCGTCAAGCCATACTCTAAAATAAACATGGTGTTCAACACATGTTTTGTCTTGAGGAGTTCAAGCATTCTTCATCTTGCATTCCAAAGTGCAATTCTTTCTATCATTATCTTTTGAGGTGGTGTTATGTCATTCTTGACAACTTCCCTTCGTGCTTCATGATTCACATGTTGTCAAGAATGAGGTATTTTAAATCCATCAATTTCTTCATTGGAGTTATCTTGGGTTATATTTCACCTAAAGCCTTCCATTGGGAATGTTGCTATTCGTGGTGCTTATCAATGATCCAAGTTTCTCCTTCTCTTCTCGGTGAAAGAGTTTTCATCTCTTCGTTGATTTCGTGCAAGCATTTGTTTTCGGTAGTGGCAGAATTTCACCTCAAGTTTTGAGATGTCTCCATAAGCCCACGAGGATCATATCCTTCCGTTGTTGGTTTTACAACAACTCCGCTCTAACCTTCTTGCAAGGATGCTTTCCAAATTCAATTGTGGTAGAAGTTATCATTTTCTTCACCATTCTGTTATTCCAATGATCTATCTTATATTCTTTCTTAGGAGGCATTGTGATGTTGCTCTCTTGACCCATCATCTTGTTTTGTCAAGATCATGTTCTTCTCCGTGCTTCTCCGTTTAGCCGAGTGTCGTGCTTTCATTCGAGTTCTCTCATTTTATCAAGTTTTGCCTCCTTCCTCAACCGGAGAGCTGTCTGAAATCTTTCTTACCCCTTGTGCCATTCTTTCAATAGTTCCGGAGGCAGTGTGTTGTTGATCTTATCAAGTATCCTCTCATCTTGTCAAGTTCATGTTCTATTCCTTCCATGTTCAACCGGAGTGCTGCCCGAATTCTTCCTCTCTCATTTTGTTTTAACCGGAGTGGTTTCGAATTCTATCTTGTCCATTAAACTCTTGATTCATGTCTTTGCAACCTTCAAGTTCCCGTAATGTTCCTTGTTCCTCTTTTCTAACGGATTGTTTGCAATCTCGTTCATCTCTGTTGTACTCTTTCTTTTAAATTGCTCAACCTCTCAAGGTTCGTGGTTTCACTCGTTAAATCAAAGAAGCAACTTAGCTTTACCTCTTCTCTTCCTCTTCCCTTCTCTTTGGTGCCATCCTAGATCTCGGACGAGATCCTCTTGTAGTGGTGGAGTGTTGTAACGCCCGAGACCGACGCTCGCACGCCTTCCATGTTTTGCGTAACCGTCGTGTGTTTTATTTTGTTGTTATTGCATTTCATCATGGCATCATGCGCGTTGCATCCACATGGTTTTCATAAAACTTGCTTCGCTCGTCGTTGACCGTTTCAGACCATCGGGTTTTTTTCGCTTCCCTCTTGTCCGTGTCGGCCTAACCCCCCTTTGCGTGCGTGTCCGAAACTTCTCGGACCCAACTCGGCGATCATGACCGTTGGATCCGGATCATCCCCAAACATCTATAAAATATCTCCATTTTCTTATTTAGGCTACCTAACCTATTTTTCTCCGCCGTTCGATTATGATCGTAGGGATGAGGTATCCCCTAACCTAAATTCATCTGATATAAATATCACTCTAACCCTAGATCCTAGGGGCCTGTCCCATCATTCCCTTTCGGCCGCCGCCACTCTCTCATCGGGATCCTCCCCGATCCACCCACCTCCTCTCCCTTGAATTCCCCATCGGGCCAACCCCAGCCTTTTCCCGGCGCAGCTGCTACCGAGGCCCTAAGCAACCCCTGCCGCCCGGCGACCTCGGCCACGGCTGATCGACCCGCATGGTCCAGGCCTCTTCCCCGCCTGTTCCCTCCTTCCCTTTCTAGCTCCCTCCTTCCTCTCATGGCCGTCGCTTGCTGTGTCTCTTTTTCACAGCACCAGAGGCCATGAACGTCGCCGCCCCTTGGGAAGTTGCTGCCGTCGCCGCTCCCTGCGTCAGCCCCGCCATGGACACTGTGGAGTTTCCTCCGCTTCGGAGCTCCTTCCTCGACGCCGAGCTCGCCAAGCCCCGCCGCCAGGGACCTCCTATGCGCCCCGTTGACCCGCGCCCGTCCGCCTCGGAGCCGGCCTCCACCGCCTCCTCCCGAATCTGCTCCGCCTCGCCTCTACCGGACCGGAGCAGCACCGGACCAGCAGGACCGTGCCCTTCCTCTCCATGGCCTCGCCTCTGCTTCGAGCAGACGAACAGCAGCGACCGCCGCGTGCTTCCTTTGCATCGACACGACCGCGCCAAGTCCGCCGCCGTCTCAGATCGGCCTTTGCCCTCCATGGAGCCCAAGTCGCGCCGCTGGAGCTCCATCCCCGCGCCCGATCTGCTACAAGCCGCGCCGCCGGCCAAGTCCCTCGACCCACCGACTAGAGCCACCTCCTCTTCGCCCGTTGACCGAGGCCCAGTCCCACCTCACCGATCTGGAGCCGGCCCATCTCTCCCCATGCCTCTTGTCTCCACCGACACAGGCCAAGCCCCAAGGTGAGCAGCCCAATTCCATCAGATTCGGCCTGCCATGTTTTTTTCCCTGTTCCGGGCGAATTTGTCTATTTATCCAGTGTTTATCAGATTTGCAGAAAAACCCTCATGTTCATGCATTTAATAACTCACAAATGGTGCATCGGATTAAAATGTTTTATATATGGAAAATGCTTAGTTTTTCATCTAGTTTCATAATCTGCTAATTTCATCTATCTTAAAATGTTTAAAATGCTGTTTGTTTAAATTTGCATATAAATGCCATGTTAAAATGATTTATTTTATAACTAATTAACGTAACTTGGAATTTAATAAACTTTATATGTAAATGGGGTGGAAAAATGCCTAGTTTAACATGGTGACATTACTTTGCATGTTTAACAACTCTAAAATATGGTTTAGGGCAGAACAGTACCAAATCTAAAATATGGACATGAGGATTTTCTGGATTTGTTGTTTGTTGTTTCCGGCCTCATTTAAACTTGCCTAAATAGATAGTTTACTTATACTTCACCTCTTGCCATGTTTAATAACATTTAATGTTGTTGGGTACATAACCGAGAGAGAACTAAATAATTGATGTGGTGTTTCGTTAATATGCAACTCGTTGCATATTGAGCTCCATTTAACTTGTAGTTTTGTTTGTGCATATTGCCATGCCATGCTATTTAAACTGGGCATGCATCATACTTGTTTGCGCATCATGCCATGTTTATGTGATGGTTGTTTACTATGTTGTTTGTTTCTTTCCGGGTTGCTTCTCTCGTTAGCTTCGGTTTCGTTCCGGAGTTGTGAGGATCCGTTCGACTACGTCCGTTTGTCTTATTCATGGACTCGTTCTTCTTCCTTGCGGGATCTCAGGCAAGATGACCATACCCTCGAAATCACTTCTATCTTTGCTTGCTAGTTGCTCGCTCTTTTGCTATGCCTATGCTACGATGCCTACCACTTGCTATATCATGCCTCCTATGTTGCCATGTCAAGCCTCTAACCCACCTTTCCTAGCAAACCGTTGTTTGGCTATGTTGCCGCTTTGCTCGGCCCTCTTATAGCGTTGTTAGTTGCGGTGAAGATGAAGTTTGTTCCTTGTTGGAACATGGAGATGTTGTTCCTTGTTGGAACATGTTTACTTGTTGGGATATCACAATATATCTTATTCAATTAATGCATCTATATACTTGGTAAAGGGTGGAAGGCTCAGCCTTATGCACAGTGTTTTGTTCCACTCTTGCCGCCCTAGTTTCCGTCATATCGGTATTATGTTCCCGGATTTTGCGTCCCTAACGGTTGGGTGATTTATGGGACCCCTTGATAGTTTGCTTGAATAAGACTCCTCCAGCAAGGCCCAACCTTGGTTTTACCATTTGCCACCTAAGCCTTTTTTCCTTGGGTTACTGCAGACTCAAGGGTCATCTTTATTTTAAACCCCGCCGCTTCTCCTTCGATTGCGGTCCAAACCTAGCGATGTCCGGCACCCCAGGCAACCAGGGTCTATGCCAACCCGTCGTCTTGCTCATCCGGTGTGCCCCGAGAACGAGATATGTGCAGCTCCTATCGGGATTTGTCGGCACATCCGGGCGGCTTTGCTGGTCTTGTTTTATTACTGCCGAAATGTCTTGTAGCCGGGATTCCGAGACTGATCGGGTCTTCCCAGGGAGAAGGAATATCCTTCGTTGATCGCGAGAGCTTATCATGGGCTAAGTTGGGACACCCCTGCAGGGTATTATCTTTAGAAAGCCGAGACTGTGGTTATGAGGCAAATGAGAATTTGTTAATGTCGGTTGTAGAAAACCCGAAGTTGATCTTAATTAAAATACACCAACGGCGTGTGTAACCGTGATGGTCTCTTCTCATGGAGTCCGGGAAGTGAACACGGTGTTGTAGTAATGGTTGACGAAGGTTGTTCTAGGATCACTTATTGATCATAGTTGTTCGACCGTGCTTTTGCCTTCTCTTCTCGCTCTCATTTGCGTATGTTAGACACCAGATATGCTAGTCGCTTGCTGCAGCTCCACCTCACTACCTTCTCCTACCCATAAGCTAAAATAGTCTTGATCTCGCGGGTGTGAGATTGCAGAGTCCCGTGACTCACGAGATACTTCCAAAACCAGTTTGCGGTGCCGATGAAACCGTGCGGTGGCGCATCCGAGCTCAAGGAGGAGCTCGATGAAGATCTTGTTCATTGTGTTGTTTCGCCAGTTGATCAAGAGTGGAGCCCAGTTGGGACGATCGGGGATCTGTGTAGCATTTGGGGTAGTCTTCTTTTATTTTGGTTCCGTAGTCGGACCTTGATTGTATCTGCATGATGTAATGCTTTACTCATGTATTGCGTGAAGTGGCGATTGTAAGCCAACTATGTATCTCTTTCCCTTATGAATCACATGGGTTGTGTGAAGATTACCTCTCTTGCGACATTGCTTTCAATGCGGTTATGCCTCTAAGTCGTGCTTCGACACATGTGAGATATAGCCGCATCGAGGGCGTTACAATGTACAGGACCCTTATCGATTGAGCCGGTTGGGGGGTGGATGAACATGACCTTGTGGAGGGCTGGATGAACAGGACGACCCCGTGGAGGGCTGGTTGAACAGTAGCCGGTGGAGGAATGGATGAAGAGTAGTCTGTGGAGGGGTGGTTGAACAGGACCCCGTGGAGAGGGTTGTTTGAACAGTAGCTGGTGGAGGAGCGGCGAAGGCTGGGTGAACAGGAGCCCGTGGATGAACAGTCGCAGGTGGAGGCTGGAGGAGGTCGACGGTGGATGAATAGTAGCCCGTGGAGGCAGTTAACGGTGGAGATGAACAATATCCCTTGGAGTCCCATTTTGCGGTACGCCACACCCCTCCCGATGAACAGGACCCCCGTTTCGTCCGTAGCGCTCCAACACAAGTTCGTTTCCACCGTTTTAAGGTATGCCACACCCCTCCTGATCAACAGGACCCCGTTTCGCGTTTCCTCCCTTTTGCGGTACGCCAGACCCCTCCCGATGAATAGGATCATGTTTCCTCTGTTCTGCGGTACGCCAGGCCTCATTTCGATCGGCTGTTCCGTCCAAGCCGGTTGGCTCCCGAGGAACACGACGTATTTCGTTCCCTCCCGAGGAACACGACGCATTCCGTTGCCTCCCGATGAATACGACGACGACGCAGTTTGTCCGTTTCGACCCAGCCATGTACACGAGCCCTGGCCGTACGTATGCGCGAGTAGGCGTTCGAGACGCCGCCCGTATGTACGTACGTGGCCGTATTTACTTTCTTGCACCCTGGCCGCTGTACGTACGTGTACATGCTATGTGCGCGCCTCTACTATGACACGTGCACGCCTCTACTACGACACGTGTGCGCTTCTACTATGACACATGCGTGCCTCTACATCGACTAGAATGTACGTACACGTTCGCGACCAAAATGACAATGCCACGTACACTTCGACCAGGTGGGTCCCGACTGTCAGGCACTTCCTTGCGTGCGAAGATGTAGCTGGTGGGTCCCAGCAGTCAGGGGGAAACCTTTTTTTCATGACATATGGTAGCCCGTCCGATGGGTCCCTGCTGTCAGGTGGAGGAATCATTATTTTCCGCGTAATAAGGAGGCACTTCCTTGCTATGGTTGTGGACCCAGCTGTCAGCCTCTCCACATGCAGTACTCTTCCGATGGAAGTCGTTCGTTGACCATATTGACCACGCCGCACCGAGAGCACCAAGGGGGTGGACGACGGCGAGGCCTAGGAAGGGGACGACGCGGAGCCAGGGAAGACGCGGCAGTGGATGCCCACGCGGAGAGGAGTATGAGGGTTAACTGGTTCGGCTGCAGTGTGAGGCCACCGTCGCCGCGAGGCACGGCCGGTGGGAGTAGTAGGCGGTGAGGCCTCATGGCAAAGACAACCAGCCACGGGAGGTAGGAGCAGGCGGCACGACCGGCGCTGCTTTGGACGGCTGGAGCAAGAAGACCAGAGGTTTAAGAAGCACTACGGCCATTGGATGGGCATCGTACGGTCACTGGAGCTAGAATTGTTCATATTGACTAAGTTGACAAAGCGCTCCATCCCCGTCAACTTAGTAGGCCCACATGTCAGCCTCCCACTATGCTGGGTCCTAGCTAGCAGGGGGAGTATTCATTTTTTTGTGCGTAATAAGGAGGCACTTCCTTGCGTGCGAAGATATAGTTGGTGGGTCCGACCTGTCAGCAGGGGGGAATGTTTTTTTCACGAAATACAGATGCCCTTTCGATGGGTCCCAGATGTCAGGTGGAGGAATCATTATTTTGCATGTAATAAGGAGGCATTTCCTTGTGTGCGGTCGTGGACCCAGCTGTCAGCCTCTCCACGTATAGTCCACGTTCGATGGATGTCGTTCGTTGACCACGTTGACCACGACGCGCTGTGAGCACCAGGGCGGTGGACGACGGCGAGGCCTTGGAAGGGAACGACATGGAGCCGGGGAAGACTCGACAGTGGTTGCCCACGCGGTGGGGAGTACGAGGGTTTAACAGGAGGTGTGAGTGCGTAGAGGAATGGCCTGGCCAACAATGGAGTAGGGTGGGGCGGTATGGCCTGTGCGGCAGCACAGCCAGCCATGGGAGGCGGGAGCAGGAGTCCCACCGGCGCTGGTTTGGGTGGCTGGAGCAAGAAGATCAGATATTGAAGAAGCAACACGACCGTTGGATTAACATCCAACGGTCACTGCTGCTAGAATCGTTTGTGGACTAAGTTGACAAAGCCTTTCGTACACGTCAACCTAGTAGACCCACAAGTCAGCCTCCAAATCTGTCCCAAACAGCATACAACCCGTAATTTCTAGCCAGATTCAAATTAATTTAAAAACTAAAACATACCTTAATTTAAATCCAATGAAATTTTACCCGCATAAAAACAATGAAATTTAAAATATCAAAATCCGAAAGGAAAAAGTATTTTGGAACTAATTGCATGTTTGCTATATTTTTCATTTTATATCCCATTTAATATTACTTATAGCCCATTTCGTATTACTTATAGCCCATTTTCTGGGCAAAATGCATCCCTCCTCGTCTTGAAAGATTTCCGGCCTAGCAGGGCCTAGAAAAACAAGTAGGCCTACATTGGTTACTCCGCAAAAAAACTAAATAGCTAGGCTAGCCATTTTCAGAAGGAAAAAAACAAACTGGGCTAGTCATGTGCTAAACATATGAAATAAAAGCCTGGGCTAGATGGGCCACAACTCCCCACTCCCGAACAACCCAGTTGATACCCTTCTCCGTCCAGAAAAAACAAAATTACTGCATGCGTTGTTGGGTCCCTAATGTCATCCTCACCATGTACAGTCATCTCCTTATTCCTCTCGGTTGTTGACCATGTTGACAACACCGGAGGGCGGCGCCGCGGCAAGCGAACCAAGGTGGAGGACGATGGTGAGGCCTCAGACGGAAACGAACAGGAGCCGGGGAAGATGCGCACAGTTTTAGGGTGTGATGTGGCCATGATGCGCGCGCGGCAGCATAGCCAGCTGTGGGAGGCGGGAGCAGGCGGTCCCCCCGGCGCTGGTTTGGCTTTGGCGGCTGGAAGAAGAGATTGAAGAAACACGACATACGTTGAATGTCAATCCAACGGTCAAGGTTGGCACAATCGTTTGTTGACTAAGCTGACACCAAATAGCATACTTTTTTATATACTAGTAAAAATGCCCGTGCGTGGCAACGGGAGAAAAAAATCAACTCCCCTAGTACAATGGCTCAAGACCACATGATGCTCCATCCTTCACATACTCTCTCTCTATCTATCTATCTATCTTTCTTTCTTTCTTTCTCATTCAGACATTTCGCGAAGCATCGGGCATGTTAATTGCAATCTCTTTTTTACCAAGGAGACGTGTGCACCCCTTCAGGCATCACTTTTTTTTGCGGGTCACATTTCTTGCTACATGAACTCTGTGCAAAACACAAACAATTCAGAGAGTATTTATTGGCATGACAAAAATTCCAGATCATTTTAATTGAGCAACAATATTCATCACTAATCAGGCCTGCAAGCCAACGGGCAATCGTAGCATTTTATTGCAACTATATAAAAATATAAAATAAATTTCCCCTGAGCTCACAGTTGCATCGGCAGAAATTTTATGGCACAAGGAATACACTAGTAATCTGATAATCACAGGATCGTCATTGATACACTTCAGAATTCCAAGTCAACTCTCATTTTCCTACAGTTCTTAAATTATTGCTGCCATGGTACGGTTTGAAGACATAAATTATATGAAATAAAAATGATTTGTTTTCCCACGCCCCAGAATGCATCCTAGGTTTTTCCGAACAAAAATCACAAATGACAGCCACTGCTAACTATACAACCTTTTCAGATTAGCCAGTTAGGCGGGCACCTAACAACACGGAATTTCATCGCAGCACCTTCCCCCCCACGGCGGTTTAAATCTGGCACTGACTTTTTCAATTTCTTTCCCTTGAAGACACACCCTAACCTCAGTATTGTCAGCCAAAACACAGATTCTGCTAAGTTATCCGATACCTCTTAGTCTACTGGGTGCTCGGGAATCTAGTTTCACTCCAGACTCCTCGGACTCCGCGAGGCGCTATCCCTACTGCCAACGTTATCCACCCTGTCGCCACTGTAATGCGCGGCCACGGATGATTCCCGCAGCCAGCACCAAGCCCCCCATGTACACATCAATGTGTTTGTGCGATGCTAGTGCAACATCTCTCCCGGCGTCATAACATTGTTATGCTCTACCCGGTGCTCCGTTATGTACCCCCCCCCCCCCCCATTATCTAATGTCCGTAGAAGCCTTATTATCGCAGGACACTCACAGCGGCACGACCTTGTATTCTCACGCAAAGCACCCCCCTGCTCCAACGGATGTTTTACCATCAGACCAGACCCTTCATCCAGCGCAAATATGAAGGAGAACTGAATTTTTAATTGATATACTTACTGAGCAACCACAAACAGTGTCCTGCATGGTCTTCCGCTTGCAGGATTCAATCGGCTCTTCCCATGCCTGATACTAAACCCATTTTCCCACTAATACAGGTTATAAAAGTCGTACGCATCTGTCAGCGCCCTCTGCGAAAACCCTTATGGACTTCTCAAGAGTACCCATGCTAATGAGGCATAGGGTTCGCTCTGTCGGATTCGCTCCCACAAGAAGTCCGCGATAAAGCAAAACCCAAATCAGCGACCTGCCGTTTAGGGAGAAACACTTGAGACACAACAAAATTACCAATCCAGCGAACAATGATTAAAAAAAGTTAAGAAAAAACAAAACAAAAACACACAGGGAAGGCTGTGAGGGCTTTCAGAAAAGAAACACACAGGACAGAACACTGTTTTTCTTTCCTGAAATTACCGCAAATGGCGCCCGTCCCTTGGCGACAGCATTCCTGAACTCTGGTGCAATTTTATTCACTGAGCGATGCAAAACACAGACCCCATCCTCCCACCATAAATTATGAGCTCATCACCCGCCCTCTGTACACGGATTTAGATACCAACTTTTTCACTACCCCTACAAAATCTTATGCACCTGATCTACAGCTTGTTTTTGCATCCAACATTGCATAAAAAATAACTCTAAATGTATGACGGAAAAATCAAACACACAACTTAATTCCATGGGCACACAAAATCTGAGGTGCAGCAACGCAAAATCTTTTTGCACCTCTCGCAGCGACCCGGCAGAACAGCCTAACCCCTTTCAGCAACATAAGTACATTCATTTTTTCAGTACAGAACACATACTCACAACAGCACCTCTATTAGAAAATTACTTTCACCATAGCGCCCTACGCCACCACAAGCGAACACTACAGCAAAATGAACGCCTAATTCCGTTCTCTACCTGTCGTCACGGCTCACCAGAAAATTAGCACAAATATTCACAACACGGAATTCAGACACCCATACCTCTTGATCCACCCTGGTCCCTGGTGCCTGCGGATCTGGCTTCATAGCTGACGCACCATACTCCGCTGGGCCGATGTCCCTAATTTCCTCGTCGCCGGGATCACCACAACTGTATTGAGCAGCCACTGACAAATCGTGCAGCCCAGCCTAACATCGGAAAGGATATATTGAAAAGCAAGTGCTTGGCTAACAACACACATGGGAATAATGGTGAGCATAGTATGCATTGCTTAATGCCCCAAAAATCTGTTTAAACAAGACTGCCATGCAAGGTATACATCTAAATAAATGAGGGCCTAATATATACTTATACTAATCTAGGGGATAAAATGAAGTTAAGTTATCCTTTCAGTAATCTTTCCAAGCAAAATCCCTTCATAGCTTTATACCAGATTGGTTGAGCTACCTCAAGAAGTCTAAAAACTTGACACGACCAGAAAACTAACAGTGATAATCTGAACCACTGAGCTAAGCTTATATGCCAGATCACTCAATCCCGTTGAAGGCAAATTAAGCAGTTAATTGCATTGAAGATTCAGATATAATAGACAGATACGTAAGACGCATCACTATTATATATATGTGCATAAATAAGTTAAATGCATACATGTTAGAATTACAAGATGATGATGTTGTTCATACCAAAAGTATCCCATCGCTACTCATGTGTCTATGCAATATGAATCATACAGAAAGATACAAAATTTTGGTAGTTTGTTCAATGCATAAAGGCCTTAAGCTGATTCCTTACAGTAAAGAAAACAATATTAATCATCTTGGAAATAATATGTGCAGGTACTTTTCGTTCAGTCTTCTGCTTGCCTGATGGATTAATTCCTGGTCGATGAGATCTATGCTCTTACCATTATTTAAAAATAAGGATAAGGCCTATGCTCTTAGAATTACTTGAAATCACCAAGTTCTCTTTCAGGTTGCCCCAAGAACCAGGTCAGAACTTCGTAACTCTAATTCCTCTAATGAATGTGTTTCAAGTACTCACAAAACCTGTCAGCACAAATACATCAACAATTCTGTAGTAGATAATCATCGGCTCATCTCATGTTATCTAAATCTACATGGACCAATCAAATAATGATAGATCAGTGAAAGACAATGAAAGAAATACAAACAATCTTCAGGCTCTGTAGTGATTGTTCCTATTCTTCGTAGGCTACATCCATATAAAGATGTGCAGCTGATAACAGCGACACAGCCGTTGGGAATAGTGGCTGCGTGGCCGACCACAAGAGATAAGGTACAACCAGCGGCCCAAGATCACTCAAAATCGCAACAACGATTTATCGCAGCATTAGCAGCCAGATCCCCAAATCAACCTAGTGCCCATCCGTCCAAATCCACATACAGTAGGGGCAGGAGCTTGTCAGCCCTAGCACCTTCAGCCACAACAGTTGTCTGTGCTCCACCTAGTCTCCACATGGAGCATGACGACCACCACCCAGAGGATGATAGGGTCGCACGGCCGTCCTTCTCCCCCGCCTACACGATGCAACCGTATCCGCCACCCTTTTCTTCCACCCTCGCAGTGAAGCACGTGCTCCACCCACTTGACGCCGCCCCATGCTCCCTTCCTCCACAACCAAGTCGCTGCCCCACCTCCACCAAGACTTGGCCGAAAGGAAGGAGACGAACCTGGGGCCGCCGGAGACGTGTCGGCGAAGCCCTGCCAGAAACCCTAGCCACGGGGGTGGGGTTGCAAGCGGGCGGTAGAGGCCGGGAGCAGAGAATCTGGACGGAGGAGAGGGAGGCGCAGACCGCGGGGAGCTCAGGGGCGTGCTGCGCGGCGCCGGAGCTCGCCGGAAGCAGGCGGCGTGGGTGCTGGCGGCGACGAGGACTTCCTGGGGCGAGAAGGAGAGGAGGCGAGCCCGTGCTCCGTGTGTGGTCGGAACGCGGGTTGGATACCCCAAACTGCAGGGCCTTTTTTGCAAGAACGAAACGTTTTCTCAAATTAGCCACTTTAAAAAGGGACTGCGGGTTGAATAATGGAAACCATAGGGGCTTTTTTGCAAAACATGCGCGACAACGGACGGCCAGAAGCAATCGCTGTGCGTTGCATCGGGCAAAAAAAAGGCACAGACAGCTTCATGCGCCATTGTGCATCATTTTTTATATTTAATTTTAATAAATGTCCATAATTAGGTTAACCATGAAAAATCCTTATTTTTAATAAAAGTTAACGTTTTCATAAAAATTGGAACACTTTTTAAGAATAGTTAATATTTTTATGAAAATTTGAACATTTCTCTAAAAAAGAAAAACGGAAAAAAGAAATTTGTTTTGAATAGATGTTTTTGATGAAAAGAATCTTTTGTTTTTCGTTGTACATTTCTAGATGGACTTTGTTTTAGTAAAAAAAAGGTAACTTTTTTGGGAATTTTTAAGTTTTGTAGAAAATGCGAACATATTTTTTTGAAACAAAGATAGTGTGAACATATGTAAAACTCTGAACATTTTAAAGCTATTTTTATTGTGTTAAAAAATTACAGATACTTTTATAGCATCTTTGTTAGGCAATTTTTACGTACGGTTGTTTAATTGGGAAAAGTTTTTTTTAACTATTTGAGCTTGGCCCAAACAAAGCACTTGATGTTAACTTTTATTAAAATATAGACGCACGAACTCATCTTCCTTATTGTTCCCCATTCTCAAGTCTCTCTTGTCAAAGTGCTCTGCGCCGCCACGTCGTGTCTACCTCCTTTGTCGAGATGGGCCTATCCCTTCCTCCCGAGGTGCACCGTAATGGAGAGTTCCCCATGGGGCTGGGAGGGGGAGAGGCGGGGCGAGCAGTCTCTGTTTGGTGCCCTCTACCAGCTGCAGTCAGAGTTGATCAATTGTTTCGTCCAAGCAGCACATATGCCCATGGATGTGAATGAAAACATTAAAAGGCGACAATACTGCGTTTTGCCGAATAATACGCCACCGCAATCATGGGAGTCCAGTTAACGATTTTAATTGAAACTTAAGCCATTATTGAATATATATGCACACAATACCCATAAGAAGATCTTTGGACGACAGTGAGATTGAGCCATCCATGCATAGAATCAAACTGCAACAGACCATTTGATTAGAATCGTGCAGTGATCAACAGCATAAACTATCGTCCATAGAGTAGTTTTAGAGCAAATAAACTGCAACTTTCAGGAATATAACAATAATAAAAGCACCACAGTAGCAACTAAAGGGTTTGATTTCAGTCAAGGAATATAGCATTACATCAATAGCAAAACATGGTGATATTTGTGGAAATAAAATAATAAGAGCACTGCAACGGCTAGTAAAAGCAATATTATCCAACATGATCATTTGAACCAGCACATAGGACCACCATCAACCACAACATACTCTTAAAAAGCACATCTCTAAATTTTATGAAAGCTAGAAACTGAAAGTCATTTACAGTCAACAATTTGTAATTAACCCTACTGGTCTACATCCAATGAATTATGAGACACCATTTCATTTCCTACATATCCTGTTTTTTTCAAAAGAAAAGCTTATTTTTTCAGAAATAGCATGCATGCCCTGTTTTGACAGAATGGAAGTTAGCACGACCAAGTAAATCAAACTTGAAAAAAGAATAAAGTTTCGAGATGAGCTTACATTATCAATTTGCACAAATGTATGTCATATCTTTTCTTACAGACTCGTATTGGAGAATAAAGTTGTCCTGGAATAAACAAAATGTTCATATTACTTTACAAAGACCATCATTTTTTGTTAATATGAAACCTTATGAATCGTGTTTCCTCAAATATGTATGTCTCCCAGCCGCGCGTCACCACCTCTCCTCCGTCCATTTTAGAAGCTTCGCCATTCACCACGACGCCGCTGAGCCGTCGCCATCTATTTCTTTGCAAAGTTCGATAGATAGATTAGATAGATAGATAGTGCACTAAAGGAGAACAAATTCATAAGAAAAGTAATGTATACACCTGATATCCTAACTCCCAAGAATCAAACTGTGGTAAAACAAAACTAATACATACCATGGCTATCCAACAGCACAGAGTAGTGACAAATCTGAACCGGGTCCCCTTCCCTTAGGATATGATATACCTTCAGGTCGATTAACTCTAGGTGTTCTATGAATTCTGAAAGTCTGAATCAACTCATGTGCAACTTTTGACGATGGTGCAAATGGAGAGGCGTCACAAGATTGGATCCTTATCCTGTTATATAACTGTAGTACAGTTAAAGCAAATAAGCTAAGAAATTGGACAACAGGATGAAGGTGCACCACACCATCCAATTCTGAAAAGGTGGCGGCTAATGGTCTTCCTCGTTGAATCCATAAGGACTATGCTTTTCTATCCTTGAACTAAGCTGAAACTCAAGAGCTCTAAAATCTGAACGAAAAAACTTGATTTCTTGGAAGGAGGGCCACTGCTCCAAATTGTGTTGCCTCGCCCGTGTATCACCGAAGCTGGGGCACACATTGGAGCAGTGGCATTTGCGACGCCCAGCAGCAGGGTCACATCTCATCCCCATCAGCTCAAATAAAAAAAGAACCCAAATTAGCCCAAACAGTGAAGACTTATTTAAACCGCACATGGTGCACTCAGACATAAGAGAAGACCCAAGCAGAGCGATCAAGCCATGCAATTCAAGTTATTAAAATACTAATTAGTTATTGTATCTGGACGGACTGTCTTATGTAAAACGTTTAAATAATACGTAGTAGTTTGCAAGGAGCATATACATACTATTTTTCAAATGGGGTGTATACAAGTATACAACTGATACTACTTTAACTGAAAACATCAGAGAGCATGTTTTAATTCATTCATGATCTCTGCATTTTATTTAGAAACAAGCATGCACCAAGATACTCACATAGAGAGCAGAATCCTCTCTTTCACAGGACTATTGTTTCATCTAGCTCTAACATATTCTCTCTTTCTCCCTTTTAATAAGTAGTATAGTTGATGCCATACAGACTTAAGAAGTAAGTAGTTGATGACAGATATAAATCAATGACACTGTAGTATGTACCTCAGGTCAGACGAAGTTTCGGCGGATAGTAGAGTATGTGCAGACAGATTTCCGGCCAAGTCGATGGTGTACAGCCATGGCGCTGTCGGAAACTTGAGGCGTGACGATGAGCCAAATAACTGCAGATTATCCCAGAGAGTTAGAACACGAAAAACTATTTGACCTTGCAATAGAATAGAAAGGGTTCGGTGATGTGCACATCTCTCTCTCTCTCTCTCTCTCTCTCTCTCTCTCTCTCTCTCTCTCTCTCTCTCTCTACCTCACCTATCTCTTTTTTCTCCACAAGTTACAAAACCAAATAACTGAATTTGTTGGCCCTGTACATCATTTAAAGATTAAAAGAAACTCAAATCCAAGATCAGTTGCGTTCATGACCTCTGCATTTTATACAGAAACAAGCATGCACCAAGATACTCACATAGAAAGCAGAATCCTCTGTTTCACAGGGCTATTGTTTCATCTAGCTCTAACATATCCTCTCTTTCTCCCTTTTAATAAGTAGTATAGTTGACGACATACATACTTAAGAAGTAAGTAGTTGATGACAGATCAAATCGATGACACTGTAGTATGTACCTCAGGTCAGACAAAGTTTTGGCGGACAGTAGAGTATGTGAAGATGGATTTCCGGCGAAGTCGACGGTGTACAGCCACGGCGCTGTTGGAAACTTGAGGCGCGACGATGAACCAAATAACTGCAGACTATCCCAAAGAGTTAGAACACGAAAAACTATTTGACCTTGCAATAGAATCGAAAGGGTTCGGTGATGTGCACGGTCATATGCATGAAAGCATCAAATTTGTTTACATGTAACGTCAGCAGTATATACATGTAGTTGCCTCCAAAATTGACCATATGAGCTTTCAAATGCTTGCTCTGGTTTAGTTTGCCCCAGCACAACAGAGATCTATTCCCTGGATGGCATAGATTTAATATACGTTCTCCTCCTAGTACTAAAAATAGGACTACATGGCTTCCTAGCGAGTTAAAGCTAACAGAGATCAGAGAGCAAACTAATTTCACCAATATATCACTGTAATCTCTATTGAATACAACACTTCGCCACATCTTGTATTATCTATATGGCATTGCTAAAGTGATTCTAATCTGAAAAAAGAATAAAAAAAATCCAACTTTGCCATGTTGAACAGCATCCGTAGTATTGCATGATGTAGTGACCCAAAATTAGTAGCACTATAATTGGATGGTTCAAACCCATGTGTCAGATCTCGGATGTCCTAAAAGTTCAGACTTGTATTCACAAAATAAGGAAATTCAACAATATATCTTCAAATGTAACTATGGATGGATTGAACAACCAAATTGCTACCTGATAGAGCAAAATTCCATATGCTTTCTGTATTTTAAACCGAGTTTGAGGTGGATTCCATATTATAACTGCACTTTACGGGAATGGATCCACAATCATATTAAGAGATTCCTTTCATCTTGAGCTGGTGCTTCAACTGTTGGAACACTTAAGCTCAGATCTTCAGTATGATTTTCTTTAAGTGTAGGATGGAACAAAACCTACATGATAGATTGCTTACATTGATTAATAATCAATCAAGCAATTTTCTTGCACAGATAGCACTATGTCATGAAATGTATTGCTGCCATATTTTCGTTCAGTTTCTGTAATAAGATAAAGTACTTAAATGATCTGCCAAGGAATAAACCAAATCAACAGCGACTCTATGGTCTAATTATCAGCTCTACACTATTAATAATACAAATAGAACTCTGGTACTAATTCTACAGAAAAGATACACCAAATACATTATCAGTCAGGTTCAGTACCAAGACCATTTTAGACATCAAAACATATTTATAGTATAGCGATATAGCTGCAGGTGTAAAGCGTGAAAATTCTCGATGGTACAAACTGTAAGCTGACAAATTGTCGATGCAATGTAGGTGCCAAATAAGTGTTGGCGTCATACCAAAGTGCACTGACACAAAGCATAAAAGGAGAATAACATATTAACATTTCATTGCTATACCAAAGAACAGACCATAGCTTCACTGCTAAGATTAATGCAGTAGTAGCACTACAATGACTTGTCAATAGTGACCTCGCACACACTGGCATTTTTACTGTAACTATTTTATGAGCTTACAAATAAAAGCACAAAAATGAGAAGGGAACAAAAATGAAAATAGCACATATATACACTATTTATGTTTTGAAGGATACCAATTCACAAATAAAAAATATATCTGTTCATGGACTATTTGGCGCAGTAGCAGAATTTTGTTAAAAAAAGGACTTGTGCTAATGGGAGAGACAGAGAGCAGATGGGGATTGCTTGCCCTATCTTGGTGCAGCAGAGGCGTCATCCGAGGTGAGGAGGTGCTGCTAGCTAGGGTCCTGCCCTTGACGGCAGCGAGCGTGGTGGATGGGGAAATCCCATGGCGTGCTCCATCTGCATCTGCAACAGAGGATATGGAGAGAAGGTGAGATGTAGGGGTGGCGGATCCCGGCCAAGAAAGGGAAGGAGGGATGAACCTGGGGCCGCCGGAGACGCGCCGGCGAAGCACTGCCCGAAACCCTAGCCACGGGGGTGTGGTTGCGAGCGGGCAGTAGAGGCCGGGAGCGGAGAATCTGGACGGAGGGGAGGGAGGCGCGGAGCTTGGGGAGCTCGGGGGCGTGCTGTGCGGCGCCGGAGCTCGCCGAAAGCGGCCGGCGTGGGCGGCAGCGGCGGCGGTGACTTCATGGGCGAGAGGGAGAGGAGGTGAGCCTGTGCGTGTGTGGTTGTGTTATTTTTTACAAATCTGCTCAGACCGCGCGTTGAATACTCTGAACGCCAGGGTGTTTTGTGCAAACACAAAACGTTTTCTCAGATATTCACTTAGGATAAGACTGCGGGTTGAATTCTCAAAAAAAATAGGGGCTTTTCTGTAAAATCGCTGACGACGTACGACCAGAAGCGATACGCGCTTTATTAGTACGGAAAGATTAGGGAGAGAAACATGCGCGACCACGGACGAAGCCAGAAGCAACCGCTGGTTTATTATTAAGAAGAGATAGGAAGAAAAGAAAAACTAGGCTCGTTCGCCTGATAACATTCTCGAAACTGCGACCGTTTGATCTTGCGTCGCAACTAAAACTACGAGGAAAATGCGTTCGTCGGCCGTCCTCCTCCCAGGGAACGTTCGCCACATAAGTGACTAGCACTCTTGGTTTTCAACCTAGAGGTCTTGGGTTCGAGTCCCGGGATTTCTCAATTTTGTCCTCCTTCCTTCCTCGCACTAAAAAAAAGAAAATCAAAGACTTGAGAAGGCATACAGAACAAGCTAGTGTACCATTAAAGAGACGTTGCTGAGTTTTAGAAAAAAGAGAGACGTGCTCCTGTAGCTGGTTCGAATCCAAACCTAGACTATGACTATATATGGTGCTATGCTACTCTGCAAGTAATGAAACTAACATATCCAATGTTCGCTTCTCGTCTTCTCTACTTACTCTGCCTAGCATCAGAAGCTCTGGCCGCAGCAACCATGTCCATTGGTCGCTCGTCCACCGCTTCTTCAAAGAAGCAACAACCAGATATGCACCAAGTCGCCACCGTACCATCGCTTTGGGTCTCATCACACCCTGGCACAAGCACCGCGTGGGTGCTCATCGCAACTCATTGTCGTTGGTGTGGTGCCACCGCCGCAAATCACGCAGAGTCATCCGTCGTGTCTCAACCACAATCCTCAACCCCGCCGAGTCTTCTACAAATGCCCGAATCATGGGATAATAATATGTTTAAGTGTTGTTCTGCTGCTTTCGATTCTTGATTTTTTAATAGTTTGGTTGATAATCTTGCAATTTGATTCATGCGTAAAAGGGAAGATTCGTGTGATTTGTATTTTTGGAAGATTCTTGATGTGGGGGAATGCAACTACACCGATTATTTGGTTAGCCGAGGAATCCTAATACCAAAGAGTTGGGGTGTTGGACAAGTAACTGAAGGAACAACAGAAGAGGAAGATGCAGAGCAGAAGGTTAAAGATGCAGTTCCTCTGATCATGGCCAAGCAACAACTGTTGAACGGCCTTGACAACAATGAGGAGATGAAAGAGCTTGTGAAGATAATGGGCAAAATCGATGTGCTCTGTAGGATGATTGTCTCTTTATTTGCAGTTTATGTAGCACTTGTGATGTATTCAGTGGCTATGACATGAGCACTTTGCTGAAACTAGTAATGAATGAAACATGTCTAGCAGGCTGGGCGTAGTGTTGTGAACATCTAATGATTTCTATTAATGGAAATCTGGGGGTATCCCCTTTTGCTCATAAATAAATAAATAGCAGAGGCTCTTTTGGTAATAAATAAATAAATTAGCAGAGGCCCTGTCAGGTCAGCTTTGTTCCCATTTGAAGACGTCGAGCAAATTGCAGTCCAACAGCAAACTATGTCATCAAATTCAAGTTTCACAGCCAAATATGAGTACAACTAAACAACAATATCATCATGTTTTAGTCATCATACAATCACCAAACACAAATGAACATACATAACAAGTGATATTCTCACAGCAAAATACTAAACAACACGTTCATCAGGTTTCAGTTGTCATAGCAAACACAATTTCACATAGTAGATAAAAAACGTCTTCTGACAGGCAAATATGACAACAATAATCTAATCATCATCCGCAACAGCAGCGTCAACATCTTTGCCATGTGTATCAGTCTGAATCGTAATTCCCTAGAGTTTCATTTTGTTCTTCATCCTCAGTGTCCTCAAACGTTGGCTTCTTCTTGATCAACTCTTGTATGTCCACAGCACGACAGGCAATCTTTTCGCCAGCATCATTGGTGTGATGATTCTCAAAGATATTAGGAACATCTGTGGAATCTTGTACATCGTGAGCAAGTAAGCATCATCTTGTTGTGCAACTTCATTAAACGAATTCCTCTGCTCAAACCTTTGCAATACTCTCCAGTCATCGCTACGTGCAAATGTGTCTTCCAAGAAAAATATCTGTGTTGCTTGATTTTCCAAAATAAAAGGCTCGTTGGTCTGGTACACCGCCTTGACATTGATGGATTTGAAATAATCATCGCCTCTGGGTTTTGCGATCCTAGAAAATAGGTTATACCAACGACAAAGACAATGTAACCATCCACCGATGATCCTCGAAATCGGAGATATCATCGCAATCGAACAATGTACATTATGTTAGCATACCTTTCAGTTGTCTCTCTCTTGTACGTATCCGTGCTCATGATGGCACTGTTTTGTGTCTTCCTGCCTTCATCGCGTGCAAGTGTGTTGTAGCGCACATCTCCAACAACGCAAGATTCATAATGTCTTACCCAAGTATCAGGACCCATTGCTAGTGCGTAAAGGGCATCATCAACTGCCTGCCCATCCTCCCGCGTCTTCTTAACCTATGGTTAGAAAATAGACAAGCTGACCATCTTATGTACTCAATATATTAAAAAACTGGCAGTGCAATTCAAAAGCTTACATGGCTCTTGAACCATTTCACAAATCTTGCCATAACCAGTTTGTCAATGTTTCTTGGATTTTGCGGCAGCAACTCCTTTTTGTAGATGCTACACAACATCGTGATCGCGTCAAAGATCTAAATATATAAGAATGTGCTGCAAGTTTAGTAGATTGCGATGTATAAGTCAAAAGATTTAGCACTTACTTGATATAAGGTAGTATCTCAGATGCTTATTCAACACATACCAAACCATTTTTTCCAAATCTTTAGGTTTGTCCTCTTGTCGACTCTTCCTCAGAACTCCTAATGTAATAATCAAGAACACTGAGCTTGGGATTGTCTTCACCCACCTCTTTGCTAAGCTGATCAGTTGTTTCAATGTATTTTGAGCAGGATGCCAATGCTTCTGTAGCGATGTAGGCCTCTGCAATGGAACCCTCGGGTCTAGCACTGTTCCTAACATAGCCCTTGAAAGTGCCTAGCCGCCTTTCAATAGGGTACATCGACCATCTTGTCTTGGACCTCTAAGTAGTGCCTCATCAGGTAGATGAACAGTCAAATGCACCATCACATCAAAGAAGGCTGGAGGATATATTTTCTCAAGGTCGCATAGGATAGTTGGTATCTTGTCTCTAAGATGCTCCAAAGCATCTACCCTAATATTTCTACTGTAGAGTTCCCTGAAGAATTTTCCCAACTCAAGAATCGCTCAGTATAAGTCGTATGCCCAATCCTCTAAGGATAACAGTAAAACCCTTTGAAGTAGGACGTGGCAGTCATGAGTTTTCAACCCTTGTACCTTGTTTCCATCTGCACTGACTCTCCTTTCAGGGCTGGAAGCAAATCCATGTGGGAATCTCACACGTGATAGGACCTCGCATAATTCTTTTCTTTTTACCTTGTCCAAGACGTACACAATTGGTGCCATATCCCGTGGTTTACCTTCATCTTACACCTGCAAATCATGTCTGATACCCAGGTGTGTCAAATCAATCCTAGATTTTAAGGTATCTTTTGTCTTGCCTTCAATATGAAGAAGTGTGCCAATAATTCTGTCACATATATTTTTCTCGATGTGCATCATATCAAGATTATGCCACAGATCCAAATCTTTCCAATACTCCAAGTCCCACAAAGTGGACCTGCGGGTAAACAATAATCTCTCTTACGCCTCGCCACGCTTCCTTTTCCCGCTACCATTACCGGATGGTTTCACGGTGTAATATACTGACCTTCTCTAATTCCACTTGCAACTCATCGGCGGTGAGCCTCTTTGGCGCATCACGGTTTTCATGCTTTGCGTTGAACACATGTCTTCGGTATTTTGTAGGACGCGGCTTGTCCTTGGCAAGGAAACGACGGTGTCCAATGTAACAGACCATGCTAAGTATTGCGTATGACAATGATTCTGTCACAAATGACGCATGCATTGTAACCATGTGTCGTTCGCCCTGACATAGTGCCCAAAGCTGGATAATCATAGATGCACGAAATTATAACAGCACACAGAAAGAAATCAGCTGGTGGGCTACTATATAGGTCTCGAGTGAGAACACCCCTCCATAGTTGTTGAAGTTCCTTCACAAGAGGCTCCATGAATAAATCAAAATCCTTTCCAGGACTTTTTGGACCTGGGACGAGCAAGGCCATCATGTAGTTTGATTCTTTGGTGCAGACATTTGGAGGCATGTTGTAAGGATAACAAGCTAATCGCCACATGCAATATGTGGCGCTACGTGGCCAAATGGGTTAAATCCATCCGAAGCTAAGCCAAGTCTAATGTTTCTCGAATTGAAGACAAACTTTTTTGTTTCGATTGAATCTTTTCCACTCACTACCATGAGATGGATGGCTCATTACATTCGATCTCTGTACTCATGGTTCCTAGAATGCCACAAGACATCCTCTCTTGTTTCAAAGATCATGAAACAACCTCTCGCAATCTTGGTATAATTGGGAAATGTCTTAGAACATTATGAGGAATCCTCTTCACAAAGATCGCCATCTTTCCATCTTGATGATTTGCATTTCGGGCATTCACTTAAGTTGGCATAATCCTTCCGGAATAGAACACAATTATTCTTACAAACATGGATCATATCATATCCAATTCCAACTGCACGAAGGAAATTCTTCATTTTACTGTAGGTGTGTGGCAGCTCAGACGCATCTGGGAAAGCTTTGCGGAAAGCAACCAACATCACATCGAATGATTTGTTGGTCATCCGCTCAGATGTCTTCACCTGAAGAAAGGTGGCCATAGCTGAGAATACTGACAACTTATTTCTTGGGGTGACAGCCACGTTGCATTGTTCCAACATGCGGGCCCACCGTTTTTCTTCTGCAGGTGAAAGTTCAGAAAATGCACGAGCATTTCATTGCATTGTTTCAATGTGGGTCGAACTCACTGGCTCCGCCACCACCACCTCCTCCTCCTCTTCCACCTGAGCATCAGGCAGATCAAAATGGTGATCTGCTGCTTCCACGTACTCAGTAACATTGACGTTCACAGCTTCACCATGATGAACCCATCTAGTATATGTGGCCGACATCCCATACAAGTGCAGATGATTTTGCATAGGTTATTGGCGTCTTGTAACTGAATTCATATAACTGCTACACGGGCAGAGCACATCTGATTTCGGGCCACCATACTCAGCTCTGATAAAGTTCATGAAGTTTTCAACCCCCTCGACATATGCAGTGAAGAATCTTCGAGCAGAAGTTATCCAAGTCATGTCCATCTGTTAGACATACAAATTAGTTCTTCTACTAGATATTACAGGAAAAACATATATGCTTTCTTTACGAAGTCCGAAAACACCTAGGTCGATGTCTAAAGCTATGGCAAGATATTTGGACGAGCAGATCTAAGTAAAGAAAAATATTTAAAGCTAATTCAACAAACAGATTTGAGTGCTAAATTATGGCAGGTTGTTTCAGCAGTCAATGAGGCCGAGCACACAACCATCAAACTATCGAAGGCCATCGCAGCAACAAAGATCGATTATAAAACGGTGTAGAGCTATTTCACCTAATAGATTGGCTACTAGACCATGGCAATCTACGTCACAATAAATATATGGCAGAATATTTTAGCAACTAATCGGGCTTAGCATGCCATCTTAGCTAAGCAGATTGAGTGGCGAACGGGGTAAGGAAGCTTCTTAAGCAGAGCATATTGACTGTAAACTACTTCGACAAACAGTGAAATTAACAGCGTCTATCAGCTAACATTCAGCGCTACACCGACATGCACGGGGCCTCAGTCTAGAATGCGTGTACCGTGGGAGAAGTTGCTGCCGTGCGTCTCCACACGAACGTCGCCAGCGGTGGCAGCACTGACCGCCATGCGCCTCCACAAGAGGACGACAGTCTACGAGAGCATACTGTGGGAGCGAGAGGATCACCGTGAGTCCCCTCGACGAACCGCGACGCCGACGTTTCGGCGCGGCGTGGAGGGCGGCTTTGGCGGAGCGAATGGAGTGGAGGGGGACGAGGGGGGGGGGGGTTGGGGAATATTATTGGCTAGTTGGCTGAAGGGCGGTTGGATTTGGGATTTGGGGGGATTTTCGTGCGGTGCGTGGGAGGAGTTTGGCACATGGTCGGTTTCTCCAAGTGCAGTCCCACGTGTCAGTGAAGAGGCAAGCCGAAGCGCGTTCCGTTTGCATGAGCCATGTGCATGACTGACCGTGTGTGGGGTGCAATGCGACCGCGACAGGGGTGTTGTGAGTGTACCGCCTTTTTTCCTTTTAAACTAGGTGCTTTGCCCCCTCAAAAAAACATGGTGCTTCGCGCGATCCATCAATACTACTACTAGTAATCCGGTAATCCCGACTAAAACGGCGCGGCCGGGTCTTTTCTTGCTCGATATGCTGGGAGGTGGCTTAGTTGGGTTTTTTAGGACGAGTAATGCTACACCTACGTAATCCCAGTTATGTAATTAACGTAATGTGAAATGTGTGAGCTGTTGATTGTAGATTGGGGGGAGGGAGGGGCCCACCACCATGAAAATCAGGGAGGAGAGGGAGAGGCAATTTACGTTAACCTTTCGTAGGTTCTCGTAGATGTAGAAAGATGTGAAATGCGTGAATGTGTAGTGGACGCACTATTAGAGTGCCTAAGATAAATTGTGTATGTAGACCCTATGTGCTTATTTACTTCGCATGTTAGCTTTATCTCGGTTCAATAAAAAGCAGAGTTGGTGATGATGGTGTGCCTGCCATCCTGCAATATAGGCCGTCCGATCTATATCTAACGGATAGGAAGGAAACTATGACAATTTACCCGCACTCCTCTCCACATTTGCAGATAAGGCCTTCCCTCGTTCATCCTTTTCTCCCACAAGATCTTGATGTCTTGCTAGTACTCCTACAATATACTATATTATTGTGAAAGTTCATATACACTGGCCGAGATTAATGCAGACACGTCAGATTTTAATTACATTTCGAACTTTTATAGGACAGAAAAATAAAAGAAACCCGACCCTAAACCTATTCTACGGCAGCGACCGACGTCCTCCATCTGCGATCTCCATGTACGGGGGCGGGGTTCAAGACGAAGGTGCGGTCTCCGGCGAGGAAGAGTAGAACACGGGAGACGGACCTGCCAGCTGGCACACCATGCCCTGCCGCCTTCCATGCCCTACTCATCCTCGAAGGAGTCCCCGACCTCGGCGGTGCCAGATGTTGGACGTCAGCAAGTAGGACGCGTGGCTGACGGTGCTCCCGTCATCAGCCGCCAGCGTGACCACCGCTTGTGCGGTCGCGTCCGTGTCCGGCTATGCCGCTATTGCGCCGCGAGCGGCGACTTGAGCGAGGGCGGCGACCTCGAGCTTCATCCCCGAAGACAAGCTCTCCCACAGAGCGGTCGCGCTCGCGGTCATGGCGGATGTGGTGCCAGGTAGCAGGACGATGCGCTATGGTGTGGAGGTTAGTTGGGCATTGCCGCTTTAAGTAGCACATTCCGATGAGGCCAAGCGTCTGGGCGCTGTCGGTGTCAAAACCGGCGGATGTCGGGTAGGGGGTTCCGAACTGTGTGTCTAAGGCGGATGGTAACAGGAGGCGAGGGACACAACGTTTACCCAGGTTCGGGCCCTCTCGATGGAGGTAATACCCTACTTCCTGCTTGATTGATCTTGATGATATGAGTATTACAAGAGTTGATCTACCACAAGATCGTATGGACTAAACCCTCCGGTTTATATAGACACCGGAGGGGGCTAGGGTTACACAGAGTCGGTTACAAGGGAGGAAATCTACATATCCGTATATCCAAGCTTGCCTTCCACGCCAAGGAGAGTCCCATCCAGGACACGGACGAAGTCTTCAATCTTGTATCTTCATAGTCCAACAGTCCGCCAAAGGATATAGTCCTTTGTCTGAGGACCCCTAATTCAGGACTCCTCAAGAGCTCTGAACCAGGCTTCAATGACGATGAGTCCGGCGCGCAGATTGTCTTTGGCATTGCAAGGCGGGTTCTTATCCAAATTCTAAATACTTGTTGAGTAGTGTCCGGCTTCCATAAATGTTGCGCTCCTTGGCTTTCGCGCCTAATAATGGATATCCTCCACGCGTCGAGCGAATGCGAGAAGTCGGGGCATTTTACATTTGTCACCCTAGCCATGTGGGTAAATCGCCTATTAAAGAGACGGGGATTCTCAAATCCAGATCACACCATCCTCCCACAACGAGTATCCATAGGAGCGCGCCCGGGAAAAATCCATTCCAACATGGTCGGTCGTCGTAGCTCCTCCTCTCGCTCCCGTAGCCCTAAGCCCAGCAATTGGAAGAAGTGTTCCATCCCTCACAGCCAATTAATAGAGTTGCAAACCCAGGGGTTTCTCCCTCCAGCGTATATGGTCCCCGTTCGAGCCGGGCTCGCCACCTATAATGGCGGGGAGCAAGTGGAGATCTTTCCCAGCCCATCCATGGGGGAGCGGGTATGCCTCATCCCTTACTTATTAAGAGGGATTGGATTTCCAATTCATCCGTTCCTCCGTGGGCTCCTGGAGTTCTATGGCCTCCAGCTGCATAATTTCACCCCCGCCTCCATATTACACATTGCTGGCTATGTCGCCCTTTGCGAGCTATTTCTTGGCTGCGAAGCTCCTTCCGAGCTATGGAAGAGGTTATTATGCCTCGTACCCCATACACGGGAGGGGTCACTGTACGAAGTGGGAGGAGCCGAAATATGGCGCATCGCTTGCATCGGATACACTGTCTGCATTCAAGAAGACATCCGAGGACTGGCCTTCGGAGTGGTTTTATATGGAGGACGTCCCCCTTCTGGACCCTATTTGGATGGGCCTCCCTGAGTTCGACAACGCTCCCCTGAAGAAACACCGCAGCTGGCACCCTCGGTGCCCTCAGGAGGAAGATAACGGAGAAGTCCTTTACCTGATGGGCCGGATAAAAGTGCTGGCTCAATCAGGATTGACAATAATCGAGGTTATGTCAATATGTATAATGCGGGGGGTGCAGCCACTTCAATATCGAGGGCACCCCATGTGGCACTTTAACAGGGAAGATGATGCCACCCGTTGCGGGCGTAAGGGACCGGACTCAGTTGCTGCTCTAGCAAAAATCCAGTCCGATTTGTACAAGGGAGAGGAAGAGGAGTTCATCCGCATTAAGCGGGATGGATTCTCCATGTACAACCCTCCAAGCTGGGTGAGCTGTCACCTTTTACTCCCAACCTTCCGCATTCTTTGTCATAAGTATTTACCTTGCTGTTTCATGGCAAGAACTAGGAAAAGCCGTAAGGGAGGTCCACAGCCCGCCTCCACAACCGGAGGACCCTGACCGGGCCCTCGATCTCGGACTCGAAGAGGATCTGGACATATTTGTGGAGCTGATCGACAGGACATTCTATCAATTGAGCTGCAATGATGCCATGGTGGCCATCATAGCCGACTATCCTGGACTACTCCCTACATCACACGTAAGTAAAACCGGAGTCCCAAATTCCAAGAAGGATCCCCTTTTCTGCACTTCACCTACCGTACACATATGGTGTCTTACAGGGAAGGCCATCGGGACGCCATGCCGAACCCGCAGTGACTCGCCAACAAGGGGCACTGAAGCCGAGTAGGCTAAAAAGGAAGGTGGTCAAGACTGAGACGCCGTCGCAGAGGTATGATACAGAACCTCGCTCCGTGGTTGTCGTCTTTTGAAATATAATAATGTCCATGTTTCCTAGTAGGAAAAACACTCGCCGGACTATATCCGGAGAGGTTGCCGATCACGCCTCCACCAGTCGGGCTCCAGGGCCGGACATGGAGGCAGAAGCTAACATGGGGCGAACGCTGGATGTTCCTCCTACAAAGGATGCGGATAGGCTATCCGCTAGAAATTCCGAAGTGGAGAGCGATATGAATCACAGGCGTCGCCGGGCCGTACTCCGTGACGCTTGTTTCTCCAAAGAGACGTTTGATGCCTTAAACTCAGGAGACGCGTACATCCGTGCTGCTCAAAATGGTCTTGCCAGAGCCACGGACCAGTATGTAAAGGATATACGGGTAAGAAAATCTGATAATTATATATATCAAGAGCCTCGAGACTTGAAACAGTTGACACAACTGATTTAAGGATCATTATTTATCTTGAGTTCTTCTGAGAAGAATACTCAATTGTCTCAAGAGTGGAAGAGTGCAAAGCCCAGCTACGGGTCATAGCTATTACCATCTTGTGAGTCCGGAAGGCCCCTCTGGTAACACTTGTCTCTGTTGCAAAAAATGACAGGTACCGGATAGTATGCGGCATGCATGCAAATCTAACAATAGATTCTGCAGATGACTCCGGAGTGAAGCCGGAGGTCGTGATAGGGAATGAGCCGCATGCCCAACGATAGCTAAAGGCTGGTGAGCGCGTGCTTAAAAAGGTTAGGGAGGAGAAGAACAATCTCCAAGATGCCAATATCCAGCTGGGCGTGGAACTGAAGGATGTTCGGGCCCAGCTTGCTGACTCCGTAAAGGAGAATAAGAGGCTTCGACGCGATATTTTCAGTAAGTGCTTCAACGAACTTTTAAAGAGTTCAAATAAGAAACCGCTAATGACTTATATCTGCAGGTATGCTGACGGGTCGTCCCAAAGAGGAAATGCCCGGGTCCGCGGGTGATCTTCTGCCAGAGCTCTCACAACTGCACGAACAAGTTCGACAGGTGATGCAGGGCTTTGCCCAAGCCTTGTGGCCATACGTCTCCCTTCCAGGAGGCATGGGGGAGCTTGTAGAGAAGCTCAAGGGAGCGCGGCGGCGCTTCCGATTATGGAAGATATCAGCCTGCCAACAAGGTGCGAGGGAAGCCCGGGCCATGGTGAAGACGCGGTATACCAAGGCTGACCCTAACCACATGGCCGAGGTCGGACCTGTGGGGCCTGACGGGAAGGAGATCCCCGTCAGTTTGGTGTATGATCAAGTAGAATTAGCTGCAAAGTATTCCCAACAGGATTGTAGGCTAGACAACCTGTTGGATGGTATAGAAGAAGAATTTAGTCAATCTAAGTGACTGTGTACTTCAAGTGACATATATTTTCTCTAGTCAGATTGTAAATCATTTGTCATGGCGGACCTTTTCGCTTCGACCTCTGGACCCGATAGTCCGGAGTGTATCCGAATACCCACTCAGTTATGTAAAAACCGGGGTACCCGTGGAAACCAGTCGTAGGGGTCATAAGTGCTTGAACAGACAAGTACCTAACTAGCTATGTTATATTACATGGATAGTAAGAAACATCTTCCAGGGAGAATAGTTCCGTTAAGGGTTCCTTTCCCTGGGTACGCATGCCCTAATGTGCATGTACGAATCATGAAAAGAGACGCAGGCTATAAATATCTGGGGGCATGTATTGAAATAAATAAAAGTCATCTTTTGTTCATCGACCGAGTATTCCCTTAAGAACGCTAGCTTTCGGCTTCACCCAGTCTGAGGTACACATCCGGTGACCAGCATAAGAATAATCGCAGAGGTGCTCCCCTTATGCCCTAGCCAAATTAACGGGAACATAGGGCATAAACACAAGAGCCAGGCAACCCAGCTTGGCCAAAACTTAAGTCATGTCGATGCATATAATGGCGAAAAAGGTACATGTGGAAGAATAACACATGTGTGGGGCATAGAGCCCGGAAAATAGTTATATAAAGCTTCTGTATAAGAAGCCCACAGGTATAATGAGCACGGTTAGCGCGTCAAGATTGTGTAGTCAAGACACAATTTAGCCTTTTAAGGCCTTGAAGAAAAGGAAAAAAAGAAAAAGATAAAAGACAGATAACGGGTATTGAAAAAATTGACGGAGGTAAGGAGACGAACATAGAGTCTGGCACTAGGCGTAGAACCTTCGGAGTCTGGCTGCGTTCCATGGATTTGGCTCGAGTTGATTGTCCGATGCATCCCGCAGACGGTACGCTCCACTGGTCAGAACTTGGTCAATAATGAAGGGACCTTCCCATTTGGGCTTGAGCTTGTTCTTTTTCTTCTCCGGTAGGCGTAGAACGAGTTCGCCAACGTTATAGGTTTTGGCCCGTACTTCTCTGCTTTGATACCTTCGAGCCTGTTGCTGATAGAATGCGGAACGGGCTTTTGCCACATCACGCTCCTCCTCCAGGGTGTCCAAACTATCCTACCGATCAAGCTCGGCTTATTTCTCTTCATACATGCACACTCGAGGTGAGTCATGAATTATGTCCCAGGGCAGTACCGCCTCTGCGCCATACGCCATAAAAAACGGTGTGTATCCGGTAGTGCGATTTGGCGTGGCCTGCAGCCCCCATAGTACGGAGTCGAGCTCCTCTACCCAGTGTGTGTTTGATTCCATTAAGGACCGCACTAATCTGGGTTTAATGCCGCTCATGATAAGACCATTTGCTCGCTCGACTTGACCGTTAATTTGAGGGTGATAGACAGAAGCATAATCGAGCTTGATGCCCATGTTGCTGCACCAAAGTTTTACCTCGTCGGCTGTAAAGTTCGAGCCGTTGTTGGTGATGATGCTGTGGGGGATGCCATAACGGTGTACAACCCAGATATGAAGTCTATCATCGGTTTGGGTTCAGCCGTTTTGACTGGTTTGGCTTCTATCCTTTTGGTGAATTTGTCCACCATGACCAATAGGTATTTTTTCTTATGGGTTCCCCCTTTGAGGGGTCCGACCATATCAAGCCCCCAGAACGCAAAGGGCCAAGTAATGGGGATTGTTTGTAAAGCGGTAGGCGGCATATGGCTTTGGTTTGCAAAAAGCTGGCAACCGACGCAACGTTGAACAAGGTCCTGTGCGTCTGCTCGGGCCGTCGGCCAATAGAAACCTGTACGGAAGGCCTTGCTTACAAGGGCCCGGGCTGCGGCGTGGTGGCCGCCGAGTCCGGCATGGATTTCTGCCAAAAGCTTCCGCCCTTCCTCTTCGGAGATGCACCTTTGAAGGACTCCGGTAGTGCTTTTCTTATAAAGCTCTCCCTCGTGGACCTTGTAGGCTTTAGACCGCCGCACTATGCAGCGTACCTCATTTTGGTCCTCGGGTCTTCCTGCCCGGTTAGGTAGGAAAGGAATGGTTCTGTCCATGGGGCGATGACGACCATTATCATGTGGGCTGAAGGTGTTATTTTGGCGGCAGAGCCTACGATTGCGTCAGAGTGTTCGGTATCTGGTGTAGTGGCCGGGTCCGGACTATTGTTACCGGTGTCCCCTTCCCATACCACGGATGGCTTAAACAGCCTTTCCAAGAAGATCTTAGGTGGGACAGGGTCGCGCTTAGCGCCGATACGGGCGAGGATATCCGCCGCCTGATTGTCTTCCCAAGCCACATGGTGGAATTCAAGCCCCTCGAACCGAGCTGACATTTTGAGGACGACGTTGCGATAAGCCGCCATTTTCGGATACTTGGCGTCGAAATCTCCATGTATTTGGAATATTGCGAGGTTCGAGTCCCCACGCACCTCCAGGCGTTGAATGCCCATGGAAACTACCATCCGGAGACCATGTAACAGGGCCTCGTATTCGGCCGCATTGTTGGAATCTGTGTATAGTATTTGGAGTACGTATTGACTTGTATCTACGGTGGGGACGTCAGACGACGGCAGCCCCTGACCAGCCAGCATTTTAGAGCCGTCGAAGTGCATGATCCAATTGGAGTACGCGTCGTATTCTTTAGGGAGTTCGGCTTCTGTCCATTCGGCGACAAAATCGGCCAGTACTTGCGACTTAATGGCTCGCCGTGGTCTATATGTTATGTCGAACGGGAGGAGCTCGATAGTCCATTTGGCAATCTGGCCCGTCGCATCGCGGTTGTTTATTATGTCGTTGAGTGGTACTTCCGAGTCCACCGTAATTGAACACTCTTGAAAGTAGTGTCGTAACTTCCGGGATGCCATAAATACCGTGTATGCTATCTTTTGATAATGTGGGTACCGTGGTTTGCATGGAGTGAGGACAATGGATACATAGTATACCGGATTTTGAAGTGGGAATTTATGTCCGTCCGTCTCTTGTTCGACGACGAGCACTGCGCTTACAACTTGGTGAGTTTCCGCTATATATAACAACATTGGTTCGCCGACATTTGGCGCGGCCAAGATTGGGTTGGTGGCCAGGATGGCTTTTATTTCTTCCAATCCGGCCGTGGCCGCATCCGTCCACTCGAAGTGTTCAAAGGCAATCAAGAAGGCGATAAAGGGGTAGTGCCTTTTCTCCTAATCGGGAGATAAAGCGGCTTAAGGCCACCACGCATCCAGTTAATTTCTGGATTTGCTTGAGGTCAGTTGGGATAGCCAACTGTGACAGGGCTCGGATTTTAGCTAGATTTGCTTCAATTCCTCTACTGGAGACGATGAAGCCCAGGAGCTTTCCGGCAGGCACGCCGAAAACGCATTTTTTCCAGATTGAGCTTGATGCCGTATGTTCGGAGATTGTCGAACGTGAGCCTCAAGTCGTCTATTAAGGATTCGCGTGTCTGGTTTTAACAACCACATCGTCTACGTATGCCTCCACTATTTTGCCGATCTGTTTTTCCAGGCATGTCTGAATCATGCGTTGATGTGTTGCACCGGCGTTCTTAAGCCCGAAAGGCATGGTGTTAAAACAGAAGGGGCCGTATGGGGTGATAAATGCCATTGCGGCTTGGTCGGACTCCGTGTAGGACCTTGAAGTATGTCTAGAGGGGGGGGGGGGTGATTAGACTACTTGACCAATAAAAACTTAACCTTTTCCCAATTTTAGACTTTGGCAGATTTTAGCTATCTTAGAACAAATCAAGCAATCTTCACACAATTCAAGCAAGCATGCAAAGACTATATTGGCAGCGGAAACTAAAGCATGCAACTTGCAAGAATGTAAAGGGAAGGGTTTGGAGGATTCAAACGCAATTGGAGACACGGATGTTTTTGTCGTGGTTCGATAGGTGGTGCCATCGTACATCCACGTTGATGGAGACTTCAACCCACGTAGGGTAGCAGTTCTTGTGAGTCCACGGAGGGCTCCACCCACGAAGGGTCCACGAAGAAGCAACCTTGTCTATCCCACCATGGCCGCCGCCCACGAAGGACTTGCCTCACTAGCGGTAGATCTTCACGAAGTAGGCGATCTCCTTGCCCTTACAAACTCCTTGGTTCAACTCCACAATCTTGTCGGAGGCTCCCAAGTGACACCTAGCCAATCTAGGAGACACCACTCTCCAAGAAGTAACAAATGGTGTGTTGATGTCACACCCTGCATTTTGTAACATTTCATTTGCATTAATAAAGCATGAAATTTGGCCCAACAAAAACTTTTGCACTATTTGGCTTTTATTTTGGAGTTGGTTTTCTCCCTGTGATTTTCAAGTACTCTTTAGAGTCAACTACTCCACCTTCTGTACTTCATCTCCTTGCCCCAAGCTTCTGCCCAATGATCATGCCATGTGTATAGAGCAATATAGTATTTTCTTACAAAAATAAATTGGCTAAAAAGAATTTTCTAAAATTAGTTTTTCAAAAACCCTTGAATTGAGATTTGCACTGCAAGTACTTGATTCGTGGTGTGAAAAATCTTTCAAAAGGTATATTTGAAACCTATTAGATATAGGATTCCCATAAACCACAAAAATATAATTTTAAATGTTATTTTACTATTTTATTTAAAAGCTTTTTCTTAAGACCAGAAATGGTCTTTAATAGGGAGAAAATTATTTTATTGTTTTAAAAATATTTGACAAAAATCAGGGAAACTCAGTGGGCATATATTTCCCATATATAAGATTTTCAACACATGGTCATGTTCAAAATATTGGACAAAACCTCCCAAAACCATTTCTGCCCATTTCAAGGATTTGAAATATTTCTACAAGAAATATTTTCATAAAAATCCAAGGAAAATCCAGCAAGTCACAAATGCATATTGTGATCACCTTGCAAAGCCTCATGTCAATTAAAGTCATTTTGGTTCACCAAAATGCCCCAAAACCCTCTCTCGACTGTAATCAAATTTGAACAACTTTGTACTACCAACTTTCTCTCCTTGACACCAGCTTTTGTGAGCATGTTCACATGACCAAATGAGGCCACTACAACAAGTGGTGCATCAAGGAGAAGTGATTTGCTCAACTAGATCTACACAAGTCCATTTCTGCTAATTTCTAGGGTTTACAAAACTTGCATTTGCAACTTTGCCCAAATAATCTCCAAATTGGTGGAAGGCCCTAATTATATGTGTCATTTCACCCTGTGGAGTCTCATGGCAATTGGAAATCATTTGCTTGCCAAACCTTTATCAAACACCTTCTGCGACTTTTCCAAAATCACCATTTTGACCACTAAAACTATTCTCCTTGAGCTCAACTTTTTACCACATATACTCCTAGTAATACTCTACCTCCAAAGAATAATGGCTGCATCTCAGCTCAATGATCGAGGGGTGAAACCACCTCATTTACCCCTCTGGACAGCCCTCAGACTTCTCTTCCTCACCTCCCTCCTCACTCTAGTGGCCATCCATGGCATCCAATGCACCACCCCATTTCTTTACTCAATCCTAGACCTGCTAGACACCAAAGGACGCGCTCACCATGCATAAATAATTGCCTTGCCGACCATTTGGGTGCTCTGAGGCTGGCCTTCTAGCGCCTCAAGATCACCGCCCCTTCCAACCGCCTCCGGCCACCTCGGGCCTCCCCAGCACGCCAACCAACGCCCCTCGACGTCCGCGTCATGACACGGCCTTGTCCCTTCCTCTCTCCTCCTCCCGCCTCAAGGCTAGCAAACACCGGCCGCCCGAGCGCGCCAATGGCGCGGCTCCCACGCGCGCGCCTCTGACCTCTCCCCACTCCCTCTCTCTATCACTCCCGACGTTGTCGGCGTCCAGGAACACCCCAGACACCACGCCCTCTTCCCCCGAGCCCTGCAGCGACGAGCGTGAGCTCGCCGGCGCACGGGTCCACGGCACCCTGCCGTTCGCCTATTTAAGGGCCTCCCCGAGCCCTCCTCTCCTCACCACTCGCTATCCCACTCCCCAAAACATCCGCCTGCGCCCCAGTTCCTCTCCAGAGCCGCCCGAGCTCGAGATCGAGCTCGAGCTCCGCCGCTTCGGCTCGCCGGAGTTCGCGAGGTACAAGCTGTCCCCGGTCCCCTTTCCTCTCGATCTGGAACCCCTGCAGCTCTCTGATCCTTTTCCCCTTGTTTCCCCTCTCTGTAGCTGCCGAAAACGGCCGGAACCGCCACCACCGAAGCCCCTCCGCCGCGTGATTCGCTGTCGGCGAACCAGCCACCGGCGACGGTTCCACCTCCACCCGAATGGCGACGCCACGCTGAGTCCGTCCCTGCCCTTTTACCAAGCTCGTCGTGCCCTGCATCATCGTCGGTGAGCTCGCCGCCCTCTCTGACCTAGGGTTGACGACGACGGTCGTGGGGCCCGTCCGTCAGCCTCACGTCCTGACGCCTGGGCCCCGCCCGTCAGGTTTAAACTCGGCAGCAGCGTGCACCCGATCTTGTTGAGCCGCCTCTCTGGCTGGGCCTCGCCCTCTACATTACGGTGTGAATGCACAGCCCTTTTTCCTTTTCTTTTTATGTCTCTTTTCCAAAAATTCCACAGGATAAAGTACTATTCCAAATAAATTAATTCCAACTCCTAAATTCCCAAAATATTGCAACATATTTAATGGTGCAACTTTCATTCAAATCCAACAACCTTTTCTTCACTGTAAATATTTAAATGTGATTTTAAGCATTTAAATATACCTTTTTAAATCCATTTCTCCTATTCTGCTACTCCAAATCCAAAACTAAGAATTTTCCCCTTCTTAGTTTTCACCCTAGTATTTAACAAAAATAAGTTGACATTTTTCTGAGCACTTTGACTTTTTTGTTTTCATTATTGCCTTATTTTTCCGTTATTTTCTTGCGACGTTTAGATCCCGTATTTGAGGAAGTTGCTGAAGGAGAAGGAGGATAAGGATTTGAAGACCTCGAAGAACAAGCCAATCAAGGCAAGCAGCCCTTTGACCATGACACCCCTCTTGTTCATCGGTACCCTTTTACCCGATTGCATGATGATGAAATATGATGATGGTAAACTTGTTGTGAACCACGACATGATGCATACCCCTACTCATGACTTTACATTGTTCATTATTGCATTTTCAAGAAACTAGTTGATGCATAATGATGCATGTGTACCATGAACTCTTCATGGTTACGTTCTTTTGAAAACCCCATCGGGTGCCCCTAATGCCCTTGGGAGATGTTGAACTAAGGTCACCACTTGAGGAAGAAGTGGTGTACCAAAGAGAGCTTTGGTGTGTGTGTAAAGTGATGGATTAGATTTATGTGTGATTACCGTCCCAACCAAACATGTGCAACCACTCTACCCCTTATGGGACGGGCATTATTGATTACTTAGGCTGATACTAGCATGGTGCCCACATTACTAGTGACGGGGTGACTTGAGGCACTCTTGGGACGGGTCGTGCTTGGATAGGCGGCCATGACTATTTTCACAGGCACCGGACACACGTTGGTCCCTTCGTATGCGAAATAATGTGAAAAGGGCGAGTCCCACGATCTTTTGCTTATACACGAGGGCCGTGTATCAACGTAGTGGACCCTATGTTAGTGTCGTCTAGGAAAGGTAATGATCGGGTGCTTCCCGAGTGCTTGAGGTATCTGGGATCGTGGATGACACGAAAGCTTCCCGGATCTTGTGGGTAAAGTGCGCAACCTCTGCAGGGTGTCAAACTATTCGAATAGCCGTGTCCATGGTCATGGACAGTTGGGAGGTGCTACTTAAACTATGTCCAGAAATTTTACAAATCATGATGCATGTGTGTGTGGAAAGGAACTAGTTGTGTCAAGGTGGAGACTTGACATGTTGAATGACATGACATCGACTCAACTCTATTTATGTTGATATCTGTAACCTGTTCTCGAGGTTACCCATGTTTTATTGATGCATATCTCACAAGTTGATAGGACATCTTAACTAGCTTGATGCTAGGTTGCTTACTCGTTGTGCAATTGCATTGTTACATTGAACCAAATCATGGGTTGCTTAAGTAGTACATTCAAAGTACTCATTGGCTTGCCACTGGTTATTTAATTGGCTGTGCATGGAAGAACCGGAATTCAAGAAGAGTTCTTTGGAGACGAGCATGCGAACTAGGACGCTTTCAAATGTAATGCTCGTAGGGTTAAGGCAGATGGCATGGGTTCTACTTATCGCATTTAAGATTTCCACTGCTTATGTTTCATTTGATGTTCAACCCTTAAGGCTTTATCAATGTAAGACTTGACCATAATGGTCATAATTTGTGTAAGACGGTATGTAAGGATGTAAGACTCTTGTTATTCAGCTTCTGTGTGTTCAGTGAGCATTGATCTCTGGGATCACTGTACACTTGCAATCGGTGATCACGACTTATGAGTCGGGGTACCCATAGAGCTGGTATCAGAGCCATCCTGACTGTAGGAAGCCTTAGTTAGCATGGACGTTAGTTATCTTGAGACCATCTAAACTTCTCTTCTTTTCTAAGCTTACCCAACCCAAGATATATTTCCCTTATTGACCTCTCCCATTCAACCTTTGCAGATGGCTGCTTGCATTCAAGACTTCCCGACCAATCGGATTTCCCGTGCTTCTCGAGGATAGCCTCAAGAAGTGCCAGTTTCACCGAGCCCCCATTTTCACCTACCATGAGCATTGGATCAATGACACCGAGACGGAGTATCACATGGAAGTGATCGTGAAGGCTAATGACTCTCCAACAAGTTGGTTCTTTGAGGGACCCCAGATGGCAACACTGGTTCTTGCCGTCGAGACGGCAACCCGCAAGGCACTCACCCGCCTCCGAGACCTTCTTCCAGAGATGGCAGACGAGTTGGCAACCCGCTTCTTGCCTTATTGGAAGGAAGGTGAGGATGAGAGCAGCGCACCAGCTCCACCATTGGAGGAAGGACTTCCACTCCGATTCTAGACCTACTTCAGCCTCTGTGCCGATAGCTTGGCACAACACTTGGCCTCGGAATCAATGGAGCTCCTAAAGGAACTTCATGAGACCAAGGCACTACTTCTCCAAGCACAAGGGAAGACGGATAGGATCAAGAAGGAAGGTGCTCCCCCTGGACAGCCCGCAATCGCATACCAAGGTGGAAGACCCCCAAAGGATGGAGGACCCCCGCAGCAACACCGCATGAGCGCAAAGGAATACCGCAAGCTCTTCGCACCACTGGCAAAGCAACATCGTGTTGAGCTCCTCCACTCCCCCACCCCTTCAAGTGAAGAGGAAAGTCAGGATGATGATGATGAGGAGGAAGACCCAGAAGAGCCATACTACGCGACCGAGCATTCCACCACTTAGGCATCATTCACAACTTGGATATGCCCGTTAGTAACCCCTACGGTAGGATAGGTCGTGTACCCCTATGCGAAGTCGAGTCCTTGTAATGGTTCAGATGAAACCAAGTAGTGTTGTGTCTGCTTTTGATGTGTTTGATGGACGTCGTGCTTTCCTTCGGGAACTTGTGTTTACTACATCACCCGTTTGGACTTTAATGAATGTGTTTGGCCTTTTGGCCCTTGCATGAAAAAAATTAGTGTCATACCAACCCCCTTACTAGGCGTCCCATCTATATTGCTTTCCCCATCTTTCCCAATTATGAGACTTTGACCGCTCCAACAGGATGCCTGTTGTAACACGCATCGGTACCTCTACCCAAAAGAAGAAGCCGGAGCAGAGCCGGGCCAGACCAAACCCAAGGACAAGCCCCACCACCGCTACCACCTCCAAGCATGGACATGGCTCAGCTTCTCCAAGCCTTCCGAGAGGAACGCCAAGCCAACACTGCAGCCCTCCAGATGATCGCTCAAGCTGTCAATCGCCAGCCGGCGAGAAACGACAATGGACGTTCCATGTTGGTGGAGTTCAAGAAGCATGCACCACCCACCTTCATCGAGACTGCTGAACCCCTGGATGCAGACGACTGGGTCCACATCATTGAGGATCTGCTGGAACTAGTCGGATGCACTGAGGACCATGAGAGGGTGGCTTATGCTGCTCACTATCTCGGGGGCACTGCTAGAGCTTGGTGGGATGGATTCAAGGCCATGCATGCTGAGCAAAACATCACTTGGAATGACTTCAAGGCATAATTCCGCAAGGCCCACATTCCTTCCTAATCATGGCCATCAAGAAGCGTGAGTTCCGAGCCACGAAGCAAGGAAGTAACACCGTCAAGGAGTACATGCGAAGTTCGGTGTTCTCTCAAGGTATGCTCTCGAGGATGTCAAGACCGATGCCGAGAAGGGAGCGCTTCATGGAAGGCCTTAACCAGACTCGCAATACTCGCTTGTTGTGTGTGACTGCCCAACCTTTCCTCGATCCGGTGAACAAGGCACTCATGCTTGAAGACAAGCGGCGTGCTTTGGATGATACGCGTAAGCGCAAGATGATCGGCAAGGGTAGCTCCAAAGAACTGTAAGCCTCGCTGCTGGCAACCAGCCCCAGTCAGGCCAACCTATCAGCAGCCAAGAGCTCCTGCACCCCGCACCAACTATCCACCTCAGCAGTACTCCAACCCCAGGCCAGCTTACAACAACCCCAATAACATCGGTGGCAACAAGACCAACAATCCAAACCAAGTCACTTGCTTTGGATGTGGTCGATCGAGACACATCTCAAGGGTGTGCCCCAACAAGAAGCCCGATGCTCCGCGCCCCAATGCGCAGAACCCAGGACAAGGTCATGGAATGCCCCCAAGGAACCAAGCTCCCCGCAACCCGCCCAACAATGGCAAGGGGCGTGTGAACCACGTCACTGCAGAAGAAGCTCAGGAAGACCCGGACGTCAGGCCGGGTAATGCCTTGTCAACTCAAAGCACCAAGAATCGCCTTGTTTGATTCTCGAGCCACACATTCATTTGTCACCCAAAAGTTTGCATTAAAAGTGGCATGACCCCTACACCCTCGAATAACCCTATGGTGGTACAAACCCCGAGGCGGAGATGAGAGCCAAGATAGGATGTAAGGGAGTCAGGATTGTCATTAATGGGGTATACTTCCTAGCAGACCTTATCATCTTAAGATCGCAAGGCTTGGATGTGATCTTAGGAATGTATTGGCTCATCAAGCACCAAGGCTTGTTAGATTGTTCCAACCGGACTGTCACTGTGACCAATGATCAAGGAGTCGAAGTTAAGTTTGCCTCCAACCCCTCCCCTGCTCAAGCCACCCAAGTCAACTGTCTGACTGAAGTTGGATTGGAGCAAGTGCCGGTAGTATGTGAATACCCCGATGTCTTTCCTGATGAGCTGCCGGGAATGCCTCCTGACCGAGACATTGAGTTCATTATCGAGCTCATGCCCGGAGTAGGACCCATCTATAAGAAGCCTTATTGAATGGGATCGAAAGAGTTAGCGGAGTTGAAGAAGCAACTGGAAGAGCAGTTGAGGAAGGGATTTATCCGCCCTAATGCCTCCCCTTGGGGATCACCTGCTCGCTTTGTGGCAAAGAAGGACAAGATTACCATACGCTTGTGCATTGACTACCGCTCCCTCAATGAAGTTACAATCAAGAACAAGTATCCACTTCCCAAGATTGAAGATCTGTTTGATCAACTCAACGGGGCCAAGGTGTTCTCCAAGATCGACCTCAGATCTGTCTTGTCAAATTGAAAATCAGACCCCAAGATATTCAAGACGGCATTTGTAACCAGATATGGCTCAGTATGAGTGCACGGTCATGTCCTTTGGGTTGACCAATGCCCCACTACTTCATGTATCTCATGAATAAGGTCTTCATGGAATATTTGGACAAGTTTGTCGTTGTCTTCATTGATGACATTCTTGTCTTCTCGAAGACGGAAGAAGAGCACGAGCAACACTTGAGGATGGTCCTAGACAAGCTTCGAGAGCACCAACTGTACGCCAAGTTCAGCAAGTGTGAATTTTGGCTACATGAGGTTGGATTCTTGGGTCATGTATTGAATGTCAAGGGTTGTCGATGGATCCCACCAAGATTCAAGCCGTGGATCGAATGGCAAACTCCGAGCAATGTGAAGGAGGTCGAAGCTTCCTCGGACTCAAGGGATATTACCGCAAGTTCGTTGAAGGATTCTCGAGCATTGCCTCACCTATGACCCAGCTCTTGAAGAAGGACAAGAAGTTTGAATGGACACCAAAGTGTGAAGAGAGCTTCTGTGAGTCAAGAAGAGATTAACCACCGCCCGATTCCGCCACACCTGATATTCACAAGGGATTTGTAATCTATTGTGATGCATCAAGAACCGGACTCGGTGGTGTCCTGATGCAAGAAGGCAGAGTCGTAGCATATCTATCCAGACAACTATGTCCTCATGATGAGAACTACGCTACTCATGATCTTGAGTTAGTAGCTGTAGTTCACGCCTTAAAGACCTGGCAACATTACCTTCTAGGGAAGCGGTGCGAGATATACACCGACCACAAGAGTTTAAAGTATATCTTCACTCAAAAGGAATTAAACATGAGGCAAAGAAGGTGGCTAGAGTTGATCAAGGACTATGACCTCGATGTCCAATATCACCCTGGAAAGGCTAATGTGGTAGCAGATGCCTTAAGTAGAAAGGCTCGTTCCTTGAATGCTATGCTTAAGGGAAGGCTACCCGCCTTGTATGCAGAACTTGAAAGCTTCGGGTTGGAACTGGTTGCACCAGGATTCTTAGCCAACGTTGAAGTCAAGCCTACCCTGATGGATGATGTTAAGGAAGCTCAGAAGGGACACAAGAGTATTGAAGGCATCAAGAGGAAGATCAAGGCAGGCAAGGCCCCAGGATTCTCAGAGGATGAGCAAGGAATTGTGTGGTTTGGGGATCGCATTTGCCTACCCAACAAGGTTGAGCTCAAGAACTTGATCTTGCAAGAAGCTCATGACACCCCGTATTCCATCCATCCTGGAGGGACCAAGATGTATCAAGACCTGAAGGAAAGATTACGGTGGCACGGGATGAAAAGGAGATTGCCACCTATGTTGCCAAGTGTGATGTATGCCAAAGAGTCAAGGCTGAATATCGGCGACCTCTTTGGATTGCTCCAACCACTCAAGGTTCCCGAGTGGAAATGGGATAAAGTCGGAATGGATTTCATCACTGGACTACCTAGGTCAAACAAGGGACATGACTCCATCAGGGTCATAGTCGATCATTTGACTAAAGTAGCCCATTTCATTCCTGTTAAGACTACCTATGATGGCAACCAGCTAGCAACTCTATACATCAACAGAATCGTAAGCCTTCATGGTGTTCCCAAGGAGAAGTGGCTTACCAGTTGGAACTTCCACCTGAACTATCCGATGTGCACAACGTATTCCACGTGTCACAACTCCGGCAGTGCCTCCAAGTTCCAGACAAGCCTGATCTTTACAAGGACGTCAATCACCAAGCCATTGACCTTCAACCTGATTTGACTTACCGCGAGAGGCCCATCTGCATTTTGGATGAGGCTGAGCGACGCACTCGAAGCCGCACCATCAAGTACTTCAAGGTCCAGTGGAGCAACCACACCGAAGGTATAACCCGGGAACGTGAAGACTACCTTAGATCCGAGTTTCCGTATCTCTTTAAAGCCTAGCTTAGGAATCTCGGGGACGAGATTCTTGTAAGGGGGGTAGGTCTGTCACACCCTGCATTTTGTAACATTTCATTTGCATTAATAAAGCATGAAATTTGGCCCAACAAAAACTTTTGCACTATTTGGCTTTTATTTTGGAGTTGGTTTTCTCCCTGTGATTTTCAAGTGCTCTTTAGAGTCAACTACTCCACCTTCTGTACTTCATCTCCTTGCCCCAAGCTTCTGCCCAATGATCATGCCATGTGTATAGAGCAATATAGTATTTTCTTACAAAAATAAATTGGCTAAAAAGAATTTTCTAAAATTAGTTTTTCAAAACCCTTGAATTGAGATTTGCACTTTGCAAGTACTTGATTTGAGGTGTGAAAAATCTTTCAAAAGGTATATTTGAAACCTACTAGATATAGGATTCCCATAAACCACAAAAATATAATTTTAAATGTTATTTTACTATTTTATTTAAAAGCTTTTTCTTAAGACCAGAAATGGTCTTTAATAGGGAGAAAATTATTTTATTGTTTTAAAAATATTTGACAAAAATCAGGGAAACTCAGTGGGCATATATGTCCCATATATAAGAGTTTCAACACATGGTCATGTTCAAAATATTGGACAAAACCTCCCAAAACCATTTCTGCCCATTTCAAGGATTTGAAAAATTTCTAGAAGAAATATTTTCATAAAAATCCAAGGAAAATCCAGCAAGTCACAAATGCATATTGTGATCACCTTGCAAAGCCTCATGTCAATTAAAGTCATTTTGGTTCACCAAAATTCCCCAAAACCCTCTCTGAACAGAATCAAATTTGAACAACTTTGTACTACCAACTTTCTCTCCTTGACACCAGATTTTTTGAGCATGTTCACATGACCAAATGGGGCCACTAAAACAAGTGGTGCATCAAGGAGAAGTGATTTGCTCAACTAGATCTACACAAGTCCATTTCTGCTAATTTCTAGGGTTTACAAAAGTTGCATTGGCAACTTTGCCCAAATAATCTCCAAATTGGTGGAAGGCCCTAATTATATGTGTCATTTCACCCTGTGGAGTCTCATGGCAATTGGAAATCATTTGCTTGCCAAAACCTTTATCAAACACCTTCTGCCACTTTTCCAAAATCACCATTTTGACCACTAAAACTATTCTCCTTGAGCTCAACTTTTTACCATATCTCCTCCTAGTCTTCCTATACCTTCAGTAACAATGGCTGCATCTCAGCTCAATGATTGAGGGGTGAAACCACCTCATTTACCCCTCTGGACAGCCCCTGTACCCCTCTTCCTCACCTCCCTCCTCACTCCAGTGGCCATCCATGGCATCCAATGCACCACCCCATTTCTTTACTCAATCCTAGACCTGCTAGAAACCAAAGGACGCGCCACCATGCATAAAGAATTGCCATGCCGACCATTTGGGCGCTTGAGCGCTACAAGGCGCCTCAAGATCTGTAGCCGCCTCTTCCAACCGCCTCCGGCCACCTCGGGCCTCCCTAGCACGCCAACTAACGCCTCGACGTCTGGCCACGACACGGCTGTCCCCTTCCTCTCTCCTCCTCCTCAAGGCCTCGCGCTAGCAAACACCGGCCGCCCGAGCACGCCAATGGCGCGGCTCACACGCGCGCGCCTCTGACCTCTCCCTACTCCCTCTCTCTATCACTCCCGACGTAGTCGGCGTCCAGGAACACCCCAGACACCACGCCCTCTTCCCCCGAGCCCTGCAGCGACGAGCGTGAGCTCGCCGGCGCACGGGTCCACGACACCCCGCCGTTCGCCTATTTAAGGGCCTCCCGAGCCCTCCTCTCCTCACCACTCGCTATCCCACTCCCCAAACCATCCCCCTGCGCCCCAGGTCCTCTCCAGAGCCGCCCGAGCTCGAGATCGAGCTCGAGCTCCGCCGCTTCGGCTCACCGGAGTTCGCGAGGTACAAGCCGTCCCCGGCCCCCTTTCCTCTCGATCTGGAACCCCTGCAGCTCTCTGATCCTTTTCCCCTTGTTTCCCCTCTTTGTAGCTGTTGAACGGCCGGAACCGCCACCACCAAGCTCCCTCCGCACAGGATTCGTGCCGGGCGAATCCAGCACCGGCGACCGGTTCCACCTCCACTAACGGCGACGCCACGCCGAGTCCGTCTCGCCCTTGTCCAAGCTCGTCATGCCTCGTGATCGCCACGGTGAGCTCGCCGCCCTCTCGACCTGGGGTTGACGACGACGGTCATGGGGCCGTCCGTCGACCCTCACGTCCCCGACGCCTGGGCCCCGCCTGTTTAAACACAAGGCTGGCACCAGTCTTGTTAAGGCCGCCTCTGCTGGGACTGCCTCAAGGGTTGCAGCCGGCCCAGCACCTGAGCCCTTTTTCCTTTTCTTTTTCTGTCTCTTTTCCAAAAATTCCACAGGATAAAGTACTATTCCAAATAAATTAATTCCAACTCCTAAATTCCCAAAATATTGCAACCTATTTAATGGTGCAACTTTCATTCAAATCCAACAACCTTTTCTTCACTGTAAATATTTAAATGTGATTTTAAGCATTTAAATATACCTTTTTAAATCCATTTCTCCTATTCTGCTACTCCAAATCCAAAACTAAGAATTTTCCCCTTCTTAGTTTTCACCCTAGTATTTAACAAAAATAAGTTGACATTTTTCGAGCACTTTGACTTTTTGTTTTCATTATTGCCTTATTTTTCCGTTATTTTCTTGCGACGTTTAGATCCCGTATTTGAGGAAGTTGCTGAAGGAGAAGGAGGATAAGGATTTGAAGACCTCGAAGAACAAGCCAATCAAGGCAAGCAGCCCTTTGACCATGACACCCCTCTTGTTCATCGGTACCCTTTTACCCGATTGCATGATGATGAAATATGATGATGGTAAACTTGTTGTGAACCACCACATGATGCATACCCCTACTCATGACTTTACATTGTTCATGATTGCATTTTCAAGAAACTAGTTGATGCATAATGATGCATGTGTACCATGAACTCTTCATGGTTACATTCTTTGAAAACCCCATCGGGTGCCCCTAATGCCCTTGGGAGATGTTGAACTAAGGTCACCACTTGAGGAAGAAGTGGTGTACCAAAGAGAGCTTTGGTGTGTGTAAAGTGATGGATTAGATTTATGTGTGATTACCGTCCCAACCAAACATGTGCAACCACTCTACCCCTTATGGGACGGGCATTATTGATTACATAGGCTGATACTAGCATGGTGCCCACATTACTAGTGACGGGGTGACTTGAGGTCACTCTTGGGACGGGGTCGTGCTTGGATAGGCGGCCATGACTGTTTCATTGTGGCACCGGACACACGTTGGTCCCTTCGTGTATGCGAAATAATGTGAAAAGGGCAGAGTCCCACGATCTTTTGCTTATACACGAGGGCCGTGTATCAATGAGTTAGTGTCGTCTAGGGAAAGGTAATGATCGGGTGCTTCCCCCGAGTGCTTGAGGTACTGCGGGATCGTGGATGACACGAAAGCTTCCCGGATCTTGTGGGTAAAGTGCGCAACCTCTGCAGGGTGTCAAACTATTCGAATAGCCGTGTCCATGGTCATGGACAGTTGGGAGGTGCTACTTAAACTATGTCCGTAAATTTTACAAATCACGATGCATGTGTGTGTGGAAAGGAACTAGTTGTGTCAAGGTGGAGACTTGACATGTTGAATGACATGACATCGATTCAACTCTATTTATGTTGATATCTCGTAACTTTGTTCTCGAGGTTACCCATGTTTTATTGATGCATATCTCACAAGTTGATAGGACATCTTAACTAGCTTGATGCTAGGTTGCTTACTCGTTGTGCAATTGCATTGTTACATTGAACCAAATCATGGGTTGCTTACAGTACATTCAAAGTACTCATTGGCTTGCCACTGGTTATTTAATTGGCTGTGCATGGAAGAACCGGAATTCAAGAAGAGTTCTTTGGAGACGAGCATGCGAACTAGGACGCTTTCCCAATGTAATGCCTGTAGGGTTAAGGCAGATGGCATGGGTTCTACTTATCGACGAAGATTTCCGCTGCTTATGTTTCATTTGATGTTCAGCCCTTAAGGCTTTATCAATGTAAGACTTGACCATAATGATCATAATTTGTGTAAGACTATATGTAAGGATGTAAGACTCTTGTTATTCAGCTTCTGTGTGTTCAATGAGCATTGATCTCTGGGATCACTGTACACTTGCAATCGGTGATCACGACTTATGAGTCGGGGTCCCCACAGTTGATGATGAACTCCTTGCTCTTGTGCTTCAAATGATAGACTCCCCAACACTCAACTCTCTCTCATAGGATTTGGATCTGGTGGAAAGAAGATTTGAGTGGAAAGCAACTTGGGGAAGGCTAGAGATCAAGATTCATGTGGTTGGAATGGAATATCTTGGCCTCAACACATGACTAGGTGGTTCTCTCTCAGAACCGGTAAGTTGGAAGTGTAGGTTTGTTCTGATGGCTCTCTCCACGAATGAAGAGGAGGTGGAGGGGTATATATATCCTCCACGCAAAATCTAACCGTTACACACAATTTACCAACTCGGTGGGACCGAATCGTCAAACTCGGTCGGACCGATTTAGTAAACCTAGTGACTGTTAGGGTTTTCGGTGGGACTGACATGCAGCTCGGTAGGACCGATATGGTTAGGGTTAGGGCATAACGTAATCTCAGTGAGACCGATTACACAAACTCGGTGAGACTGATTTTGGTAATTAGCTAACCAGAGAGTTGGTCAGGTAAACTCGGTGGGACCGATTCGCTCTTTCGGTGAGACCGAAAAGTTACAAAAGGGAAACAGAGAGTTTACATTGTAATCTCGGTGGGACCGATCGCTCACTTCGGTTAGACCAAAACGTTACGAAGGGAAACAGAGAGATTACAATCCCATCTCGGTGAGACCGAGATCCCTATCGGTGAAACCGAGTTGCCGAGGGTTTGTGGCAGTGGCTATGACATCTGAACTCAGTGGCGCCGGATAGAAAGAATCGGTAGGGCCGAGTTTGACTTTGGGTTTAGGTCATATGTGGATGCGAGAAAGTAGTGGAGGGGTTTGGAGCATATCACTAAGCACATGAAGCAAAAAGCTCATTAAGCAACACCTCATCCCTTCTTGATAGTATTGGCTTTTCCTATAGACTCAATGTGATCTTGGATCACTAAAATGTAAAATGTAGAGTCTTGAGTTTTTGAGCTTGAGCCAATCCATTGTCCTTAATATTTTGAGGGATCCACTTTCGTCATCCATGCCATGCCATTCATTGAGCTTTCCTAAAATATTCATCTTGGAATAGCATTAGCTCAATGAGCTATATGTTGTTATGAATTACCAAAACCACCTAGCGATAGTTGCACTTTCAATCTCCCCCTTTTTGGTAATTGATGACAACATATAGATCAAAGCTTCGACAAATAATAATAGAATAGAAAAACATCGTCGCTTTGAGAAGTATGTGATAAGCAAGAGCTCCCCCTAGATTTGTGCATATCTTAATATTTTCTTTGGACTGCAAATGCACAAGAAATTAGGCTCATGGGTTACTCTTCCATGTCACATACATCTTGGTGGAGCGCTCAAAATAATAATGATTAAATACATGCACTCATCACCAAGCACAGTGAATGATCATATAAGGATAAATAAGATAATATCATAAAAGGCATAAGTGTAGCTTATGATCAAACACATGATCATCAATGTCTCACAGGTAATGCATAGTATCTCAAGCAATCAAACGCAAATAAAGTTTCAACCAAGAAGACAAGAGAGAACAAAAGCAAATCTCTCTCTCTCTCTCTCTCTCTCTCTCTCTCTCTCTCTCTCTCTCTCTCTCTCTCTCTCTCTCTCTCTCAGCCTATGATCTATACATTTTTCAACAAGTTACCAAAAAAGTTACTAGAAAATGCATAGCACTATGTCGTCTCTCAGGCTTGGTCTTCTGGTGGTGGTGTAGACAGGACTCCAAGGATGAACGCATCAGTAGACGTGGTAGGAGCTGAAGAAGTTGGAGCTGGAGCTGGTTGAGCTGGAGCTGTAGCTGGAGCTAAAGAAGTGGCTCTGGTGTCTGGAGTTGGCACTACTGGTGACCTCTGAGCTCTAGGCACTCTGGCAAATGCATCGGTTGTCGCCTTGCCCTTCCTCTCCTCAGATATCATCTTGTAATCGCTTCCACGGTACCGGTGAATCTCAGTCACTTTGACATCAAGATCATAGAATTTTTGTTCCATGATTCTCTCCAGGCTCTCCTAGTTTTGAGTTAGGGTGGCCAACCCCTTCTCAATCCATATAGTTGATGCTATTAAGTAACCAAGCTGCTCCTGCTTGTTCTTCAGAAAGTAATCAGATGCCTCTGCTTGAGTGGGCATCTTTGCAGCTTTCTCTTGCCTTGCCTTCTCCTTTCTCTCCTGAGCTTGCACTAATGATAGTTCATTCTCAGTCATGACAACTTGATTGTCCTCAAATTCAGGATAGAGAACCATGTGTTCCTTATCCAATAGATACTTTCCTGTGCCCATCTTCGAGTTTATCAACTCCACGAATCATGAGGCATAACCACAGCTCCTCTTCTGATCTGCTGCTGTCCTCTTAATTGTCTCGACTATGAGGCTCATGACCTTGAATTTCTGTGGCACATCAAAAACATGAAGCAAATTGATTGCATGCCCTCTAATCATGTTATGGTCACCTGATTTGGGCAATAGAATATGCCTTAAGATCCAGTTGATCGTAGGCAGCCCTGACAGCAGAAAATGGACTGGTCCAAACTTGAAGTTCTCAAGTGCATCATCTGGGATCTCCTTGTACATGTGTGACATAGAGTTATGATCCATTTTCTTATTACCATAAATGTCCAGGTCATCCTCACTTTCCTTTGGGGCATTGATCAAACTTGCCCATTCCTCTATGGTAGATCGATATCCGGTTCCTTCGACATCCACACTATCCTCGCCATGTGGATAGAAATGTGTCAGGAGTAGAATTGCATGATAAGTTCATCGCTCTAGTTGGTGAGCTTACGCCCAACAAAATCAGCAACTCCACACGACATCAAGGCATCATATACTCTGTGGTAGTGTTCTGCGTTCTCCTTCATGTAGGTCCAGTTGACCCATATCATATCGCAAACTATGGGCTTCTTATCCAAAGCAAGATAGTCTCATAAAAGTCCTGCTTTGCTCCTTGGTGTGGAACCCGTAGTCCACAGCAGTCCTTCTCCTCGTGGCATATGGATCTGACTCTCTCCATAGCCTCAACCCATTATCTCTCTTGATCTTCGTGTTTTCAGCCACTGGATGAGCATCATTGTGGTCTGGGATCTTGGGTTTGAGCTTCCTTAGGACCTGCCCTTCTTCATCTTCTTCAGCATCTACCTCAGGCATTGGGGCCTTGTTCTTTTAGCTGCTGGAATGCTCACGTATTCCTCTTGGGTGCATTTTTGGGCTTGGGGTAGCTTTGGGCTTGGAAGTGCAGCCCTGATTTGATAGCATCACCCATCGCCTTTTGTGCCTTGGGTGCCGGGTTCTGCAACCTCTTCTTCTTCTTCCTCTTCCATCATGGAAGGCTTCCCAATCACTCTTGCCATGGTCTTCTTGACCCTTTCTTTCCTTTTCTTTCCCTCTGCATAGCAGTGCTCTTTGGGTTGTGATTCCAAAGGAGCTTGAGTAGACACTCGGCTTTGGACATTGGTTGTCCGCTTGGCCTTTTGATTTTCAAGCCGGGCTTCACTACAGATGAGCCGAGCTCCCTCTTGAGCACTTTCTTCTTGGAGCTTGCCTCATCCTCCATCGCCACATAATCCTCATCCTCGGACTACGAGGTCTTCTTCTTTCTTGACCTTGTGGCAGCCTTTGGGCAAATTGCTCGAGTGCTTCGCTCCCCTCATCTCGAGCTGCTTGAGGGACTAGTGCCCTCGCTCAATTGGATCTCGCTCTTGATTTGTTACGCTATCACTTTGGTATGACATGCTTTGTAACCGATCTGACCATTTCGTGAATAGTTATAGATGAGGTAGAGTGGATGAGCATCACAAAATGCAGAGATTTTTGCAAAAGAATGATTCAAAAAACTTAGTTTTAGTTTCCCATTGAAAACATTTCGGATCTACCGATTTTCAAACTCGGTGATACCGAAGCAGTTTTGGAACCTAAACTAGTGAACTCGGTCAGACCGAGTCACAGTTCGGTGGCACCGAGACTGCTAGGGTTTCACAAGGTTCGGAAATCGGTCACACGGATTAGCAATTCTCGGTCAGACCAAGACTTACTAGTGCAATGGCATTAGCCAAATCGGTGGACCGAGTTTTTCAACTCGGTGGGTCCGAGATGGTTTCGGCGGAAACCTAACCCTAAATTTTCGAATCGCAACTATTCTAAGGATTGATTTGACTGAATAGGAGTGTTTCAATCGTGGCAAGATGCATAATGAACACAATGTGCTGAGAATTGGACGAGGAAAGCACTGTGATCGAAGTTCATACCCTAGTTCAAGGGAACTCGCCACGGCGGCAACGGCAGAGGAGAATCCTGTTGACGGCAAATGAGACCAACGATGAGGCGGCGGCGAATTTAAGTCGACGATCCGTAGACCAAGTTGGCAGAGCGAGCTATGCGCGGGCGAGAAGATTCGGAGAAAGTTTTCCAAATTTTGCCCGTGCGATATATATAGCCCGACCCTGTCGGTGTGACCGTACAACTCGGTGGCACCGAGATGCAAAACTGTGAACAGCTATAGCAACTCGATGTGACCGAAAAGTACAAATCGGTTGCACTGAGATGAAAACCTAGATCGACTTAGTAATCTCGGTATGACCGAAATGGAGGAATCGGTCAGACCGAAAATCACAAAGAAGTTTTGGAAGTTTAAGTCTATGACGAATCGGGGACTCCGAAAGTGCTCCTCACACGTAGTGGTTCGAACTCGACTTGATCAAATCTTGTGATGTAGCATGAATAGAATTTGAGACGAGAAAAGCATAGGTAGCTAGAGAAGGTTCTTAGGCATTCTTGTCCATCCACTTGGCCAAAGAAAAAGAAGCCAATCAATCAAAACAACAAGTGGATGTCCTCGAATGAGTAAATATGCAACCAACATGCTCACACAATAAGATGACAAATGAAATATGTGTCAAAGCATGCACAACCAATTCTAGCATCTATCAAACAATTGGCGATGACTAGGTCATCTATATATGAGTATATTGACTTAGGAGTCAAATGAGAACATTTGATCATAGGTCATACTCATCGTTTAAGCTCATGTGGGGTTACCACTTTTACATAAAGCATTTATGTGTTCACATCATTAGAGTTGCTTTGACTCAATTCTTAGAGTTAAACTCCCCCTAGATGTGAGATCCCCTTAGAGGGATAAACTAACCTTGGGTTTTGTCGATGATGACTTCATGTAGGTGTTGAAGATGTGGATGCTCAATGTTGATGTAGATCGTTTGGAGCAATCCTTTGGAGTGAGTTGCACTTTCAATACCTACATGGGTTAGTCCCACAAGGAACAAACAAGAATATCCATAGACATAGAGTGATGCACACACAAAAGGGATGTCCATGAAAACAATAGGTTACCTTGTCCATTGCCTTACCAACATGAGGGTTTGTGACTCCTTGAACTAGTGCAAGATATGGAAGTTGATTGCACTTGTCCTTGCCATAATGATATGAGTGAAGAATGTGGTGAGTCACCCTCAAGAACTCTTTAGTTCTTCTTCTTTGGGATCCACACCATCTTGATGGGAATCCTTGGTGTTGTAGTTGTACTTGATGAAGTAGAACTTGACGTAGTCTTGGGAACCCACTTGACCAAGGCCTTAGGTGCTTCTTCAAATGCATCAATTTCCTCCTGAAGCTTGTCCTTGCCTTTGTTCTTGTGGTCTTGTGGTGGAATATCATCTTGTGCTTGTGTTCCCTTGAAGGAAGTAGGATCATACTTCTCTTGTTGAGGAACAAACTTCGTCTTGGGGTATTGATCTTCTTCCCACTCAACTCCATTGGCATTGAACTTTCGTTCAAAACCAACACCTTGATTCTTCCGGTGACTTCCTTGCTTGCATACAATTTCCTCAAATTGCTTACTCCCGACAAGACTCTTGTATACTCCTTTCTCTATAATTCCCTTCAATAAGCTGTTTTCTTGCTCAAGTGTAACTTGGCTAAGAGGATCATTAGTGGAATCAATAGAACTACTAGAAGCAACAATATTGGATTTAGCATTATTATTGTTACTACTAGAGGAAGAATCTTTCTTGTTCTTGTTACTAGACTTGACTTGAGGCATGTAAGTAGAAAAGAGTAAACACTTGGCAATGTAAGAAGAACTTTTCTTTCGAAGATCATCATTGATCGCTTTTAGGAACTCATGCTCTTGCTCAAGATTGAGCTTTTCAAAGCGTAACTTCTCATGAGCCCTTAAAAGTTCTCGATGATCTTCAAAGATAGTTTCATGAGCTAACTTAAGAGTGTTTAGTTCTTTAGTTAGACGCTCAATTTTGTCCTTATCATTATCATTCGTTTCAACTTGATTAGCATGATTAATTGACGTTTCATCATAGTATTTAACACTAGAGTTGTCAATAAGTAAATCATCATCACCTAGCAAGTCATCTTCATCAACATCAAAATCAACATACTCGGGGTGTGTTACCTTGGGACCTTTGGCCATGAAGCATCTACCAATTCCTTTATTTGGTGATTCAAATATGTCGTAGGAGTTGGTTGACACAAGTGCTAGACCGGCAACACCTTCATCTTGAGTGTATTCGGAGTCGGAGTGATAGCTTCTCTCGGAGTGATGGCCGGAGTCGGAGCCGGATACCCATTCACCAACATGAGCTTGATGTCTTTGTTTTGTGTAGCTCTTTGATGACTTGTCCTTCCTTTCCAAATCCTTGCTTCTCCGTGAGGGTCTTCGTTCATAACGATCATCTCTACTCCTTCTCTCTCTTGGTGGTGATTCTTCTCTTCTACTTCTTCTTTTGGGAGAATCTTCTCTTCTTTTGTAGGGTGCCGTACACTCATTGGAATAGTGTACGGGTCTACCACAATTGTAGCAATTGCGTTCTCGACTAGAAGATCTTTTGTCATTGTAGGACCTTGACTTAGAGCTTCTTTCTTTGCTTCTACTCTTGTAGAATTTGTTGAAGTTCTTCACCATTAAGCTCAATTCTTCATTGAAGGTTTGTTTCTCACTTGATGATGTGGGGGCTTCACATGAGGCTTTGTAAGCACCACTCGACTTGTTGTGAAGTTCCTCCTTATCCTTGAGTGACATCTCTTGAGCAAAAATTCTACCAATGACTTCCGTAGGCTTGAGATCTTTGTAATTGGGCATCATTTGGATCAATGTGCACACGGTATCATATTTTCCATCCAATGCTCTTAGGATCTTCTTGATGATGAATCTATCGGTCATCTCTTCACTTCCTAAGCCGCCAATCTCATTTTGTGATAAGAGCAAGCCTAGAGTACATTTCAAATGACACCTTCACCATCCTTCATTTTGAACTTGTCAAGTCGACTTTGGAGCACATCCAACTTGGATTCCTTGACAGAGTCGGTACCTTCGTGCATATCAATCAAAGTACCCCAAATTTCCTTTGCATTCTCAAGACGGCTGATTTTGTTGAACTCCTCGGGGCACAATCCATTGAAGAGTATATCACAAGCTTGAGCGTTGTATTGCAACATCTTCAACTCATCTGCACTAGCTTCACGGTTCGGTTCTCTCCCATAAAAGAATTCACCTTGCAAGCCAATACACACAATAGCCCAAACGGCGGGGTTATGTCCGAGAATATGCATTTTCATCTTATGCTTCCAACTAGCAAAATTAGTGCCATCAAAGTAAGGACCTCACGATGATAATTCCCTCGCTAGATGCCATACTCTCCTAGGTTGTGAAACCAAGGCTATGACCACCAAAAGCTATGGAAATCAAAGCAAATGGAGACCAAAGCTCTGATACCACTTGTAGGACCTTGAAGTATGTCTAGAGGGGGGTGATTAGACTACTTGACCAATAAAAACTTAACCTTTTCCCAATTTTAGACTTTGGCAGATTTTAGCTATCTTAGAACAAATCAAGCAATCTTCACACAATTCAAGCAAGCATGCAAAGAGTATATAGGCAGAAATTAAAGCATGCAACTTGCAAGAATGTAAAGGGAAGGGTTTGGAGGATTCAAACGCAATTGGAGACACAGATGTTTTTGTCGTGGTTCGGATAGGTGGTGCTATCGTACATCCACGTTGATGGAGACTTCAACCCACGTAGGGTAATCTGCTTGTGAGTCCACGGAGGGCTCCACCCACGAAGGGTCCATGAAGAAGCAACCTTGTCTATCCCACCATGGCCGTCGCCCACGAAGGACTTGCCTCACTAGCGGTAGATCTTCACGAAGTAGGCGATCTCCTTGCCCTTACAAACTCCTTGGTTCAACTCCACAATCTTGTCGGAGGCTCCCAAGTGACACCTAACCAATCTAGGAGACACCACTCTCCAAGAAGTAACAAATGGTGTGTTGATGATGAACTCCTTGCTCTTGTGCTTCAAATGATAGACTCCCAACACTCAACTCTCTCTCATAGGATTTGGATCTGGTGGAAAGAAGATTTGAGTGGAAAGCAACTTGGGGAAGGCTAGAGATCAAGATTCATGTGGTTGGAATGGAATATCTTGGTCTCAACACATGAGTAGGTGGTTCTCTCGTAACCGGTAAGTTGGAAGTGTAGGTTTGTTCGATGGCTCTCTCCACGAATGAAGAGGAGGTGTAGGGGTATATATAGCCTTCACACAAAATCTAACCATTACACACAATTTACCAAACTCGGTGGGACCGAATCACAAACTCGGCCTGGACCGATTTAGTAAACCTAGTGACCGTTAGGGTTTTCGGTGGGACTGACATGCAGCTCGGTAGGACCGACATGGTTAGGGTTAGGGCATAATGTAATCTCGGTGAGACCGATTACACAAACTCGGTGAGACTGATTTTGGTAATTAGCTAACCAGAGAGTTGGTCAGGTAAACTTGGTGGGACCGATTCGCTCTTTCGGTGAGACCGAAAAGTTACAAAATGGAAACAGAGAGTTTACATTGTAATCTCGGTGGGACCGATCACTCACTTCGGTTAGACCGAAATGTTACGAAGGGAAACAGAGAGATTACAATCCCATCTCGGTGAGACTGAGATCCCTATCGGTGAGACCGATTTGCCTAGGGTTTGTGGCTGGCTATGACATCCTAACTCGGTGGCGCCGGATAGAAAGAATCGGTAGGGCCGAGTTTGACTTTGGGTTTAGGTCATATGTGGATCTGAGAAAGTAGTGGAGGGTTTTGGAGCATATCACTAAGCACATGAAGCAAAAAGCTCATTAAGCAACACCTCATCCCTTCTTGATAGTATTGGCTTTTCCTATAGACTCGATGTGATCTTGGATCACTAAAATGTAAAATGTAGAGTCTTGAGTTTTTGAGCTTGAGCCAATCCATTGTCCTTAATATTTTGAGGGATCCACTTTCATCATCCATGCCATGCCATTCATTGAGCTTTCCTGAAATATTCATCTTGGAATAGCATTAGCTCAATGAGCTATATTTTGTTATGAATTACCAAAACCACCTAGGGATAGTTGCACTTTCACTCCGCCATCTTAATCTGATGGTATCCGGAGTATGCGTCGAGGAAACACAATGGGTCGTGTCCTGCAGTAGCGCCGATAATTTGATCGATGCGAGGGAGGGGGAAGGGATCCTTGGGGCAAGCCTTGTTGAGGTCCTTGAAGTCGACACATAGGCACCAGGATTTATCCTTCTTTGGTACCATCACCAGGTTTGCTAGCCAGTTTGGATGTTTTATTTCTCTAATGAATCCGACTCAAGAATTTGGCTAGCTCCTCTCCCATGGCTTGTCGCTTAGGTTCAGAGAAACGCCAAGAGTGCCTTGACCGGCTTGAATCCCTTTAGAATGTTAAGGCTATGCTCGGCCAACCTGCATGGGATTCCTGGCATGTCTGAAGGATGCCAGGCGAATATGTCCCAATTCTCGCGCAGGAACTCCCGTAGTGCAGCGTCTACATTGGGGTTTAACTGTGCCCCGATGGAAGCTGTTTTTGTAGGGTCCGTTGGGTGGACTTGGAATTTGACTATTTCATCCGTTGGTTTAAAAGAGGTGGACTTGGATCTTTTGTCGAGTATCACGTCGTCCCTGTCCCAATCGTGGGAGTGCAAAGATATTAATTCCTCACCATGAGGGCTTGGATAATGCCTCGAGGGCCGGCATGGCTGTTTTGTTTTTGGCACGGAGTGCTATGTCCGGATCACTAGCTAGAGTGATGATTCCATTGGGCCCTGGCATTTTGAGCTTCATGTACCCGTAATGGGGTATGGCTTGGAAGATCATGAATGCCTCCCGCCCTAGAAGGGCGTGGTATCCGCTACTAAACGAGGCCACTTGGAATGTAATTTCTTCGGACCTATAATTCTCCGGCGTGCCGAATACCACATCTAGTGTGATTTTCCCAGCACATCGTGCCTCCCTACTAGGGATGATTCCTCTGAAGGTCATGCTGCTTTGCTCAATGCGGTTCCTGTCTATTTCCATTTTTTGAAGAGTCTCCTCATAGATGAGGTTTAATCCACTGCCACCGTCCATGAGTACTTTATTAAGCCGAAAGCCATCCACAATTGGACTAAGGAACAAAGCGGCTGGTGCTCGGGCTGTTCGGAATTTAGGTTCGTCACTGGCATTGAAGGTGATAGCCGTGTCACTCCATGGATTTATTGCTGCCACGTGGCAGACTTCGGCAAGGTTGCGGAGTGCTCGCTTACGCCTATTATTTGAGGCGAAGGTCTTGAAGACTGTCAATACTGTATTGTTGTTATCCACGGGATGGTGCTCTGTGGTATTTTTAATGAGGAGATCCTCACCGCTCTTGGCCACTGGCCAAGTACCCAACATGCTCTAAGGCTGTGTGTTGGTATGGTATCCGTTGTAATCGTGAATTTTGCATGGCCCATTAAGCCATCCCTCCAATACGGTTCCACGCATAGTGGGCTTTTGCTTCTTTGTAATTGGGTCGGGCGACTTGCGAGTGCACCCTTTTAGTTCGGATCGGGTTTTGTCGAGCCGGAGCATCCCAAAATTTTGTTTGGGTTTTCAGCGCTTTCCATCACACAGTATTTCCGTACTATGGCCGCCAAGTCAGCGAAGTGTACTATGTCACGGCGACTTATGGCGTTGAGGATTCCCTTGTCCGTGCAATTATTGCAAAAGAATGAAATTGCGTCTTCCTCGCGACAGTCCTTGACCTTGTTCATTACAAGGAGGAATCTGGCCCAATAGAGGTGTACTATCTCCTGGGGCTCTTGTCTAATGTGGGAAAGATCGTTTATATCTGGGTGGGTGGGTGGATTTAAGTCCGAACCTTGACCCGATCTGAGACCCAGGGGCAGAGGAGTTTTCGATCTTGGAAGTTCGGGCTCCGGGATGTTGCCTGATAGGTCTGGCCCGCTGCCTGATTCTAGGTTCAGGGTTTTGGCGGTGTCCTCCCGTAGATGGGTATCCGACTCAGAGAGCTCGGGAATCCGGACATAGTTTGTCCTCAAGATAGAGGAAGAATTGTCGCATTTCTCCTCCACCACCGCTATCTGATGGTGACTGGAGGGGATTTAATCTCCCTTTGGTCGGGTTTAAGCCCGATCTGATCATAGTCTGTAGCGACTCCCAAAGCGGTGATGCGATCCAAGAGCTCATTTAAAGAAGAGAGTTCTACTGGATCCAACTGCTCGGTGAGTCCCGAGCTGACGTGGAGGCTGTTTTCGATGACCTGAGAAGTCATCGTCGTGAAGAAGCAACAAAGGCGGTCATGACGAAACCGCCTAGTCGGAGAGTTTGGCCTATAGCCAGGGCTCCCCCAGTAGTGATGTTGTCCTTGACAACGAGGCGAGCCATCCAGCCTTATGATGACGGCACAGTGGAACTCTCAATGAAAGCACCAATGTCGGTGTCAAAACCGGCGGACCTCGGGTAGGGGGTCCCGAACTGTGCGTCTAAGGCGGATGGTAACAGGAGGCGAGGGACACAATGTTTACCTAGGTTCAGGCCCTCTCGATGGAGGTAATACCCTACTTCATGCTTGATTGATCTTGATGATATGAGTATTACAAGAGTTGATCTACGACGAGATCGTAGAGGCTAAACCCTAGAAGCTAGCCTATGGTATGATTGTTGTTGTCCTATGGACTAAACCCTCCGGTTTATATAGACACCGGAGGGGGCTAGGGTTACACAGAGTTAGTTACAAGGGAGGAAATCTACATATCCGTATCACCAAGCTTGCCTTCCACGCCAAGGAGAGTCCCATCCGGACAAGGGACGAAGTCTTCAATCTTGTATCTTCATAGTCCAACAGTCCGGCCAAAGGATATAGTCCGGCTGTCCGAGGACCCCCTAACCCAGGACTCCCTCAAGCGCGTCATTAAGTCGTTGGAGTTGGTTCCTAGGGCACTGAGCCTCTTAACGACGACATACAGACGGACGGCATGAATGCGGGCAGCTAGCGCCGGCTGGGAACGCACCGCGCGACGGTGCGGGGGACGAGGGTTTTTTGTGTGCCAGGGTAGTCAGCTGCGGTCGTGGCAACGTTGGAGATGCCCTTTGCTCACATGCGACCCCACATGTCATTGAAAAAGAAAGATGACGCCACATGGTCTCAGGTCCTGGGGATGCAGTTGGCCGCGCTACACCACTCCGCGGACGCATTGCGGCGCGAGCGCACTTCAGCTCCCCGTGCATCCTTGACGAGCTGGGTGTTGATCTACTGGTCGTGCCACAGCGCTAACGCCACCCTCGGCACACTGAAACCGACCATGCCCAGCGACGATGAGCGTGTCGCTCACCGCGGTCGCCATGTCCAGAGGCGGTGCTGGAGCTGTGCCACATTGCTGGCCCCCACGACCCACATGAATGGTTGCCGGTGGCGAGGAGGTCGTGGGCCAGCTCCTCTATTGGACTAGTCTCCGCCACGTCGTCCCGACAGGTCTGCCTGACATGTCGGTTTCCCTGTTTTCCCAACTATATTCGAGCGTCAGTGCTCCGCGTTGCGCATTAGGCGCAGAACATGTGGTTTTTGTGCCCTGGTTCAAATGTGGTACAGTACCAAGTTGTTACCCTAGCCCCAAGTGTGATGGTTTTGGGTACAATACCACCCTTTTCCTTTTCAAGTAGTGAAGCGTAACACTTGATTAAGTAGCCGGATGGTGTGCTAAATGTAGGTATCCGACTATTTGAAAGAATAATTGAGGTGTGCCCAATCCGTGCCCGCATTTAGGGGTCCAACTTACTATGTTCTGGCAGTAGTAACTATACTAGTCCATGCGTACTCCCTCTCTTTTTATTTACTCCGCATTTTAGCTTTGCTCAAAGTCAAACATTGTAAACTTTGACAAAGTTTATAGACAGAAATAATAACATATACAATAACAAATCAATACCATTAGATTCATTATTGCTTTTGTAAATGTTCATATTTCTACTCTTACTAGCAAGATGCCTGTGCGTTGCACGTAACATCAAGATGCATTTGTATGACTAGTTTATCTTGTGAGAGAAAAGGATGAACGAGGGAAGGCCTTATTTGAAAATGTGGAGAGGTGTGTGGGTACCTTTTTGCAAAATTGCCATAGTTTCCTTCCTATCCGTCAGATATAAATCGGACGGCCTATATTGCAGGATGGCAGGTACACCATCATCACCAACTATGACAAATTACCCGCACTCCTCTCCACATTTGCAGATAAGGCCTTCCCTCGTTCATCCTTTTCTCCCACAAGATCTTGATGTTCCGTGCAACGCACGGGCATCTTGCTAGTTTTCTATAAATTTGGTCAAATTTTATGAAGTTTGACTTCAGTCAAACCTAATATGCAGAGTAAATAAAAACAGAGGGAGTATCTTACTCCGTGACCAAGACGGAAGGGAAAACGAGAAAACTTGAAAGTGCGTTATATCGACTAGAGGGGGGGTGAATAGGCGATTTTTATGAATTCTTCACTGAGGAATTTGCCGGTGAGGAAATTCCTTAGCGAAGAACTACTTGCAGCGGAATAAGTACTCGAAGTAAGCATAAGAGAATGCGGGCATGGTCATCATGATGAAATGAAGACAATCAAAGAGTATGTAAAGCGTAAACACAGGATAGCACAAGATGAAGACAAACGGATGAAGAAATTGAACCGAGGAAATTGAGAAAGTCTTCTACCAAAGTCTTCAAACACAGATATGAACAAACACTCAACACAATAATGAGGAAATGAAAGGGTTGAGGAAATAGAACCGATTAGGTTGGTGAAGACAATGATTTGGTAGACCAGTTCCAACCGCTGTCTCGCTTGTACGTCTGGTTGGAGCGGCCGAGTATTTAAACTCGAGGACACACAGTCCGGACACCCAAATACCGGCACGCAGCTCAGGACACCAAGTCCTCACCGTATTCTCCTTGAACTAAGGTCACATGGACCTCGTCCAATCACTCGTGGTAAGTCTTCGTGCGACTTCCAAACCTTCCTGAGACTTGGTCACTCGGCGATCCACAATTCCTCTTGGATGCTCTAGACCATGACGCCTAACCGTCTGGAAGAAGCACAATCTTCAAAGGTAACAAGAGTCGGATCCACGCAGGATCAATCTCTTGATGATGCTCAATCACTTTGGGTTTGTAGGGGTTTGGTTTTGTGTTTTCCTCACTTGATGATTTACTGCTCAAAGTCCTCGGAGGATGGGTTGCTCTCAAATGACAAGTGTCAAGTTCTCTCGAGCAGCCAACCAGCTAGTGGTTGTAGGGGGCGGCTATTTATAGCCTAGGGAGCAGCCCGCATGATAAGACATAAATGCCCTTCAATGATATGACCGTTAGGTGGATAATATATTTTGGGACAGCCGCCAAGAAGACAAAGAATCTGGTCGGAAATTTGAATCTCAAATTCCTCGGGGCTATCATGTTCCTCATCGTGTAGGCAATCCAAGATGGCGAATTCCTAACTCCTCGGTCGAACAAATTCCTCGGCGACTGTAAGAACTTCATCTACATCAAGAAATTGATCGAATCGTATGAGATTTCCAAAGGCTTCACTCGAAGGGATTGGTAGGGTAGGATCTTGAGTTGAGCATCACATGGAAATTTTTCCTTAGTATTTCCTCGACCCCCTTTAACAGTACGGTGTTTTCTATGACTCAAGAAAGAGAAAATGAAACTACGAAAACAAAAGTCTTCACGCTTCATGTTCCTCAAATGAATACCAAGTCTTCAAGGTCACACCAATTTCTTCACTTTCAAAGTCTTCAGAAAGTCTTCAAAATATCAAAGTCTTCAGTCGAAGAACTTCATTGTTAGGGGTCGACTTTCTCTGTAAATATCAAACTCCTCATAGACTTATAGACCTGTGTACACTTACAAGCAAGCATTAGATCCTTAACCTATAAGTCTTCAATACACCAAAATCACTAAGGGGCACTAGATGCACTTACAATCTCCCCTTTTGGTGATTGATGACAATATAGGTTAAGTTTTCAACGGGATAAACATATGAAGTGTAAATACTGATATTGAGGAATTTGATTGCAAGATATAGAAGAACTCCCCGTGAAGATGTGCATAGTGAGGAATTTGCTTTTGAGGCAATGCACATTTGAAGAGTTGAATCATGGAGATCTCCCCCTATATCTTGTAATTCATACACGCATTTGACATATAATATGAAGAATTTGAAATGCATGATGAGATATGGTGCTTGACGTAATTCAGCATGCGTGCGATAACATTAATGAGGAACAAGCATGCAAAATAACGCATCAAGAGTATTAGAGCTCAAGAAGCTCAAGAGAATCAGAGCATAGTGCAAGAGCACAGTGCATCAAAAGTATCAAAGCACCATCGGGTTTAAGATTACAACTCGATCCAATAAAATTTTCAGAAGAACGAGAGTTGTAACTTAACAAAAATAAATTGCCCATATAATAGACACGCTTGAAGACTAACTCAAATTTCTCCCCTTTGTCATCGAATGACCAAAAGGATCGAAACTGAGGACTAACGCCCCTGAAATTTCAAGTTGAAGAAGGAGCGCCAGCGTTGTTGGGGTCGGTTGTTGTAGTAGGGCCTGCCGCGGTGTTGTCCAAGTCTTCATTTTCATCAGTGTCGCGCGATGAAGAATAGGAGCTGGCCACCAAGGAAGGAACTTTGACCTTCTTGTATTTCTTCGGAGGAGGTGCGCATCAGTCAAATTCTTCCTTGAGTCCCATTGTCGCCAGTTCTTCCATACTGTAGACATGTGAAAGAACAGCCCAGTGCGTTTGAAGGTTTCATGGAGGTAGTAGTGGTTTTTCTTCACCGCATTGTGTGTTGAGGTCATGTTATGAAGAATTGAACCAAACCGACGCTTGACCCATTTATGATTGCGATCAACCTTCCGATGAAGACCGAGGAGTAACTCACGATCGGTCATCACCACAGGTGCGAGCTTGAGGACTTTGCTTGGTGATGTATTTGGCGAGAGTCATCATTGGTGGAGTAGGATGCTGCTTTAAACTGTCCATCCAATGGACGAATGCCTTCATCGGTCTTGGCCGTAGCCTTGCCCTTGTCATCACCGAGGTAAATGTCCGTTTGAGGACTTCAATCGGGGCAAGTAGCTGCAGTGGTTCGCAGTATCGACCTTGTAATTGAGTGAAGACCTTGTCTGATGAATCTCATTATCCAAGGCGCATAAGGCTTCAACTCAAATGGTGACATAGCAATGTTTGCCCAGTCCTCATGAAGAAATCATGGAAGTTGACGGGAACGCCATGGATGATGTTGAAAGCATATTCTTCATGATGCCAACGACCTCTTCATCATTCGAGTCGTGGCCTTTGATAGGACTCATTGTCTTCGTCGAGAATCCGATAGACAGTCCGGGCACATACAATAATTCCTTGACGAGGAATTTGGTTCTTGAGGCCTGCCTTGGCTTCAAAGGCTTCATCAGCACTTGCATATAGTGATTTGAAAGTTCTGGTTCGTTGTAGATACAACGAGCACCATCAAGTGGAGGACCGAGTGGTAGAGCACGAAGCAATTCAGTTGCTGGTGCCTTGTAGTGAGTATTTTCAGACATCCAGTCTAATACCCATGAGTTCACGTCGTCAGCGTCTCCGGTGATGTGCAGCGTTGCATAGAATTGAAGAATGAGTTCTTCATTCCAGTCACAGATATCGCTGCGTAAATTCGTAAGTCTGCGTCGTGAAGAACACCGAGAACCGGCTCGAAGCCCGGCAGAGACTCCATGTCCACATGAGGAATATGAGCATGATCGAAGACTTTGTCTTTATTGAAAAGCACCGAGGAATAGAAATTGGCTTGGTGGCGGTCCGTAAACGCATCTTCCTTATGCGCAAGCGTAATCATATGGATTGTAATCGGTAAAGAATACGTGTCATTGAAGAAGTCTTCAGCCTTGAACTTTTGCTTTGTTGAGAAGGGATCCTTGGGCTTTGGCAGTGGAGTGTCAGTGAGTTGCATCACGACCTCCGGAATCGCAATTTCAGGTTCTTCAGGCTAAGGAATTTCTTGTTCCTCAATAGGTGCAGTCCGAGGATCAAGAACAGCAGGTTCATCAAGACTAGTGGCTGGAATTTCTTCAGGATGGATGAAGTGGGATGAGTTTCTTGAGCCCATTTGAACAGTGGGAGCCGGGGACCGAGGTATCTGTTGGATTGGGGTGAAGAGTGGAGAATTTGGATGTCGACTTTCCCAAAAGTCATCATTCATCACTGGCGTTGTGCTTCCAATATCCACATCTTCTTCAAGTTCCTCAACACCGGCCTCTTCAGCTGTGAACTGATGCATAGGTGAGGAAATGACTGGGGTTGAAGGGATTGCTTCCACTTCAATTTCTTCATCAATCTGCTCTGACAAAGCAGCAGAATGATTTTCTTCATCAGATCCGCTTGGGATCACATAATCTTCATCAAAAGGAACAAGGTCCTTTGATGGAATTGAGGAAATTGGAACAACATCAATTGGATTTTCAAAGGAGCTGGTCATTGGCTTCATTTTCTTCGCAGCCGAAGAATTTGACGTAGCTGATGCTTTCCGCTTTCTTCACAAAGCAATTGCTCGCAGCCTTGGTCTTCTTCACATCGAGGCAGATGGAAGAATTGGAGTTGGTGTTGGCACGGGAGGAGCCGAGGAATCTGGTTGATTTTCCTCAAAGAATCGATGCAGCTTGCCCAGACTTGTTCGGGCTTTCTTCGTGCACACCACTAGTGGACGCCTCGGCAATTTCTTCAAACGGAATGGGATCATCAACCTCGAACTGGCATTTTCTTCAAGAGCCTGAACTTCATCGGTCTTGGCATGTTCTTCATTGGCTGAGTGAGGCTCCGGCTGAGGAATTTCATGTTGCGTTGGGGCAGCAACATTTGTGAACTTCTTCGTCGGGTTTAATCGACCTTGGCTCCTTGCCAATCGGCATAATAAGCATCGAAGTTTTTGCCGAGGGCTTGGATTTCATTCGACCTTGAGAAGTTCCTCGGTGTCATTTTGACAACGTTTTCTTCAGAACTTCTCCTTTCTCGTATTGAGCTTTCTTGATCTCTCTTGCCTTTTCAAACTTCCATTTCTCTTCAGTGATGAAATGGGTCAACATATGACTTTGTCCAGGGGTCAGATGAAAATCAGGCATAGGGGTATTTGGATCCTTGTGCCAGAGATCAATATAATCAAGGATTTTCCTCGGATCCAACAGCAGAGGCACAGATGTGCCTTTGGCTCTAGCGGCCCTTTCTTGGCGATCTCTGATGATTTCCGCAAGTTCATCATCATCGCCTCATCATCTTCGGTGGCTCTTGGAAAGCAACCTGTTTCTTCTTGGGACTTGGCCGAGGACCTCGCCCATTGTTGCCTTAGTCTTCAAAGCAGAGTCGGGCCAGATGAAGACTTTGGTGCGGTGAGGAACTTGCTGAGACACCAGAGGCAATGGAGAAGCTCAGCCCTTTGGCACGTGGCCGGATGCACAGTGCCGAGGACTTTGCCTGAATCACGAGGACTTGGGAGGAGCCGAGGATTTTGGAGGAGCCGAGGATTTTGGAGGAGCAGGAGCTGGCATGAGGAATTGGCTGTGAGGGCACTGCTGAGGAACTTGGCCGTGAGGGCACTGTTGGTGAAGCACTTGGCTTGTGTGCGGGCTTCTTTGCCATAGATTTTCTTGGCTTGACAGAGGCCTCAGGGGCAGCAACAGTGGCAGAGTCCTCATTGAATTTCCTCACTGCCTCATTGGCTTGTCTTGCCAACTTGGCTTGGCGCTTGGCCCATTCTTCAGGAAAGTCCTCACCACGCTTGATCTTTGGTGGGGTCACTTCTTGACCAGTGCCAATGGAGCTCTTGGGCATGGAGGATTGAGTGCTAATTTCTTCATGTACTTTGGAGTTACATATCGGTACTCCCTCCATTCCCGTGCCCATCTCCTGCTCAATCCTTTGTATGCGCACCTTGCGCTGATTTTTGTTCTCTTTGCCGAACTTCGGCTTCATCAGTGTGCAATAATCAGCATAAATTTCCTCGTGGATTTCAAACGCGGTCATGACCTCAGGCCTCTTTCCTCCTTTACGTGGCTTCTTTCCTTCTCGCCATATTCTTCAAATTGAGGAATTTGAACAAATGAATTCTCTGAAGAAGTATGCAACTTTTCTTCGAGGAACGCTGCAAATGAGTTAAGTTGATGAGAACCTAGTGATTCAAAGAATGACATGAGTACCGTGGAATGCAGTATAGTTGCGAGGAATTTGGAGAGGTCATATGCGTTCTCAGAAGGTTTTTCAAAAAGAACAAGTTTTGAGGATTTTGACCAGATGAGCCTTGAAGAATTTCACTAAGCGTTCTTTGTCTTAGGTTCCAGAGTTGTACAGATCGATGATCCAAACAATTGAGGAATCTTGAAGAAAATGATTGCTTAGAGAAACGAATCAAGAGCATATAACTTGTGAGGTGTTTGTGTGTGAGGATTTGAAGAATAAAACACCTTTGAAGATTTTGTAGTGTAAGATTTGGATCAACGAGGGTAGTAAAGTAACTTTTATTTACCCTAAATGAAGAACACGATGAACTGGGTGTTGTAGATGTGAAGCTCGTGCATTCAGATCTTCCACGCCTCTAACTTGGCAGAGGAAGACAGCTACGGGCGGCGGGAGTGAGGATTTCTGCAGTCGGTGTGAGTATCGCCCGAAGAGGTCGAGGCGTAAGCTCTTCCTCACCGGTGATTTATGGAGTAGCGACGACGCTTAGGGTTTGAGGAGCTCGGCGGAGAGAGAGGTCGAGCGGAGTAAAAGAAGTGAGGATGGAGAGAGGGTATTTATAGAGGCGTGAAAAACTGTTCGCAGAAGATTTAGGATGAACGCGTGCCTGACCATTCTCCTTCTCACGACATGTGTCACCCACGTCTTGTGTAGTGGAGATCGTGTACGATCGTGGGTGAGTAAAATAATGCATCATGGGATGCGGAACGGTTTGAGCGGCAAAACCGAAAATTTGGATAAGATCAGTTTTAAAGTTCCATCCGCAATTTCTTCAGCTGACGAGGACACAATGAAGATTTTGAACGAGTTTCAAATAGAACGCACATGAAGAATTTGTGAATAGATTGGGTTGAGTATAGCATAGAGGGGGAAGGGTCCGATCACATTCACTTAGCAGAAAAGCGACTTGAAGAAATAGCCATAAGTGAATGTTGTAGAGGACATAAACCCATATATATATGTATTGCCAATGAAGAAAAACGACGGAAACAGTGAAGATTTTGCAAAGTTGAAGAATTTGAAAAACTGAAGAATTCCAAAAACTGAGGAAAAACTCAAATTGAAGATTTTCAACTTTGGTGGTGGCGTGACCCACCGTGTAAGAATGATGATTTCAGACACCGCGTACAATTGTCGTAGGGTTACGAGAATCAAATTCTTCATTAATTTCTTCACACTTAGAGTGTTATTCTTCATGGATTGAAGAAAACGTTTCTTCATGTGTTGCACATCTAAGTCATCAATTTTGCATAAGTGTCGGGATGTGTGTCCTTTTCAAAGAACGCTCAAGATTCTAAGATATTTAGCTCACACCGCAACTTGCTAAATCTCTTCTCATCCAAGGGCTTAGTGAAGATATCGGCTAGCTGTTCTTCATCTTCACATGCTCAATGGAGATGTCGACCTTTAACACATGATCACGAAGAAAATGATGACGAATTTGAATGTGCTTTGTCTTCGAGTGCTGAATCGGGTTGTGAGCAATCTTGATGGCACTCTCATTGTCACAAAGAGAGAGGCACATTCTTCACGTTGATGCCGTAGTCCTTGAGAGTCCGCTTCATCCACACAATTGAGCACAACACGAGCCAACATCAATGTATTCAGCTTCCGCAGATGAAGCGGTGATACGCAGTTCGCTTTCTTCGAGGACCAACAGACCAAAGATCGTCCGAGGAAATGACAAGTACCAAATGTTGACTTGCGGTCCACACGATCACCAAAGATAGTCGAGTCAAAATATCCAATGAGATCAAAAGTAGAGCCCTTGGGGTACCATAATCCTAGTGTTGGTGTGTGAGCCAGATATCGAAGAATATGCTTCACGACCTTATGGTGTGATTCCTTGGTGTAGCTTGAAATCGGGCACACATGCAAACACTAAGCATTATATCCGGCCTAGATGCACATAAGTACAATAAAGAACCAATCATGGAGCGGTATACCTTGTGATCAAGTCAATACCATTTTCTTGATTGCATAGATGGCCATTTGTGGGCATAGGAATTTTGACACCTTTGCAATCTTGCATGCCAATTTCTTGAGGACATCTTTGAGGTATTTCTCACGAGATATGAATATGCCATTGTGTTGTTGACGAATTTGAAGACCTAAGAAGAATTTCAACTCTCCCATCATAGACATTTGATATTCTTCACTCATCATATAGGCAAATTCATCACTATAACGTTGGTCACTACAGCCAAAGATAATATCATCAACATAGATTTGGCACACAAACAGTTCACCATCATATGATTTAGTAAAGAGAGTAGGGTCGAGTGAACCGGGTGTGAAGCCATTCTTCACGAAGAATTCCTTCAATGTATCATACCACGCCTGGGGCTTATTTGAGACCATAGAGGGCCTTGTTGAGTCTCAAGACTTTGTCGGGATTCTTTGGATCTTCAAAACACAGGGGTTGAGCAACATATACTTCTTCCTCAAGCTTACCATTGAGGAATGCACTTTTCACATCCATTTGATATAAAGTGATATTGTGATGGTTAGCATAGGCTAGTAATATGCGAATAGACTCAAGTCTAGCAACAGTGCAAAAGTTTCATCGAAATCAATTCCTTCAACTTTGGGTGTAGCCTTTGAGCTACTAGTCGTGCCTTATTCCTCACCACAAGGCCATTTTCATCTTGCTTGTTGCGGTAGATCCACTTTGTGCCAATGATATTATGCTTGCGAGGATCTCGACGTTTGACCGGTTCCAGACATTGTTGAGTTCGAATCGATGTAATTCTTCTTGCATGGCCTGAATCCACTCAAAGCTTGAAATGCTTCATCTACCTTAGTGGGCTCTGTGATAGAGACAAAAGCATAGTGCCCAAAAAAGTTAGATAAATGTGAAGCTTTTGAGCGTGTGAGAGGACCTGGCGCTTCAATGTCATCGATGATCTTGTCAATTTGCACTTCTTTTGCAACGCGAGGATGAGCTGGTTGTTGTTGAGGAATTTGATCATTTTCCTCAGCACCATTGTCTTCAACATTATCTTCAGGTGCATCAGCTCGACGTTTTTCGCCTACTGGAATGAATTCTTCAGCAGATTCTTCAGTAGGAATGACATCCTCAGTTGCCTTGAACTTGATAGATTCCTCAGGTGCTGGTTCATCTAGCACAGAAGGTAGGTGCTCTCTTTGCGAGCCATTAGTTTCATCGAACCGCACATCTACAGTATCAACAATCTTGTGAAGAGCGATGTTGAAGACTCTGTAGGTGTGCGAGTCCTTTCGTAACCAAGCATAAAACCTTCATGTGCTTTCGGTGCAAATTTAGAATTGTGATGAGATCTCTAATCCAAAGATTTAGCAATCAAGACTTTGAAATAACTTACATTGGGTTTCTTGTCAGTGAGGATTTCATAGGCATTCTTCTTTAATAATTTTTGAAGATATACTCTGTTGATGATGTGGCAGGCAGTATCAATTGCATCAATCCAAAAACGACTAGGCGTTTTGTATTCATCAAGCATAGTGCAAGCCATCTCAACAAGGGTTCTGTTTTTGCGCTCCACGACGCCATTCTGCTGAGGGGTATAGGGAGCAGATAACTCATGAGTAATACCAAGTTCATCAAGATAAGCATCAAGACCGGAATTTTTGAACTCAGTTCCATTGTCACTCCTGATGTGTTTGATCTTCACACCAAAGTTAGTTGAAGCCCTCGAGGAAAATCGTTTGAAGACTTCCTGTACTTGATTTTTGTAAGTAACAATGTGTACCCATGTGTAACGAGAGTAATCATCAACAATAACAAAGCCATATAGAGATGCATCATTAACGACAAATTGAGTAATGATTAGGACCAAAGAGGTCCATGTGAAGCAATTCGAAAGGGACGAGTAGTGGTCATGATGGTCTTCATTTGGATGCTTGGCCTTGGTCATTTTTCCAGCTTCACGGTGCTCCACACATGTGATCCTTGAGGAATTTGACATTCTCAATGCCAATGACATGCTTCTTCTTTGCAAGCGTGTTCAAATTCCTCATGCCTGCGTGACCAAGTCGCCGATGCCATAGCCAGCCTATACGAAGCTTTTTCAAGTAGACACACGGCTGGTTGTGGTCCTCAGAGAGAAATCAACAATATACAAGTCTCCTCTCCTAAAGCCTTCAAGACTTTGGAATTGTCACCTTCCATAATCACAACACAACGATACTTGCCAAAGATAACAACCATATCAAGATCACAAAGCATTGAGATCGACATGAGGTTGTATCCTAAGGACTCAACAAGCATGACTTTGTCCATGTGTATGTCCTTAGAGATCGCAACCTACCAAGACCCAATACCGACTTTTGCCTTTCTCAAAGAAAGATGATATGTTTCAGATGTGACGGTGATAAGGGAGCATCCATCAATAGATTCTTATCACCAGTCATGTGATTTGTACATCCACTATCGAGAACCCACTCAGTGGCTTTGGGTTGATTATCCTGCAGATGAATTAGTACAACTTACGATCTCATATACTTCATCGGTGAAGAATATGATATCAAGTTCATCGATGAATTTCATCAACAAGATAACAGATAAGCAGTATGAGGACGTGTGAAACGAAAGTTCATCTCATCATGATTAGCATGCGTCCTATCAGGCATTTTGTCAGGCCCCCAGCAAATTCTTCAGACGTTTAAAACATGTCTGGAGACCTGACCCTGCAGAAGAAGTTAGTTCTTTTTCTTCACCACCCACATCTGAAGGGGTGGCAAAGAGTTCATCACTCTGCGAGCACCATATGAGAATGGTGGCATAGAGGCCAATCCATTTCGTTTCACATAAGAGGGGTTAGGGTAAGCATATGAATAAGCAGAAATTCTTCGAGGACTTATGAACATATTGGTTTGAAGAATAATGCACATATTCATAGCCCTTCGCTCTACCTGCGAAATGAAGTTATTAGCACGATGATAATCATATGAGGACTTTGATCCTTTTGAGGGATTTGATCCATGTGAGGAATTTGGTCCGTATGAGGACTTGGATCCATATGAAGAATTTGATCTGGGGTTCCTATTCTTCACAGGTGGTGTCATGAGGACATTCACCTGAAGACTTTCAAGGCACTTCTTGGGAACCTGTGTTTTCTTCATAGGGGAACCGCTCCTGCAGCTTAGTGCCAACATATCTAGCAAATACCTCACCATTCTCGATTTTTGAACAATTTATAGTTGGAGTCAAATGACTCATCGAAGAATGAGGAGATTCGCATGTAAAGCCAGATAAGTTAGATGGATCAATCGAGGTCCTTTGCGACAACCCATGAGGTTTTGGGATCTTGCTTTCGGGCTTCCAATATGTTCCATCAACATTGAGTTTCCTCTCAAAGGCAATACCCTCTTTCCTAGGGTTCTGTTGAGGATCTCGCTTTTAAGCACATCACAAAGAGTCTGATGCCCTTTGAGGCTTTTGTACATGCCTGTCATATACAATTCCTTCAGCCCTCGCATCGTCAAGGATACTAGCAATGTCCTCAGATGAGGAATTAGTGATAGTAGAGGCAGGTGAAGAATTTGTAACAGTTGAAGCATTTGAACATTCAGGTGAAGAATTAGGAGATTCACGTTCAATGCACTTTAAGCATGGAGGAACAAATTCTTCTTGAGAAGCGCTGATTTTTTGAGCAAGTAATGAATCGCGCTCCTTCTGAAGATCTTCATAATTCACTCTTAGCTTCTCAAGATCTTGCTTTCTTTGAAGAAATTCATAAGAAAGTTTCTCATGATCAGATAAGAGAGTGTTATGATGACCTTGAAGGCTGTCAAACCTAGACTGAAGTCTTTGAAGATTTTCAGTCAGGGCTTTAGTGCGATCCATTTCTTCACCTAACATATCATCACTCTTATCTAGCATGTTTTGAACCTTTTCAAAAGCCCTTTGTTGTTTTACAGCAATCTTAGCAAGTTTTGAGTAACCGGGCTTTAGATCATCATCAGATTCATTTTCACTAGATTCAGAGGAGGTATATTTGAGTACCTTGGCACCCTTTGCCATGAAGCAATAGGTGGGAGCGTAGTCATCACTATCTTCATCAGCTTTGTTGGTGAGGTCATTTTCTTTAGAGTTGAAGATGGACTTGTTGACGAAAGCATTAGCGAGAGCTAGACTCGCCACACCGCACTCAGATTCTTGATGCCTCCTCTTCCTCATGTTCCTCAGATTCAGCTTCAGAGTCCATTTCCTTGCCAATGAATGCCCAAGCCTTTTTGGAGCTGCTCTTCTTGTGAGAAGATGGCTTTGAGGATTTTGATGATGAAGATTTTGATGATTTCTTATTCTTCTTCGCGTCATCAGAACTGTCATCCTTGTGTTTCTTCATCTTTAATTCCTTTTCCCACTGAGGACAATCTTGGATGTAGTGACCAGGTTTCTTGCATTTGTGACAAAGTATTCTCTTATAGTCACTGGATGAGGAATCACTGCTTCTTGAGGATTTTCCAAAGCGACCACGCCTTGAGAACTTCCGGAATTTCTTCACGAGCAAAGCTAGCTCCTGGCCTAATTCTTCAGGATCTCCAAGGCTACTACCAGAGTCTTCACACTCAGATTCGCATACGTACCTTGGCCTTCTGTGGCACGTGTTTTTCCATAGCTAGAACCATAGAGATCTCTCTTTTCAAAGCAAGCTGAAACTCATGAGTATTTAGCCTCTCGAGGATATCACCTGGATCAAGTGACTTGTAGTCACGCTCTTGTATCATCAGGTGCGGAGTATCAAATGAGGAATCAAGCGATCGCAATAATTTCTTCACCACCTCATGGTCGGTGATGTCGGTGGCGCCAAGTGCTTGAAGCTCATTTGAGATGTCGATGAGGCGATCAAGGTTTGTTGAACATTTTCGTTGTCGAGTCTTTTGAAGCGGTTGAAGAGATTCCAAGAACATCAACCCGGGAGTCACGCTGAGTTGAGACTCCTTCATTTACTTTGGACAGCCTCGTCCCGAGATGAGCTTGGCAGTTTCCAAAGCACTCACTCTTCCATATTGACCTTTGCTCAGATGGCCACATATGATATTCTTCGCTTGAGAATCGAGTTGCTTGAATCTCTTCACATCGGCAGCATTTAGAGAAGGTGTGACTGAGGGAACACCATTTTCCACAACATACCAGAGATCGTTGTCAATTGCTTCAAGATGCATTCGCATCTTGTTCTTCCAGTAGGGGTAGTCCGTCCCATCAAAGGTAGGACACCCTGCTGAGACCTTGATCATACCTGCGGTCGACATAACTAAAACTCCAGATGGTTAAACCAAAATCACACAGAACAAGGGAGTACCTTGCTCTGATACCAATTGAAAGTGCGTTATATCGACTAGAGGGGGGTGAATAGGCGATTTTTATGAATTCTTCACTGAGGAATTTGCCGGTGAGGAAATTCCTTAGCGAAGAACTACTTACAGCGGAATAAGTACAACGAAGTAAGCATAAGAGAATGCGGGCATAGTCATCATGATGAAATGAAGACAATCAAAGAGTACAGAAAGCGTAAACACAGGATAGCACAAGATGAAGACAAACGGACTGAAGAAATTGAACTGAGGAAATTGAGAAAGTCTTCAGTCAAAGTCTTCAAACACAGATATGAACAAACACTCAACACAATAATGAGGAAATGAAAGGGTTGAGGAAATAGAACCGATTAGGTTGGTGAAGACAATGATTTGGTAGACCAGTTCCAAGCTCATCTGTCTGGTTATGCGTCTGGTTGGAGCGGTGAGTATTTAAACTCGAGGACACATAGTCCTGGACACCCGGTCGAAAGCACGCAACTCAGGACACCAAGTCCTCACCGTATTCTCCTTGAACTAAGGTCACACAGACCTCGCCCAATCACTCGTGGTAAGTCTTCAGCGACTTCCAAACCTTCACAGACTTGGTCACTCGGCGATCCACAATTCCTCTTGGATGCTCTAGACCATGACGCCTAACCGTCTGGAAGAAGCACAGTCTTCAAAGGTAACAAGCGCCGGATCCACGCAGGATCAATCTCTTCGATGATGCTCAATCACTTTGGGTTTGTAGGGTTTGGTTTTGTGTTTTTCCTCACTTGATGATTTTCGCTCAAAGTCCTCGGAGGATGGGTTGCTCTCAAATGACAAGTGTCAAGTTCTTCTTGAGCAGCCAACCAGCTAGTGGTTGTAGGGGCGGCTATTTATAGCCAAGGAGCAGCCCGACATGATAAGACATAAATTCCCTTCAATGATATGCCCATTAGGTGGATAAGATATTTTGGGACAGGTGGCAAGAAGATAAAGAATAAATGGAAATTTGAATCTCAAATTCCTCGGGGCTATCATGTTCTCACTGTGTAGGCAATCCGCCGGCAAATTCCTAACTCCTCGGTCAGAACAAATTCCTCGGCGACTGTAAGAACTTCGTCTACATCACATGAAGAAATTGACTGAACTGTATGAGATTTCCAAAGGCTTCACTCAAGGGATTGGTAGGTGTAGGATCTTGAGTTGAGCATCACATGGAAATTTTTCCTTAGTATTTCCTCGACCCCTTTAACAAAGACGGTGTTTCCTATGACTCAAGAAAGAGAAAATGAAACTACGAAAAGAAAAGTCTTCACGCTTCATGTTCCTCAAATGAATACCAAGTCTTCAAGGTCACACCAATTTCTTCACTTTCAAAGTCTTCAGAAAGTCTTCAAAATATCAAAGTGTTCAGTCGAAGAACTTCATTTTTAGGGGTCGACTTTCTCTGTAAATATCAAACTCCTCATAGACTTATAGACCTGTGTACACTTACAAATGCATTAGATCCTTAACCTATAAGTCTTCAATACACCAAAATCACTAAGGGGCACTAGATGCACTTACAAAACTTATTGTTTATTTGAGCCGTTCAAGTATAATCATGTGGCGTTACTTATTTCTCATTCCTCTCCAACCCTCTTCTCCATCGACCATGCCGCCCTCCGGTCAAGTCCATCCTCCCGCATGCCTCATTTGAACATTCCGCCGAGTATCATTCGCATGTGGGCCTAGACCATGCTTGTATTTCCAATGTTGTAATTTGTCCGGCATGCATAAAACAAACGGTTTGTTTAAAGTTTCACTTCGTCTCCACTACGTGTCGCTTCCCGTCTTAGTTTTGACATCCCATTCGGTTCATGCCCCGACACATCTTGACGAGATCGATTGATGTTGAGAGATCAACTGCGTGTCGTGCAAGAAGATAAAGGTTTGGTCTGTTTCTATGATAGAAATGACCCGGGGGGGCTGTGGTGATCAAAGGGGGTATATTGTACGTTCATAAGCGAAACGAACGTGTTGTACCCACCTTGTCCTCTTTCAATCGATCTCCGGACCCCGAGATGAAATCGAGAGAAAACGAGTGGGTGCATGTGTGATACCTAAGGCGGATTCAAAATTTTGAACTGGTGATCATAGCATCCGCAAATCATATATAAAGGATATCCAATGTTCATTTCGCTTTTGTACGTACAATATACTCCCTCCGATCTTTTCTAGTTTACATATAAGTTTTATGTGTAGTCAAAGTATCTCTACTTTGATCAAACTTACAGAAAAAAGTATCAACATTCAACAACGCCCAACTAATATTTTTAGATTCGTACGTACTCCTAGATTTGTATTCAAACAGAGATGGTTTCCAATTTGTTTTCAACCACGTGAATGTGCTTGTTCTCGCGCACGCTCTTCCTACTAGGATTTTTCCACGTATAGCCAGTCCAATAGTAACTTTTTTTAAGCTCCCTGTCCAATAGTACTAGTGGAGTACTGACAACATCTGTAGTAGAGTATGCAGTGCTCATAGTACTCCCTCCTTCCATTTATATAGGGCCTAAGAGCAAGTCTAATAAGGCCTAGTCAGCAGGCTATAAGACTTGTCATGTCAATTAAATCCTACTTGGAGGAGTGAGAAGAGAGGAGAGAGAGTGCAACGGGCTCTTATTCTACAGCCCGGCTATAACACATAGATCAAGAAAGAATAGTATGCATTCAACTCTCTTCCAATCATATACCTTGCTCATGCAAATATTAAATGCTTAGAGCCAACCTAATAGCTATTCTAAGAGCCAACTTACATGGCACTTTTGCCTATGTGGAGGAGAGAGATGTGAAAAAGTAAGGGGAGTGAGCTCTCATGAAAGAGCCTAGCTATATACACATTCCTAGGTAAATACAATAAATATGAAGAAAGAGATAGAGAGGAGATGGAAAAAAGCACTAATACAATAGCGAACCTTATATATTTTTTTACGGGAAATATCCAACCTTATAGCCCACACTATTGCATGAGTGCATATAGATGATAGCTATAGATGACATGGCAGTTCCTTATAGCCATCGGCTGGCTATATTATTAACCATGCTCTAATGCGTTTTTCAAAACCGCCTTTGACTATTGACAAGATTAATAGTACATGAGATGCATAATGTGAAAAATATATCACTAGAAGCTCCTTTCACATACGAATTTGACCGTATGCTTTGTGTAAGTTGCATGTCATATATTGTTACTCTAACATTTGGTCAAAGTTAGCTTCGAAAAACGCATTAGGCCCTGTATAGTAGATGGAAGGAGGGAGTAGTAGTGGAAGTGGATCATCTGATCTAGGTATCCCTGCCTTACCCTCCCTTTCGGTCACTTACTGGCGGACCCCATGCTTGCTAGGCCCCGCATGTCAGTTACTCAATGGGTTCGGCCACGTCAGGGGATCCTCATCCGTAGTATACTCCCTTTGTTTTTATTTACTCCGCATAAAACAGAGGGAGTGGTAGTATAAATGACGCGGGAGGGGGAGGGGGAGGGACGTCGGTTTGCTCTCAACTGCGGTCCCACAAGCGAGCGAAGACGCAAGATGAAGCGTGTTCGATTCGGTGAGCGACGTGGAGGGTCCAGCGTGCCGGGGTGCAACGCGAACGCGACAAGAGCGATGTACAGTCAAAAGCGATTGGCTGGTCGTCACCGGAACCACTATTCACACCAGAACCTTCGCTGCTCGGCCTACGCCAGCCACTACCCCAAAACCACGCCTCCTCTCCAGCTCATTCCCCACCTTTCGATCCCCTAGCCCGCAATCAAGCGTCCCCTAGTTCGCCGGAAAGCCATGGTGCGCCGCAAGATCACGTACTACAGGATGCTGACGCCGGAGCGCCGCGCAGAAATTGCAGCGGCGGTCGGCGCCATAGACCTCCGTTCCCAAGCTCGCTTTGCAGCGGGCCAATCCCCGAGTTCTCTAGAGCAAAGCTACGAGGAGGAGGAAGCTGATCCAATGTTCATGGCGGAGATCGCGATGCAGAAGGCCCCCGATGGGTATGAGACGATGGACATCGACTTCGTGCCGATGTCTGGGTCCACCATGGTGCAGGCGGACCAGCGGTTCAACCTGGCGATACTAAAGGAGGACCGGGAGGCAGAGGCTCAACTCAACGCAGAGCGCGTGCATGCCGCTGCCATCGAGGCTCTCCTGCAGGCGGAACCGGATATCATGGATGTGAACCGGGCGGCGGAAGCTCAACTTGATGCGGAGTGCACGTATGCCGTTGCCATTGTGGCCCTCCTGCAGGCGGAATCAGACGTCCTGGACTTGAACCAGGCAGCGGAGGCTCAACTCGACGCAGAGTGCGCAGATGCCGCTACCATCGAGGCCCTCCCGTAGGCGGAACCGGACGTACTAGACTTGAACCGGGCGGTGCTCTTGTCTGTGCAGAACGCCCGCACGCTCCGCGTGAACGAGTAGCTGGAGGCCGAGGACAACCACGGTGCGGAGACACACGTCGGCAGCTACGGCTGGTTCGCGCCGGCAGCCAAAGACGACGAGGCCGTCTCATTCCACGGGCAGTGATAGTTTTTCTTTATGTTGTTGTTTATAGGGATCTTTTGCTGTGTAAAAACATATATTATTATGCAAGTCACCCGACTTTCATCATTTGGGTCAGTGTACCATTTCAGGCGGTTGGATGAATATCCTACGTCTCCTAACCCTTCTTCCCCACCTCTTCTTCTTCCCCAACAGACCGCCGCACGGCCCGTACGGATCCTCCCCAACATGCGGTTGGATAAACATATTGTATGAACGAAAATTATGTGTCAGCGGTAGGATGGTTGAGTTTGGTTTGTTCACATGAGGTAGCACATGTCAGTGAGGGTGCATTCCCTTGGTTTGGTTTGCGGCATATATGAGCGATTGTGTGAGGGTGCGGTGCGACCGCGGTGTGCAGGAGCGACTGTGTGAGGGTGCGAAGCGACCGCGACAGCCGTGCGCAAGCGTACCTCCTTTTCATTTTGAAAACTTAAGGCAAGCTTGGCAAAAATGTGTGGCGAAGTATGGCAATGCAAGGCCTAGACGCAAATAGGATACAAGTACGTACGTACTAGGAGTACTAGTGTTAAAAAGAAAGAAGGGGTTTTCCTTCGCGGGATTAATCGATAAAATCCTCGTTTGACATGTCAATTAATGCATATTATTTTCTCCAAGCTAACCATCTCACTCCTCATCACTTGATTAATGCAGCGCCATGCAAACCAAGCTTCTCATTTCCGCATGCATACATGGGTATATTAATGTCCTTGGTTGCTAGTACGAGGCAAACCCCATCAATTTCGCCTCAATTAGTGTTAGTGGCCTTTTGCAAATTGTAATTTTGATATACTGGCCTTGTGTACCAAAAAATGGAGGTAGTAACTATTTGACTTCCTTCCCCATTGCGGTGACGTCGATGATATCTCAAACGTTTTTGTTTGGCGAAGTGCGTTCAACGGAGAACACCATTGAGGGAGACCACGGTAAGTCGTTCGCAAGTGCCACCGCAGTTTAGACAAACGCCTTATTTGCATCCAGGAAGTCCATTGAACCAAAGGACGCGTAAATGTACTAGTACTACTAGTACACAATAGCGTCGTCCGTCCAGCTTTGTGCGGTGAGGTGGTTTCTCGAAGAAGACGATGGAGAGGTGGAGTCAGCGAAGAGTGAAATTATGGTTGCTTCGTCCGTGCTTTGTGATTTGATGCCTCGCTGCTTTGTGATTTGTGATAAAAGGGACAGGGGAGTAGACTATGTGCTCTATACTGTACATGCGTCCAAGCACGGGAGAAAGAGAAAAGACGTTGCATTTCTCTATTCCTTCAATCAATCAATCAGGGAGCTTCGGTTCCATATTTTTGGCTTTGGCAGCACCGTCCACAATGGTTCCCATCGATGCCAAAAGCTATTTTCACATTTGGCTACGCATTGTGGATGCCCTTAACCGTACCACTTGGTTCTGCTCCTGTGTGCTATCTATACAAATCTCAATTATATTGATCTAAAAAATATAGAATCAAGATAGTAAAAAGGAGGTGATTTTGCCGCGGATGGCGGAGGAGGTTTCTTATTTTTAGAGGACGTTGGCCTGGCGGTTTGCTAACATGCGGTCCCACATCTCAGTGCTTTACCAAGCCGATCCGTGTCCCACATGAGGCAGAACAACGGCAGAAGGAACACGTGGTTAACTTGAAGAAGATGAGGGAGAAGCGGATTCAGCAATGAGTGAAATGATGGTTGCTTCGTCCCTCCAACTTCTTTTTTTAGCATTATTACTTCGTCCATCCAACTTAACTACGGGAAAGGTGCAACTCATCCGGTCGAGCAGTTAGCCTAGCAGTTCTTCATAGTCACGGCTCCCAAGAAGAAGAAGGCCACGACAATCGGTTCGTCGGGAGCCGGACGGCCCGTACCGGCCGGGCGCGGACAAGACCCGAGGCACGGCCCGGGAGCACCAACATCGCTCTGGCAGTGAGAGCCTGGCGAGCAGCGTCGTTCGTGCGCAAGACGACGGGCCACACGCCGCAAAATCCAGAGATGGAGCTGGGCCCCCCGCAGGTGGCGTGGGGCCCTCCATTCGTCGAGCTTCTCCGTGGTAGGAGGGAAGTCCTCAGGCCAGCGCTCCGTCGAGCCACCACATGCCAGCGGTGGAAGGACCGGGGGAGCTGCAGCCACAGTCCACTCTCCTCCCCCGCGCCAGTTGCCGCTGGTGCCGGTCCGTCGTGACAACGCTTGTGATAACATTTCCATAGCGTCGTCCGACCCACGGACCCACCGCGAACAGCGCCAAGTTCTTCGAGAACGAGCCCATGAAGATGCTCGAACCACCATCGAGCGTCGGCACGATACACGCCACCAATCGGATAAGCGGGCAGGACCCACTATGGACCACCCAGCACGGGGGGGCTCCGGCGGCCTACCTTACAAGGTGGGTTGCCCAGACTTTACCCGTGAGCTGTGGAAGTTCCAGTGGCCATCCCACCGCACGTTCAAGCCAGACGTCAGCGAGAAGTACTGTGACGCCCCCGATTCAATCGTACACTAATCATGCACGCAAATGTGTACGATCAAGATCAGGGACTCACGGGAAGATATCACAACACAACTCTAAAACATAAATAAGTCATACAAGCATCATAATACAAGCCAGGGGGCCTCGAGGGCTCGAATACAAGTGCTCGATCATAGAAGAGTCACGGAAGCAACAATATCCGAAATCTGAGACATAAGTTAAACAAGCTTGCCTTAAGAAGGCTAGCACAAACTGGGATACAGATCGAAAGAGGCGCAGGCCTCCTGCCTGGGATCCTCCTAACTACTCCTGCTCGTCGTTAGCGGGCTGCACGTAATAGTAGGCACCTCCGGTGTAGTCGTCATCGACGGTGGCGTCTGGCTCCTGGGCTCCATCGTCTGGTCGCAGCAACCGGGTAAAGAAAGGGGGAAAAGGGGGAACAAGGCAACCGTGAGTACTCATCCAAAGTACTCTCAAGCAAGGAGCTACACTACATATGCATGGATATATGTGTAAAGGGCCATATCGATGGACTGAATCGCAGAATGCCGTAATAAGAGGGGGATATCTAATCCTGTAGAAGACTACGCTCCGCAGCCTCCGTCTTGCAACATGTAGAAGAGAGCAGATCAAGTCCTCCAAGTAGCATCACATAGCATAATCCTACCCGTGATCCCTCCTCGTAACCACGAGAGAGAGCGACCACCGGGTTGTATCTCGCACTTGGAAGGGTGTGTTTTATTAAGTATCCGGTTCTAGTTGTCATAAGGTCAAGGTACAACTCCAAGTCGTCACATCAAGATCACGGCTATTCGAATAGATTAAACTTCCCTGCAGGGTGCACCACATAACCCAACACGCTTGATCCCATTGGGCGGACACACTTTCTGGGTCATGCGCCAGCTGAAGATCAACACGCCGCAGCCCCACCTAGGCACAACAGAGAGGCCAGCACGCCGGGTTCTAAACCTAAGCGACAGGGTCCGGGCCCATCGCCCATAGCACACCGCACGCTATGTGACGTCTGTCGAAGCGGAACTAGCCCCTTAATACAAGAGCAGGCTTACGTTCCAATCCGCGCGCGCCACTCGGGCCAACAAGGCGTCACGAAGTGCTTCGCCGATACCACGACGTCGGGATACCCATAACTACTCCCACGTAGATGGTTAGTGCGTATAGACCAAATGGCCAGACTCAGATCAAATACCCAGATCTCGTCAAACGTGTTAAGTATCCGCGAACACCGACCAGGGCCAGGCCCACCTCTATCCTAGGTGGTCTCAACCTGCCCTGCCGCTCCGTCACAAAGTAACAGTCGGGGGCCGTTGGGAACCCAGGCCCACATCTACCGGGATGGAGCCACCTGTCCTTTCAGCCCCCATCTCCAAACAGTATCACAGGTAATGTAATAGTGTAAAGTATCTAGTATATGCCCGTGATCACCTCCCGAAGTGATCACAACCCAAAGAGTATAGCATGGCGTACGGACAAGAGTGTAGGGCCACCGATGGAACACTAGCATCCTATACTAAGCGAGAGGATAGCGGTAAAAGGTAACAACAGTAGTAGCAAGGACAGGCTATGCAAGAGTATAGGATTAATCGAAAGCGGTAACATGCTACACTACTCTAATGCAAGCAGTATAGAGAAGAGTAGGCGATATCCGGTGATCAAAGGGGGCTTGCTCGGAAGCTCTGTTATGCGAGGAGAAGGGTCGTCGGTGACGTAGTCGTACTTCGGTGGCATCGCTACCGCGGTCTCGGGTCTAGGAGAAGAAGAGGGGGGACGAAACAGTAAATACGGAGCAAACTAAGCATCACTAAACATAATGAGGTAATACGCGGTGCTAGGTATGCCACAGCGGTAGTAAGTGATACTAATCGAAGGGAAACATCCGGAAAGTATTCCTGTTTCGCTTTACCAGAGATGAACCGGAGGGAAAGTTGCGAGTTCGATAGGTTAGGAGTGTGTGGCGGAGGAACGGGCTGCGTTTAGGGTTCGTCTCGTCGCTCGAGCAACTTTCATGTACAAAGCTTTTCCATCTGAGCTACGGTTTATTTTATACGATTTTATAAAGTTTTAAATCATTTTTAGAATTTATTTAATTAATTTAATTCAACATTATCCAAAACAGTGTTTGCTGACATCATCATGACGTCAGCATGATGTCAGCAGTCAATAGAGGTTGACTGGGTCAATCTGATGGTGGGTCCCGCATGTCATACACTGTTTAATTAGTAAGTTAATTAAACAGAGTTAATTAGTTTACCTAATGATTAGGTTACTTAATCATAATTAGTTAATTTAATCAGAGTTAATTAATTAGTTAATTAATTAATTATTTTTATTATTAATTATTGATTTATATATTTTTTTAAATTATTAATTCTTTTTTTTAAACGTTCTGGGGCGGGGCCCCACATGTCATTGGCCCTAACGGCCATCGCGGGTTCCGGCAGCTGGCCGCCTGTAACAGCGGCGGTGGCGCTGGGCACAAATGAAGCGAGCGCATGCCCACGAGCGTCGGGGAGGGCGGCGGACCTGGCAGGTCGCCAGGCCGGCGCGGGTGAGGCCAGCACGGGCCGGACGGGGAGCGAGCGGCGGCGGGCACGCCCCGTGTGGGCGGGTAAGCACGACGCAGCTGCGGGCGCGAAGGGCGTGGGCGTCCGGCTGGCGGACTGAGCAGGCCGTTGGGGCGCCGCGGGCAGCTCACCGGAGCGTGGCCACGGCGAGCAGGCTAGGCGCGGGGGTCTCCGAGCGGCGCAGTGGGGCGAGGACACCGTGGCGACGAGGCGAGCGCAGCCCGACTGGTCCCCGGCGCCGGCTGGGGCGTGTGAGCGGAGTCGGGCATTGGCAACTGCAGGATGGGCGCGGAGAGCACGACGCCGGGCGCGCGGGCGGCCGTAGTGGCCGCGGTGACCGAACGGGGAAGGGAAGAGGATCTGAGGCCGGGGGAGAGGGCGCGGCCACGACGGAGCAGGTGCACGCTGCACGGTAGAGAGAGGAGGGAGCGGTGCGTGCTCACAGGCCCGATGAGGGAAAGGGCAGCGGGGGGTCGGGGTGGTGGTCGGAGACGACGACGAAGAACGACGCAGGCCGGCGAGGTCGTCCTCCAGCGGGGTGGCGATGCGGCGAAGAGGAGGTAGGCCGGTGGTGAAGCTCAGGCCGGGCGTCGAGGTGGAGGCGAGGGGATCGGGCTCTCCCCCCGATCCAGTTCCCATCGAGGGGGAAGTGGGGGAGCGAGTGGGGCGACGGGGGGGGGGGAGGGGGGGGGGTGAGTGGTGCGTGGGGGCTAGGGTTTCGGTAGGTGGGTGGATAAGGGAGCAGGGGTGGGCTGGCCGGTTGGCCTTTGCCCGGTTGGGCCGGCCTGGTGGGGTGGCCGATTGGGCCGGCTGGGTCCAGGCCCAGTGGGGGAAGCGGGGGTTCTTTCTCGTTTCTTATTTTTATTTGCTATTTTTGCTTTCTTTTAGTTTCCTTTTGTTTTAGTTTTAGTAAATTACCAAAGTGGCACCTAAATAGATTTTACAAATTATGCCACTGCCACAATAGTTTAATACTTATATCAATTTAGTTTTGAAAATGTTTATTATTTTTAAAGCATTTAAATAATTGTATTTGCCACTGTTTTATTCATTTTAGAGTATTTAAAGATTTTATAAAAGTGGGGTTTCTTCATCACAATTACCTTTGCATTGTTTGGCACAACTCGAACATTTTAGTTTTAAAGTTTGAAAACTTTTGATGTTTGCCTTTAATTCAATTTTAAATTTGAATCGGTTTTGAGCTAACGCAAGATTATCGACAATAATCGAGGTGACATGGCATCATTACCAGAGGGTTACTATAGCTTGATTACCCGGGCGTCACAATTCTCCTCCACTACAAGAAATCTCGTCCCGAGATTTAAGAGGGGGACTAAGGGGAAAATTCTAGTTATGAAATTCTAACGGGTCTTCTCGGTCTTGGTTGCTCTTCTCGAATAGGCCGATCCATCATGTTGAACTCTTCATTTCTCTGCTCCAGGTCATCATGATGGAGTCGTCATCCTTTCTCTGAAGTCTTCATCGATCGTACGAAGGACAAGGAGTAACTCCGGAGGAATGGACCTTTGGAAGGTTGGCTATCTAGTAGATAACCCATGGAAGGTGGCAGAAAGTTACTCTCGAGTAGGAACGTAAGAAAATATCGAGAGCATGGTAAGAAGGTACCATGATCTCAAGGAAGGTGGCTCGTGAATTAAATGCGGCCAAGCGTGAGGAAAAACCATTAGAAACAGGGTTGTACAGGAGAGTCGAGGTTTCGATCCTCCTCAAATCAGGGTTATGGGCCCACCATGGGGGTTAAAAGTAGGAAGGGCGGAGACGTCTTGCATGATCATGTAATCAAAGCATGTCAGAGGATAGCCTGTGAGTTATGTCGGCAACAATGTCGGTACCAAGGGCGAGGGACGAAGAGAACCATTTTCCTGCTCGTTGAACGAGGCGGACCATTAGCCAAAGTTCTCGTCCATCGGTGGCTACCAGAATGTCATCAACAATAGTAACAGTGTTCTTGGCTTGTAATTGCACACCGAGGAGTTTACATAAGCAGTAGAATATTGCCGCTAGATCATATAGATCACAAGAAAGGTTCAAACAACCAATGGAAAGTAAAATATGATTATCATATTAAACAGAACAATGGAAAGGAAAATGTGTTTAAACACATATTTCAGGGATATATCCTTCCCAAGGACAAGAAGAGCATGATATCCGTGGCAGGATATAATGTAGAAAACTCTTTAGGTAAGGGGGGAGGAATCTCATGATATTACCCATACAACGGTGTTAGGATAAATGATAAATAAAATTTAGCATCGTGGCTTCAAATGTTCTCGTTGAAAATCGGAATACCATTGGCATGCTTCGAGATAGCATTGACATGGTCTTCGTGTGAAGATCGACTTTGGAAACATCGAAGGATCCATCAGGAATAACTTGTAGAATAAGTCTTACAATTTCCTCATGGATGAGCGGATAACCTTGCTGAAAAGGAATCTATAATGATAGGTCCTCCGGTAAAAGTGCTAGGCATGACATCATGTTACCGGGTCACCAAAGGATCAACATCATAACTCTTGGAAAGTTGTCCCAACTATCATATCTGACCGAGATTCATATCCAATTGGTGTCATGATACCTCAGACTCAGGGGGTCCGAGAGGAAAAGGTGCAACACAAATCGACGAAATGACATTGCAAGATTCTCGAGAAATGAACTATGGGAGCGGGTTTCTGAAGCAATAGTTCATCATTAAACCAAGGAGGGGATGAGAAGGTGGCTGATGGGCTCAGCGACAATTCATCGAGAATTCCAAACGGATGGATTTCCACGATAATGTGAACAAGAAGATGACATTTGTTAGATCAAATGATATAATGGGATATGCTCAAGGAAAACATACATAATTAAACATTGGTTGAACGGCACCGAAATATGGGTTGGGTTGCACGGCCAATGTTAGAATGGTGATTCAATTATCGAAAGACTTAGAATGAACTATCGCCCATTCACTTCAAAGCAATAGGGTTGCTAGAAGTTTTGAATTCACACGTCATAGCTCAATTGTCGGTATTCCGGTTGAAAACAATACGGGGACCAAGGAATGAATGAAGATGGCAAGAAGTATTATGATATCAAGAATTCTTAAGAGGTGGTGAAATTCTCACCACATTCTTGACAGAAAGAGATGGTAATACTTCCGAGGTAAGGAAGATCAATTTTTCGATAGCACTGAACTAAAGGTACAACACAAAACAAGAACAAGTTTTGTGTTGGAGGGAATGTAATAATGTTGTCGACCTTAACCCAAATCATCGAGGGCAAGGGTGGTATTTCTCATTACGAATTCAATTGATATCCTAGAAGAGCTCAGAATGTTGATGATGATCATGACACATTTGTCGAGAGGTTTCATGAAGATATAATCGCTCATCGCATTTACATCAAGCAAAAGGAAGGATGGAGCGAAAAGTTATTGAAACCACGGATGCGACACAAACTCGGAATCAAGCTTGTTGTTTGAGGTGAAACGGTAAGACAAGGAAGATCGACGTAAGCTTAGCTCATCATCGAATGTTGTGCTCTGGGAATAAGAACCAGGTAGCACAGTTTAAAATCGGCACGATAATGATATAGCCAAGCAGGCCAGGAATGACATGGTTGAGTACAAACTCGTGAGTAAAGGAGATTACTAAGAGTTGTTTAATCATGGTGCGGACCCAATTTAGTTATCGGTGTCCTCGAGTGTATAACAACTCGGAACCAGGAAACATTGGAATCGACGAGAATAATAGTTGATGAAGAAGTCATAATAAGTTATGTAGTTCGGTGATATCCTCGAGATACCAGAGTGTAATACTCGACGGTAGAGCAGAGTAGACGGTGGACACGTGAAATGATCTGCAGAAGACAAGTACTTCATCTTGTCTGAGAAGTGGAATCAAAGGAGAACAATCATGGTCGGAACCACGGTTGCAAAGGATCAATTCACCGATACCAAGGATATTATATCAAGGAAATAGTTATTATTACAAGAAGCTTCCATGATAGGATCTACATCGTGTCCATGGGCATGAAGTCAATGGTTCAAGGTCGACTCCCACTTGTTCCACGCATAACCTTTCATTCACCTCTCGTATTTCGAAAATGACATTAGTTGTAGTATCGAAATCTTATCTGACGTAACACCAGTAGAGTATGACCCGTAGTAGTTTCCGGGTTCACACTGATTCGAAAAAGGCATAGGTTCAACCCATTTGGGCATCTTAGGAACATATATACCACAAGCTTCAATAGTAAATACCACCAGCTCGAAAGCTGAGCATGGTTGAGAAAGCAGAGGATACAATTTACCAAAGGCATTATGTATCTGAGGGAAGGCTCACAAGGTTATTGAATATGAAGGACGTTGTCAAATAAAATCCAACAAAGGATCTGGTGGTCCACAAGGGATCTGACGTGAGCATCGTTACTCAACTAGAGGACGAAGAATGCAAGGAGATCAGATTATAGAAACAACTGACTAACTCAATTGTCAAATGCAAAGGAATTATGATTTCTAAATCAAGGGATCAAGCAATGCTACGATTAGGGATGGATAAGTTGAATAGCCTTAGGGCACAATCAGCGACAATTGGATTGGTCGAGAACCAATTCCAGCTTAAAAGAATGGCAGCTTAGCCGAAAGGTAATTTATAAGGATCAATGATGATTGCGTGTATTCAAGAAACATATTGAGTCAACAGACTCAAAATGATAATGACAAGGAATGTCAATAAGACTACGAGACTTATGGGATTAACCATAATGCAAGCAAGTTAAGAATTTCAAGAGCCAAAGGCTCCAGAGGATTTTCGGAAGATCGAATAGTATTTTGAAGACTTTTGTGAAGCACATGAACAACTGTGGATGAGCGGATACTCGACAAGTGCGAGGATTTATTTGAAGGGGTATTCATGTGGCAAAGAACTGCTAGGCAGTAGGCACAAAGTATTCTCGGAACAATAGAGAAAACTTCGGGTATCTTGTAATAACAAGATCAATGGGGGGATGATCGTGTGAATGGCAAGTGTAAGTAGTTATCCATAAGGATTTATCGGTGGTCAGGAATAGCAAAAGCGATGAACACAAGTTCTCAAGTTAACAGCGGAGAGCATCTTCAGGGTCTTCTGGTGCAGCAGACGATCATCAGTAATAAGGGGCTCTCCGGGTGAAAGTGACAACGAGATCCTAATGTTAGATTTAGTAAAATTCATTTAACCTGAATAGAGGAGAGATCAGAGTCCCAGAGTAAAGGTCGAGGAGTAAAAGATCTTCATACCACCCAATGGCGACGTGGGCCCATGGGCCGCACAGCCATGTTAGTAAAAGTTTTGTAATGTCTAGACTCGACTTCGGCCAAGAAGTGTGGAAGGGGGATTCCTACAGGCAGTCGGCTCTGATACCAACTTGTGACGCCCCCGATTCAATCGTACACTAATCATGCACGCAAATGTGTACGATCAAGATCGTGGACTCACAGGAAGATATCACAACACAACTCTAAAACATAAATAAGTCATACAAGCATCATAATACAAGCTGGGGCCTCGAGGGCTCGAATACAAGTGCTCGATCATAGACGAGTCAGCGGAAGCAACAATATCTGAAATCTGAGACATAAGTTAAACAAGCTTGCCTTAAGAAGGCTAGCACAAAGCTGGGATACAGACGAAAGAGGCGCAGGCCTCCCGCTCGGGATCCTCCTAACTACTCCTCGGTCGCCGCCGGGCTGCACGTAATAGTAGGCACCTCCGGTGTAGTCGCCATCGACGGTGGCGTCGCTCCTAGGCTCCATCGTAAATCGCAAAGAACCGGGTAAAGAAAGGGGAAAAGGGGAACAAGGCAACCGTGAGTACTCATCCAAAGTACTGCAAGCAAGGAGCTACACTACATATGCATGGATATATGTGTAAAGGGCCATATCGCTGGACTGAATCTGCAGAATGCGAGAATAAGAGGGGATATCTAATCCTGTCGAAGAATACGCTTCCGCAGCCTCAGTCTTTGCAACATGTAGAAGAGAGCAGATCAAGTCCTCCAAGTAGCATCGCATAGCATAATCCTACCCGGCGATCCCCTCCTCGTAACCCTGAGAGAGAGCGACTACCGGGTTGTATCTGGCACTTGGAAGGGTGTGTTTTATTAAGTATCGGGTTCTAGTTGTCATAAGTTCAAGGTACAACTCCAAGTCGTCCTGTTACCGAAGATCACGGCTATTCGAATAGATTAAACTTCCCTGCAGGGGTGCACCACATAAACCAACACGGTTGATCCCATTTGGCCGGACACACTTTCCTGGGTCATGTGCGGCCGCGGAAGATCAACACGTCGCAGCCCCACCTAGGCACAACAGAGAGGCCAGCACGCCGGTCTAAACCTAAGCGCACAGGGGTCTGGGCCCATCGCCCATAGCACACCTGCAAGACGCTATGTGACTGTGGCCGAAAGCAGAACTAGCCCCCTTAATACAAGAGCAGGCTTATGTTCCAATCTGGCGCGCGCCACTCAGTCGCTGGCGTCACGAAGTGCTTCGGCTGATACCACGACGTCAGGATACCCATAACTACTCCCACGTAGATGGTTAGTGCGTATAGACCAAATGGACAAACTCAGATCAAATACCCAGATCTCGTTAAACGTGTTATGTATCCGCGAACACCGACCAGGGCCAGGCCCACCTCTCTCCTAGGTGGTCTCAACCTGCCCTGCCGCTCCGCCACAAAGTAACAGTCGGGGGCCGTCGGGAACCCAGGCCCACCTCTCTGGGATGGAGCCACCTGTCCTTTCAGACCCCATCTCCTAACAAAGATATCACAGGTAATGTAATAGTGTAAAGTATCTAGTATATGCCCGTGATCACCTCCCCAAGTGATCACAGCCCAAAGAGTATAGCATGGCAGACGGACAAGAGTGTAGGGCCACTGATGGAACACTAGCATCCTATACTAAGCAGTAGGATAGCAGGTAAAGGTAACAACAGTAGTAGCAAAGACAGGCTATGCAGCAGTATAGGATTAACTGGAAGCAGTAACATGCTACACTACTCTAATGCAAGCAGTATAGAGAACAGTAGGCGATATCTGGTGATCAAAGGGGGTAGCTTGCCTGGAAGCTCTGTTGGCTGAGGAGAAGGGTCGCCGGTGACGTAGTCGCATTTCGGTGGCATCGCTACCGGTCTCGGGGTCTCTGGAGAAGAAGAGGGGAAGAAAGCGATGCATCTGAGCAAACAAAGCATCACAAAACATAATGAGGCAATACGCGGTGCTAGGTATGCCCTGACGTGGTAGTAACTGATACCGACGAAGGGGGTAAACATCCGGGAAAGTATTCCCGGTGTTTCGCGTTTTCGGACAGATGAACCGAAGGGGGAAAGTTGCGAGTTCGATAGGTTCGGGGTGTGTGGCAGAGGAACGGGCTGCGTTTCCGGGTTCGTCTCGTCGTTCTGAGCAACTTTCATGTACAAAGCTTTTCCATCTGAGCTACGGTTTATTTTATACGATTTTATAAAGTTTTAAATCATTTTTAGAATTTATTTAATTAATTTAATTCAACATTATCCAAAAGCAGTGTTTCTTGACATCATCATAACGCCAACATGATGTCAAGAGTCAATAGAGGTTGACTGGTCAATCTGATGGTGGGTCCCAAGATGTCATACCTTTGTTTAATTAGTAAGTTAATTAAACAGAGTTAATTAGTTTACCTAATGATTAGGTTACTTAATCATAATTAGTTAATTTAATCAGAGTTAATTAATTAATTGTTTTTATTATTAATTATTTATTTATATATATTTTTTAAATTCTTAATTCTTTTCTTTGAAACGTTCTAGGGCGGGGCCCCACATGTCATTGGCCCTAAGGGCCATACCGGTTCCGTGCGGGGTCGCTCAACAGTGACGCGGTGCAAGGCCGGGCACAGCAGCGAAGCGCATGCCCACGGTGTGGGAGGGCGGACTGCAGGTCGCCAGGTCGGCGCGTTGAGGCCAAAGACGGGCCGACGGGGAGCGAAGCGGCGGCGGCACGGCCGTGCGGGCGGGAGTGGCACGGCGCAGCCTGCGGGCGCGAAGGGACGTGGGCGTCCCGGCTGGAGGCGGACTGAGCAGAGGCCGTTGCCGCGGCAGCTCACCGAGCGTACACGGGCGCAGCAGGCTAGGCGCGGGGGTCTCCGAGCGGCGCAGTGGGGCGAGGACACCATGGTGACGAGGCGAGCGCAGCCCGACTGGTCTCGCCGGGGCGTAGGAGCGATTCGGCTGGCAGCAACCGCGGGACGGGCGCGGAGAGCACGACGCCGGGCGGGCGGGCCGTAGAGGGCCGCGGTGACCGAACGGGGAAGGGAAGAGGATCTGAGGCCGGGGGAGAGGGCGCGGCCACGACGGAGCGGGCACGCGGCACGGTAGAGAGAGGAGGGAGCGGTGCGTGCTCACAGGGCCAGTAGGGAAAGGGCAGCGGGGGGTCGGGGTGGTGGTCGGAGACGACGACGAAGAACGACGCAGGCCGGCGAGGTCGCCCTCTGGGCTGTATGGCGTGGCGGGCGAAGAGGAGGCAGGCCGGTGGTGAAGCTCGGCGCCAAGGCCGGGGGTGGAGGGCGAGGGATCGGGCTCTCCCGATCCAGATCCCATCGAGGGAGAAGTGGGGAGCGAGTGGGCGACGGGGAGTGGTGCGTGGGGCTAGGGTTTGATGGGTGGGTGGATAAGGGAGCGGTGGGCTGGCCGGTTGTCCTTTGCCCGGTTGGGCCGGCCTGGTGGGGTGGCCGACTGGGCCGGCTGGGTCCAGGCCCAGTGGGGGAAGCGGGGGTTCTTTCCCTTTTCTTATTTTTATTTGCTATTTTTGCTTTCTTTTAGTTTCCTTTTGTTTTAGTTTTAGTAAATTACCAAAGTGGCACCTAAAGAGATTTTACAAATTATGCCACTGCCACAATAGTTTAATACTTATAACACTTTAGTTTTGAAAATGTTTATTATTTTTAAAGCATTTCAATAATTGTATTCGCCACTGTTTTATTCATTTTAGAGTATTTATAGATTTTATAAAAGTGGGGTTTCTTCATCACAATTACCTTTGCATTATTTGGCACAACTCGAACATTTTAGTTTTAAAGTTTGAAAACTTTTGATGTTTGCCTTTAATTCAATTTTAAATTTGAATCGGTTTTGAGCTAACGCAAGATTATCGACAATAATCGAGGTGACGTGGCATCATTACCAGAGGGTTACTGTAGCTTGATTACCCGGGCGTCACAAGTACAACGGCAAGACCCATCCATCATAGTTCCTCAACATCTACACCATCGCCATGTAAGCTGCTGGAGCTCGCGACGACAAGGTGCTGGCCAATTACTTCCCATTGGCACTGAAGCCCAACGTCATGTCTTGGTTGATGCACTTGCCGGCGGATTCCATTTCTTCTTGGTCGGATTTGTGCCATGAGTTCGTTGGTGCCTTGACCGGAGGCCACCAAGCTCATGGCGAGCCGATGATTTGCATATCATTCCCCAGAAGGAAGGGGAAACCCTGCGCAAGTACATACAGAGGTTCAGCCGGGTGCAGTACAACATCCCCGATGTTCATCCCACCGCCGTGTTTAGCGCGTTCCATCAAAACATGCGCAATCACAAGATGCGTGAAGAGCTGACGATGAACAAGGTTAAGGATGTGGCCGAACTTTATGTTCTGGCCGATAGGTGTGCCCAGGCTGAAGAGGGAAGGAAGTACCCCAGCGAGGATGCCAGAGTGGAAACCGACTCTACTGATGAAGACACCGCCACCCCAAGGAAGAAGGGCCGGCATTGCAACAGGAAACGCAAGGGCAAGGCCGTGCTTGTCGTCGAGGGATCTGACGACACCGGCGCTGCCAAGAAGGCCAAGGCAGACGACCCCGGCAAGGAGATTGCCACGTGCGCCACCTGCTGGGCCTTGGCAGCTGCCGACAAGCCAGGAGGCTCCGACAAGCAGTATCGCAAGATCCACCTGTCGGATTTCGGGTTCCGTCAGACCCTCTAGGTTCAAACTCTGGGGTGCACACGGAGATCACACCTCCAACCTACCTACGCCTCGTCGCCTCGCAAGGATCTAAACTACACAAAGAACAACACAAGGGACAAGAGGTTTATACTGGTTCGGGCCACCATTGTGGGGTAACACCCTACTCCAAAGGTGTGTGGTGTGGTGGATTGCCTCGAGGCTGATGATGAACAGTACAAGGAAGAACGGCCTCGCGAGGGTCTGTTCTTGGCCGGTGCGATGAACTGCTAGGGGGAGTTCAGTCGCTTCTCTCTCTCTCTCTCTCTCTCTCTCTCTCTCTTTCCTATTTTTCCGGTCGATCAGGTCTCGATCTCTCCTCCCCTACCCTGTGGGTGGCTAGCTCTATTTATAGTGGGAGGCCCTGGGCCTCTTCCCAAATATTGAGCGGGAAGGGCGCCAACAATTGGCCATTTTGAAGGGGAACATCTAGTACATTTATCCTGACTAAAGTCAGTCCTCGCCTGCCAAAGACTCTGACGGTGACGCCGGCTTGGGCTCCACGATGACCTCCTTCCTGCCGTCCTGCTAGTCTTGGTCTTGTTGCACCGAAATGGTTGCCTTTGCTTGATGTTCTCGGCTGCGCTTGCCCCCTTTGCACCAAAGGGGAAATGAGGACTTCTTGTGGGATGGCGCCACTTTGGCGCCCTCGGTAAATCATGGCTTGCGTCATGGGCACCTCGTGAGGTACCCCGCCTTGATCTCTCTGCCTCCTCGCGAGCCAGCCTGACGAGGCCGTGCCTGAGGAAGCTTCCTGTCGTCCACCCCGCGAGGCTTGGCCCCTCGCGAGGGTCTTGAGCTTGTGTTGATGAAGATGGACCGTGCTGGGCCACCCATTGAGCCACACCGTAGGCCGCAGGTAGGCAAGTCTGGGTACCCCCGTTCCCAGAACGCCGACAGTAGCCCCCGGGCCCAAGGCGCGCCTGGACTTGGCTTAGCAGAGAAGCGAAGGGGCAAGTCTTGAGCGCTTGAGGCTAACAGCCTCTTGACCTTAGGCGCCAGCGTGGTGGTTGATTGGACTTAAGCGTCCCTGCTTCTCCATGATGCCTTGGCAATTGCACGAATCGACAAGAGAGCGGTACTCGTCTAGGCTTTACCTCCTTTGCCTTCTCTAGTCATTGCCCAGATCCCCTTTCTCGCTCCTATCCTTCCTGCTTCCGAAATCCCTAGATCTACTCCGACCCCGCGCCCTAGCAAGGTATGGCGCCTCGCCAGACCCCGGCCGGAGCTTGGTACTCGCCCGCTTTGGACTCACCGAACGTGTCAGAGAAGAGCCTTGCCCGGGCGCGCCAGATGATGGTGGCGCAAGGCAACGACGGGGCGACGGTGCTCAAGGTTGGCTCAGCCCTTCCCGAGGACCAAGGAAGCACCTTCTACCCGCTCTTCGTGAGCGCCATTGCTGTCGGTCTGGTGCCTCCCTTTTCTGAGTTCTTCTTTTCTGTCCTCCGCCATTACAAACTACAAACTCTGCACCTCCACCCCAACTCTGTTCTTCTCCTGGCGATCTTCACCTACTACTGTGAGGCTCATGTTGGGGTGCAGCCCTCAGTGGCCTTGCTGCACCATTACTTCTACCTCCGGGTCTCTCGCGGCTCCATCACCGCGTGCGCGAGCTTTGTCGCGTACGGCAGCTCCAATGCCATCTCGAAGCCCGGGAAGAGGATTGAAGGCTTCAGGAGCAAGTGGGTCATGGTAGATGCTGGGCGCATCCATCCTCGGCTGATTCTGCTTGAAGCAGCCCAAGCCCATCGACGTTGGTCTCGTGAAACTTCGTGGATTCAGCCAAGCCAGTGCTTGAGAAGATGGACGCGGACCTGTGGCCGGGCAACATGGCGACGGCAAAGCTGACCGGGGCGTCGCTCTTGAGGGAGTTCCTGGAGCACCGGGTGGCCCCGCTTCGGCAATACTCGCTCTCGCTGTGGAGGCCTCGCCCGAGCCCTGTAGTCTTGGCCGACGAAGATCTGGCCGCGGTCCTCCGATCTTTGGTCGGGGAGGCGTGGCGGTGGAGGGTGCTCCTGTACCCCTGTTCCTTCGAGATGATTGGGAGCAGGTGGTGGACTCCATGCCCGCTTTCAACGGGGACGGGCCTGTGCCCGCGGAGGTTCCCGAGGACCCGGCGGCCCTAGCGACGGTGAATGTGTCATTCGGCGACTCCAGCGAAGAGGAGGAAGAAGAGGAGCGGGAAGAGGGGCCCGATTCCGAGGTGACGGGAATTGAGAGCACCCCTCCCTCGGCGCAGGTCCCGCGCTCTCCGCCTCTTGCCGGACGACGACGGGGATGGCGACGAGCGAGGTGGCGAGCGCTCGCCCTTGATCCCGAAGAAGGACAGGACGAGGCTGGTTCCCCGCGGGTCTGCTCCGTCTCCGAGGCGATCTGCAGACGCGCCTCCTGCTCCCGAGCCTCTTGAGGTTGATCCCAGCAGTCGGCTCTCGGGCTTGAAGTTCGGCCGGAGGTTGCTTGAGCCCGCGAGCGATGACCAATAAGTGCTTGATTCTCGTTTTGCTTCCTGCTTCGTTGTTGAGGCTTGATATCCCTCCTTGTCTAAGCCGGCACCTGCGGCGAAAAAGCTGAAGGGGGCTCCTGAGGCTTCGTCCGGGGCAGCACCTCCATCCGTGGAAGAAGGGGACGGCAAGACGCGGGCCTCTCCTGCCCGGTCATCCTCGTGAGGCCTGACGGGGCTAGCTGGGGCGAGCTCAGCCCCCATGGCCCAAGCGACTCCCGAGGTGTCCTTGCACAGCGCCACTGCCCATGATCATCGGTATGAAGGTCCCGACTCATGGTGCTGTGATTACGTTGTCGTCCTCTCCTCCTACTCTGCCAACTGCCGTTTCTCCGACTCCTTCTACTATCCTGGGTCGTGCTGCTGCTGAACTGGACCGGCTGCGGAAAGATCTTTTGGGCGCCGACCCTCGATTGATGGTCGGGCGCCTGGAGCTGGCCTCCGGCTGGGTTCGCTCTGATGCTTCAGTCCGAGCGGCGACAAGGAGAAGCAGGCCGTCCTTGAGGCGAAGGCCGCTCGCGACGCCGCCTTGGGTGAGGTTGCGAATGTTCGGGGTTGCTGCAAGGTGCTGGAGAGTGAGATGCAAGGCCTGCGCGACCAGCTTGCCAAGGAGGCCCGTGTCCGCCAAGAGAAGGAGGAAGACATGAAGGCTCGTGAGGCGGCCGCCAAGGACCGGGATGCCAAGCTTGATGAGCGCCATGGCCGCTTAGGTGTGCTGGAGCAGGCATTGGAGGTGAAGAGGATCGAGCTAGACGGCAAGGCGCGGGTCCTGGCCGAGGACCGCGTGGCCTTCGCGAAGCTGGAGGTGAAGGCTCGCATCTTGCTGAAGTCGCTTTCTGACAGTGACTGTAAAGCTCATTGGCCGGCGCCGAGGACGGCCCCACCAAGCTGCTTCCCTTCCTGGTCCGCGCCCTTGAAGATGTCGCCCTTGTCCTTGGCCCCACGGCTGAGGCTGAGGCGTGTGTCCTTTCTTCCGCAATACCGACGCTGCCTTCACCCACGTCTACCTTCGCGACCCCAACATTGACCTTGACAGCCTGCTGGAGCCTGTAAGCGGCGAGCTTGCCGCTGCCGCTGCTGAGGCCGTGAAGGGTCGAGCGGAGGCTCTGCTGGCGAAGTTCCGGGCCTTCAGCGCCAAGCCAAAGCGAGGCGCTACCGATCCTGGGGCTCCACGAGGCGAACCCGCCCGGTAGCAGCTCCGCCCGGCCAGCGGTCTTGCCGAAAAAGTGACCCCTTCGTGACTCCTGTCCTGCTTTCAGCTCCTGCAACATGCATCATGCCTCGTGGAGGCGTTTAAACTTGCGTTTGGCATTGTGAAAACAGTTATGGACTGTAATATTTGCTTTTGAATTCCTTGAGATTTGCGCTTTTCCTTCCTACTTGCTTATGTTCCACGTCGGCAGAGCCCGGCCCCACGCATACCTCAGCCGCCGTTAGCCCCGACCGAAAACCAGGACGGGACCAAGGAGTGAGGGGCTACGTGACAAGTTAGGCTCTGAGTCGCGATGCTCGTGGAGTCCCCTTGATGCACGAACAACAAGTAGGGAGGTGAGATGTATGGGTGAATTTACCATTCTCGTCGGCAGAGCCCGGCCCCGCGCATACCTCAACCGCCGTTAGCCTTTCGGAACTAAGGGGTGAGGGGCTACGTGACCAGTTAGGCTCCTGAGTCGCGATGCTCAGGAGTCCCCCTTGAAGTTCAAACGGCCTTCGTACCTTGGCTCCGCTCAGGGAGAGATGTGCGATGAACCAGGCCCGAGGGGCCTGGTTGGGTGGCGTGCGTTTGGGCATGACCCAGGCGTAGCGCCCGTGCCCAGCCCCCTCGCGCGGCACTCCCGAGGGGAGGCATTACTATGAGGCCAGACATTGAGCTCTAGGCTTCCTGAGGTTGATGCGGCCGGGGGCCACCCACAGTTGTTTATCACCAGCGCGGAGCATAGCGCTTCCATATGTGTACGGGCATAGCCACTCCTCGGCAATGTCGTCAGCCAGCGCGGAGCATGGTGCTTCCACTGGTGCGTGGGAGGCGGCGAGGCCTTTGAAGGCAGCGAGGTGGCGCCATGCGAGGCTGCCGCGACAGAGCTCAGCCATTCAGGTTTGTCGACGCGTTGCGGGGCGGACCCATGCGCAAGCGTCGTGCCGCTAAGGAGCAGCTCCATCGGTTGGTGTCAATCGGCGGGCGACTAGGTCAAACACGTTAATCACGAAGGAGCAAATCCATTTAGATAGGTGCAGAAGGCGAACATCACCGGTCGGGCCCGGCGACTTGGGGATGACGCAGCCAGGCGCCCCAATCAAGTAAACTAGAAACATGAATCAAAAGGATACATGCCGCAGGAGCGGACCCACGCGGCACAGGAATGATGCAGCCCTGGGGGGCGCTCCCAGCTGAAAGTGAAACTCGAAGGATGTCACATGATAACGTTGAAGATGAAGGGATGCTGAAGTAGCAAACGGCATGCGCTGCAGAAGCCGATCTTCACGAGCCCCCAGGCCCAGGAGCCTCGGGAGGCTCCGGAGGCGCTGGTGGCTCCTCGCGGACCATCTCCATCTCCGCCAGGACTACGGAACGCCTGGCCACTTGAGCCTCCAGGATGCTCCTCATGAGGCGTTGGCGCGTGGCGGCCGCGTTCGGCAAGCCGTAAGGCATGCAAACATAGCTGTGGGGTGGACCTTCACAGCGCCCCACGCGTGAGGGAGGAGGCGCTCTCGAGAGGCGGCTCGGTTGAGCCTGGTATGTCGATGCAGACGCGCAGCCCACCATCCTCGCTGGATGGGGAGCTACAGCGGAGTAGCGGCGGCGCCACTCATGACTCTTGACTCCTGCAGCTCTGAATGATCTTGGCAGCGAACTCACGAGGGTTTGGCCCTCCTTGCCTTGCTCCTTCACGAGGGAAGCGTGCTTTGAAACACGCCTCGGTGGTGCCCGAGGGCCTCCCTCATGATCTTAGCAAAGTCGGTGGCCCTCCAGAGAGAGCCCCGAGCCTTGCTCGAGGAGGGCGCCGCACGCCTTCCTATGCGACGAAGGAGGTGCCCCTGAGCAGGCGCGGACCACAGGGGCCTGCCTTCCGAGGTCGGGCCAGCGATGTCTTCTTCTTCTTAGGAGCAGCCTCGGGAGGCCTCCCGCTCCTCGATCTGGGTCTTCAATTGTGCGGCTTGAAAAGCACGCGCTCCAGGGAACACATCGTCCATTTCTTCACAACGCACCGTGATGACTCCACCGCTTCCTGGCATCTTGAGGACATTGTAGCCGTGATGAGTCACGGCCATGAACTTGGCCAGGGCTGGGTACCCAAGGATGGCATTGTACGGCAGGCGAATGTGAGAGATGTCGAAGTCAATGAGCTCGGTGCGGTAGTTGTCGTGCGTTCCGAAGGTGACAGGAAGGCACACCTGCCCAATCGGAACTGTGGAACCATCAGTGACTTCGGAGAAAGGCTTGGTTGGCTGGAGCTGATTGTATGGCACTTGGAGATTGTTGAATGTCTCGACGGACAGGACATTGAGCCCTGCTCCGCCATCGATGAGGGTCCTGGTGACTTGCACGTTGCTGATGATTGGGGAACAAAGCATCGGGAGGACTCCAGCTGTGGCTGCGCACTTGAGCTGATCCGCTGAGCTGAACGTGATGGCGCACGCTGACCACCTGAGAGGGCGCGTGGCTTCGAGCTTGGGGAGGACTGCATTCACTTCGTGGGCGAACTGCTTGAAGATGCGCTGAGAGGCTGGGGCTTGAGCTCCGCCCAGGATGCAAGCGATTGCGCGCGGCTCCTGGAAGCCCCCAGCCCCCTCGTCCTGATGATGGTCTTCATTTCTCCTTGGCTGCGGTGGTAGAGGAGGGAGGCCTGCGTTGCCTTGTGGGCGATCCTCGCGAGGCTGATCCCTCCAGCCTCCCTCGCGAGGCGGGTCCCTCCAACCTCCCTCGCGAGGCTGATCCTGCCAGCGGTCCTCGCAAAGTCGGTCATGCCACCCTTGGTGAGGGCCACGGTCTTCCCAGCGTCCTGTGCTTCTTCCTCCTCCTCGGTCGTAGCCTCGATCACTGCGGTCGAGGCGTCGACCGATTCGCCCTTCTCGCACGGCCCTGAGCTCTTGGCATTCATTGGTGTTGTGGGTGTGGAGGTCATGGTACACGCAGTACCGACTGCCCTTGGATGACTCAGGCTGATCCCTTCCTTGCTTGGTGTCCGGTTCTGCTGCGAGCATGACAGCCCCCTTGCGCTTCACGTCCTTGACCTTGGGCTTCTTCTCTTTTGGGTCGGCAAGGGAGCTCGAGGAGGAAAGGCGTCCTTCCTCGACCACAGCGCACTTGGTCGCCAAGTTGAACAGCTCGAGGATGTGCACAGGTCTTCAAGCATCGCCAGCTCCTCCTTCATCTTGACGTCCACGCACACCGTCGGAGAAGGCTGAGATGATGGCCTCCTCGATCACCTTGGGAATCTTGAGGCGTGCGTTGTTGAAGGCCTGGGATGTACTTCGCAGGTCTCTCCTGGCAGCTGCTTGATGCGGCACATGTCGCTCACGGCAGGAGGCCGGTCGCGAGTGCCTTGGAAGTTGGCGATGAAGCGGGTGCGCATCTCGTCCCAGGAGGAGATCGTGCCAGGAGCCAGGTGCGGGCACCGTCCTTGAGCGCCATGGAAAACCCAGTTCGCCATGACCTTCTCGTCCCCGTTGGCGGCTTCGATGCCCAGCTCGTAGAGCTGGAGGAACTCTGCAGGATCGGCCGTGCCATCGTAGCGTGGAGGCAGGTCTGGCTTGAACTTGCCGGGCCATGCGACGCTGCGTAGCTCGGCGGTGAAGGCGCAGCAGCCTGCGGTGCTACGGAGGCCTTTGGTGACGGAGGGCTTGATCTTGCAGGTCCCAGCGCTGCAGCTGGGAGCAGCGCGAGGTCTTGGCATCTTTGGAGCAGGAGTGTGGTCGTGACGGGCGGTGCGAGGAGCACTGGCAGCTTCTTGGGGGCGAGGACCTCTTGGAAGCTCTGCTCTTCTTGTCTTTGGTGCCGGACGGAGTGGGTTCGGCCAGGCCACGCCTTGGGGCCAAGGCGCCTTCTTGAGGGGAGGTGGCGCCCGAACTCATCGCCGCGCAAGAAGCGGGCTGTGAGAAGGGCCAGTGAGGGAGCCCCTGCGGCACGAACAAGCTTCGGTGACGGTCGAGCCACTCCTCGTGAGACGTCATCGACGGGTGGTAGCGCAGAGCTCGTTTGCCACGATGAGACTCGAGCCTCCATGGCGCGCTGGAGCGCGAGGGACGAAGAACCAGCCGGGCGGCGAAGGAGTAGCACGGCCGTCTCGCCTCACGGATGGATCTTGGAGACGACGCCGCTGCTCGTTCCCGCCGGGCGGTGGCGGCGTTGACGGCGGCGAGGAATGGAGGGCGGCCGACGGGGCCGTCTGGGCGACACGAGTAGCGAGCGCGGCCCGGCGTTAGCGCAGCTTCGACGAGCGTCGACATGGATGCGAGGCGGCGAAAAGAGCCGGGCGGAAGGCGGATTCTGGCGCACCCCTACCTGGCGCGCCAAATGTCGGATTTCGGGTTCCGGCAGACCCTCTAGGTTCGAACTCTGGGGTGCACACAGAGATCACACCTCCAACCTACCTACGCCCCGTCGCCTCGCAAGGATCTAAACTACACAAAGAACAACACAAGAGACTAGAGGTTTATACTGGTGCGGGCCACCATTGTGGTATAACACCCTACTCCAGTGTGTGGTGTGGTGGATTGCCTCAGGGGCTGATGATGAACAGTACAAGGAAGAACGGCCTCGCGAGGGCCTGTCTTGGCCGGTGCGATGAACTGCTAGGGGGAGTTCAGTCGCTTCTCTCTCTCTCTCTCTCTCTTGCCTATCTTTCCGGTCGATCAGGTCTCGATCTCTCCTCCCCTACCCTGTGGGTGGCTAGCTCTATTTATAGTGGGAGGCCCTGGGCCTCTTCCCAAATATTGAGCAGGAAGGGCGCCAACAATTGGCCATTTTGAAGGGGAACATCTAGTACACTTATCCTGACTAAAGTCGGTCCTCGCCTGCGAAAGACTCTGACGGTGACGCCGGCTTGGGCTCCACGATGACCTCCTTCCTGATGTCCTCCTGGTCTTGGTCTTGTTGCACCGAAATGGTTGCCTTTGCTTGATGCTCTCGGCTGCGCTTGCCCCCTTTGCACCAAAGGGGAAATGAGGACACTGCGTGGGCTGGCGCCCGCCTGGCGCCCTCGGTTGTCATGGCTTGCATCATGGGCACCTCGTGAGGTACCCCGCCTTGATCTCCCCGCCTCCTCGCGAGCCAGCCTGACGAGGCTGTGCTTGAGGAAGCTTCTTGTCGTCCACCCCGCGAGGCTTGGCCCCTCGCGAGGGTCTTGAGCTTGTGTTGATGAAGATGGGCCGTGCTGGACCACCCCTTGAGCCACGCCGCAGGCCGCAGGCAGGCAAGTCTGGGTACCCCCGTTCCCAGAACGCCGACACCACCACACCAAGGGCCACGACCTCCAGAACTGCCGACAGGTCGAGCTGCTTGCCGAAAAGCAAAAGGTCGAGTATGAGAGGCGGCACAAGGAGAAGGGTCAGGATGGTGCCGAAGGATCCGGCAAGAAGCGTGGCGGCCAAGGAGGCCGCCGTGGCAAGGATAACCAGCAAGAGAGGCCCGCTCGGGGCCATGACAAGAAGCAGGAAGACGATGATCATGACGAGGACGACGAGTCCGGCGAGCAAGAGTTTTAGAATACTACGGAGTCCATGTGCGTCGATGGTGGCGCCTTGCTGCACACTTCTCACCGCCAGCTCAAGCAGTGGGCGCGTGAGATCACAGCAGCGGAGACATCGTTCGACGCTCAGAAGCCGCTGAAGTGGTCCAGCACGCCCATCATCTTTGACGCCGAGGACCACCTTGATCGCACCACTGCGGTCGGGTGTTTGCCGTTGTTGGTCTCACCAACGATACGCAACCTCAAGGTGAACAAGATGCTGGTTGACGGCGGGGTCGGTCTGAACTTAATCTCGCCCGTTGTGATCAAGAGGCTGCAAATTCCCGACGGAGACCTCGAGGAGACGAGCACGTTTCAAGGGGTCAACCCGGAAGGAGCCAACGAAGGGAAGGTCACGCTGTTACTGTGACGCGTTTGGAGGCGAGCTGAACTACGGGGCGGAGAGGATTGTTTTCAATGTAGCCGAGATCCCCTTGCCCTACAACGGAATCCTCGACCGCCCGGCACTAGCCATGTTCATGGCGGTGTCGCATTACGCCTACAACACGCTGAAGATGCCTGGGCCGATGACCATCATTACCGTCCCCTGCGACAAGAAGGATGCACTGATCTGCGCCGACCTACTCTACCGGGAAGCAGTTGCAGCAGCTGCCGCCAAGGCACTTGCTCCTGCGGCTGAAGCACCGGGAGGGAAGAAGAAGACCGGCAAGACCTCTCGCACCCACTCCGGCAAGCGCACCTCTTCAGAGTGTTGCGCTACCATCGAGGACGTGCCAGAGAGCTCCACCGGCAAGAGCAACAAATTCAGAGCTGCACCGCCACAGACCAAGAAGGTGTCCGTCAAGGAGGATGGCACGGGAGGGGCTTTCACCATAAGCTCCACCCTCGATAGCAAATAGGAAGGCGTGCTCGTCACCTTCCGGCAGGCGAATGTCGATGTGTTTGCATGGCAAGCATCCGACATCCCCAGCGTTCCCATGGAGATGATTGAGCACCACCTTGCTGTCTGTCGTCATGCGTGGCCCGTCAAACAGAAGGTCAGGAAGCAGGCTTTGGAAAGGCAAGAGTCTATCACAGAAGAGATCAGGAAGTTGGAAGCGGCAGGCTTGGTGAGAGGAGTGCTCCATCCGACGTGGTTGGCCAATCCGGTGGTGGTACGCAAGGCGAACAGGAAGTGGAGGTTGTGTATTGATTACACAGATATCAATAAGGCTTGTCCCAAGGACCCTTTCCTGTTGCCGCGCATCGACCAGATTGTTGACTCCACGGCCGGGTGTGGTATGTTGTCATTCCTTGACGCCTGCGGGGGGCAGGGGGCGGGGGGAGCTAAGGGAGAACCCTGTTTCAATCTGGGACGCGCTTGTTTGAAATTTGGGGAAACTACAAACTTTGCCTCCCTCTTAAATTTCGGACCTACTGCGGGTCGGGGGTAGGATGGTAATCCCAGGTGTCCCAAATAGTGGGCGGGAGCGATTTTGGCCGCGCACATGTGTGCTTAGGCGGCCATTGTGTATGAATGTTTTTCGGAGGCGGTTGCATGGCGTTTAGATGAAGCTACAAACCTACCCCGGTTTAGACCTTTGGACGTCGGGCCGGTAGGTTTCACGGGTTGGAGTTAGAAAAGTAATTTCCTTCTACCAAACATTGCTCTCACGCGGTTTCGGGTGAGTAGAGGCTCTTTTGGCGCTTCGTTCGAAATTTTGAAACAGAAGCATTCGTGTTCAGAGTACTCTTGAACTTTGAGGATTGACCTAAATAGACAACGTTAAATTTGACCTTGTATGTTGGAAAACCTCATTAAATTATGCGCTTCTTTTTGAAATTTTGACACTTTAAAATCCTATAACTGCGATTATTTTGGAATGGAGGAGGTAAATTTGATTTTGTACACGACTATATATGCTATTATGTACAAAAGCAAGGCAAAGATTGGTGCCCCCATAATTTAGGTATGATTTACAAATGCCATGATATCAAATTCAAATAATTGAATGGTCTTCATGTTGAATTCAAATTTTTAAAACCACCTTAAGTTGAATTCAAATGTATGCTAGTTCATAGCTAGCTAATTATAATGTTCATTGTGTAACTTTTGTATGTATAATGTGCTTTACACACACAACAAGAACTATACTCACGTTTATATTTGATTGCTAAAGCGATGCATTGTCTGGAGTTCAAAATAGTAACTATGTGGATCAATTATGTCGAATAATAACATAGACATGCTCAAATTCGATAGAATATAGATGTCTGATGGATCAATGACCGTTCCTTACGTGAATTGCAAATATCATGATCCCATCGTAATATTTGGATACAATTTATATTTTTAATCAATGTGTACATCAATCTTTTACGTGTAGTTTCACTCTCCATCGATGGTCTCTCACACATGCTCACACACTCTCTCCCGAGGTGTCTTTCTTGCAGACATGCTCTCGATATAACCCTCCCTCCCTCTCGTAACCATTTGCGACTGTTTTCACTAACCTTTATCACAAGCACTCTTCCTCTCACAAGCATACACATGCACAATACCCATCGACCCTTTCTATATACATAGACCTGCCTACGTGTCTCCCGCACGCACATTATCTTTAGGCTTGTCCCTCACGCATTGTCTCCACCTCTCTTCCTAATTGACGAGTATGATTCTTGTACAGCATTCTGTAGGATGCCCCTTAAAGTTAGGTTGGATGAATAGTAATATCAGAGATAAGGGGTTACCTTAGTCCGAGGACCTAGGGTTACAAATCCTAGCCGGCTTTGTCAGTGGACACGGAGTCCTTCACGACTCTGCTATCTTTGTCTTGTACAACTATTCCTCCATGGGTCTCCCTAAATGCGTCATGGGACGACCAATGTGGCGCAGCACGAAACCGAACCAATGGCCTCACCTCGGCCCACCGGACCTCACGCGGTGACACACCCTCTACCCCCAGGTCTCGTTATCTTCTCACACCCACACATACCAACACAAACACCACACACAAAAAATTCTCCTCGTGCCTCTATCCCCTCCCCCCTTGCATATACACACTCAAGGGAATTTCTCACGTGACATCATATTCGTTTTTCTCTCTCTAGACCTCTCTCATTTCTTGTGCTATCTCTCCCACGCCCCCCCCCCCGCCGGCCCCTCTATCCATGCCTCTCTCGAATACGTAATACACACACATACCTCTCTAGGCCCTGCCAAATACATCAACTACACATTCACATATGTTACACCACATACCCCATTGATCTAAAAAGCCCTATCTTCACGTTTATTTCGCATACAACATTCCTTTTGAATAAAACCACACAACGTGTGGCCATAAAATTATTTTAGAATTTCTACATATATACAACACTACAAAGTTAAATGGAGGAGTATGAACGTTAATTTGCATTGCATGGTGCCCACAATGATACTTATTCTGCACTGTGAATTTTTATATTTTTATACTATATATAAAGTTAGTCATAATAAAGAGAAACGAAGAGCATCTCTCTCTCCAACGCATACACCCCCTCTACGCTCCTTTCACGTACGCACACAAACTATCTCCAGGTCCTCTAAAAGTACTCCCGTAGCACGTTCATGCATGTTTCATCTTTCTTTCGTGATATATACAGTGACGATACTTATATTTGAAGCGAAAGCACGATACTTACATTGGACTTCAGATTCCACTCATTACGGTCACCATTTATGTTTTGTGGTTATTATACAGCCAGGGGCTCACTGTACAGCTCTGTATTTGCTCAAGACACAACTAGTTGACCAGTTAAACGCTCCACATGGCACCTCTAGTGTTGCATCACATTATTTCACTACCATTGGGCCCACCTGTCAGCATGTATCTACTCTACTCTTATAAAAACAAAGTTGGTGATGATGGTGTGCCTGCCATCCTGCAATATAGGTCGTCCGATTTATATCTGACGGATAGGAAGGAAACTATGGCAATTTTGCAAAAAGGTACCCACACCCCTCTCCACATTTGCAAATAAGGCCTTCCCTCGTTCATCCTTTTCTCTCACAAGATAAACTACTCATACAAATGCATCTTGATGTTACGTGCAATGCACGAGCATCTTGCTAGGAAGAATGAAAACAAACGATAAAAATTATTGGACGACGGTTCAAAGTCATGACCGCGGGCACAGCGGGCAAAGTGGCCTTGTATTGGTATGCTAAGCCGTTTGTTTTAACACACAGGAGCTGGTGGGGTGATTATACACACACGCATGCATGCACAACTGCATGCATGCAACACTCACACGAACACACGCAACCATGCACGCACACAACACTCACACGTACACACACAGCCACGCACGCACGCAACACTCACACTCACACGCACGCATGCATGCACACACCACACGACCAAAACACACTCTCATGCTCAAGTGCTCAACCTACACGTGCATGCGCACACATCAGGCCCTGACAGACACATACAGAACTAGGTGGTTCCCGCGCACGGGTTGGAGTCTTGTCGCGCCTGCATAAATTTGTGTTTATCTGACCTTTTTCCTATACGAACTGACAGGTGGGACCCACAAGGAACATGGCCAATTTAACTAGTCAACATAGTGCCATGCAGACTACTTGGCCGATCAACAGAGTGCAATCAAATGCTGAACGGTGAGCAAGTGACCGTATAATCACCGCAAAACGTATATAGTGACCGTAATGAGCGTATTCTGAAGTACGGTGACCGTATTACGCTTTTTTCTCTGTAGGCCCTCCAAAACTACATCTCTACACGTTCTCGCATGTTACATCTAACAACTATGCAATACAGCACTACTACTACACTCTAACACAATAAATCATATGTGTTTTTAGTTTTACTAGATCTCATATTGTTACTTAATTATTCAGTTTACATACATTAAAATTGCCTTTGAAATGTATGGCCAGTATCATCTGCCGCACGGGAAAAATCCCGCCCTTTCCTATTTAATCGGGTTTGTATCGATGGTTATGTGAAACAGCAAAACTATAGTAGTACTATAGTACAAGTAACAGTTCACTGGGCCGCCGTGTCGTGTACTCCTCCATCGTAAGAGTGGAGTGCTGGCTTTCGTAAATGTTCTAGTCCCTTTCACCGACATGTGGGACATCAAGCTACCGGGTCCACGTGCCAATACCAAAACGCAGTGCAGAGCAGCAGGGGTGAAGCACCCTAGTCATGGCGCCGGCGTAGTAATGAGCAATGAGGCATCAAATCACAAAGTTGCACCTTTCCCGCAGTTAAGTTGGAGGGATGAAGTAATAATGCTAAAAAGAAGAAGTTGGAGGGACGAAGCAACCATCATTTCACTCGTTGGTGAATCCGATTCTCCCTCGTCTTCTTCATGTTAACCACGTGTTGCTTCTGCCGTTGTTCTGCCTCATGTGAGACGCAAATCGGCTTGGTAAAGCACTGGCCCGTGGGACCGCATGTTAGCAAACCGCCAGGCCAACGTCCTCTAAAAATAAGAAACCTCCCCCGCCATCCGCACGGCAAAATCACCTCCTTTTTACTAATCTTGATACTATAATTTTTTAGATCAATATAATTGAGATTTTTATAGATAACTGATCGCACTTTGACTATAGCGCCAGAAAAGCTCCTGTCTGCTAGGACTACGTCGATATTTCCCCAAAGAGGAAGGGATGATGCAGCACAGCGATGGTAGGTATTTCCCTTAGTGAAGAAACCAAGGTTGTTGAACCAGTAGGAGAACCAAGCAACACAACGTAAACAACACATGCACACAAATAACAACACCTCGCAACCCGATGTGTTAAAGGGGTTGTGCATCCCTTTCGGGTAATGATTCCAGAAATTTGTAATATATTGAAATAATAGATCACAAATTAAATAAAGTGCAGCAAAGTATTTTTGGTTTAATAGAACTGAATAAAAATGCAAAGGAAAAGTAGATCGCAAGCAAATATATGAGAAATAAGACCCGGGGGCCGTAGGTTTCACTAGTGGCTTTTCTCGAGAAAGATACCAAACGGTGGGTAAACAAATTACTGTTGGGCAATTGATAGAACCTCAATAATTATGACAATATCCAGGCAATGATCATTACATAGGCATCACGTCCAAGATTAGTAGACCATTTCCTGCCTTCATCTACTACTATTACTCCACACATCGACCGCTATCCAGCATGCATCTAGTGTTTTAAGTTCATGGAAAAACGGAGTAATGCAATAAGAACGATGACATGATGTAGACAAGATTCGTTTATCTATTGCGTAGATATAGATCCCATCTTTTATCCTTAGTAGCAACGATACATACGTGTCGGTTCCCTTTCTGTCATTGGGATCAAGCACCGTAAGATCGAACCCACTACCGGGCACCTCTTCCCATTGCAAGATAAATAGATCAAGTTGGCCAAACAAAACCCAAATATCGGAGAAGAAGTGTGAGGCTATAAGAGATGATGCATATGAGAGATCAAAGAAACTCAAATAACTTTCATGGATATGAAAAGATATGACTGATCATAAACTCAAAGTTCATCAGATCCCAACAAACACACCGCAAAAAGAGTTACATCATATGGATCTCCAAGAGCTATTGTATTGAGAATTCAGCGAGAGAGAGAAATCCATCTAGCTACTAACTATGGACCCGAAGGTCTACAAATAAGTACTCATGCATCATCGGAGAGGCACCAATGGAGGTGGTGAACCCCATCCGAGATGGTGTCTAGATTAGATCTGGTGGTTCTGGACTCTGCGGCGGCTGGATGAATATTTCATCGACTCCCCTAGAGTTCTAGTATTTTTGGGGTATTTATAGAGCAAAGAGGCGGTCCGGGGGGCACCCGAGGTGGGCTCAACCCACCAGGGTGCGCCTGGGCCTCCTGGCACGCCCTGGTGGGTTGTCCCCTCCTCGGGACTCCCCCCAGGTGCAACCAGGGCCCAACATCTTCCTTCTGGCCATAAAAAATCATCATGGAGTTTCGTGGCATTTGGACTCCGTCTGGTATTGATTTTCTGCAATGTAAAAAACATGGAAAAACAGCAACTAGCACTTGGCACTATGTCAATAGGTTAGTACCAAAAATGATATAAATGACTATAAAATGATTATAAAACATCCAAGATTGATAATATAACAGCATGGAGCAATCAAAAATTATAGATACGTTGGAGACATCAATAACACGCATGAGAAAAACCAAGTGGTATGGTTAAGGGCATCCATAATGTGTAGCCAAATGTGAAAATAGCTTTTGGCATTGATGGGAACCATTGTGGACAGTGCTGCCAAAGCCAAAAAGATGGAACCGAAGCTCCCTAATTGATTGATTGATTGAAGGAATAAAAAATGCAATGTCTCTCCGCTTTTTCCCGTGCTTGGACGCATGTACAGTATAGACAGAGTCTACTCCCCTGTCCCTTCTATCACAAATCACAAAGCAGTGAGGAGTCAAATCACAAAGCACGGACGAAGCAACCATCATTTCACTCTTCACTGACTCCGCTTCTCCATCGTCTTCTTCGAGAAACCATCTCACCGCACTAAGTTGGACGGACGATGCTATTGTGTAGTACTAGTACATTTACGCGTCCTTTGGTTCAACAGACTTCCTGGATGCAAATAAGGCGGTTGCCTCGGCTTGCAGACGGCACTTGCGAATGACTTACCGTGGTCTCCCTCAATGGTGTTCTCCATCGGACGCACTTCGCCAAACCACAACGTTCGAGATATCGTCGACGTCACCGCAATGGGGAAGGAAGTCAAATAGTTACTACCTCCATTTTTTTGTACACAAGGCCAATATATCAAAATTACAATTTGCAGAAGGCCAATAACAATAATCGAGGAAAAATTAATGGGGTTTGCCTCGTACTAGCAACCAAGGACATTAATATACCCTTGCATGCATGCGGAAGTGAGAAGGTTGGTTTGCATGGTGCTACATTAATCAAGCAATGAGGAGTGAGATGGTTAGCTCTTTGGGCGTTGGAAAAAAATATGCATTAATTGACACGTCAAACGAGGATTTGTATCGATCAATCCCGCGAAGGAAAACCCCGCCTTTCTTTTTTAACACAAGTAGTACTCCTATGTACGTACTTGTATCCTGTTTGGGTCTAGGCCTTGCATTGACATAATTCGCCACACATTTTTTCCAAGCCTGCCTAAAGTTTTCAAAATGAAAAGGAGGTACACTTGCGCACGGCTGTCGCGGTCACACCGCACCCTCACACAGTCGCTCCTGCACGCCGCATACCCAACCAAGGGAACGCACCCTAACTGACACGTGCTACTGCATGTGATCAAACCAAACTTGGCCATCTTACCACTGACACATAATTTTTGTTCATACAATATGTTTATCCAACCGCATGTTGGGGAAGATCCATACGGCCCGTGCGATGGTCTGTTGGGGAAGAAGAAGAGGTGAGGAAAAAGGGTTAGGAGACGTAGGATATTCATCCAACCGCCTGAAATGGTCGACTGACCCAAATGATGAAAGTCAGGCGACTTGCATAAATATATGTTTTTTCATAGGAAAAGATCCCTAAAAACAACAACATAAAGAAAAACTATCACTCCTCGCGGAACAAGACGGCCTCATCATCTTTGGCTGCCGGCGCGAACCAGTCGTAGCTGGCGACGTGTGTCTCCGCACCATGGTTGTCCTCGACCTCCATCTACTCGTTCAGATGGAGCATGCGGGCGCTCTGCACGGACTAGAGCACCGCCCGGTTCAAGTCCAGGATGTCCGGTTCCGCTTACAGGTGGGCCTCGATGGCAGCGGCATTCGCGCACACTGTGTTGATTTCAGCCTCCCCGCCCGGTTCAATTCCAGGATGTCCGGTTCCACCTGCAGGAGGGCCTCGATGGCAGCGGCATCCGCGCGCTCTTCGTCGAGTTGAGCCTCCGCCGCCCGGTTTAAGTCCAGGACGTCCGGTTCCGCCTGCAGGAGGGCCTCAATGGCAGCTGCATCCGCGCGCTCCACGTCAAGTTGAGCCTCCGCCACCCGGTTCACATCCACGACATCCGGTTCCGCCTACCGGAGAGCCTCGATGGCAGCGACATGCGCGCGCTCCATGTCGAGTTGATCCTCCGCCTCCCGGTCCTCCTTTAGTATCGCCAGGTTGAACCACTGGTCCGCCTGCACCATGGGGGACCTGGACGCGGCACGAAGTCTACGTCCATCGTCTCATACGCATCAGGGGCCTTCTGCACCACGACCTCCACCATGAAATTGGATCGGCTTCCTCCTCCTCAGAGCTTGGCTCCAGAGAACTCGGGGATTGGCCCGCCGCAAAGCAATCTTGGGAATGGAGGTCAGTGGCGCCGACCGCCGCCGTGATTTCTGCGCGGCGCTCCGGCGTCAGCATCTTGTAGTGCGTGATCTTGCGGCACACCATGGCTTTCCGGCGAACTAGGGGACGCTTGATGCGGGCTACGGGATCGAAAGGTGGGGGAATGGGCTGGAGAAGAGGTGTGGTTTTCGGGCAGTGGATGGCATAGGCCGAGCAGCGAAGGTTCTAGTGTGAATAGTGGTTCCGGTGATGACCGGTTAATCGGTTTTGACTGTACATCACTCTTGTCCCGTTCGCATTGCACCCTAGCACGCAGGACCCTCCATGTCGCTTACTGAATGGAACGCACTTCGTCTTGCATTTCTGCTCGCTTGTGGGACCGAGTTGAGAGCAAACCGACGTCCCTCCCCCTCCCCCGCCAGCATTATTTATACTACTACTCCCTCCATTTTATGCGGAGTAAATAAAAACAGAGCGAGTATACTACGGATGAGGATCCGGTGACGTGGCCGAACCCATTGAGTAACTGACATGCAGGGCCTAGCAAGCATGGGGCCCGCCAGTCAGTGACCAAAAGTCAGGGTAAGGCAGGGATATCTACTAGTACTATGAGCACTGCATACTCTACTACAGATGTTGTCAGTACTCCACTAGTACTATTAGACAGGGAGCTTAAAAAAATTTACTATTGGACTAACTATACGTGGCGAAATCCTAGTAGGAAGAGCATGCGCGAGAACAAGCACATTCACGTGTTTGAAAACAAATTGGAAACCATCTCTGTTTGAATACAAATCTAGGAGTACGTACGAATCTAACAACATTGATTGGGCATTGTTGAATGTTGATACTTTTTCTGTAAGTTTGATCAAAGTAGAGATACTTTGACTACACATAAAACTTATATGTAAACTAGAAAGGATCGGAGGGAGTACATTGTACGTTCAAAAGCGAAACGAACATTGAATACCATTTATATACGATTTGCTGATGCTATGATCACCGGTTCAAAATTTTGAATCCGCCTTAGGTATCACAGATGCACCCACTCGTTCTCTCTCGGTTTCATCTTGGGATCCGGAGATTAATTGAAAGAGGACTAGGGTGGGTACAGTACGTTCGTTTCACTTATGAACATACAATATACTCCCTCCGATCCCCACAGACCCCCCCCCTCCGCGGGTCATTTCTATCATATAAACAAACCAAACCTTTATCTCCTTGCAAGACATGTAATTGATATCTCAACATCAATCGATCTCGTCAAGATGTGTCGGGGCATGAACCGAATGGGATGTCAAAACTAAGACGGGAAGCGACACAAAGTGGAGGCAAAGTGAAACTTTAAATGAACCGTTTGTCTGTATGCATGTTGGACAAATTACAACATTGGAAATACAAGCATGGTCTAGGCCCACATTTGAATGATACTTGGCGGAATGTTCAAATGAGGCATGCGGGAGGATGACTCGACCGGAGGGCAGCATGATCGATGGAGAAGGGGGTTGGAGAGGAATGAGAAATAAGCAACGCCACATGATTATTATACTTGAACGGCTCAAATAAACAATAAGTTGTCTCGTTTTCCCTTCCGTCTTGGTCACGGAGTAAGATACTACTCCCTCCATTTTTATTTACTCTGCATATTAGGTTTGACTGAAGTCAAACTTCATATAAATTGACCAAATCTATAGAAAAAATATGAACATTTACAATAGCAAATCTATATGATGTGAAAGTATGTTCAATAATGAATCTAATGGTATTGATTTGTTATTGTATATGTTATTATTTCTGTCTATAAACTTTGTCAAAGTTTACAAAGTTTTACTTTGAGCAAAGCTAAAATGCGGAGTAAATAAAAACAGAGGGAGTACGCAGGGACTAGTATAGTTACTACTGCCGGAACATGGTACTAAGTTGGACCCCTAAATGCAGGCATGGACCTGGCACATCTCAATTATTCCTTCAAACAGTCAGACACCAACGTTAGCACACCATCCGGCTACTTAATCAAGTGTTACGCTTCACTAGTTAAAAAGGAAAAGGGTGGTACCGTACCCAAAACCACCACACTTGGGGCTAGGGTAACAACTTGGTACTGTACCACATTTGAACCAGGGCACAAAACCACATTACTGCGCCCTAATGCGTAACGCGAACCTTGGGCGCTCGAATTTGGCCGGGAAAACAAGGAAACCGACATGTGGGGCACACCTGTCGGGACGATGTGGCGCAGGCTAGTCCAATGGATGAGCTGGCCCACGACCTCCTCGCCACCGGCAACCGTTCATGTGGGTCGTGGGGGCAAGCAATGTGGCGCAGCTCTCGCGCCGCATCTGGACACGGCAACCGCGGTGAATGACACGCTCATCTTCGGTGGACACGGTCGGCTTCAGTGTGCCGAGGATGGCGTTAGCGCTGTGGCACGACCAGCAGATCAACACCCGGCTCGTCGAGGATGCACGGGGAGCCAAAGTGCACGCGCGCCATGATGCATCCGTGGAGTGTTGTAGCGCGGCCAACTGCATCCCCAGCACCTGAGACCATGCCGGGTCGTCTTGCTTATTCAATGACATGTGGGGATCGCATGTGAGCAAAGGGCATCTCCAATGTCGCCACGACCGCAGCTGACTACCCTGGCACACCAAAAACCCTCGTCCCTCGCACCGTCGCGTGGTGCGTTCCTAGCTGGCGCTAGCTGCCCGCATTCATGTCGTCCATCCGTATGCCATCATTAAGAGGCTCGATGCCCGAGGAACCAACTCTGGCAACTTAATGACGCACACGGACGCTTGGCCTCACCGGAATGCACTACTTAAAGCGGCAACGCCCGGCTAAACTCCACACCATAGCGCATTGTCCTGCTACCTGGCACCACATCCTCCATGACCGTGAGCGCGAACACTCTATGGGAGAGCTTGTCTTCGGAGATGAAGCTCGAGGTGGCCGCCCTCGCTCAAGTCGCCACTCGCGACGCGATAGCGACGTAGCCAGACGCGGACGCGACCCCGCTCAAGCGGTGGCCATGCTGGCGGCCGACGACAGGAGCACCGTCAGCCAAGCGTCCTACTTGCCGTCGTCCAACGTCCGGCACCGCCGAGGTCGGGGACTCCTCCAAGGATGAGTAGGGCATGGGAGGCGGCAGGACATGGTGTGCCAACTGGCCGGTCCGTCTCCCGTGTTCTACTCTTCTTCGCTGGAGATCGCACCTTCACTTCATGGGTCTTGAACCCCGCCCCCGTACATGGAGATCGCAGATGGAGGACGTCGGTCGCCGCTGTAGAATAGGTTTAGGGCCGGGTTTCTTTTATTTTCCTGTCCTATAAAAGTTTGAAATGTAACCAAAATCTGCCATGTTCGCATTAATCTCGCCCGGTGTATATGAAATTTCACAATAATAGTAAATATATTGTAGGAGTATATGGAATGATGATTCGTTATTATATGTATAAACTTAGAAGGTTTGACCTGAGACAAAGCTAACATGCGAAGTAAATGAACACATATGGTCTACATGCACAATTTATCTTAGGCACTCCAATAGTACGTCCACTACACATTCACGCATTTCACATTATTCTACATCTATGGGAACCTACGAAAGGGTTAACGTAAATGGCCACTCTCTCTCTCCACCCTGATTTTCATGGTGGTGGGCCCCTCCCTCCCCCCAATCTACAATCAACAGCTCACGCGTTTCACCTTACCTTAAGTGTGTAGACCCTACGGGTTCGGGAGACATGCAGACATGACCGAGACGGCTCTCCGGTCAATAACCAACAGCGGGATCTGGATACCCATGTTGACTCCCACATACTCCTCGATGATCTCATCGGATGAACCATGATGTCGAGGATTCAATTACTCCCGTATTCAGTTCCCTTTGTCAATCGGTACGTTACTTGCCCGAGACTCGATCGTCGGTATCCCAATACCTCGTTCAGTCTCGTTACCGGCAAGTCACTTTACTCGTACCGTAATGCATGATCCTGTAACCAATCACTTGGTCACTTTGAGCTCATTATGATGATGCAATACCGAGTGGGCCAAGAGATACCTCTCCGTCATACGGAGTGACAAATCCCAGTCTCGATCCGTGTCAACCCAACAGACATTTTCGGAGATACCTGTAGTGCACCTTTATAGTCACCCAGTTACGTTGTGAAGTTTGGTACACCCAAAGCACTCTTACGGTATCCGGGAGTTACATGATCTCATGGTCTAAGGAAGAGATACTTGACATTGGAAAAGCTCTAGCAAAACGAACTACACGATCTTGTGCTATGCTTAGGATTGGGTCTTGTCCATCACATCATTCTCCTAATGATGTGATCCCGTTATCAATGACATCCAATGTCCATAGTCAAGAAACCATGACTATCTATTTATCAACGAGCTAGTCAACTAGAGGCTCACTAGGGACATATTGTGGTCTATGTATTCACACGTGTATTACGATTTCCGGATAATACAATTATAGCATGAATAAAAGACAACTATCATGAACAAGGAAATATAATAATAATCCTTTATTATTGCCTCTAGGGCATATTTCCAACAGTCTCCCACTTGCACTAGAGTCAATAATCTAGTTACATTATGATGAATCGAACACCCATAGAGTTACGGTGTTGATCATGTTTTGCCCATGAAGAGGTTTAGTCAGCGGATCTACGACATTCGGATCCGTATGCACTTTGCAATTTTCTATGTCTCCATCTTGAACATTTTCACGGATGGAGTTGAAGCGACGCTGATGTGTCCGGTCTTCTTGTGAAACCTGGGCTCCTTGGCAAGTGCAATAGCTCCGGTGTTGTCGCATGAAGAGTTTGATCGGCCCCGATGCATTGGGTATGACTCCTAGGTCGGTGATGAACTCCTTCACCCAAATTGCTTCATGCGCTGCCTCCGAGGCTGCCATGTACTCCGCTTCACATGTAGATCCCGCCACGACGCTCTGCTTGCATTTGCACCAGCCATTCGCTTCCACCATTCAACATATACACGTATCCGGTTTGTGATTTAGAGTCATCCAGATCTGTGTCGAAGCTAAGCGTCGACATAACCCTTCTGACGAGCTCTTCGTCACCTCCATAAACGAGAAACATGTCCTTTGTCCTTTTCAGGTACTTCAGGATATTCTTGACCGCTGTCCAGTGTTCCTTGCCGGGATTACTTTGGTACCTTCCTACCAAACTTATGGCAAGGTTTACGGCAGGTCTGGTACACAGCATGTCATACATAATAGATCCTATGGCCGAGGCATAGGGGATGACGCTCATCTCTTCTTTATCTTTTGCCGTGGTCGGGCATTGAGCCGAGCTCAATCTCACACCTTGCAAAGATGGCAAGAACCCTTTCTTGGACTGATCCATTTTGAACTTCTTCAAAATCTTATCAAGGTATGTGCTTTGTGAAAGACCTATGAGGCGTCTCGATCTATCTCTATAGATCTTGATGCCTAATATATAAGCAGCTTCTCCAAGGTCCTTCATTGAAAAACTTTTATTCAAGTAGGCCTTAATGCTGTCCAAGAGTTCTATATCATTTCCCATCAAAAGTATGTCATCTACATATAATATGAGAAATGCTACAGAGCTCCCACTCACTTTCTTGTAAACGTAGGCTTCTCCATAAGTCTCAAGATAAACCCAAACGCTTTGATCATCTCATCAAAGCGAATGTTCCAACTCGAGATGCTTGCACCAGCCCATAAATGGATCTCTGGAGCTTGCATACTTTGTTAGCATTCTTAGGATCGACAAAACCTTCCGGCTGCATCATATACAACTCTTCCTTAAGATAACCGTTAAGGAGCGTTGTTTTGGCGTCCATCTGCCATATCTCATAATCATAGTATGCGGCAATTGCTAACATGATTCGGACGGACTTAAGCTTCGCTACGGAGAGAAAGTCCGATCGTAGTCAATCCCTTGAACTTGCCGATAACCCTTAGCGACAAGTCGAGCTTTATAGATGGTGACATTACCATCCGCGTCCGTCTTCTTCTTAAAGATCCATTTGTTTTCTATCGTCACGATCATCGGGCAAGTCTGTCAAAGTCCATACTTTGTTTTCATACATGGATCCTATCTCGGATTGCATGGCTTCAAGCCATTTGTTGGAATCCGGGCCCGCCATCGCTTCTTCATAGTTCGAAGGTTCACCGTTGTCTAACAACATGATTTCCAGGACAGGGTTGCCATACCACTCTGGTGTGGAACGTGTCCTTGTGGACCTACGGAGTTCAGTAGAAACTTGATCCGAAGTACTTTGATCATCATCGTTAATTTCCTCTCCAGTAGGTGTAGGCACCACAGGAACATTTTCCTGAGCTGCACTATTTTCCGGTTCAAGAGGTAGTACTTCATCGAGTTCTACTTTCCTCCCACTTACTCCTTTCGAGAGAAACTCTTTTTCAAGAAAGGATCTGTTCTTGGCAACAAAGATCTTGCCTTCGGATCTAAGGTAGAAGGTATACCCAATGGTTTCCTTAGGGTATCCTATGAAGACGCATTTTCCGACTTGGGTTCGAGCTTTTCAGGTTGAAGTTTCTTGACATAAGCATCGCATCCCCAAACTTTTAGAAACGACGGCTTAGGTTTCTTCCCAAACCATAATTCATACGGTGTCGTCTCAACGGATTTAGACGGTGCCCTATTTAAAGTGAATGTAGCTGTCTCTAGAGCGTATCCCCAAAATGATAGCGGTAAATCTGTAAGAGACATCATAGATTTCACCATATCCAATAGAGTGCGATTACGACGTTCGGACACACCATTCTGTTGAGGTGTTCGGTAGGCGTGAGTTGTGAAACGATTCCACATTTCCTTAAGTGTGTACCAAATTCGTGACTTAAATATTCTCCTCCACGATCCGATCGTAAGAACTTTATTTTTACATCACGTTGATTCTCTACCTCATTCTGAAATTCCTTGAACTTCTCAAAGGTCTCAGACTTGTGTTTCATCAAGCAGACATACCCATATCTACTCAAGTCATCAGTGAGAGTGAGAACATAACGATATCCTCCGCGAGCCTCGACGCTCATTGGACCGCACACATCGGTATGTATGATTTCCAATAAGTTGGTTGCTCGCTCCATTGTTCCAGAGAACGGAGTCTTGGTCATTTTGCCCATAAGGCATGGTTCGCATGTGTCAAATGATTCATAATCGAGAGACTCTAAAAGTCCATCAGAATGGAGCTTCTTCATGCGCTTGACACCAATGTGACCAAGGCGGCGATTACCACAAGTATGTGGGACTATCGTTATCAACTTTACATCTTTTGGTATTCACACTATGAATATGTGTAATATTACGTTCGAGATTCATTAAGAATAAACCATTGACCATCGGAGCATGACCATAAAACATATCTCTCATATAAATAGAACAACCATTATTCTCGGATTTAAATGAGTAGCCATCTCGCATTAAACGAGATCCTGAGACAATGTTCATGCTCAAACTTGGCACTAAATAACAATTATTGAGGTTTAAAACTAATCCCGTAGGTAAATGTAGAGGTAGCGTGCCGACGGCGATCACATCGACCTTGGAACCATTCCCGACGCGCATCGTCACCTCGTCCTTCGCCGATCTCCGTTTATTCCGCAGCTCCTGCTGTGAGTTACAAATATGAGCAACGGCACGGTATCAAATACCCAGGAGTTACTACAGTCTTGGTAAGGTACACATCAATTACATGTATATCAAATATACCTTTAGTGTTCTTGGCCTTCTTGTCCGCTAAGTATTTGGGGCAGTTCCGCTTCGATGGCCCTTCCCTTTGCAATAAAAGCACTCTCTGTCTCAGGTTTGGGTCCATTCTTTGACTTCTTCACGGCAACTTGCTTGCAGGCGCGGCAACATCCTTGCCGTCCTTCTTAAATTTCTTCTTACCCTTGCCCTTTTTGAACTTAGTGGTTTTATTGACCATCAACACTTGATGTTCTTTCTTGATTTCAACCTCTGCTGACTTCAGCATTGAGAATACTTCGGGAATGGTCTTCACCATCCCACGCATATTGTAGTTCATCACAAAGCTCTTGTAGCTTGGTGGGAGCGATGAAGGATTCTGTCAATGACCGCCTCGTCCAGGAGGTTAATGTCCAATTTGGACAACGGTTGTGCAACCAGACATTTTGAGTATGTGCTCACCGATGTAACTGTTTTCCTCCATCTTACAACTATAGAACTTGTTGGAGACTTCATATCTCTCGGCCCGGGCATGAGCTTGGAAAACCATTTTCAGCTCCTCGAACATCTCATATGCTCCGTGTTGCTCAAATCGCTTTTGGAGCCCCGGTTCTAAGCTGTAAAGCATGCCGCACGGAACGAGGGAGTAATCATCAAGACGAGGCGCCAAGCATTCATAATGTCTTGGTTCTGCAGGATAGGTGCATCACCTACCGGTGCTTCTAGGACATATTGTTTCTTGGCTGCTATGAGGATGATCCTCGGGTTAGAACCCGATCCGAATAGTTGCTGCCATCGTCTTTAAGCTTGGTTTTCTCTAGGAGCAGCGTTGAAGTTCATGGTGACATGAGCGTTGGCCATTTGATCTACAAGACATTTTGCAAAGATTTTAGACTAATGTTCATGATAATTAAGTTCATCTAATCAAATTATTTAATGAACTCCCACTCAGATTTGACATCCCTCTAGTCATCTAAGTGTTACATGATCCGAGTCGACTAGGCCGTGTCCGATCATCACGTGAGACGGACTAGTCATCGTCGGTGAACATCTCCATGTTGATCGTATCTTCCATACGACTCATGTTCGACCTTTCGGTCTCTTGTGTTCCGAGGCCATGTCTGTACATGCTAGGCTCGTCAAGTTAACCCTAAGTGTTTATGCATGTGTAAAACTGTCTTACACCCGTTGTATGTGAACGTAAGGATCTATCACACCCGATCATCACGTGGTGCTTCTAAGCAGCGAACTTTAGCAACGGTGCGATTAGGGGAACACTTTCTTGAAATTATTATAAGGGATCATCTTATTTACTACCGTCGTTCTAAGTAAACAAGATGCATAAAACATAATAAACATCACATGCAATTATATAAAGTAGTGACATGATATGGCCAATATCATATAGCTCCTTTGATCTTCATCTTGAGGCTCCATGATCATCTTGTCACCGGCATGACACCATGATCTCCATCATCATTATCTCCATCATCGTGTCTCCATGAAGTTGCTCGCCAACTATTACTTCTACTACTATGGCTAACACGTTTAGCAATAAAGTAAAGTAATTTACATGGCGTTGAATCAATGACGTGCAGGTCATACAATAATTAAGACAACTCCTATGGCTCCTGCCGGTTGTCGTACTCATCGACATGCAAGTCGTGATTCCTATTACAAGAACATGATCTCATACATCACAATATATCATTCATCATTCATCACAACTTCCGCCATATCACATCACATGACAATTCTTTGCAAAAACAAGTTAGGCGTCCTCTAATTGTTGTTGAATCTTTTACGTGGCTGCAATTGGGTTCTAGCAAGAACGTTTTCTTACCTACGAATAACCACAACGTGATTTTGTCAACTTCATTTTACCCTTCATAAGGACCCTTTTCATCTAATCCGCTCCAACTAAAGTAGGAGAGACAGACACCCGCTAGCCACCTTATGCAACTAGTGCATGTCAGTCGGTGGAACCTGTCTCACGTAAGCGTACATGTAAGGTTGGTTCGGGCCGCTTCATCCCACAATACCGCTGAAGCAAGAAAAGACTAGTAGCGGCAAGCAAGTTGACAAGATCTACGCCCACAACAAAATTGTGTTCTACTCGTGCAATAGAGAACTATGCATAGACCTAGCTCATGATGCCACTTTTGGGGAACGTTGCAGAAAATTAAAAAAATTTCTACGGTTTCACCAAGATCCATCTATGAGTTCATCTAAGCAACGAGTCATGGGAGAGAGATTGCATCTACATACCACTTGTAGATCGCGTGCGGAAGCGTTCAAGGGAACGGTGATGATGGAGTCATACTCGCCGTGATTCAGATCATCGATGACCAAGTGCCGAACGGACAGCACCTCCGTGTTCAACACACGTACGGAACGGACGACGTCTCCTCCTTCTTGATCCAGCAAGGGGGAAGGAGAGGTTGAGGAAGAAGGCTCCAGCAGCAGCACGACGGCGTGATGATGGTGGAGAAGCAAGATCTCGGCTGTGGCTTCGCCAAGCACACGCGGAGGAGGAGAGGTGTTGGGGAGGGGAGGGGCTGCACCTTGGAAGTGTGTTGCAGCCCTCCCCTCACCCCTCTATTTATAGGGGAAGGGGCAAGGGGGGCCGGCCCCTCTAGATGAGATCTAGAGGGGGGGCGGCGGCCAGGGAGGGCTTGCCCCCAAGCAAGGCGCCCCCCACTAGGGTTCCCCCAACCCTAGGCGCATGGGCCCAAGGGGCGCTCCCAGCCCTCCAGGGCTGGTTCCCTGCCTGTGGCCCATGAGGCCCTCTCGAGAGGGGTGGCCCCTCGGTGGACCCGGAACCTCTCCGGTGGCCCCGGTACAATACCGATATGACCCCGAAACTTTCCGATGTCCGTTTGACAACTTCCCATATATAAATCTTTACCTCCGGACCATTCCGGAACTCCTCGTGACGTATGGGATCTCATCCGGGACTCCGAACAACATTCGGTAATCACATACAAGTCTTCCTAATAACCCTAGCGTCACCAAACCTTAAGTGTGTAGACTCTACGGGTTCGGGAGACATGCAGACATGACCGAGACGGCTCTCCGGTCAATAACCAACAGCGGGATCTGGATACCCATGTTGACTCCCACATACTCCTCGATGATCTCATCGGATGAACCATGATGTCGAGGATTCAATTACTCCCGTATTCAGTTCCCTTTGTCAATCGGTACGTTACTTGCCCGAGACTTCGATCGTCGGTATCCCAATACCTCGTTCGGTCTCGTTACCGCAAGTCACTTTACTCGCACCGTAATGCATGATCCTGTAACCAATCACTTGGTCACTTTGAGCTCATTATGATGATGCATTACCGAGTGGGCGGAGATACCTCTCCGTCTTACGGAGTGACAAATCGATCTCGATCCGTGTCAACCCAGACACTTTCGGATATACCTGTAGTGCACCTTTATAGTCACCCAGTTACGTTGTGACATTTGGTACACCCAAAGCACTCTTACGGTATCCGGGAGTTACACGATCTCATGGTCTAAGGAAGAGATACTTGACATTGGAAAAGCTCTAGCAAAAGCGAACTACACGATCTTGTGCTATGCTTAGGATTGGGTCTTGTCCATCACATCATTCTCCTAATGATGTGATCCCGTTATCAATGACATCCAATGTCCATAGTCAGGAAACCATGACTATCTATTTATCAATGAGCTAGTCAAAAAGAGGCTCACTAGGGACATATTGTGGTCTATGTATTCACACGTGTATTACGATTTCCGGATAATACAATTATAGCATGAATAAGAGACAATTATCATGAACAAGGAAATATAATAATAATCCTTTATTATTGCCTCTAGGGCATATTTCCAACAAAATGTTAGCTGATAGACATTGTTAATCTCACTGTTTGACGAAGTAGTTTACAGTCAATATGCTCTGCTTAAGAAGCTTCCTTGCCCTGTTCTGCACTCAATCTGCTTTGCTGAGATGGCACGCCAAGCCCGATTAGTTGCTAAATTATCCTGTCATATATTTATTGTGACGTAGATTGCCATGGTCTAGTAGCCAATCTGTTAGGTGAAATAGCTCTGCACCGTTTTATACTCGATCTTTGTTGCCGAGATGGCCTTTGATGGCTGTGTGCTCGATCTCATTGACTGCTGAAATAGCCTGCCATAATTTAGCACTCAAATCTGTTTGCTCAATTAGCTTTACATATATTTTGTTACTTAGATCTGGTTGTCCAAATATCTTGCATAGCTTTAGACATCGACCTAGGTATTTTTTTCTAGACTTCATAAAAAAGCATATATGTTTTTCCTGTAATATCTAGTAGAAGAACTAATTTGTATGTCTAAGAGATAGACATGACTTGGATAACTTCTGCTCGAAGATTCTCCGCTGCATATGTCGAGGGGGTTGAAAACTTCATGAACTTTATCAGAGCTGAGTACGGTGGTCCAAAATCAGATGTTTTCTGCCCGTGTAGTAGTTGTATGAATTTAGTTACAAGACCCGAGTCAATTGTGCAAAATCATCTACATTTGTATGGGATGTCGGTCACATATAATAGGTGGGTTCATCATGGTGAAGTTGTGAACGTCAATGTTACTGACTATGTGGAAGCAGCAGATCACCAACTTGATGCACACGATGCTCAGGTGGAAGAGGAGGAGGAGGTGGTGGTGGCAGAGCCAGTGAGTTTGACCAACATTGAAACAATGCTACGAAATGCTCAAGCATTTCGTGAACTTTCACCTGTAGAAGAAAAATGGTGGGCCCGCGTGTTGGCCTTGCTATCCCTTACAACATGCCACCAAATGTCTGCACCAAAGAATCAAACTACATGGCCTTGCTCATTCCATGTCCAAAAAGTCCTCGAAAGGATTCTGATTTATTCATGGAGCCTCTTGTGGAGGAACTTCAACAGCTATGGAGGTATGTTCTCTCTCGAGACCTATATAGCAGCCCACCAGCTGATTTCTTTCTGCATCCTGTTATAATCTGGTGCATCCATGATTATCCGGCTTTGGGCACTATGTCAGGGCGAACGACACATGGTCACAATGCATGTGTTCGCTATGACAGGAATCCACTGTCATATGCAATACTTAGCAAGATATGGTACATTGGACACCGTTGTTTCCTTGCCAAGGACAAGCCGCGTCCTATAAATACCAAATATGTGTTCAATGCAAAGCATGAAAACCGTGATGCACCAAAGAGGCTCACCGTCGATGAGTTGCAAGTGGAATTAGAGAAGGTCACGCATATTACACCAGGAAACAATCCTGATAATGGTAGCGGGAAAAGGAAGCGTGGCAGGGTAGAAGAGAGATTATTGTTTACCCCCAGGTCCACTTTCTGGGACTTGGAGTATTGGAAAGATTTGGACCTGTGCCATAATATTGATGTGATGCACATAAAAAAAATATGTGACAGCATTATCGACACACTTCTTAATATTGAAGGCAAGACGAAAGATACCTTAAAATCTAGGATTGATTTTACACACCTGGGTATTAGACAGGATTTGCAAGTGCAAGATGAAGGTAAACCACGGGATATGGCACCAGCCGTGTACGTCTTGGACAAGGTAAAAAGAAAAGAATTCTGCGAGGTCCTGTCACGTGTGATATTTCCACATGGATTTGCTTCCAACCCTGAAAGGAGAGTCAGTGCATATGATACGTCTCCAACGTATCTATAATTTTTTATTGTTCCATGCTATTATATTATCTATCTTGGATGTTTTATATGCATTTATATGCTATTTTATATGATTTTTGGGACTAACATATTAACCTAGAGCCTAGTGCCAGTCTCTGTTTTTTCCTTGTTTTTGAGTTTTATAGAAAAGGAATATCAAACGGAGTCCAACTGACCTGAAACGTTACGATGATTGTTTTTGGACCAAAAGAAGCCCATGGAGTACCGGAGATGCACCGGAGGAGTCTTGAGGCCTCCACAAGGGTGGAGGGCGCCCCACCCCCCTAGGGCGCGCCCTCCGACCTTGTGGTCCCCTCGTGGACTCCCCTAACTTGTTGTCTACGCCAACACCTTTTAAATATTCCCAAACCTCCAGAACAGAACCTAGATCAGGAGTTCCGCCGCCGCAAGCCTCTGTAGCCACCAAAAACCAATCGGGACCCTATTACGGCACCCTGCCGGAGGGGGAAACCATCACTGCTAGCCATCTTCATCATCCTGGCGCTCTCCATGACGAGGAGGGAGTAGTTCACCCTCGGGACTGAGGGTATGTACCAGTAGCTATGTGTTTGATCTCTCTGTCGTGTTCTTGATTTGGCACGATCTTGATGTACCGCGAGCTTTGCTATCATAGTTGGATCTTATGATGTTTCTCCCCCTCTACCTTCTTGTAATGGATTGAGTTTTCCCTTTGAAGTTATCTTCTCGGATTGAGTCTTTAAGGATTTGAGAACACTTGATGTATGTCTTACATGTGCTTATCCGTGGTGACAATGGCATATTCACGTGATCCACTTGATGTATGTTTTGGCGATCAACTTGCGGGTTCTGTGACCTCGTGAACTTATGCATAGGGGTTGGCACATGTTTTCGTCTTGACTCTCTGGTAGAAACTTTGGGGCAATCTTTGAAGTTCTTTGTGTTGGTTTGGATAGATGAATATGAGATTGTGTGATACATATCGTATAATCAGACCCGCTGATACTTGTGGTGACATTGGAGTATCTAGGTGACATTAGGGTTTTGGTTGATGTGTGTCTTAAGATGTTATTTTAATACGAACTCTAGGTTTGTTTGTGACACTTATAGGAATAGTCCAATAGATCGATCAGAAGGAATAACTTTGAGGTGGTCTCGTACCCTACAATAATATCTTCATTTGTTCTCCGCTAGTAGTGACTTTGGAGTGACTCTTTGTTGCACATTGAGGGATTGTTACATGATCTAATTATGTTATCATTGTTGAGAGAACTTGCACTAGTGAAAGTGTGAACCCTAGGCCTTGTTTCCAAGAATTGCAATACCGTTTTCGCTCACTTTTACTACTAGTTACCTTGCTGTTTTATATTTTCAGATTACAAAAACCTATATCTACCATCCATATTGCACTTGTATCACCATCTCTTCGTTGAACTAGTGCACCTATAAAATTTACCATTGTATTGGGTGTGTTGGGGACACAAGAGACTCTTTGTTATTTTGTTGCGGGGTTGTTTGAGAGAGACCATCTTCATCCTACGCCTCCCATGGATTGATCAACCTTAGGTCATCCACTTGAGGGAAATTTGCTATTGTCCTACAAACCTCTGCACTTGGAGGCCCAACAACGTCTACAAGAAGAAGGTTGAGTAGTAGACATCAGTGCAGATGGAAACAAGGTACAAGGGTTGCAAAGTCATGACTGTCACGTCCTACTTCAAAGGGTTTTACCTGTTATCCTTAGAGGATTGGGCCGCCCTGCCTTATATAGAGCAGTTGCAGAGTTGGGACAATTCTTCAAGGAACTCGGCAGTAGAAATATCAGGATAGATGCTTTGGAGTGTCTTAGAGACAAGATACCAACCATCCTATGCGACCTTGAGAAGATATATCCTCCAACCTTCTTTGATGTGATGGTGCATTTGACTGTTCCTCTACCTGATGAGGCACTACTTAGAGGTCCAGTACAGTATGGTTGGATGTACGCTATTGAAAGGCGGCCAGGCACTTTCAAGGGCTATGTTAGGAACAGAGCTAGAACCGAGGGTTCCATTGCAGAGGCCTACATTGCTACAGAAGCGTTGACATTCTGCTCAAATTACATTGAAACAGCTGATCAGCTTAGCAAAGAGGTGGGTGAAGACAATCCCGGGCTCAATGTTTTCGATTGGTCTATTCGAGTTACAGGGAAGAGTCGACAAGACGACAAACCTAAAGATTCGGACAAAATGGTTTGGTATGTGTTTAATAACTGTCCTGAGATACTACCTTATATCAAGTAAGTGCTAAGTACTGCAGCTTATACATCGTAATCTACTAAACTTGCAGCACATTCTTATATATTTAGATGTTTGACGCGATCACTATGTTGTGCAGCATATACAAAAAGGAGTTACTGCCGCAAAATCCAAGAAACATTGACAAACTGGTTATGGCAGGATTTGCGAAATGGTTCAAGAGCCATGTAAGCTTCTGAATTGCACTGTCAGTTTTTTTAATATATTGAGTACATAAAATGATCAGCTTTTCTATTTTCTAACCTAGGTTAAGAAGATGTGGAAGGATGGGCAGGCAGTTGATGATGCCCTTTACGCACTAGCAGTGGGTCCTGATACTCGGGAAAGACATTATGAATCTTGCGTTGTTGGAGATGTGCGCTACAACTCCCTTGCACGCGACGAAGGCAGGAAGACACAAAACAGTGCCATCTTGAGCACGGATACGTACGGCAGAGAGACAACTGAAATGTATGCTAACATAACATACATTGTTCAGTTGCAGTATATCTCCAGTTTCGAGGTTCATCGGTGTGTGGTTCTGTTGTGTTGTCGTTGGTATAACCTGTTTTCCAGGATCACAAAACCCAGAGCTGATGATTATTTCAAATCCATCAATGTTAAGGCGGCGTACCAGACCAACGAGCCTTTTATTTTGGCAAATCAAGCAACACATATTTTTTCCTTGGAAGACACATTTGCACGTAGCGATGACCGGAGAGTATTGCAAAGGTTTGAGCAGAGGAATTCATTTAATGAAGTTGCACAACAAGATGATGCTTACTCTCCTCCTGATGTACAATATTCCACAGATGTGTTCCTAATATCTTTGAGAACCATCACCTCAATGACGCTAGCGAACAGATTGCCTGTCAGGCTGTGGACATACAAGAGTTGATCAAGAAGAAGCCAACGTTCGAGGACATTGAGGATGAAGAAGAAGATGACACTGTGGGGAATTATGATTCAGACTGATACACATGGCGAAGATGTTGACGTTGCTGCTGCGGATGATGATTAGATTGCTTTTGTCGTATTTGCCTGTCAGAAGATGTTTCTTTTATCTATTATGTGAAATTGTGTTTGCTATGACAACTGAAACATGATGAACTTGTTGTTTAGTATTTTGCTGGGAGAACATCACTTATTATGTATGTTGATTTGTGTTTGGTGATTGTATAACGACTAAAACATGATGACGTCGTTGTTTAGTTGCACTCATATTTGGATGTGAAACTTGAATTTGATGACATGGTTTGCTGTTGGACTGCAATTTGCTCGACGTCTTCGAATGGGAACAAAACTGACCCAACATGACCTCTGCTAATTTATTTATTTATTAGCAAAAGGGCCTCTGCTATTTATTTATTTATGAGAAAAAGGGGATACCCCCGATTTCCGTTAATAGAAATCATTAGATGTTCGCAACACTACGCCCAGCCTGCTAAACAGGTTTCATTCATTCCTAGTTTAAGCAAAGTGCTCATGTCATAGCCACTGAATACATCACGAGTGCTACATACACTGCATTATCTTCAAGAACTCTTTCATCTCCTCATTGCTGTCAAGGCCGTTTAGCAGTTGTTGTTTGGCCATGATCAGAGGAACTGCATCTTTCACCTTCTCCTCTGCATCTTCCTCTTCTACCATTCCTTCAGTTACTTGTCCAACACCCCAACCTGCTGGTATTGGGATTCCTCGGCTAACCAAATAATCAGCGTAGTTGTATTCACCCACATCAGCAACTTCCCGGAAATACAAATCACACGAATCTTCCCTTTTCTGCACGAATCAAATTGGAAGATCATCAACCAAACTATTAAAAAAATCAGCAACTGAAAGTAGCAGAACAACACTTAAACATATTATTACCCCATGGTTCAGGCATTTGTAGAAGACTCGGTCATGGTTGAGGATTGTGGTTGAGACGCGACGGATGACTCTACGTGATTTGCAGCAGTGGCACCACAACAATGGCATTGGGTTGCGATGAGACCCATAGGCGATTGTACGGGTGGCATCTTGGCGCATATCTAGTTGTTGCCTACTGAAGAGCAGATGGACGAGCAGCCAGCGGACATGGTTGCTGCGGCCAGAGCTTCTGGTGCTAGGCAGAGTAAGTAGAGAAGAGGAGAAGCGAACGTTGGATATGTCAGTTTCATTACTTGCAGAGTAGCATAGCACCATATATAGTCATAGTCTATGTTGGAATTCGAACCAGCTACAGGAGCACACCTCTCTTTTTTCTAAAACTCAGCAACGTCTCTTTACTAGTACACTATAGCTTGTTCTGTACGCCTTCTCAAGTCCTTGATTTTCTTTCTTTTTTTAGCAAGGAAGGAAGGAGGACAAAATTGAGAGTTCTTGGGACTCGAACCCAAGACCTATCGGTTGAAAACCAAGGGTGCTAGTCACTTATGTGGAAAACGTGCCTTGGGAGGAGGATGACAGACAAACGCATTTTCCTCACAGTTTTAGTTGCGGCCTTAAGATCGAGCAGTCACAGATTTGGGAATGTTATCGAGCTTAACGAGCCCAGTTTTTCTTTTCTTCCTATATATAAAAAAGTATGCTACTTGGTGTCGGCTTAGTCAACAAACGATTGTGCCAACCTTGACCGTTGGATTGACATTCGATGTCTGTCGTGTTTCTTCAATCTCTTCTTCCTCCAGCCGCCAAAGCCAAACTAGCACCGGCGGAACCGCCTGCTCCTGCCTCCCATGGCTGGATGTGCTGCCGCCCACGCATCATGGCCACATCGCACCCTAAAACTCTTCGCATCTTCCCCGACTCCTGTTCGTTCCCGTCCGAGGCCTCACCATCGTCCTCCGCCTTGGTTCGCCGCTTGGCCTCGCCGCCTCGGTGTTGTCAACATGGTCAATAATCGAGAGGAATAAGCAGATGGTTCTACATGGTGAGGATGACGGTAGGGACCCAACAGCGCGCGTAGTAATTGTATTTTGGGACGACGAAGGGTATCAACTGGGTTGTGCGGGAGCTATGACCCATCTAGCACAAGCTTTTATTTCATATGTACCACATGACCAACCCAGTTTGTTTTTCCTTTCTGAAAATGGCTAGCCCAACTATTTTATTTTTTGCAGAATAACCAACATAGGCCTACTTGCTTTTCTACGCCCTGCTGGGACAAAAATCTTTCAAGACGAGGAGGGATGCATTCGGGCTTGCCGGGAAAATTGGCTATAAATAATAAGAAATGGGCTATAAGTAATAATAAATGGGCTGTAAAATGAAAAAATATAGCAAACAGACAATTAATTTGAAAATACTTTTTTCTCTCGGATTTTGATATTTTAAATTTCATTGTTTTTGTGCTTGTAAAATTTCATTGGATTTAAATTAAGGTATGTTTAGTTTTTAAATTAATTTGAATCTGGTTAGAAATTTCGGGTTGTATGCTGTTTGGGATAGATTCGGAGGCTGACTTGTGGGTCTACTAGGTTGACGTGTATGAAAGGCTTTGTCAACTTAGTCCACAAACGATTCTAGCAGCAGTGACCGTTGGATGTTAATCCAACGGCAGTGCTGCTTCTTCAATATCTAATCTTCTTGCTCCAGCCGCCCAAACTAGCGTCGGTGGGACAGCCTGCTCCCGCCTCCCGTGGCCAGCTGTGCTGCCGCAAAGGCCGCACCGCCCCATCCTACTCCTTCATTGGCCAGGCCATTCCTCTACTCACCCACACCTCCTGTTATTTTCCGGCGACGGCAACCGAACCAGTAAACCCTCGTACTCCCCACCGCGTGGGCAACCACTGCCGAGTCTTCCCCGGCTCCGTGTCGTTCCCTTCCTAGGCCTCGCCATCATCCACCGCCCTGGTTCTCTCGGTGCGTCGTGGTCAACATGGTCAACGAACGATATCCATCAGAAGTGGACTGTACGTGGAGAGGCTGACAGCTGGGTCCACGGCCGTACAGAAGGAAATGCCTCCTTATTATGCACAAAATATTGATTTCTCCACCTAACAACTGGGACCCACCGGAAGGGCCTCTGTATTTCGTGAAAATACGTTCCCCCGCTGTCAGCTCGGACCCACCAGCTATATCTTCGCACGCAAGCAAGTGCCTCCTTATTAAGCACAAAAAAAATGAATACTCCCCCTGCTAGCTGGGACCCACCATAGTGGGAGGCTGACTTGTGGGCCTACTAAGTTGACGCGGATGGAGGTCTTTGTCAACTTAGTCAATATGAACGATTCTAGCTCCAGTGACCGTACAATGTCCATCCAACTGCCGTAGTGCTTATTCAACCTCTGGTCTTCTTGCTCTAGCCACCCAAACCAGCGCCGGTCGTGCCGCCTGCTCCTGCCTCCCGTGGCTAGCTGTGCTGCCGTTGAGGCCTCATCGCCCCCTACTACTCCCACCGCTGGCCATGCCATCCCTCTACTCACCCACACCCCCTGTTATTCTACGGCGACGGCAGCCTCACACCACAGCCGAACCAATGAACCCTCATACTCCTCTTTGCGTTGGCATCCACTGTCGCGTCTTCCCCAGCTCCGCGTCGTCCCCTTCCTAGGCCTCGCCGTCGTCCACCACCTTGGTGCTCTCGGCGCGGTGTGGTCAATGTGGTCAAGGAACGGCTTCCATCGGAAGAAATCAGACGTGGAGAGGCGGCATTTGGGTCCATGGCCACAGCAAGGAAGTGCCTCCTTATTACGCGCAAAATAATGATTCCTCCACCTGATAGCAGGGACCCACCAAACGGGCCACCGTATTTCATGAAAAAAACGTTTCCCCCCTGACTAGTGGGGCCCACCAGCTACATCTTCGCATGCAAGGAAGTGCCTCCTTATCCTCCCTGACAGTCGGGGCCCACTTGGTCGAAGCGTACGTAGTGTTGTCATTCTGGTCGTGAATGTGTATGTACATACTGGTCGATCGGTCTGTCTGCAGGCTGCAGCGATGAACCGTGGCCGAGTAAGGATGGGCACGTGTCGTAGTAGAGGCACGGACCTAGCATGTACACGTATGTACAGCCAGGGTGCAAGAAAGTAAATACGGCCACGTACGTACATACAGGCAGGGTCTCGAATGCCTACTCACGCATACGTACGGCCAGGGCACGTGTACATGGAGAGGGCAGCGACGACGTCCTGTTCATCGGCAGCCAACCGGATGGGTTGGAACAGAGAAACTGCGTCGTCGTGTTCATTGGGAGGCAACGGAATGCGTCGTGTTCATCGGGAGCCAACCGACTTGGATGGAACAGCCGATCGAAGCGAGGCCTGGCGTATCGCAGAACGAAGGAAACGGCCTTGTGTTCGATCGCCTATGGTCGAAACGGGATCCTATTCACCGGGAGGGGTGTGGCATACCGCAAAATAGAGGAAACAGACTTCTCTTCGACCTCCTACGATCGAAACGGGGTCCTGTTGATCGGGAGGGGTGTGGCGAACCGCAAAACGGATGAAATGGACTTGTGTTGGAGTGCTACGGTCGAAACTAGGGTCCTGTTCATCGGGAGGGGTGTGGCGTACCACTAAACGAGGACTCCACGGGCTACTGTTCATCTCCACTGTCGACTGCCTCCACGGACTACTGTTCATCCACCGTCGACCTCCTCCAGCCTCCACCGCTGTTGTTCATCCACGGTGTATCCCTCTGCCTCCACCAGCTCTCGTTCATCCACGGGCTCCTGTTCATCTAGCCTCCACCGCTCCTCCACCGGCCTTTGTTCAACCAGCCCTCTCCACGGGGTACTGTTCAACCAACCCTCCATGGGCTTATTGTAATCCAGCCCTGCAACGGCTACTGTTAATCCAGCCCTCCACGGGGTCCTGTTCATCCACCCCCCCCCCCCCAACCGGCTCGATCGATCGGGGTCATGTTCATCCAGCGGCAACGACCTCTACTACCACGGGATCCTGTTCATCCAACCCCCACCGGGAACTGTTCATCCAACCCCCCAACAACGCTCCTTTGTTCATTAAGAGGCGCGAGTTCGATCGGCTTGATTAGCGGCGATGGCGAAGCAATCACTCGATCTGGCTCAGTTAACAGCCAGGGATTGATCGATCGCTCGGGTTCAGTAACGCATAGCCTGCAGTGCAATCGTTAGGGTTCAGTAGGAGAACGCCTCGCTCGGGTTCAGTTAGAGCCCAACGCCTCGCACCCACGTGCGTACATGTACGAGAGAAACGTGCATTGCTCGTCCCGACCACCCACCGTAACCGGGAACTCCCCGATATTTTCCTCGCCCTCGCTTCTACCATGGTTTTTTCCATCATGGACAGCCCAAATAATGTCATGCAGCTGCGTCTCCGGCCCGCCCAGGACGAAAAGTCCATTTTCTGTCATGATTTTTTGTCATAGAAGTAGGAGCGCACCACATATATGATGATATCGGGTTTTGTCACAATTATCGTCATAAAAGTGTCATAAGCATGACAGAAAAAATTCGTTCAGCCCAAAATGTCACGGATGTGTCTTTTTTTGTAGTGTGAGTTCATTGATCTATGGCACGAGGATCTGAACACTCCTCTGCCTGACTTTAACCTCACTTATGGTCAAATTCACATGTTAACGGCCTTCATCAATGAAGAAAATTGGAAATTTGAGAAGGCCAGACAAGTCAAGAAGGCTTGGTACAAGAAGAAGCGTTTTCTGAAGAAAAATGTTGTAAACATGTCTCCTGAAGAACTTGTGGCTCTGCAAAAGGAGATCAAAGACCTTAGTGATGAATTTGACAGATACCGTGCAGATTGGCTAGGTGCCAAAGTCAGATTCGTCACACTCTCCAACTCCCTCAAGCTCAATGTTGCAACTCCATCGCAACAAGAAATTCCTCAGGCTGTAGCTCAGCTGATGAAAATCAGACTGTTGATGATATTGAGAGTACCAGGGCTGCTGAAAAAATTCCAGCTCCTGAAGAAACTGCCAGGGCAACCATCAATGTTGCACCTGAAGGACAACCCAGGCCAGCTGAAGAATCTGTTGCTGCACCTGAAGAACTAAACAAGACAGGGCAACTGCATCAGTTGTGCCTAAAGAAAATGAACCCACTTCATCTGCTCCTCCTGCTAAACCTTCTAAGGTGAAGAAAGTCACTCTTCCTTCTACATCAGAGGTGAAGAAAACAAAAGCTGCTGAGAAGGCAGCTGTGAAGAAAAGGAAAGCATCAACGACTGTAGAGTCTTCAGCTCCCAAGAAACTAAAGACTTTGACAAGTTCCTTCACTAACCCAACTGATGTTGTTCCAATATCAATTATGCCATCAACGGAAATTGTCCCATTTGGTGAAGAATATGTCATACCAGATGACACTGATGAAGAGAATCCTTCTGCTGCTTCTTCAGAGCAGTTGGATGAAGAAATTGAAGTGGATGATATCCCTTCAACTCCACTGATATCATTGCGCATGCCTCAATTCACAGCTGAAGAGGCGGACGTTGAGGAATTAGAAGAAGAAGATGAGGATGTGGACATTGGTTCTACTACACCAGTTCAGAATGATGACTATTGGAAAAGACTTCATCCCAATTCACCATTGACCACTCCTCTGCATCAAATTCCTCAGTCCCTTGTGCAAACTGAAGAAATTCATACGGGATCTGAAGAACGTCAAACTTCACTTATTTCCATTCCAGAAGAAGTTCCAGCTATTGCAGCTGAAGAAATGGAGACCAAGACTGCTGCTACTGAAACTGCCGCTGAAATTCCTCAATCTGTGGCTCCAGAGGTTGTGCGCCAAGAGGCTGTGAAGCCTTCAACTGTAAATCTTTAGCCCAAGCCACTAAATCCTCATACAAAGAAGCAAAAATTCAAGGCTGATGATTTCTTCATTGAGCACCATTTCTTCACGGATTTCAATCCCTATGACTCGGCAAGACTTTGCCGCAAGCGGTTCTGGACAACCAGTTAGATGAACTTCTATTCATCACTCTTATTTGATAAGGACAAAGTATTTGAGCACCGTCAAATTCCTCATGTGGATATGGAGTCTCTCCCGTGCTTCCAACCTGTCCTGAGTGTTCTTCATGGCACTGGGCTTTTAAAATTCTGTGCTGACATCTGCGACTGGAATGAAGAGCTAATTCTTCAATTCTATGCTACATTGCACCTCACTGGGAATGTGGATGATGTGAATTCATGGGTGCTTGATTCGATGACTGAGAATACGCATTACAAAGCCCCGACCTCTGAATTACTTCATGCCATTCCAGTCAGTCCTCCTGCTGAAGGTGCAAGGCTCATATATGAGAAACGTGAACTTTCAAATCATCTGATGCAAGTGTTGATGAAGCCTTTGAAGGATGGCCAAGCTCCAAGGACCACATTCCTCATGAAGGAATTGCTACATGTGCCAAGGACAGTATACCACATTCTGATGAAAACCCTCAGTCCAATCAAGGGCCACAACTCTGATGAAGAAGATGTTGTTGGCATCTTGAAGAATCTGCTATTCAATATCATACATGGCATTCCTATCAACTACCATGATTTCTTCATGAGGACTTTGGCTAATGCTATTCTGTCACCTTTTGAGTTGAAGCCTTGTGCTCCCTAGATCATGAAATTCATTAGATCAAGGTCTTCAATTCATTACAAGGCAGATTATCAAAATCATCTCAGCTATTTGCCTCCTATTGAAGTCCTCAAAAGGACTATTTCCTCAGCTGATGAGAAAGGCAAAGCTGCTATTATTGATGAAGGCACTCGTCCTTTGGATGGTCAGTTTCGCAAAGCTGCATCTTATTCCACCAATGATGTCTCTGCAACTCAAGATTCTGCCGCAGAAGCTTCAAAGAAAAATCCTCAAGCCACTGCTCCACGAGTGATGAATGATCATGATCTTCTCTTAAGTCTTCATCAGAAGGTCGATCGCAATCACAAGTGGGACAAGCGTCAATTTGGCTCAATTCTTCAGAATACGACAGTCACACAAAACATTGTGAAGAAGAATCACTACTACTTGCATGAAGTCTTAGATCGCACTTGGGCCATATTGTCTCACCTCTACGGTGATGAAGATCTCAAGCAGATGGGCTTCCAACAAGACTTTGACTGGTTTCAGCCTCCTTCGAAGAAATTCAAGAAGGTCAAAGTTCCTCAGATCGTCGCCAGCTCATATTCTTCATCTCGCGAGACGGATGAAGTTGAAGACTTGAATGACACAGCGACATGCCCTACCTCAACGGACGACCCCAACAACACTGGCGCTCCTCCATCGACATCATGATGATATTCTTCAGGGGCGTTAGTCCTCACTTTTCGTCCCTTTTGGTCATTCGATGACAAAGGGGAGAAATTTGAGTCAGTCTTCAAGTGGGTTTTATATATGGACGTTTTTTTCATTAAGTTACAACTCTTGCTCTTCTGAGGTGTTTGCCATGATGAGTTGTAAACTTAAGTCCTATGGTGCTCTGATACTTTTGAACTGTTTTTCTACATGCTTATTTCCTCAAGTAACTTAATGCACGCATGTTGAATTTGTCAGACACCATATTTCATCATGCATTTCAAATTCTTCATATTATATGTGAAATGCGTGTATGAATTACAAGATATAGGGGGAGATCTCCATGATATTACTCTACAATGTGCATTTGCAATCCAAAGCAAATTCCTCAAATAAGCACATCTTCAGGGGGGAGTTCTTTTATATCTTTCAATCAAATTCCTCAGTGTCAGCATTTAAACTTCATATGTTTATCCCCGTTGAAAACTTAACCTATTTGTCATCAATCACCAAAAAGGGGGAGATTGTAAGTGCATCTAATGCCCCCTAGTGATTTTGGTGTATTGAAGACTTATAGGTTAAGGGACTAATGTGTTTGTGAGTGTACACGGGTTCTATAAGTCTATGAGGAGTTTGATATTTACGATGAAAGTAGACCCCTAAAAATGAATGTCTTAAGTTGAAGACTTTGGTTTTCTTGAAGACTTTGAAAGTGAGGAAATTGGTGTGACCTTGAAGACTTTGATATTGATGTGAGGATTATGAAGCGTGAAGACTTTTTGTTCTCATAGTTTCACTTTCTCTTTCTTGAGTCAGAGGAAACACCGTACTGTTAAAGGGGGTCGAGGTAAAAATAAGGAAAAGTTTCCAAGTGATGCTCATCTCAAAATCCTACACCTACCCAATCCTTTCGAGTGAAGCCATTGGAAATCTCATACAGTTCAGCCAATTTCTTCAATGACAGAGACGAAGATCTTCTGTTCTCTTAGGAATTTGTTCTGACTGAGGAGTTAGGAATTCGCCAGTGCAGATTGCCTACAAGTGAGGAACATGATAGCCTTGAGGAATTGCAGAGCTCAAATTTCCGACGGTTGCTGTGCTACGCCCGAGCTGTACCAAAATATCTTATACACCTAACAGTCATATCATTGAAGGGCGTTTATGTCTTATCATTGTGGCTCCTCCCTAGGCTATAAATAGCCGCCCCCTACAACCACTAGTTGGTTGGCTGCTCCAAGAGAAACTGACACTTGTCATTGAGAGCATCCCATCTTCCGAGGACTTTGAGCGAAAATCAACAGTGAGGAAAAACCCAAACCCGAACACCTACAACCCAAAGTGATTGAGCATCACTGAAGAGATTGTTCCTGTGTAGAACCGACGCTTGTTACCTTTGAGGACTGTGCATCCTCCAGACGGTTAGGCGTCATGGTCTAGAGCATCCAAGAGGAATTGTGGATCACCAAGTGACCGAGTCTGTGAAGGTTTGAAAGTCACCTGAAGACTTACCATGAGTGATTGGGCGAGGTCTGTGTGACCTTAATTAGCTCAAGGAGAATACGTTGAGGACTATGTGTCTGGGACTGTGTGTCCTCAGGTTTAAATACCTAGTCGCTCCAACCCAGGACATCTGACCGTCACAAAGTAGCTTGGAACTAGTCTACCAAATCATCGTCTTCACCAAGCTCTGGTTCTATTTCCTCAACCCTTTCATTTACTCATTCATGTGTTGATGAACTTGGTATTCTTGTTTGAAGACTTTGACTGAAAAATTTCTCAATTTCCTCAATCCTAATTCTTCAGCCATCTTGTCTTCTGCCTGCTTATCCTGTTTACACGCTACTTGTACTCTATGTACATTTCATTTCATCATGATGACTATGCTACTGCTTTGTTAGCATGCACCTGAGTACTTATTCCATTGCTTGTAGTTCGTTGCTTAGGAAATTCCTCGTTGAATTTCCCCGATTTAATTTGTAAAAATCGCCTATTCACCCCCCCTAGTCGATATAACGCACTTTCAGCTAGGCTTTTCCTTCTCCTACGGCATTCTGTAGTTCAGTCCACAGATACAGCTCATTCCTATGATACCGTTGCATACTTAGTATAGATCTGATGTCAGTCTTGCGAGTACTTTGGATGAGTACTCACGATTGCTTTGCTACCTTTTTTTCCCCTTTACCCGGTTGCTGCGATCAGATGGTGGATCCCAGGAACCAGATGCTACCGCCGACAGCTATTACTACCCCGACAGAGCCTACTACTACGTGGAGACCGCCGACGACCAGGAGTAGTTAGGAGGTCCTGGGCAGGAGGCCTTGCCTTTTCGATCGTTGTTGCTTTTGTGCTAGCCTTCTTAAGGTAGGCTTGCTTAACTTATGTATGTACTCAGATATTGTTCCTTCCGCTGACTCTTGTGTTTCCGAGCTTATGTGTTCGAGCCCTCAAGGCCCCTAGCTTGTAATATAAATCTTGTATTATTTTAATTTGTGTCTAGATTTGTGTTGTGATATCTTCCCTTGAGTCCCTGATCTTGATCATACACATTTGCGTGTATGATTAGTGTACGATTAAATCATGGGCGTCACACTCAACCTGGTGAATGAGCGGTTCGAGCAGTCCCAGGTAAGTGGCCAGTACTTCATGCCTTTGAATGTTATTTGGGATATGAAAAGGCTTGCTATGTATTGTTGTATTTAGAAGTTAATGCCGAATTGTTTGAATGATAGCGGCCGTGGCCGAGCTTGAGGGGCTCAACGCCGAGCTCAAGAAAGCTCGACAAGAGGTGGAGCAAAAAAAGGTTGCGACTACGGAAGCGGAGAAGGCCCGAGCTGCCGAGGTGGTGGCTAGGGAGAAGGACCAGACGCGGGTCATGGAGGTCGAGGAGACCTTGAAGAGCGTGTTCAAAGCACGTGGTAAACTTCAGGCCGAGGAGAAGCAGGCGAAAGAAGAGCTCAAGAAGCTCCAGCTTGCGCACTCCGAGCTCCAGACCGCGGCTCGGGCCGCCCGCGAGGTGCTCCAGCAAGTGGAGCAAATTGTGGCAGCTAAGCCATATTTATTGCAGTGTGTATTTGACAGTAAAGGGTGCATCAAACTCACCCAGCTGTGGCGTTCCGCAGAGGTCTTCGCAGATCTTCCAAAGAGTGTCATGGATGTCGTCCAACACTTCGACCAGTTGGAGGGTCATGAGGTGGAGAAGTCATCCTAGCGGCAGTTCCCAGAGTCACTGTCGTCAGAGCTGCTGAATCATTGATACATCTCCGTTGTATCTACAATTTTTAATTGTTTCATGCCAATATTCTCAACTTTCATATACTTTTGGCAACATTTATATTATTTTTTGGGACTAACATATTAATCTAGTTCCGAGTGCCAGTTCTTGTTTGTTGCATGTTTCTTGTTTCGCAGAATATCCATTTCAAATGAAGTCCAAACACGATAAAAACTTACAGAATTTTTTGGAATATATGTGATTTTTGGGAAAAAGAATCAACGAGAGACAATGCCCCGAGGGGCCCACAAGACCTAGGGGCGCGCCCCCTAGCCTAGGCGCGCCTAGGAGGCTTGTGGCCACCCTGCAAGGCGGTTGGTGCCCTTCTTCGGTAGCAAGAAAGATAATATCCGGAGAAAAATCGTGTTAAAATTTCAGCCCAATCGGAGTTACGGATTTCCGGGATTTTAAGAAACGGTGAAAGGCCAGAAAACATGGACGCAAAAATAGAAGGAAATAGAGAGAGAGAGAGAGAGAGAGAGAGAGAGAGAGAGAGAGAGAGAGAGATCCAATCTTGGAGGGGCTCCTGCCCCTCCGCTGCCATGGAGGCCATGGACCAGAGGGGAAACCCTCCTCCCATCTAGGGGGAGGTCAAGGAAGAAGAAGAAGGAGGGGATCTCTCTCCCTCTCTCCCGGTGGCGCAGGAACACCGTCGGGGCCATCATCGTGACGACGATCTACACCAAAAACTTCGCCGCCGTCATCACCAACTCTCCCCCCCTCTATGCAGTGATGTAACACCTCTTCTCCCTGTTGTAATCTCTACTTAAACATGGTACTCAACACTGTATATTATTTCCCAATGATGTATGGCTATCCTATGATGTTTGAGTAGATCTGGTTTGTCCTATGGGTTGATTGATGATCATGATTGGTTTGAGTTGTATGTTTTATTATTGGTGTTGTCCTATGATGCTCTCAGTGTCGCTCAAGCGTGAGGGATCCCCGCTGTAGGGTTTGCAATATGTTCATGATTCGCTTATGGTGAGTGGCGTGAGTGACAGAAGCACATAACTGAGTAAGTAGGTTGTTTGTGTATGGGTGTAAAGAGGACTTGATACTTTAATGCTATGGTTGGGTTTTACCTTAATGACCTTTAGTAGTTGCGGATGCTTGCTAGAGTTCCAATCATAGCGCATATGATCCAAGTAGAGAAAATATGTTAGCTTATGCCTCTCCCTCATATAAAGTTGCAATAATGATTACCGGTCTATTTATGATTGCCTAGGGACAAATAACTTTCTTGTGTGACAAAAAGCTCTCTACTAAAACTAACTTAGTTGTTTCTTCATCTAAAATAGCCCTTATATATTATTTACGTGTTCTTTATTATCTTGCAAACCTATCCCTTCACACCTACAAAGTACCTCTAGTTTCATACTTGTTCTAGGTAAAGCGAACGTTAAGCGTGCGTAGAGTTGTATTGGTGGTTGATAGAACTTGAGAGAATATAAATTCTACCTTTAGCTCCTCATCGGGTTCGACACTCTTACTTATCGATAAAGGCTATAATTGATCCCCTATACTTGTGGGTTATCAAGACTTTTTTCTGGCGCCATTGCCAGGGAGCAATAGCGTGGGGTGAATATTCTCGTGTGTGCTTGTCTACTTTATCACTAGTAGATTTTATTTTCTGTTCTAAGTTGTTCTCTATCTTTAGTTATGGATATGGAACACAGAATACCCAAAAAATTAGGTGTACTTGCTACTCATGGAGATGGAGAACCTCCTAAAACCCTCGATGCTCGTTATGTGAAAAATATTAAACACTACTTTGATAATCCTGAGAAAACCCCATTCAACTTGATAATGGGAGACACGTTGGATCAACGTGAATACTTTAGGGATTATCGCTTGACTCAAAAAGGGAAACTCTTATGGGATCAAATTCATATGTTGCAGCAGACCAAGGCATAGCCTAGTGGCGGGAAGGGCTGATGCCTTCCCACCCACCCAGGTTCAAGGCACGGCACATGCAATTTGGGTTTTTTTGCACCAATTATACTATAGGAGGTTCCCTTACAACCTTTCTGTAAAAAAATTCAAATGTTGCATTGGTATGCTCGGAATTTATGCTTGAGATATGATTATAGTTGTTGCTCTAGGATGAAGGATCCACACCTTCCCTTTTCATGTAAATTTAGTGATAATTAAACCTTGGCTTCTTATGCTAATGGTATATATTATTACTATGATGTGGAACAAAAATAATAATTTGTTGCTTTTAAGGGTGCTTATGAAATTGAATCTTTGTTTGAAAAGTGTGAAAATTATGTTATACTTAAATATTGTCATTAGATGAAAAAGATGACGAGGAGAGCGAAGAAAAAAAGGAGGAAGACGGATTAGCTACCCGTGCCCACCTTCTAATGAGAGTAACACTTCAACTCATACATTGTTTAATCTCCCTTCATGCTTACCGAAGGATGAATGCTATGATAATTGCTATGATCCCTTGGATTCATTTGAATTATCCCTTTTTGATGAAATTGATGCTTGCTGTGTTTTTGGCCATGATGCCAATTTGAATTGTGCTTATGGAGATGAACTTGCTATAGTTCCTTATGTTAAGAATGAGTTTGTTGCTATTGCACCCACACATGATAGTCCTATTATCTTTTTGAATTCTCCCAACTACACTCTATCGAAGAAGTTTGTGCTTATTAAGGATTATATTGATGGGTTGCGTTTCACTACTACACATGATGATTTTTATGAATATAATATGCATGTGCTTGGTGCTCCTACTTGCAATTATTATGAGAGAGGAAATACATCTCTGCCTCTCTACGTTTCCAATACTATAAAAATGCAAGAAACTTTTTATGCTATGTATTGGCCCTTAGATGTGCATGAATTGTTCTTTTATGACATGCCGATGCATAGGAAGAGAGTTAGACTTCGTGTTGCATGATATATTTTACTTTGTGCTCACTACTAAATACAAATCATTGCTAATTAAAACTGGCTTTGATATACCTTGGGATCCGGGTGGATCCATTACTTAAGCACTATATGCCTAGCTTCATGGCTGCTAGGGAGACAACCTGGAAGTTTTAGAGAGTCATTTTATTATGTTGTGTGCTTTTAAAAAGTTTAAAAACAAAAACATATAGAGGGGAACTTAAACACTTTTTCAAAAATAAAAGAAAAGTGAGGAAGACGAGCATTGTTAAAGTGGAGCTAGCCTTCAACTTTGTTCATTCCCATGGAAACTTTGTGAACCTTGATTACAGAAAAGTTTCAACAAAAATAATCCCTTGTACAAATCCATTGTATTATAAAAATAATGAGCCAACATTTGCCCTTAGGATAATTAGATTGCTTGTTTGGTATGTGCAATGCAAAAACAGAAACCTTTGTTGTAGTGCATGAATTTAAATTTTTTTACTGGAACATGCAAAATTTCTGAAATTTGTACACAGTACTGCTACGCCAATTGTTTATTTTGTCTTAATTTTTCAGAATTTTTGGAGTTAAAGAAGTATGGTTAATGTTCAGATTGCTACAGACTGTTCTGTTTTTGACAGATTATGACTTTGATGCATTGTTTTGCGTGTTTTGATGAATCTATGGATTGTATTGGTGATATAAGCCATGGTGAAGTTAAGAGTCTAGTAGGTATAATGCAAAAATAAAATATGAATGAGTTTTGAACAATACTTAAAGTAGTGGTTTGTTTTATTATACTAACGGATCTCACGAGGGTTTTGTTAAGTTTTGTGTGATTGAAGTTTTCAAGTTTTGGGTGAGATCATGATGGATGAAGAAATAAGGAGTGGAAAGAGACTAAGCTTGGGGATGCCCAAGGCACCCCAAGGTAATATTCAAGGACTCCCAAGAAACTAAGCTTGGGGATGCCCCGGAAGGCATCCCCTCTTTCTTCTAACGACCATCGGTAATTTTACTTGGAGCTATATTTTTATTCGTCACATGATATGCGCAAATTATTGGAGCGTCTTTTGTGTTTATTTTCTCTTTTAATTTTATGCACCATGCTGGTATGAGATAGTCCTTGGTTGATTTATAAAATGCTTCATGCACTTCACTTATATCTTTTGAGTATTGATTTATAGAATGCTTCATGCACTTCACTTATATCATTTGAGTATGGATTTATAGAATGCTTCATGTGCTTCACTTATATCATTTGAAGTTTGGATTGCCTGTTTCATTATGCATAGAAAACCGCCATTTGTAGAATGCTCTTTTTCTTCACTTGTATTTGTTAGAGTGTGGGCATATCTTTTGTAGAAAGAATTAAACTCTCTTGCTTCACTTATATCTATTTAGAGAGTCAACAGGAATTGGTCATTCACATGGTTAGTCATAAAATCCTACATAAAAACTTGTAGATCGCTGATTATGATATGTTTGATTCCTTGCAATAGTTTTGCATATAAAGATGGTGATATTAGAGTCAAGCTAGTGAGTAATTGTGGATTGGTAGAAATACTTGTGTTAAGGTTTGTGATTCCCGAAGCATGCACTTATGGTGAACCGTTATGTGATGAATTCGGAGCATGATTTACTGTTTTGATTGTCTTCCTTATGAGTGGAGGTCAGGATGAGAGATGGTCTTTTCCTACCAATCTATCCCCCTAGGGGCATGCGAATTAGTACTATGCTTTGATGGCTAATAAATTTTTGCAATAAGTATGTGAGTTCTTTATGACTAATGTTGAGTCCATGGATTATACGCACTCTCACCCTTCCACCATTGTTAGCCTCTCTAGTACCGCACAAATTTCGCCGGTGTAATAAACCCACCATATACCCTTCCTCAAAATAGCCACCATACCTACCTATTATGGCATTTCCATAGCCGTTCTGAGATATATTGCCATGCAAATTCCATCATCATCATATACATGACTTGAGTATTCAGGGTCATATTGGTTTGCATGATCGTCAGATAGCTAGCATGATATTTTTCATGGCTTGTCCGTTTTTTGATATCTTTACTATGCTAGATCATTGCACATCCTGGTACACTACCAGAGGCATTCATATAGAGTCATCATGTATTAGTTATATCGAGTTGTAAGTAAATAAAGTGTGATGATCATCATTATTATAACATTGTCCCATGTGAGGAAAGGATGATGTAACATCCCAAAAAATTTAAATTTTGGAATGTTATAAACAAATAGATAGATTTGATTTGATTGTTTGATTGGCTGACTGAAAGTGAGTGAATTCGAAACTTTTGAAAGTTAAATGAGAGGGAATAAAAGGACTTTCCCAAACTTTCATTTTTGCATTTTATGACCTTCAGGAATTCAAATTCTTTTCATCACAAAACCCTGGAGAGAAGATGACATGACTTCTTCCATTTACTTAAATGACAAGGGGTGTTGAAAATATTTGAATTTCATCTGGAAAATATTTCCAATTCTGAAACTTTATGCAACTCAATGATTTTCAAGAGCGAAGATAAAATGACTTCTTCAAAACATATGAAATATGAGTTGGGAGTTTCAAAGAATTTAAAATTCAAGGTTCTTTTGAATTTATTTTCAATTTGGAGTTATTTGAGTTTTATTCAAATTATTTTTCTCCAAAAATAAAATATATGAAAAATAGGGTAACATGATTCCCTACATCAGAAAAATGGAGAGAAACAAATTTGAATTCATTTTGATATTTTTAAAATGATTTTTGTTGGATTTTATTGGACCAGAAGCACTCTTTGCTTTATTTGAATTTGTGTGGATTTCATTTGACATTAGAATAATGTTCATCTTGTAGGAAATATTTTTCTGCAAATTTTGATATATTATATGCCTATATAAAAGTTTAAACTATTTTTGTTTTTATTTTAGTTCTGTGAAATTTTGTTTAAAAAAACGCTTCGAACAGTGCCAGGCCGAAGCCCAGCACTGCTCTCTCTCTCTCTCTCTCTCTCTCTCTCTCTCTCTCTCTCTCTCTCTCTCTCTCTGGGCCGGCCCGACCAACCCGGCCAGCCTGCCAGCCGTGGCCCATCCGCCTGGCCCGTCCCGATCTCTAGAGGGAGACCGCTGCCGCCACGACTGCCGCCACCGACATCGGCGTCCGTGCCGAAGCCGGGCACCTCTGCCCCTTCCCCACGCCACCTCCTCCCCGGCCCCTCTATATAAGCCGGAGCCCCGGGCCCCGACTCCGCCGCCTCTCTCTCCCTCTCCCTCGCATCACCGCCATGCGCCTTAGCCGCCGTCGCCTTTCGCCTCGCCGCTGCCAGCGTCGCCCGATCCACGCCACCGTGCCCCTCATGAACTCACTTGCCGTCCGCCGTGTGCCCGCCGTCCGAGGCGAAGCCGTCGCCACCGCCGTTCGACATCGCATCGGAGCTTGCCCGCCTCGCCGTTGACCGTTGCCGGCCAACCCCCGTTTAGCCGGTAAAAACCGCCCCGGACCGGTCTAATCTTTTGGTTTTACTCGGTTTATCTTAAAACCGGTTTTCCCTTTTAGTTAGGTAGTTAGGGTCCGGTAGCGAACGGTTTTCGTTCGTTAGCGTTACATCTAACGTTCGCTATTTAGTTTTTCTTTTTATTTAATTTTCGGCGAGGACCTATCATGAATACTTTTTGCAGATTAGTACGATCTTCAAACCCTCATAACTTTTTACTCGTTTATCCAAATCCAACGAAACCAACGCCCACGTCTTCGTTATGATCCCCTCTATCCAGTAATCCAACTCAAACATGTTTTTGAAAGTTTTAAAATTTGTATTCAAACAGATTTGTATTCAAACTTTGTTTGATCGTAACTTGAGTTTCGTAACTCCGATTTAGTTGATTCTTTTTGCAAATCAAAGCTGTTGAACTAAACTTTCTGATAAGGCCAAATCCATATAATTTTGGTACTGTTAGAAATTGTTTTATGTTGCAAGAGTTATTTGATTGGTTTTGATGTTTTCCGAATTGTTTCTTCGTTCTTTCTGATGTTTTGAGTGATTGCTTATGTGTGGCTACCGTTGATTGCTTACGATAGATTGACCGGAGTGTGACGAGTAGAACTATCAAGAGTTTTGAGTGTGAATCATCTTCATCAACATTGCAGGCAAGTAACACTTGATCATACCCTTTTCATACCCAGTTTTATGCATTAGCTCAACCCTCCAACATTGCATGATTAGGATGTCATTAATTTGTGGGTTGCGAAGTACATGATGAGGTAGGAACCTATTGCCCTGTTACTTTCAAACCCTTGGGAGTTACTTCTACGTTATGCTTATATTGCCATGCTATGCTCGTAGACGTGGTTTGGGTTTGAGAGATATTCACGACAGATGTGAGGTTGTTAAATAATGGTTTACTTTAAGGTGGCAACTTAAATACACATCTGGGTGATTGAGGCACCTGGGGAACCCGGTGTCTGCATTTTATTTTTGGAAATCCCGGGGTACCCGTGTGATCTTCCTATGGACCGCCACCAGTGCTCAAAGGGCTGAGATTATTCATGCTAGAAACTTCCGTTAATGTGACCCACAAGCTATTATGGGCTCTAGCATAGTTGAGTAAGTTATGTGAAGCTCTTGAAGAGGTAGATCAGCGGTAGTGGGTTTTATAGGTTTGGTATGATCTATCAGGAGTAGAGAGTTAATGTTTACGAAAGACCGTGTCTCGGTCATCCGTCTCTCAAACACCATGCGGTCACGAGAAACCAGCGGAGGCGATCGAGTCTTGTGGTGAAAAGTGCAAACCTCTGCAGAGTGTACAAACTAATCATGGTTAGCCGTGTCCCCGGTTATGGACGTTTACGAGTATCTAGTACTTGAGTATTCGCATGTATCTCAACACTCTTAAAAATTAATATTGCTTTGGGATGATAACTATTCTAATTGGGATCATTGAGTTGGGGTGTACCTTCTCAAATGATATTTCAAATACCATGATAGTTAAATTAAAATTGATTCCTTTGATGTAGGGAAAAATTGGCTTTTTGCAAAACTGTAACCATAGAGCTTTCCACCAGCCATATATGCATGTAGTATAGGCTTATTCCTTCATTATTCTCTATGTGTTACTTTGCGGCATATTCCATGTCTTGACCCGTTTTGGCTGCAACGTTTCATGTTGCGAGACTTTTCAGACGACGAGTAAGTGATACGTTAGGGTTACGATTTCCTATACTCAACTTTGCCGTTGGTGTTGATGGGAATCCACAACCTTGTTGCTTCCGCTATCTTTTGGATTGAGGTAATAGTATTTACGCTACTTTATACATGTGATTTACCTACATTATAAATCCTTGAGTCTTGTGTGTGTCGACATACCGATCCGAGGATGACACGAAGCACGAAGACTTGATCCATTCGGATCGGGTCGCTACAAGATGGTATCGAGCACATGTTGACAGAGGGACGTGACCCTAGAAACCGACAAGCCCATAGGAAAGATTTTTCTCTACAACTTCATTTTCAAAAAGATCTTTTACCTCTCTTCTGAGCTTATTCAAATATTCCCTTTTAGTGAGACCATACCCATTTTCCCTTTTGACCACTCGAAGATTTGACCGATGAGACCACTCCAAGGAGATAAGATATCGGACAACTAAGACCATTTGGAATGAAGAGGATTTTACCGTGTAAATAGAAACTACAACTGTTGAAGACTCCGAAGACTAGGAGATTTTGAAGGCTCTGAAGAATTCCTAGATTTTTATGACCTAGGAAGGTTACGCTTATGGAATTTGACAGACTATGGAAGTTATCAATACCGAGATCAAGGTGTATTGGAGTAAGACCGAACATGGAGAGTTAGAAACTCAAAGTTTTGTCAAGAAAACCCTAAGGCAGGAGATATCAACTATGGAATGATAGCTCATGGAAATGACAAGAGCGTAAACACGCTATCCATGATGTTATCGCCCGCTTATGCTATTGTCACCGTGCTGAGTTAAGCATGCATATGCATGGAAGGATTGGATGGTAGAATGCTGATGGAGAACCTATCAGCAAGAGGTGAAGTTTTAACCTTAGCTGATGTAACACCGGGATCTGGAGCATTACATCAAGGATTTTAAGATGGATCTGCATGAAGCCGTATTTGACAAGGAAGCAGTTTGTGAAGAACTCAGGACCCAGAAGCTGCAAGCAGCCAAGCCGTAGGAGCTAAACATCGAGATACCAGGAGATTCATCAGGAACTGAAGGACATAGGACCGTGGTTCATGCCAAGGATGTTGAAACCCAGAAGTTTGGAATGCCACTCCGGAAATATTAAAGACGGTACGAGAGACCTCGCGACAACAGAGATGAGCTGGCAAAAAGAACTTGAGAAGGACAAGCATGATCGGAAGAAGCCATCGGAGACATGAACAAGACTTGAAGAGTTTGATGATTTTGAAGATTTATTGACCATTAGAAGACCAAACCCCAGTTTTATACCTATGTTAGATGCGACGTTTGTGAGCTGTCATTTGTTTGATGTTTTTCCGACAGCCACAATAAAATCTGCCTTTTTAAAAACTTTTATTTGCATTGTGTGTATCCCTCTCTATCTCTCTTATCCCACCCCCAAACCCATGGACCCAATAGAGGATGAATGGAGATGAGCTTGGATTTTCTGGACCGATGAGTCAATTGGAGACGGACCAATGAATTCAGAACATGGAGGATCACATGGAGAATAACCCTATAGCCAGAAAGGATATGACCCAGCATGCTCTTGAGTGTTTTGAAAGAGGTGCTGCTACTTGGTGGAGGATGTACCAAACCATCAATGGATGGCAAGGAGTAACCACTTGGAAAGGATTTAAGTTGACTTTGCCAAAGTCTCGTCTTGTGTCCTAGAAATTGAGGCCTTATGGAATAGATATGAAGAAACCTTGTGCATACCAGCTTTGTGGAGAATTAGGACACAACCATAAAGAAAACAAGGACGAATACCCTCATAAGTAGAGGATTACCAAAGGAGTTAGCCGAGGATTTTCAGGGAACTTCGGTTGGAGATTGTTCCCAAAGGTTTTGTTGCAGCAATAGAACTTCAGTCTGCATTGCTGGGTAAAGATCCGTGAAGCTCAGAAGTATGACAAGGAGATTGCTGAGACAAAAGAGAGGATGAGCAAAGGAAAGGCCAAAGGCTTTCGTAAGGATAAGCACGACACCTTATGGTTTGAGGACAGTGTACATATACCCAATAATGCAAAGATCGGGAAGTTAATACTTCAGGAGGCTCATGGCTCACCATACTCGATTCACCCTGGAAACACCAAGATGTATTTGGATTTGAAGGAGTGTTTCTGGTGGACTGGTATGAAAAAGGATATTGTCGAGTATGTAGTCACATGTGGCGTATGTCGAGATTTAAGGCAAAGCAATCGAAAGCGGCCAGGATTACAACAGCCTATGCCGAGACCCAAATGGAAGTGGGATAAGCTTGGCATGAATTTCATTACGGATTTCCTAGAACCCGATTGGGATATGACTCTATCTGGGTAGTAGTTGACTCGCTTGACCAAAGTGGCTCACTTTATCGGTGAAAACCATCTATACAAGTGAGAAGTTGGCCAAGATAGATTGACAAGGATCGTATATGCGCATGGAGTTCCGAGGACCATCGTAGAGGAACACAGTTTACCTCAAAGTTTTGGAATCACCGCACAGACTTTGGGTACTAGGCTAGAGTTCGATCTGACCTTCATCCGCAGACATATGGATAAATCAAGAGAGTCAATCAGATCTGCGGAGGACATGTTGAGAGCGTGTGCGCTAAATTTTGGATCTAGTAGTGATGATAATCTACCTTACGCGGAGTTCTCATACAACAACAGCTATCAGGTCAGTTTGAAGATGGCCCCTTTTGAAGCTTTGTATGGGAGAAGGAGCTAGACACCGTTGATGTGGGATGAAGTTGGAGACCGTCAGTTGTTTGGACCAAATGTGATCAAGGAGTCAGAAGATAATGTTAAGTTGATTCGAGATAGACTGAAGGTAGCTTCGATCCGAGGCAGAATAATTATGCGAGACACAAGGAGGTAGTCTATGAAATTGCAGACGTGACATGTCTTCGTGTGTTCCTCTGCGAGGAGTAAAGCGATTTGGAGTTAAGGGAAAGTTAGCCCGAGATTTGTAGGACCATACCGAGTTTTGGAGCGTTATGGGAGAATTGGCTAACAAGTTGGAGTCGCCGAAGGACTATCGGGAGTTCATGGCGTGTTTCGCGTTTCCAGTTGAAGAAGTGCCATGCAGAGATGACCAATATTCCCCTGTAAGGACGCTTGACCCTGGAAAGGATAATGATGTTCCATGAAGTGGAGTATGGACTTCTAAAGTATAAGTTTTTATCTTAGTATGTGGGATATCCCACGAGGATGAAGAGATGAATTACTATTGGATATAAAGGAGGTATGATGTTGGAAACATGGATCAATGGAAAATTCCAAGATGAGTCTGAGTAATCATGTCCTAGTTTGGTGCCAATAGAAGGAAGGAAGACAGTACAATTGGATGGATTTAAGAATACTAGGAAGTTGGAAGTTGGAATAATGATCAGAAGCCCAAGGATAAGTTCAAGCACTACAAGTGATGAGATGGGCCATAACCCACAGGCCCCAGGACCTGCCAAGAAGCAAGCACATTCTTGCTGAAGGAAAAACCCTGGAAGAAGTTACGATTTTATCAACAAGCGATTCTATAGGAGTTTACGTAAAACACAGGAGTTGTTAAGGAGCGATAGATGTTTGTTTGGCTTGCGAAATCAATGGATTTTCCGAACTTGGTTCGTCGACAAGAGAAATTCTGCAATGCTTGTGAGGATGACCGAGTGTTAGAATGCGTAGATTTGCTAAACCATGTACAAAGTAATGATTTGGGTGCGGGATGGGTGATCACCATACCGACTTACTCTTATTATTCGCTTTGCTATATGGGATGGTAAATCTGAGTGACTTACCTATAGTAGAGAGACGACGATCAAAACCCTGTCTAAACCTTAGAATGGTATAAGTATTTTACATTGTACAAGGCCGTTGTTGCCAATCGTAGGTCATACGGTGAGGTTCAACCCAGACCCGTTTTCTGCAGGAGAAACCATAAATTGTTGACCACCATGAGATATCGATAGTTGTTTAGAATTGGCGCCCGGACCGTCGACTATGAAGACCAGTTTGGGATAACCTTACCAAGAGGAAAGGACAAAAGAATTGAGGAAAAGGTTATGCCACTACCGGAAGAGCCCAGAGAAGGAATTTTCCTTACGATCCGAGAAGACCAAACCTTTGTCAACGATAAGGATGGAGTATATGAGTTTTGATGGAACCGTAACCATGCTTCTAAGGGTGGTAGCACCGGACCCCTGTGATGATCGATGGATTTTTGAGAAGACCCCCAAACCCTAACCTATTTCTTTCTAGCCTCTCCGAATCTCGAGGACGAGATTCATTTTAAGGGTGGTAGTTTGTAACATCCCAAAAAATTTAAATTTTGGAATGTTATAAACAAATAGATAGATTTGATTTGATTGTTTGATTGGCTGACTGAAAGTGAGTGAATTCGAAACTTTTGAAAGTTAAATGAGAGGGAATAAAAGGACTTTCCCAAACTTTCATTTTTGCATTTTATGACCTTGAGAATTCAAATTCTTTTCATCACAAAACCACGGAGAGAAGATGACATGACTTCTTCCATTTACTTAAATGACAAGGGGTGTTGAAAATATTTGAATTTCATTTGGAAAATATTTCCAATTCTGAAACTTTATGCAACTCAATGATTTTCAAGAGCGAAGATAAAATGACTTCTTCAAAACATATGAAATATGAGTAGGGAGTTTCAAAGAATTTAAAATTCAAGGTTCTTTTGAATTTATTTTCAATTTGGAGTTATTTGAGTTTTATTCAAATTATTTTTCTCCAAAAATAAAATATATGGAAAATAGGGTAACATGATTCCCTACATCAGAAAAATGGAGAGAAATAAATTTGAATTCATTTTGATATTTTTAAAATGATTTTTGTTGGATTTTATTGGACCAGAAGCACTCTTTGCTTTATTTGAATTTGTGTGGATTTCATTTGACATTAGAATATTGTTCATCTTGTAGGAAATATTTTTCTGCAAATTTTGATATATTATATGCCTATATAAAAGTTTTAATTATTTTTGTTTTTATTTTAGTTCTGTGAAATTTTGTTTAAAAGAAAAACGCTTCGAACAGTGCCAGGCCGAAGCCCAGCACTGCTCTCTCTCTCTCTCTCTCTCTCTCTCTCTCTCTCTCTCTCTCTCTCTCTCTGGGCCGGCCCAACCGGCCACAGCCACAGTAGTGGCCCATCCTACCACGCGCCGTCCCGATCTCTAGAGGGAGACTGCCGCCACGTTGCCGCCACCGACATCGGCGTCCGTGCCGAAGCCGGGCACCTCTGCCCCTTCCCCACGCCACCTCCACCCCGGCCCCGCGATATAAGCCGGAGCCCCGGGCCCCGACTCCGCCGCCTCTCTCTCCCTCTCCCTCGCATCACCGCCGCCGCTTCAGATCGCCGCCGCCCGCCTTGCTTGGCCGCGCCTTTCGCTGCCTCGCCTGTTGCGCGTCGCCGATCCACGCCACCATGCCCCTCCGCCGGAACTCCGCCGCCGTCCGCCGTGTGCCCCGCCGTCCGAGGCCGAAGCCGTCGCCACCGCCGTTCGCATCGACGCCGGAGCCGCTGCCCGCCTCGCCGTTGACCGCTGCCGGCCAACCCCCGTTTAGCCGGTAAAAACCGCCCCGGACCGGTCTAATCTTTTGGTTTTACTCGGTTTATCTTAAAACCGGTTTTCCCTTTTAGTTAGGTCTATTTAGTGGTCGTTCGTTAGTTAGGGTCCGGTAGCGAACGGTTTTCGTTCGTTAGCGTTCTGTAACGAACGTTCGCTATTTAGTTTTTTCTTTTTATTTAATTTTCAGCCAGGGACCTATCTGTGAATACTTTTTTGCAGATTAGCCTCGATCTTCAAACCCTCATAACTTTTTACTCGTTTATCCAAATCCATGAAACCAATGCCCACGTCTTCGTTATGATCCCCTCTATCCAGTAATCCAACTCAAACATGTTTTTGAAAGTTTTAAAATTTGAATTCAAACAGATTTGTATTCAAACTTTGTTTGATCGTAACTTGAGTTTCGTAACTCCGATTTAGTTGATACTTTTTGCAAATCGAAGTTGTTGACCTAAACTTTATGATAAGGCCAAATCCATATAATTTTGGTAATGTTAGAAATTGTTTTATGTTGCAAGAGTTATTTGATTGGTTTTGATGTTTTCCGAATTGTTTCTTCGTTCTTACTGATGTTTTGAGTGATTGCTTATGTGTGGCTACCGTTGATTGCTTACGATAGATCGAAGGAGTGTGACGAGTAGAACTATCAAGAGTTTTGAGTGCGAATCATCTTCATCAACATTGCAGGCAAGTAACACTTGATCATACCCTTTTCATACCCAGCTTTATGCATTAGCTCAACCTCCAACATTGCATGATTAGGATGTCATTAATTTGTGGGTTGGGAAGTAGATGATGAGGTAGGAACCTATTGCCTGTTACTTTCAAACCCTCGGGAGTTACTTCTACGTTATGCTTATATTGCCATGCTATGCTCGTAGACGTGGTTTGGGTTTGAGAGATATTCACGACAGATGTGAGGTTGTTAAATAATGGTTTACTTTAAGGTGGCAACTTAAATACACATATGGGTGGATTGAGGCACCTTGGGAACCCAGTGTTGTCTGTTTTATTTTTGGAAATCCCGGGGTACCCGTGTGATCTTCCTATGGACCGCCACCCAGGCTCAAAGGGAACTGAGATTATTCATGCTAGAAACTTCCGTGTGCAGCCACAAGCTATTATGGGCTCTAGCATAGTTGAGTAAGTTACGTGAAGCTCTCGAAGAGGTAGATCGCAGGTAGTGGGTTTTATAGGTTTGGTATGATCTATCCGGAGTAGAGAGTTAATGTTTACGAAGATCGTGTCTCGGTCATCCGTCTCTCAAACACCATGCGGTCACGAGAAACAAACGGAGGCGATCGAGTCTTGTGGGGAAAAGTGCGCAAACCTCTGCAGAGTGTACAAACTAATCATGGTTAGCCGTGTCCCCGGTTATGGACGTTTCTGAGTATCTAGTACTTGAGTATTCGCATGTATCTCAACACTCTTAAAAATTAATATTGCTGGGATGATAACTATTCTAATTGGGATCATTGAGTTGGGGTGTACCTTCTCAAATGATATTTCAAATACCATGATAGTTAAATTAAAATTGATTCCTTTGATGTAGGGAAAAAATGGCTTTTTGCAAAGCTGTAATCATAGAGCTTTCCACCAGCCATATATGCATGTAGTATAGGCTTATTCCTTCATTATTCTCTATGTGTTACTTTGCCATCATATTCCATGTGCTGACCCGTTTTCGGGCTGCAACTTTTCATGTTGCAGACTTTTCAGACGACGAATAAGTGATACGTTAGGGTTACGATTTCTATACTCAACTTTGCCGTTGGTGTTGATGGGAATCCACAACCTTGTTGCTTCCGCTATCTTTTGGATTGAGGTAATAGTATTTACGCTACTTTATACATGTGATTTACCTCTGTTATAAATCCTTCGAGTACTGTGTGTGTCAGCATACCGATCCAGGGATGACACAAAAGCACAGAGACTTGATCCATTCGGATCGGGTCGCTACAGATGATGGAGACTATGATTCCCTCACAAGTTGGGATGAGACTCCGGACTTAAAAATAAAATAAAAAGAGGCCAAAGAGCCCAAAATAAATAAATAAAGAGGCCAAAGAGCCCAAAACAAAAAAAGAGAAAAAGAGAGAAGGGGCAATGCTACTATTCTTTACCACACTTGTGCTTCAGAGTAGCACCATGTTTTTCATTTAGAGAGTCTCCTATGTTGTCACTTTCTTATACTAGTGGGAAATTTCATTATAGAACTTGGCTTGTATATTCCGATAATGGGCTTCCTCAAATGCCCGAGGTCTTCATGAGAAAGCAAGTTGGATGCACACCCACTTAGTTTTTAGATTGAGCTTTCATACACTTATAACTCTAGTGCATCTGTTGCATGGCAATCCCTACTCACTTGCATCGATATTGACTGATGGGCATCTCCATAGCCCATTAATATGCCTAGTTTATGTGAGACTTTCTCATTTTTGTCTTCTCCTCAAAACCACCTTCTATTCCACCTATAGTGTTATATCCATGGCTCAAGATCATGTATTGCATGAAAGTTGAAAAAGCTTGGGAACATTAAAAGTATGAAACAATTTCTTGGCTTGTCATCGGGGTTGTGCTTTTAGCCATGATATTTTGAGAAGACATGATTGCTTTGTTAGTATGCTTGATGTATTACTGTCTTTATGTCAAATTATAGACTATTGCTTTGAATCACTCATGTCTTAATATTCATGCCATGATTAGATTATGTGATCAAGATTATGCTAGGTAGCATTCCACATCAAAAATTGTCTTTTTTATCATTTACCAACTCGAGGACGAGCAGGAATTAAGCTTGGGGATGCTGATACGTACGTCTCCATCGTATCTACAATTTTTGAATGTTTCATGCCAATATTATACAACTTTCATATACTTTTGTAAACATTTTATATTATTTTTTGGGACTAACCTATTGATCCAGTGCCAGTTCCTTTTTGTTGCATGGTTTTTGTTTCGCAGAATATCCATATCAAATGAAGTCCACATGCGATTAAAACTTACAGAGATTTTTTTGAATATATGTGATTTTTGGGAAAAAGAATCAACGTGAGACAATGCCTGAGGGGCCCACAAGCCCTAGGGGCGCGCCCCCTACCCTGGGCGCGCCTGGGAGGCTTGTGGCCACCCCGTAAGGCGGTTGGTTCCTTTCTTCGGCCACAAGAAAGATAATATCCGGATAAAATCGTGTTAAAATTTCAGCCCAATCGGAGTTACGGATCTCCGGAAATTTAAGAAACGGTGAAAGGCCGTAAAGCGAGGCAGAAATAGAAGGAAACAGAGAGAGAGAGAGAGAGAGAGAGACAGACACACACACACAGAGAGAGACAGAGAGAGAGAGAGAGAGAGAGAGAGAGAGAGAGAGAGAGGTCCAATCTCAGAGGGGCTCCCGCCCCTCCGCCATCATGGAGGCCATGGACCGTAGGGGGAAACCCTCCTCCCATCTAGGGGAGGTCAAGGAAGAAGAAGAAGGAGGGGCTCTCTCCCCTCTCTCCCAGTGGCGTAGGAACGCCGTCGGGGCCATCATCATGACGGTGATCTACATCAATAACTTCGCCGCTGTCATCACCAACTCTCTCCCCCTCTATGCAGCGGTGTAACACCTCTTCTCCCCACTGTAATCTCTAGTTAAACATGGTTCTTGATGCTATATATTATTTCCCAATGATGTATGGCTATCCTATGATGTTTGAGTAGATCCGTTTTTTCCTATGGGTTGATTGATGATCATGATTGGTTTGAGTTGTATGTTTTATTATTGGTGTTGTCATATGGTGCTCTCCGTGTCATGCAAGTGTGAGGAATCCCTGCTGTAGGGTTTGCAATATGTTCATGATTCGCTTATGATGGGTGGTGTGAGTGACAGAAGCACATACCCGAGTAAGTAGGTTGTTTGCGTATGGGAGTAAAGAGGACTTGATACTTTAATGTTATGGTTGGGTTTTACCTTAATGATCTTTAGTAGTTGCGGATGCTTGCTAGAGTTCCAATCATAAGTGCATATGATCCAAGTAGAGAAAGTATGTTAGCTTATGCATCTCCCTCATATAAAGTTGCAATAATGATTATCGGTCTAGTTATCGATTGCCTAGGGACAAATAACTTTCTTGTGTGACAAAAAGCTCTCTACTAAAACTCACTTAGTTGTTTCATCATCTAAAACAGCCCTTATCTTTTATTTATGTGTTCTTTATTATCTTGCCAACCTATCCCTTCACACCTACAAAGTACTTCTAGTTTCATACTTGTTCTAGGTAAAGCGAACGTTAAGCGTGAGTAGAGTTGTATCGGTTGTCGATAGAACTTGAGAGAATATAAATTCTACCTTTAGCTCCTCGCTGGGTTCGACACTCTTACTTATCGAGAACGGCTACAATTGATCCCCTATACTTGTGGTTATCAATCATCGAATGAAGCGGCTGGCGGAGCTATTCCGCATGGCAAGACCGACGCTCCAGGACCTCTGCCTCAAGTTGTGTCCCACCGAAGCCCTGCCGACCAGCTTCTTTGGCTTGCTGGCTCGGCTGCGAGACACTGCCCTGCAAGTGGATTTCTGGAGACAGTCTGCATGCCTCGAGGAAGCACGAAGGGTTTTAAATGCATGAAGGCGCACTTAGGAAGGTTGATGCGGTGCTCGTTGCTGCCCCCCCCCCCCCACTCCCAAAGGTAAGGCGCGCACCGCAGAGCAGTTATTCACCGAGGTGGAGAAAGATGCCCAGGCGACCTAGGCCATGTGTCTGAAAGACACTTTGTATCAGTTTTAGTACTTCGGAATGACGAAGTACATTGGATGTATAAAAACTATCTTTTGTTTTGATGAGTATGGCGTTAGATTCCCTCATATAGTTGTGTTATTTTAATTAATTTTCCTCCTGTTCGACCATGTTGAACTGAAAGTGGCCATTCATCGGCTTCTACCCCAATGTAGAATATATAGAGGGTGTTCCTCGAGGCAGCTCTGACCTTTGGCCGACGTCTCGGTGCCCGAAGGCGGCCTGTGCTCGTAGGAACTTGGCAATTAGACTATAACAACTTTATAACTTTGACTCGGTCATAGGAGTTTGACTGTGGGGGCTGATGACGAGCTCCCGGTGTGTGAAATGGTCGGCTCTGTCAGCCGAGGTCTACGCCATTGCGCACTTCAGGTAAAAAAGAAGCCCTTCGTTTAACACAGGTGATCTCTATCATCACGTCGCTTAATGCGGTCTTTGGGTTGCTGACCAGTTTTTCACGTACCCAGATAGTCAGTTTTTGGCTTTCTCCACTGAGGTGCTCTGCCAATTAAACCGGCGGCACTATCGCGGTGGTTCTCGCGTAACACCCTTAGCCGAATTTGTCGGGGAGCATAAAGGTACACATGGGAGCGAACAACCCAACTATTGACCAAAATCCGGTTCGGCCAGCGCATATAATGCAACATACGAGACGCCGAGTACTTCAGACTTGTATTCAACACAGGGAAACAAAGCCCTTAACAGTTGTATCTTAAAGACGTTCTTGTAGCTCAAAGGCAGTGCTTGTACGGAAATACAGTAAGGACCTTAAAGGGCATGATTTCTTTATTTTATAACTTCAAGTTTTACGTGCCGAGCTGCAACGAGAGGAACTAAAAGAATACAATGTAAAAAATAAAGGAGGAAGAAAAAATAGGGCGGATATTGTCATCAGGTTTTATGAGCCCGGGCCGCTTCCTGCCGCATGCTCGCGTCTCCCAGCTGTTAACCAGCTTGCCATCGTTGATGGCGAGGACTGAGGTGGATCGAATGCGACCTCGGCCTTGCATGCGCTTAAAACCTTCGCTGGCCGAGTCCTTTGAAAGAGGGCCGCAGATGTCCGTTGTGTGGTTGAGGCCACGTTAATATAGTTTTGCTAGCTAGCTCTTTGACAGAACCTTGCCAATGTGGGAGCACAAAGCTTCGTCGTTCATCGGTCTAGCCGATCCGATGTTTCCATAAATTTTGGCTCCTCAGCGGCCCAAGGAATTTTCATTGCAAAATTGTGCACCGTGGGGACATAATGCCCCTTCCATAGGGAACGCACCAGGAGCCCGTACCCCTATTGAAGGTGTGGGGGTACGTGTCCGAGGTCGACTGGCGTGGCCCTCATGCACTTTGAAGAACTGGGGGTGCGTTTACCACCACGGGCTGCCTCCTCGGATGCCTGCACCTCAGCTGCGAAGGTCGCGGTCTTCTCCTCTATCCGAGTGAGCGTTCAGTGTTACCATTGATCGTGATAACACCGTTAGGTCCTGGCATTTTGAGCTTGAGGTAAGCATAGTGCGGGACTATGTTAAATCGAGTGAATGTTGTGCGCCCGAGGAGCGCGTGGTATCCACTTTGGAAACGGACGATGTCGAGATTAACTCCTCGCTTATGAAGTTCTCAGGTGGCCCAAAGGCTACCTCCAAAATCATAGTTTCGGTGTAGCGGGCCTCAACACCTGGTATGACACCTTTAAAGGTGGTGCTGCTCGGCTTGATCCGAGATGAGTCGATGCCCATCTTCCTATCCTTGTCTTCGTAGATTAGGTTGAGGCTGCTTCCTCCATCCATAAGGATGCGTGTCAGATTAAAACCATCGACAATTGGGTCCAGGACGAGTCAGCCGATCTGCCATGCCTGATGCTGGTCGGATGGTCATGTTTGTCGAATGTGATCGGGCAAGCCGACCACAGGTTGAACTTCGGGCGACTGGCTCTAGTGCATAGATGTCTCAAAGTATGTGCTTCCTCTCCCTCTTAGGGATGTGGGTAACGTACATCATGTTTACTTCTGTTACCTCATTAGGAAACTTCTTTTGGCCTCCGTTGTTGGGCTCTGAGGTCCATCCTCATCTTCACTATGATATTGGGTTTTACTTTGACCCTCTGTCGCTACCTTGCCAGCCTGCTTGAAGACCCAGCAGTTCATGTTAGTGTGGATTGCTGGTTTGTCCCGAGTGCCGTGGATTTGGCGCGGTCGATCTAGGATCATGTCTAGCTGGCTAGGTCCATCCTTATTCCCTTTAAAGGCTTTCCTTTTCTGTCCGGATCTAGGTCCGGTGAACCTTGCATTGACTGCGGCGTCCTCTGTGTCGCTCCCGCCATTTTATGCTTACGCTTGTTTTTATTGTGTTGAGGCTTTCCATTGGTGTTGTGTGTCTCCGAGGTGCCTCCCTCACCATTATGTGTGCTTCGGGCAAGCCAACTATCTTCTCCCACACAAAAGTGGGTCATCGGCGAAGTAAGGGCTGCCATGGTCCTCTGCTTATCTTGGCCGAGCTAGCGGGTAAGCCATTCATCTCGGATATTATTCTTGAACATGGTGATGGCTTCGGCTCAGAGCAGTATATGATCTGGTTTTTCTTGGTGAGGAACCTGTTCCATAACTTCCGAGCTGATTCGCCTAGTTGCTGGGTGACGCGACCATCGGCGTCGGAGGTCGGATGTAAGTGCCTTGGAAATTTTCCCAAAAGGCATCCTGAAGGGCTTCCCAGCTACCGATAGAATGGGGAGGCGAGCTGTTAAGCCAATGCCTAGCCGACCCTTTAATTTGAGCGGCAAGTATTTGATGGCGTGGAGGTCGTCTTTGTTAGCCATGTGTATATGGAGAAGAAATATTCAATCCATACTACTAGGTCTGTAGTGCCATTGTATGATTCTATATTGATGGGATTAAACCCTTCTGGAAACTGATGTTCCATTGCCCTATCCGTAAAACAGATCGGGTGGGCTGGACCTCGGAATCGAGTAGTATCCAGTTGGAGGTCGGGAGAAAGCCGTGTGTAGGCTTGGTCTCGAGCATAGCCGTTCTTGTCTAACCATGCGTTGTAGCCATCAGACCCGGCGGGTGCGCGTCCTCTTGATCCGTAGATCGATCGAGGAGGCGCTCTATTGTAGGGTGGTACTCTAGATGGAGATCTTTCATGAATTGGAGGGGAAATCCCCAAGAACATGAAGAACACAAGATAGGGGAAACACTCAAATTGACTAGATCCAATCACACATATGCTAGATCCAAGAACGCACAAGAGGTCACAATGATTCAAGGACAACAAAGGAAAGATACAAGGTACTAGTTCATCCCAATCCTACGAGGAATGAGGTCTTGATGATCCTATGATGGGGATCCTTCCCAAGATGGGGGCTTGATATCCACTAGGGATCTTCTCCTAGGAGGTCTTGATCTCCTAAAGGAGTGGGTACAAGGAGCAAAGCTCTCTAATGTCTGTCATATACTTTGATATCCTTCTAATGAGCTAGGGGAGGTGTTTGTATAGCATAGGGACGAAATGTGAGGGAAAGGGGGATACAAGGGTCCAAAACCCAAATATGCACGCGGGCATTCGGAGGGGTCTAGGCACCCGGACCGGATAGGGGCGGCTGCTCATGGGTGGCCGGGCACCCGGGCTAGCAGGGGTCGGGCACCCGGACCGGCTGGGATGGCTGGAGGGGACCGGGCACCCGGGATGTGGTGGCCTGGGCACCCGGGGGTGGAGCACCAGCTCAGTAGCATGGGGCACCGGGGCACAGGTCCGGGCACCAGGGGTGTCTGAGAACTGCCCAGGTGGTGCCCAGAGGCCCGGGCACCCGAGGGAAGGAGGGTCGGGCACCCGGGGTGTCCAGGCACTTGTGCCTTCTCCGTAGCTTCATGCTTCTCGCATCCTTCTTCCATCCCTTCCTTCTCCATGGTCGCTTGTATCTCCGTCCTAGCATCTTCATGATCAACTCATTGGTACCTAACAAGGCACAACATTTATATTTGAGGTAGGACCCGACTCTCATGTGAAACCGAATGAAGTTCGAAGAGGAAAGAGTTGACCTCGGTTTCAATGGTACGTGCGTGAGCTCTCGTCATTGGTCCTCTTAATGCTTGCGGTTGTGATGGAGCGCCCATGGGGATGCCTGAAGGATGCTCCACATCATCCCCCCCCCTTGGGAGAGATCCATCCACGGATCGTGATCTTCATCACCAAGGGAAAGAGATGGCATCGCCGTGTAGAAGTGGACGACCACCAAGCACTTATCATGTTGAAGCTCGAAATGGGCACTCTCCAATGTCGCACCGCCTTGTGATTCCTTCAAAAGGAGCAAGAACAACAAACACTTGGAAAAACAAATGTGGTTAGCGTTAGTGCAAAACCAAGCATTCAAGAGGTGAGTCACCAAACAAGTGTCGTCATCAAGCATAGCATATGGTGTGACAAGGGATTGTGACATGTCATGTAAGCGCATAAATGGAGCAGAATCAAGGACATCACGGAAACAAGCATGTAAATGCGAGGTAGAGAAGCAAATATGTGTGTCACGAGAATAAGCATCTACCTCAAGCTCATAGCAAGCATGCATAAGATTCTCAATTAATGGTCTATGGTAGGCATTGATACATTTATGATCTCATCCTGTTGTTCTGACTTTGGGAACTCGGCACTGTTATCAAGGTCAAAATTGTTTTTTTTTCTGTTTCTCCATCTTGTTGTTGCTCTGTTTCAAACTCTGATCCATCACTCCCACTTGTGCCATCTATATCTGTTGTTTCTGCGTAATCAGGACCTTGCAATGCTCCCTCATTGCTATGTGCTAATACTTCTTTTTCAGTTATTATCATTTCTTGCTCAATAACTGAATCAAAATTGTTCCAACTCTGCTCTATTTGGTGCAATTCTGAATCCCCGTGATCTGCACAGAAATGATCACAACTTATTGTATTTTCTTCCAGGTAATCTTCCTCTGCATCAGTTTCATTTTGATCACTACTGCATTCTAGGTAATGTTGCTCTGGATCAGTTTCATTTTGATCACTGTTGCATTCAGAATTATACTCATCTGCTTCATGTTCATCTTCTTCTTCAACTTGATGTTTTTCTTCTACTTGCGTATGGTTGCTTATTATTGGTTCTGCAATTAGATGCTGATCCTGCAAGTTAATTCATGTCAGGTAGTAGTATTGTACTATTTAACTTCATGCAAAACCTAGAATATAGGTTTTAGTAATAACACATACCTCAGCATTTATGACTGCTGTCATGAGCAAAGTGAAACTTGTTATAGGATTGCCATGTTGTCACTTTGAAGATGACCCATCACAGTCATTTGTTGCATGAGTTGTGTGTAAGAATGTGTGGCTCCTTGTGGTGCTAGCAACTCATTAATCATTTGGTTCATTCCCTTGACCTGAATTTTTCAGCACCTACAAAAATTTATACCAAATATTGTGTATTCTATTTGTTTGGAAAATGTCAGATTGGAAAGAAATTAGTGTGCTAGTACAATATTAGAAACCTTTTGCTTACCGTGTTGTCTTCTTGTATATCTGTACTCTCATACTATCCTTGCTGTTGAATATTTTGTGTAATTTTCCTTGCGTGAAAATGCAAATTCCGTTTTAGTCATGAACTTGTTCATTAGCTCTGGAAAATAATTGCTAGTTTGCTTGCTTGAAGATGCAAGTCTATATGCTCGTACGGAGGTTTTGTACCTTATGTATACTCAAACTTTTTCCCTACATGATTAATGTTTCTGGTTATCTGAATATGAAACTCAGCTATCTGAAATTCTTGTAGTCCAAAAACTAGTTAAATAACTAGGTCTACATGTTACGGTTATGTCTCTGAATATCCAAATGTATTTCCTAGATAGGATTTTTGTGCTATCCTTAGGGAGCCGTATTGCCTTAACTTTTACTTTTACAACTTCTTTAGCCCTAGATGTGGTAGTTATATTTCTGTAAATATGTATGCATGCTTGTATTTATAGTTCTTGTATGTTTCTGTTGAAGAACAAGTGAAAGTTTAGTTCTCTGATTATGCAAATTTAGATTCTACTTCAAGGGTGTTGTTTTAGGACAAGCAGGATAAGATACTATAGAATGCATGATCATAGTATATGTATGCATAGTTTAAGTATAGTTTTTTCTATGTTGCTACTCCATATCAACTGCAAGCTTAGTTTTCTGAAAATGCAAATTTAGTCTGTACATGGATACTTCAGATTCTTGCTTCAGGGTGCAAGTGTAGTTTTCTGCTTGTGCAATTCTGCTTTCAGGTAGGTTTTCTACTTTGACGGTAGTTAAACATTTTGTAGTACTCAGTTGAGAATGTTGTGGTTATCTTTTTGTACATGTGTATGCGTGCTAGCACTATACAACTTTGTATGTTGCTTTTGGTCGACTGTCGTGGAATTAACACGTCAGATGTCCTTAGTGTGAGGACTTAGTCGCGAGGCCAACGTATCTATGTGGTAGCTTGAGAGGGGTTGAGCGGAATCGGGAGACGCAACACGAGACGAGGATTTAGACAGCTTCGGGCCCTGGGAAACATCATCCGGTAACAACCCTACATGTTGTTTGAGGGTAGATCTCATTATCATCACGAGGGAGTTGCCGTAAACCGGCTCTCCTCTAGTTGTGTCTAACCCTAGAGATTGTTTCTTGCTTGTCCCTCTTTGGGGAGCCGTGCCACTCCTTATATAAGTTGAAGGGGCGGGTTACATGTAGAGTCCATCTCAGACTAAGACTTCAACTATTTTGACTTCCTTTCCTGGGCTTCTTAACGTCTGTCGGTTTAACATTGTCTGCCCGTTTAACATTGTCTGCCGGTTTAACATTGTCTACCGGTTTAACATTGTCTACCGGTTTAACATTGTCTGCCGGTTTACCGTCTGTCTTAGCCATCTGTCTTAATTGTCCGCTGGTTTACCATCCACCGGTTTACCATGTCCCGGCCAGGTTACGACTCCGATCGGGTCATACCGCGGGGTATATCCCCGACATTAGCCCCGAATTTAATTTGGATTTATCCATGTTAAACTGATCCTGATCATCCTTAAGTCCTTGTCACTTCCTTCTTCTAGAAAACCCGGTTTAATAGGCCAGCTTCATAATCAACTTGCTGACATTGGTTTCTCATAGAAAATATATTATGAAGAATAACTCCTTTGATTCAGCTCCCAATGCTTAAAAAATATTGGTCCTTGAAATACTCATCGATCTTCAGCGGTTTAAGGGCGTAGAACTTGCGGTTTATCATTACCAAGATCACGGTTTATAAATATTGATAGCACCGGGTCATACTTGTAGTTAACATCCAGCTTGAAAATATACCTCTTATATGCCTATCACTTGTAGCCCCCAAGTCTTAAGAAGGTAGCATAGCAACAACTTAAGACTTGCTTCAATATAACTATCACAATCTTGAAAAAATCCAGGTTGTTCATCTCAATCATTAGTTAGAATTGAGTATTCCACATATGTAGCCCCCAAGTGCCGGGTTGTCATGCTTGCAGCAACCTGGGACTTGTAATTTCCTGATGCTCATAAAAACTTCAACAAGTGTAGCCCCCAAGGGCCGGGTCATTATGCAATAATGAGCAGGGACTTTGTAAATATAATGATGTAAACCTTGAACAGCAACGGTGTAGCCCCCAAGGGCCGACCCAGTAAGATAATTGAGCTGGGACTTGATATATACTTCAATGAAAAATAACATCATATGATGTAACCCCCATCATGGGGCTTGAATCCATGTCCACAAGGTTAAGAGCCTTGTGCTTTACCAACTAAGCAGTGGACCCTTCAATGTAATGGATAAAAAGCTTTGTACCTTAAATTGTTGATAGAGGCAATTGGTAGCCCCCAAGGGCCGGCTCATTACAATGTGATGAGTCGGGTCTTCAATAAGGTGAGCAAAAAATGACTTTGCATTAGCCCCCAAGTGTCATGGTGCATGCTTGCAACGACATGAGACTTGCATATTTGATGTAATATCAACTTAAATAATGTAGCCCCCAAGTGCTGGGTCGTAAGCCTGCAGCAACTCGGGACTATTCCTTCAATTGTAGAATAAATCATATCTATTGATAATATGATAGCCATTGCGCTAAAGCGACTTTGAAAACCTTAATCATAATCTGGTTATTGATAACCATAATAAAAATCCAGCCATGTTGGCTATTTGAATGATATACCCAATGATTTATAAGCGCATAATTCCAATGGCGCAATCCAAATATATACTGGCGACTTATAGTCCAAAGCCAGGCCGGGTCAATAAACACAGGATTATAAGTGATTATGTACTGACAACTTGTAGTTGAAAGTCGAGCTGGGTTAATGAACACCGGGTTAATTTGATGACTGATTGTCATGCCGGGTCAATAGACACCGGTTGAACATAAAATTTATCAAAAGAGAAAAATCTTGACAAAGGCAAATAAAACCGTGTAGTCGAGGCTTTTCAAGGGCTGCCAGGCCCAAATTCAAGGCTTTTCATGGGCTGTCAGGCCACTGAGTTAAACCATTTGACAAAGCCTTTTAAGATGGGCCTCCAACTAACCAATCGTCGTTTTAACTTTGACAAGTTCAGGATCTCAATGAGAGTAACTTATCAAACGTTCGGCGGGTCGTGCCAGGATTACCTGGATAGGAGCGGCTTACTTGATGAAGGCAGGTTAACCCGGGGTTTTAGGTGAATACACCAGGCTTCCAAGCCGTGGGTCGATACCCAATTACAAGGGTCCTTTCAAACTCTTTGTGGCTTTTGCACAAAAGAGCCCCCAAGTAACTTTGTGAGCTGTGCTCAATGGGTGCCTATGTTTGAGTTGTGCGCTGCAACAAGACTCTCTTTGACCCCTTGGATGTGAAGCTCCCAAGCTTTGTTGTGGCGTGATAGCCGGATTAATGGACAGGACTCCGCTTTGCAAGCAGAAGCCCCCATGTGATATATTTACATTGTGCTACTTGGTGCCTATGTTTGAGTTGTGTTGTGCAACAAACTCTCTTTGGCCCCGATGATAATATTGTCTTGATAGCCGCATCAAGAGGGTAGTAACGCCATGTTCTCTTTGGTGAATACACCTATGTTTGAACAGGAAGCCCCCAAGTGATCATATAAAGATGAGCACATAAGGCAGGATACCCATGTTTGAACCGCGCGTCAGGGCAGCTGGTCCTCTGCGGCAACCTTTTAACTTATTGCATGAGATAAATTCTTCTTGAACCGGGATTTTGAACCGGATATTGACAGCTTCAGAGTTTTGTGGGAGATAGATTTCCCCTTGAACCGGATTTTAAACCGGATATCTGAGAGTTTCAATGCTTTATGAAAGAGAGATCTGTCTTGAACCGGATTTTGAACCGGAATCCTTTCTGATGACCCGAAACTTCTTCATTGAGCCGGGATTTTGTCATATACTTTTTGAGCCGGAAATTCTCTGACGGCCTTTAAATTTTCCTCAATATAGCAGTAGCCTCCGGGACCAGGTTATCTTTCCCTCCATCGTCCTGGGGTTTTTGAATTTGCTGAAACTGGCAAGATTTGCCGAGTCATGTTATCGTAGCCCCCGAGTCTCAAAGGTGACTCAAGGAGTTGGCTTGAAATTCTCCATATTGACCGTGATATAAATCGGCATAAGTTGTATATCATTGGCGTTGATAGCATGATGTGAATCCACAGAAGGTTGAGGTGACTGCGGTGAGTTATAAATGATCCCGTATGAGCCGTGTCAGCAACTCGGCCAATGGTTCCTTCCAACTGGGTATTTGAAGTTAACCAAACTGTAGTGACAACGATTGGTGCGCATGTCCATTGAACCATCCGGTAGCAGATGGTGATGATAACTTGCCTCCAATTTGCTGGAAGAAAACCGGGCTACCCAAGCAGTGACTGGCTTTTTACTCAATAAAATAGTTCATGCAAACAGATGCGGCCCGACGTGTTGATGTAGACCAGGCCTCGGGGGCGGCGATTTGCACACGTCCATTGACAACGGGCAGACGCGATCCCAGCAAGCTGATGTGAACCGGTCCACAAGGGCAGCAGCTTGTGTGCGTTCATTCATCATGTGATATGTCCCGGATTATCCCCAGGCGGAAATATTATCAATCTGTGCTCCATATCCGTGGTATAAACCACATTTGTAGTGAATAATGGTCCTGTATATAAAAACATACAAATCAAAGTAATTTGTCCTTTGATAAAAAATAATATATGTTAATAAAACAAATTTGAGATGGATAGCACCTGATGTTTGCAGATGGCAAACGGCTTTGGATGATGAATAATCCGTTCACCGAAACAGAGGCGATGGCTTAAAGTACTACACCGGTCGGCTCAGATGGACCCTTCGGGTCATATCTGACCCGCGCTTTTTTTAGGCAACCTTTGACCTTTCTTTTCATACAGGTAGCCGGCTCCACCCTTTTATCTGGTACCCAAACCTGCTAAGGCAACTTGCCAGTGACAGTAGTTGAAGCGGGGGCAGCTCACGGCCACACTGGCGAAGGGCGGAGACAAGGGCACTGCGGCGCGAGAGGCCAGCGGGCTACTGCGCAGGGCCAGCCCCGGACGGGTGCAGGGGCGAGGTTGAAACAGAGGCGACAATGCGGTAACTCCCTGGTGCAGTATGCCGATTCGGCTGAGGCAAGGCCGGCTTGAAGCAGAGCAAGATGAAAGCAACCCGGTGAGGCTTGATCCCGTTTTATCCGGTTTTGATGCTGCAAGACCGAGTTTGGCTGCGGCGAGCAGTAGGTGGCTCGGAGGTGCGTCTCGGGCGCGGAGATGAACCGGCCACATTGAAGTTGCTCCCGCTGGTCGACGAGGTGCGCCCGTTACCGCGTCAAGTTTGGAGTGGCAGTCTGCACCGACGGTCCCCCGGGGCCGGCTTGTGGTCGGAGCAGTGCGCACGTCAGGCGGCGGAACACTGCCGCGGCGGAGGTGGCTTGTGGCCGAGGCGAGCGAAAGCAGTTCAAGCTCACACCGGCGGGTCACACTTGCCCGGCAGCGCGAGGCCGTGGCGGGTCGAGGTAGTTCGTCCGCAGCAGCGGAGGCAATGTGGACGCGGCCGTAAAGACGAATACGAGGCCCCGGGCGACGCTCGGAGCAGAAGCGAGTGGCAACCCGGAGGCAACTCACAAACAGGGCAGACGGCGGGTCGGGACGGCCGCACAGTGGAGAGACGCTGCAGGGTGCTCGATGCCACGGCAACAGGGGGCCACGAATACGCGGCCATGGAGGCGGGCTAGCGGCCGCCGGCACGGGCGCGACAGAGCCAGGCGCGGCGCCCTCATACGTGTGCAGGAGGCGCTTCGGTTGCAGGAGGTGATACTGATTTCTCCAAATAATCCTTATCATCAGCTTTTGTCAGCACGCCGCCATGAAATTACCATAATTCTTCCTTTCAGTGTTATCATTCACTCGATCGCTCTCCTTCTTCTTGATAGGCAAAGACACCATCGATTCACTTTTTTTAATCCTTTTTTAGAAAAATCATCTTCAGGCTCCCGTATAGCCCATAACTTGATTTCCAAAGCCCTCACGTCAAAACCAACCGAGAATTCTTTCAGCAATCCTTTGCATTACATGACTCTTAAGTCGCACAGTTCAGGCTAGTTTGGGAAACGAACAGTAGCAAAAATTAGAGTTGGCCCGGCCTCCATGAACTCTTGGGGGCAATCCCTCCGCAGGCCGTTCAATCTTCAGAATATGATCAGCACTCCAGTAAGAATAACCAAGAGTCAACAGGTAAGGTACATCATCAATACCACACAATTGCTTCAATGAATTGGTAACCTGCACCATGAATCTGTTCTTGTCACTTCCAAGGTCTTCAACTACAGGCTCCCGCGGCATGTTTAACAAGCACCCGGAGCGAAACAGGCGGGTCACGGTGGAGGCGAGCTCGCGGGAGATGCGGAGCGCCCAGAGCTGCAGCCGATGTGACGCGGGGTGCGCGGACGCGCAGAGGACCGGCGAACCGGTGCAGCACAATCAGTTTGGGCGAGGCGGTGAGCCAAGGCGCGGTAGCGTGGGTCACAGCCAGCATGGATGGGGTAGCACGGTACGCGGAGTCAGTCGGAGCCCGTGAGGCAAGGCAGGGCGGCTGCATGTACGTGGGTGCAACGGCAGGCAGCCGAGGGCGGAAGCGGGTGCGAGCAGCTCAGCACGGACGACGGCGGCTGAACGTGGCGGTTCAAGACCACGGGCGCGAGCTCGCGCGAGGGTGGCTCAAAGTGGAGATGACCCGACAATCCGGTGAGGTGAACCGACTAAACGGCGGCCCGGGGTGCGGCCGTTGATCGCAGTGGCGGACTTATAGCATCAGAGGCACTGCGACATGGGAGCAGCAGGAGCTCCAGCGAAGGATAGCATCGGCGCACTGGCGGGTTAGTGGAGGTACGCTGAGGCAAGCAACGACGGTGACTTGACACAGTCGTAGCCATAGAGGTGACTCGAGGTCAGAGGTGTCCCGGAAGCAAGGCCATGGACCATGGTGGAGTGGAGGCACGGCAGGGCCGACTTGATTTGGAGGCAGAGGTGAGCCGGAAACAGCGACTTGTGGAGGAGGGCGGCTGAAGTGGTGCAAGGCCGAGACAGCGGCAGGCGACACGAGATCAGGCCCGAGGCCACGGTGGCTTGAGGTCGGAGTCGAAGCCGGGGCAGCTCGTGGCGCGGCCTTGGGTGCGACGGCGGTGGTTGAGGTGAAGCTTGAGGCAAGGCCACTTCGTTGATGTGGCGGCTCAAGCCGGCGAATTGGTTACTCCCCGGTTGTATCCTCTGGGTCGTGATAGTCGTAGATGATCCATGGTGGCCGGCGACTCGATGAGACCGAACAAAAGTATGCTTGAAGCCACGGAGGCAGAGGTGACGGGTCAGCTTGGAGCAGCTCAGAAGCACCCGGAGACGGTTTGGGCCACGGAGACAGCGAATCTTGGAAACTCGAGGCGGTTTACAATGGCGCAACGGCAGTTCTTCGAGTGGCGAGCTGAGATCGAAACGAGGCCAGTTCTTCGAGTCGCGAGCTGAGATCGGGGCGGCCGCTTGGCGAGCGCGACGATGTGTCAAAGGCTGAGCGAGGCTGAGCAGAGGCGTCCTCGGTGACGATGGCTTGTGGTGGTGGCGATTCACCGACGGATATTGCACGAGGCCGTGTCCACCCTAGGTCTTCCTTCCGGGGCGTGGTTGGTTTGACCCGGACACAAATTGACTTGACGTGCCTGCTATAGTCGACGAGATCAATCGGTTGCTCATCTCGGCGGATTGCAGGTCGCAGCGATTAACGTAAAATTCCACTTATTGTAAACCGGATTGATGAAAAATCCTTTAAGGCCGATTCTTCTTCATTCGAAAACTTGCAAACTTCTCGATCCCTGAAAGAAATCCCGCCAAGAACTCAACACCACCGTGCGCAGGCACCACGGTGGGCACCAACTGTCGTGGAATTAACATGTCAGATGTCCTTAGTGTGAGGACTTAGTCGCGAGGCCAACGCATCTATGTGGTAGCTTGAGAGGGGTTGAGCGGAATCGAGAGACGCAACACGAGATGAGGATTTAGACAGCTTCGGGCCCCGGGAAACATCATCCGGTAACAACCCTACATGATGTTTGAGGCTAGATCTCATTATCATCACGAGGGCGTTGTCGTAAATCGGCTCTCCTCTAGTTGTGTCTAACCCTAGAGATTGTTTCTTGCTTGTCCCTCTTTGGGAAGCCCTGCCCCTCCTTATATAAGTTGAAGGGGCGGGTTACATGTAGAGTCCATCTCGGACTAAGACTTAAACTATTTTGACTTCCTTTCCTGGGCTTCTTAACGTCTGCCGGTTTAACATTGTCTGCCGGTTTAACATTGTCTGCCGGTTTAACATTGTCTACCGGTTTAACATTCTGCCGGTTTACCGTCTGTCTTAGCCATCTGTCTTAACTGTCCGCCGGTTTACCATCCGCCGGTTTACCATGTCCCGGCCGGGTTACGACTCCGGCCGGGTCATACCGCGGGGTATATCCCCAACATCGACCCATGCAAATTTAGTTCTCTAAATATGCAAATTCAGTATGTGCATGCAAATTTTGCCACTATACTTCTTTGTATGTTGCTTTTGGTCAACAACTGCAAGTTCGATTCTCTGAATATGCAAATTCAGTCCCTTCTTGGAATTTTTCAATTATGCCTTTATGGAGGTGTTTTGTTTTTACTTGTAGATTGTGATACGTTTCCAACGTATCTATAATTTTTGATTACTCCATGCTATATTATCTACTGTTTTGGACCATATTGGGCTTTATTTTCCACTTTTATATTACTTTTGGGACTAACCTATTAACCGGAGGCCCAGCCCAGAATTGCTGGTTTTTGCGCGTAGCCTCCTACTGGATTGATACCTTGGTTCTCAAAAACTGAAGGAAATACTTACTCTACTCTGCTGCATCACCCTTTCCTCTTCAAGGAAATCCAACGCAGTGCTCAAGAGGTAGCAGGAAGAATTTCTGGCGCCGTTCCCGGGGAGCCTACGCAAAAGTCAACATACCAAGTACCCATCACAATCCCTTATCTCTCGCATTACATTATTTTCCATTTGCCTCTCGTTTTCCTCTCCCCCACTTCACCCTTGCTGTTTTATTTTCCCTCTCTTTTCCGTTTGCCTCTTTTCGCTCGCTTTTCCCTCGCCATGTCGGAACCAAAAAGATTTGGGGGTCCTCTCCCGAGTTCTAGTGCTTTAGACAATCCTGCTATCTTATCTAAACTCATAAATACAAGTGCTATGGAAAAACCTGCCGGAATTATCAATGAAAACCTTAGCAATTTTGATGAAGAAGATTCTGGAATATTTCGTTATTTACTTGATGAATCTTTGAAAGATGCTTGGGATAGGCTATTAAGGATTCGTTCTAGCTATGTACCCCAATACCAAATTGAGGTTTACTTAAAAAGCTTTTATGTTGGGTTACCCGCTTCGTTCAAACAAGTCTTGGATTCTATTTTTGAAGAGGGTTTTCTTGAAGGGGACCCCATAGCTACCTATGAAAAGATGAAAACTATATTTGGGCACCCCCATTAACGAGAAAGTTGAAATTACATCTCTTTTGCTTTCTTGCCAAAACGAATCTATCAAAGAGATAAAAGCTAGCCTAGATGCCAATTTCCGCAGCATACTTAATTTTTCTTCTACCATTAATGGCCATGTACTTTGTCAAAATAGAAGGATTAATTCCATAGATAGAAAGTTTGCTCTCTTCTTCCCTAAAACCAAATATGGCAATACCTAGATCTATCCTTGCTTTTATGCCTAGCTAGGGGCGTTAAACGATAGCGCTTGTTGGGAGGCAACCCAATTTTATTTTAGTTTTCTGCTTTTTGTTTCTGTTTAGGAATAAATAAATCCATCTACCTTATGTTTATATGTGGTTTTATGTTTTAATTAGTGTTTGTGCCAAGTTAAACCTATAGGATCTTCTTGGATGATAGTTATTTGATCTTGCTGTAATTTCCAGAAACTTTCGGTTCACGAAAACAATTGTTAAAAATCACCAGAACGTGATAAAATAGTGATTACAATTGCTGATGATCAATAAACAAATTTCCTAGGTCATCCTATTTTTGCTGAATTTTTGGAGTTCCAGAAGTTTGTGTTAATTACAGATTACTACAGATTGTTCTGTTTTTAACAGATTCTGTTTTTCGTGTGTTGTTTGCTTATTTTGATGAGTCTATGGCTAGTAAAATAGTTTATAAACCATAGAGAAGTTGGAATACAGTAGGTTTAACACCAATAGAAATAAAGAATGAGTTCATTACAGTACCTTAAAGTGGTCTTTTGTTTTCTTTCGCTAATGGAGCTCACGAGATTTACATTGAGTTTTGTGTTGTGAAGCTTTCAAGTTTTGGGTGAATTTTTTGATGGATTATGGAACAAGGAGTGGCAAGAGTCTAAGCTTGGGGATGCCCATGGCACCCCAAGATAATCTAAGGACACAAAAAGTCAAAGCTGGGGGATGCCCCGAAGGCATACCCTCTTTCGTCTACTTCCATCGGTAACTTTACTTGGAGCTATATTTTTATTCACCACATGATATGTGTTTTGCTTGGAGCGTCTTGTATGATTTGAGTCTTTGCTTTTTAGTTTACCACAATCATCCTTTCTGTACACACCTTTTGAGAGAGCCATACATGAATTGGAATTTATTAGAATACTCTTTGTGCTTCACTTATATCTTTTGAGCTTTATAGTTTTGCTCTAGTGCTTCACTTATATCTTTTAGAGCACGGTGGTGGATTTGTTTTAGAGAAACTATTGATTTCTCATGCTTCACTTAGATTATTTTGAGAGTCTTAAATAGCATGGTAATTTGCTTAAAAATCTTAATATGTTTGGTATTCAAGATTTGTAAAACTTTCTTTTGAGTGTGTTGAATACTAAGAAAAGTTTGATGCTTGATAAGTGTTTTGAGATATGGAGGTGATAATATCAAAGTCGTGCTAGTTGAGTAGTTATGAATTTAAGAAATGCTTGTGTTGAAGTTTGCAAGTCCCGTAGCATGCATGTATGGTAAACGTTATGTAACAAATTTGAAACATGAGGTGTTATTTGATTGTCCTCCTTATGAGTGGCGGTCGGGGACGAGCGATGGTCTTTTCCTACCAATCTATCCCCTAGGAGCATGCGCGTAGTGCTTTGGTTTTTATGGCTTGTAGATTTTTGCAATAAGTATGTGAGTTCTTTATGACTAATATTGAGTCCATGGATTATACGCACTCTCACCCTTCCATCATTGCTAGCCTCTTGGTACTGCAGTATCGCCCTTTCTCACATTGAGAGTTGGTGCAAACTTTGCCGGTGCATCCAAACCCCATGATACGATACGTCTTTCACACATAAACCTCCTTATATCTTCCTCAAAACAGCCGCCATACCTACCTATTATGGCATTTCCATAGCCATTCCGAGATATAATACCATGCAACTTTCCACCATTCCGTTCATCATGACACTTTTGTCATTGTCATTTTGCTAGCATGATCATGTAGTTGACATAGTATTCGTGGCAAAGCCACCATTCATAATTCTTTCATACATGTCACTCTTGATTCATTGCATATCGATTACACATCACGGGAGGCATTCATATAGAGTCATAGTTTGTTCTAGTATCGAGTTGTAATCATTGAGTTGTAAATAAATAGAAGTGTGATGATCATCATTTAATAGAGATTTTTCCCAATAAAAAAAAGAAAGGCCAAAGAAAAAGAAAAAAAAGAAGGCCCAAAAATATATATATAATAAAAAGGGGCAATGCTACTATCCTTTTTTCCACACTTGTGCTTCAAAGTAGCACCATAATCTTCATGATAGAGAGAGTCTCTTGTTTTGTCACTTTCATATACTAGTGGGAATTTTTCATTATAGAACTTGGCTTGTATATTCCAACAATGGGCCTCCTCAAGTGCCCTAGGTCTTCGTGAGCAAGCAAGTTGGATGCACACCCACTTAGTTTCTTTTGTTGAGCTTTCATACATTTATAGCTCTAGTGCATCCGTTGCATGGCAATCCCTACTCCTTGCATTAACATCAATCGATGGGCATCTCCATAGCCCATTGATTAGCCTCGTTGATGTGAGATCTTCTCCTTTTTTGTCTTCTCCACATAACCCCCATCATCATATTCTATTCCACCCATAGTGCTACATCCATGGCTCACGCTCATGTATTGCGTGAAGGTTTATAAAGTTTGAGATTATTAAAGTATGGAACAATTGCTTGGCTTGTGATCGGGGTTGTGCATGATGAGAGCATTCTTGTGTGACAAAAATGGAGCATGACTAAACTATATGATTTTGTAGGGATGAACTTTCTTTGGCCATGTTATTTTGAGAAGACATAATTGCTTAGTTAGTATGCTTGAAGTATTACTATTTTTATGTCAACATGAACTTTTGTCTTGAATCTTTCGGATCTGAATATTCATGCCACAATTAAGAATAATTACATTGAAATTATGCCAAGTAGCACTCTGCTTCAAAACTTCTTTTTTATCATTTACCTACCCGAGGACGAGCAGGAATTAAGCTTGGGGATGCCTGATACGTCTCCAACGTATCTATAATTTTTGATTGCTCCATGCTATATTATCTACTGTTTTGGACCATATTGGGCTTTATTTTCCACTTTTATATTACTTTTGGGACTAACCTATTAACCGGAGGCCCAGCCTGTAATTGTTGTTTTTGCCTATTTCGGTGTTTCAAGAAAGCGGAATATCAAACAGAGTCCAAACGGAATGAAACCTTCGAGAACGTGATTTTCTCATTGAATATGATCCAGGAGACTTGGACCCCCCGTCAAGAAAGAAAGGAGGTGGCCACGAGGGTGGAGGGCGCCCCCCCCCCCCCTAGGGCACGCCCCCTGCCTCGTGGGCCCCCCTTTGCTCCACCGACGTACTCCTTCCTCCTATATATATCCACGTACCCCCAAACGATCAGATACGGAGCCAAAAACCTAATTTCATCGCCGCAACTTTCTGTATCCACGAGATCCCATCTTGGGGCCTGTTAGGAGCTCATGGAAGGAATCCACCACGGAGGGCTTCTACATCATCATAGCCTCTCCGATGAAGTGTGAGTAGTTTACCTCAGACCTCCGGGTCCATAGTTAGTAGCTAGATGGCTTCTTATCTCTTTTTGGATCTCAATACAATGTTCTCCCCCTCTCTCGTGGACATCTATTCGATGTAATCTTCTTTTTGCTGTGTGTTTGTTGAGACCGATGAATTGTGGGTTCATGATCAAGTTTATCTATGAACAATATTTGAATCTTCTCTGAATTCTTTTATGTATGATTGGTTATCTTTGCATGTCTCTTCGAATTATCAGTTTGGTTTGGCCTACTAGATTGGTTTTTCTTGCAATGGGAGAAGTGCTTAGCTTTGGGTTCAATCTTGCGGTGTCCTTTTCCAAAGGATGAGGGGCAGCAAGGCACGTATTGTATTGTTGCCATCGAGGATAACAAGATGGGGTTTTTATCATATTGCATGAATTTATCTCTCTACATCATGTCATCTTGCTTAAGGCGTTACTCTGTTTTCTTGAACTTAATACTCTAGATGCATGCTGGATAGCGGTCGATGAGTGGAGTAATAGTAGTAGATGCAGGCAGGAGTCGGTCTACTTGTCTCGGACGTGATGCCCATATACATGATCATACCTAGATATTCTCATAACTATGCTCAATTCTGTCAATTGCTCAACAATAATTTGTTCACCCACCGTAGAATACTTATGCTCTTGAGAGAAGCCACTAGTGAAATCTATGGCCCCCGGGTCTGTTCTCATCATATCAATCTTCCATCACTTTATTATTGTTTTGCTTTTTACTTTGCTTTTATTTTACCTTGCATCTTTATACCAAAAATACCAAAAATATTATTTATCATCTCTATCAGATCTCACTCTCGTAAGTGAACGTGAAGGGATTGACAACCCCTAATCGCGTTGGTTGCGTGGAGCTATTTGTTTTGTGTAGGTACGAGGGACTCGCTCGTAGCCTCCTACTAGATTGATACCTTGGTTCTCAAAAACTGAGGGAAATACTTACTCTACTCTGTTGCATCACCCTTTCCTCTTCAAGGAAATCCAACGCAGTGCTCAAGAGGTAGCAGATTGCAGTAAGTTTTTTCGAAACAATTTTTTTTACCATTTCTGGTGCATTGTTTGAACTTACTGTTGTGGTTTCAAACAATTGTCAGGTTGTGACATGACATGCAGTGCCGAAATCAAAACACAGGAAAAAGGAAGAGGGGATGAGGGATCAGATCATCATTTACCTTGCACTGACCCGAAGCAGCTTCTTCTCCATGTTTCTTTTTTCTTCCTTTTGCTTTTCCTTTAGAGAGATATGTGATTTGGGAATGATATAAAGACTCATCCACTTGTGCTGGTGTTTTAGAACTTTGGGCGATCGTAGGAGAAGGAGGTTGGAAAGAAGGATTGTTAGGACAAGATCTATAGAGACATCACAAGACAACAACACATCTGAGGTTTGTTTTTGCGTCCATGGCGACGGCTGTGTGGGTCGGGGAAGAGGGAGGAAGGAAGAAGACCTAGTGATCTGTGCGTGAGCTGGATCATGTTGTTTTGATTGGAGTGGGTTTGGTTCCATAGTGGGTTTAGGCCCTTTTTCTTTTTGGCCTGGACAGAAGACAGAAGAGGGAAACTGGTATTTTTGAGCCAGTTTGGCTGCTGGGCTGATGATTGACCCTAGGGCACCGCTAGGCGCCGGCGCACCGGCCGAATGTTTCGGCCGGTCTGCTCCCAGCCGCCCGATCTGCTGTGCGACACCGTCAGATCAGAGCTTCTCTGCTGTTTTTTTTTGCCTTGTCCTCGTCTCCCGGCGCTTCGCGCCGACCGCCCGTCGGGCCGCCTTCCGGCACTTTCAGCTCGCCCGGCCGCTCGCCGCCCGGCTGCGGTTGGAGTTGACCGCTCACCGCCTCGGCCGCCGGAGTGCCATGGATGCAGCTCGCGACACAGCTCGTCCAGTCCACTCGCCGCCCCGGCCGCCCGTCGGGGCCGCCCCGCGCTCCGGGACTCAGCTCACCCCGACCGCTCGCTGCCCCCACTGCTCGTCGGAGTGCCATGGATGCAGCTCCGCCTCACTGACGATTGGTTCCAGCAAAAAACAGAGATGCCCCGTGGTAGCATTTTTCCGTGTCAGTCGTAGCAAATGAAGACAACGGTTGCAGCAAAAAAAATCCATCGGCGTCGCCATTGTAGCAAAAGTGTTAATCGGATGTAGCAAAACACATCGTCAATGGTAGCAAAAAACGAGGTTGTTGCAACAAAAATGTCGTCCTAGTCGTCGCCGGTCACTCCTCAGTCGTAAAAAAGCACCATGGCCGCATGAATGGATGTAGCAAAACAAACAGACGGTAGTAGTAAAAAATTGACACGGTTGTAGCTTTTCCCCTCTACGGTGGAAGCTTTTCTGTAAACGATTGAAACTTTTTTCGTTTGAGCAGCGCCTGGGTGAAATATTCCTCTCTCGTTCGGTTGAAGCTTTTTTCATCGAAGGTTGTAGCATTTTCTGTAGACGGTTGTAACTTTCTTCCATGGCACTGGACGCTTGCAACTTTCTATATATCCGATGTAGCAAAACTCGACGTCGGTTGTAGCTGAGTGGTGTGTTGGTTGTAGCAAAATGTGATACAGGTTGTAACATGTAACAAAAAGCGCGATGTTTAGTGTTTGCTCGGAACAACGCTGCCGTCCTCGCAGCTCACGGTCACCATGCTCGCCGTCCCATGATGGGAGCTCTCCCGAGCACCAGTTGCAGCAGGCCACGACGTGGTTCCAGCTTCCGCCTAGGCCGGTTACCGCGCGCCTTGTGGGCATGTCTTCTCCGGTGACCTATCTCCGCCGTATGCAGCCTCGTCGAGGCGTGCAACCGACGCCGGAGAACAGCGTGGTGTGGGGTGGCAAAGGCCAAGCCGTCGCCCAGCGGCGGCTGTCCGCCCGTGCCGATTCTTGGCGTAGTCCCAGCCTGCCGGACTTCGACAAGCGACATCACCTGCCAGTAACCGGGGTAGCTGGGGTGTGGTGGGGGGCCATTATTGGTCAGTGCTTGGGGTTGGGGAGGAAGCCTAGATGCGGGAGGAGTGAAAGCAAAACGTGAGCGGCTGGAAAATAACTCCGGGAGGATAAGGGATGTGCAGCAACAACTAGCGAGTGCGCGGGTGCGACCGGCCGAAGCTTCGGCCGGTGCCCCGGCGTGAAACGTTTCCCTTGACCCTAACTTTAGGTTAGTCAGTTTTGTTCCGTCTTCTTTTCTTTTCCTTTGTTTTACTATAATCGACTGCTTCAGTCGATTGACCTGTAGCCGCTCTCCTCCTTTTTGCTTCAAAGAGGGGGAAAAAAGGTTCACACAGCCTATCAAGTTTTGTTACGTAGGCAAATGGATCGTTCTTACAATGGATCCATGCATCCATTCTTATTTCGTTGTTTAGAATCCATATACTCCTTTCGTCCGGAAATACTTGTCGAAGGAATGGATGTGTTCTAGATACATCTATTTGTATGCATTTCTTCGATAAGTATTTCTGGACGGAGGGAGTATATGGAGTATATGCAGTTGCATGGTACTGTAGCTAGCTGATAAACTATGTTCGATGATCCACCGACTAGTCATTAGTGTGGTGTTTAATTAGCTAGCTGTCCATGGTCGGGTAGTAGGCGTAGGTTGCGATGCCGCAGTTGGCGCCGTTCCCGCGCGCGATGCGCATGTAGCCCCCCTCGCCCCACCCCGTTCCCCACTGGTTCTTCAACACCCAATACTCCTGCCCGCCGCCGTCCGCCCCGTATCCGACCACCGTCACAGCGTGGTTCAGCCTCTGCCCGCACGACGAGCTGCCGGCGTACACGCCGCTCCTGTAGTGCCGGAAGTCCGGGTCCGTGGCCTCCAAGGCCACGGCCACCGGCTGGCTGGCCGCGAGCTCCTGCAACGGGCCCTCGTCGCCGTATAGGCGCGCCCACCGTGGGGCGCCGACGGAGGCGGCCGAATTCGGCCTGACTCCGCCGCTGCGGCACGCGCCCTGCTGGCCGCTATACGCGTAGGCCGCCTCCGGCTGTAGGCCGCCGCTGGCGGCGACATAGCGGAGTGCGGCGTTGATGTCCCCGCCGCTGCAGGTGTTGGCGCCGCCCGTGCAGTCGAGGACTTGTTGCTCCGACATGGAGATGAGGTTGCCGGTGCCAATCTTTACCAGCCCCTCTGTCGCCGCCACGGCCGCGAACGCCCAGCAACTTCCTGCGCGCGCGCACGCATACGTGTAAACATTTAGTCCTAATTTGCGAGCTCTGGCGTATGCCATGCATGCACTGTAGCTGCAGGAATATAGTACCGCAGAAGCGTTGGTTCTTGACTTGGGTGACGGCGCCCTGGGCCCTCCAGTCCACGCTGTCCGGCATGTACTGGAACTGGCCACTCCTCAGAGCGGCAGCCTTGGACACGTTCACCGCTGCCAGCGTCGTGTTGCCCTCAGGACGAAGCTGGTGACGGTACCCGAGGTGCGTCTCCAGGAACTCGTCGTCGGTGAGGTCGGAGAACTGGTTGAGCCCGAGCGTGTACGTCAGGTTGCCCGCCCGGTTGACAGCATCAACGTGCCGCACGTTGGCCGCGAACACCTCCCGCCGGCGCAATTTCTCGTCGGCGTCCGTGTACGCGCGCCCGAACTTGGCCATCCACCGCTCGTGCCTGGCGGCCAGGGACAGGGAGGGCACCGTGGCGTCGACAACGACAGCGGCAACCACGAACACGAGCAGAAGCAGTGCGCCACAGAGGCAGCGCAGGCTGGGAATCGGGGCCATTAGTTGGTTCGCTCTGTAGCGGTTCATGTGCTAGCTAGCTAGCGGATTGAGTATACGAACGTAGCAACCATGCGGGGCGCGCTCCTATTTATACGCGCGCGGACGTCGAGCAAGATGGAGCGGATACGAAATCTCGTAGGTGGTCGATCGATCGATCACCGTCGTCGCGCGCATGCAGCATCATTATTACATGAGGGAGTGCGTTCGTGCGCCGTAGTCGAGCATCCGGCGGCTGCTCTTGTCTCTCGGTAGCAGCAGTATCTTCTTCCTCTGATGAGAAGATTTCTTCTGCCTCCCGGATGGTGCGGCAGAGTGCTCTGCCCGCCCAGCCCACTACGTACGACGGACGGATACCGTCGCATGCGCGCGGATGCACGGCGAAGTGGAGGAGCCGGAGGAGTTGCTTTCTGATAGAAACGGGATCGGCGTGCGCTTTGGCTTGCTTGTTTGCCTGTCCATTCTTATTTTTACATTTTGAACGGGTCAAAAGGTGGCGTGTGAAATGGAAATCGCGCGGGCTGCGTAGTCGGCGCACTCGCAGAATTTCTCCACACGGATGGATTGGTTTATTTGGATTCCAACAGAATTGCGTAGAGTGCTCTGTCCTATTGTAGACGGCTCTGTTCGTGATCTTACCCTGCCCAGCCCTAAAACTGTCATCTGCCTACTGCATGGGTTGAGTAGTTTATTTGGAGTGAACGTGCCATTGTTTTGACGCCGAGATGTCTCTGCAACGGGATCATCAACTTTGCATGTGAGGGTTGATGGACACGGAGCATTGTCACGGTGAATTCATGATGGAACGTCATAGTATCAGACAGATGCATATCTATTACGATATGCTTATACTTAATTTGTATGAGGTGCTCAGATTAACGTTTTCAAGGAATTTCACTTCTTCCATCTCAACTGATTTAACCCCTTATTTGGTTCATGTCCGGGGGCGGATGATATTGTATGGGTGTGAGCTTGAAACAAACAGGGGACTGGCTATGCATCAGGTACCTGGAAAAAAAAACTGCCATCAGCCACTTCTATTTTAGACCGTCCGATCCTCATCCAACGGCTATAAACAGATCTGACACTATCCATCTTCAACATCTGGTTTCTTCTTCGTCCTGTGTAGCCGCCGTCCAGCCCAGGCCTAGTCGCCTGCCTTCGTCCCCCGCAGCCGGCTGGCGCCACCTCACCTCCCGGCCCTCCCCTCTACCGCTTCCCACCGCTGTGCTGGCCACCGCACCGAAAACAACTTCGGCGGTCACCTGCTCCATCTCAACTGATTTAACCCCTTATTTGGTTCATGTCCGGGGGCGGATGATATTGTATGGGTGTGAGCTTGAAACAAACAGGGGACTGGCTATGCATCAGGTACCTGGAAAAAAAACTTCCATCAGCCACTTCTATTTTAGACCGTCTGATCCTCATCCAACGGCTGTAAACAGATCTGACATTGTCCATCTTCAACATCTGGTTTCTTCTTCGTCCTGTGTAGCCGCCGGCCAGCCCAGGCCTAGTCACCTGCCTTCGTCCCTCGCAGCCGGCTGGCGCCACCTCACCGCCCCACCCTCCCCTCTACCGCTTCCCATCATTTGGCCGCCATCGCACCAAAACAACCGGCGGTCACTGCTCCATCTCGGTGATTTAACCCCTTATTTGGTTCATGTCCGAGGCGGATGATATTGTATGGGTGTGAGCTTGAAACAAACAGGGCCGGCTATGCATCGGTACACGGAAAAAAACTTCCATCAGCCACTTCTATTTTAGACCGTCTGATCCTCATCCAACGGCTGTAAACAGATCTGACATTGTCCATCTTCAACATCTGGTTTCTTCTTCGTCCTGTGTAGCCGCGGCCTTGACCCAGAGCCCTAGTCGCTGCCTTCGTCCCCATGATCGGTGGCGCCACCTGCGCCCGCCCTCCCCTCTACCGCTTCCTATCGTTGTGCTGGCCACCGCATCGAAAACAACTTCGGCGGTCACATGCCCCCCCCCCCAAGATAGATAATGGGGACCATGGCTCCCCCCTAAGATAGATTCTCCGGCGAGCTCCGACGTGAAGGAAGGAAGGAAAAAGAAGGAAGAAGGTGACTAATGCGTGCAAGCAAAACCGAACAAACGGCCCTTTAGTATTGTTCACAAATATGCATGAGGATTGCTATGTTGAGCATGTGATCACAACCTCCTATTGTGTCATTCTTATCGGGCTTGCTCTGACGACGGCAATACGAGCTCACATATCAATGCAACAAGGATTTAAATACGAGGCCATGTGGCTTGGGGGACTGATTATAAAGAGCATCTTAAAGGCACCTGGGCCGAGAGGGGGGGTGACTTGTCCCTTCAGGCTGCTTGGGATAATCTTCATAGGGTTGCTGGATCCTTGAAGGTTTGGAATCGGGACTCATCCAGGTCGGTTTGGAAGTAGATCAATAATTGGAGCGTCGGTTGCGCTCTATACTGTCGACCCCGGTATCTGATGCTCTTTGACTGAAGAGAGGGGCATCGAGTCACGGTTGTGCGAGCTCTTCGAGCATGAGAAAATTATGGCGCGTCAGCGCTCTAGAGTGGATTGGCTCCTTGAAGGGGGGCGAAACACGGAGTTTTTCATGCACATGCTAGGTCACACAAGGGGAATAATAAAGTTCATTCCTTGCTATCACTACTAGGGAAAAGGCTAGCAGCAGCGCGGGTTTTAGGTGTATCAGTAGCGCGGGGTGGGGCGCTACTAATAAGGCGCTTCTGACTAACATATAGCGATGTGGCGTGGTCACCGGGCGCTCTTGCTACACAAGTGTAGCAGTAGCCTTGATTCTTTGAGAGCACGCTTCGCTAGTAGCTCTAAGCGCCCTTTGTAACAGCAACGCTCTTGCTATAGCGGCTGCTTTGCTAACTTCTATACACTCGCCATCGCTAATTTAACGAGGTTTTTTTTGGGCATGTTTGTTTTGTATTTGAACAGGCTTTATAGAAGAATCTTTAGCACATAGAAATGTCATCATGATACACATACAAATGCCTGCGAGACCACGAATATAATCATAGCATATACATACAAATAGTCTCATCATAATCATCATCCAACACAAAGTGGTCTCTCGTCATCATCTTGAAAATAGCGATACAAGTCCTTGATTACTTGCAAATACATCGTCATCCATCTAAACAATGGTATACACGAGAAGAGCTATCACTTTGAGTACATGAGTTCGTATCCCTCTCGCATTAGCGTGAACCTAAACTAACTACTGCCTGTCGCTCGGAAACCGGAAACCGGCAACACCTGGGCCTGACACTCCGGCCACTCATCGTTTGTCCTAGTTTGTAGCACAAGTCATGCCGAAATTCACGGAAAATTTCGGCATGACCTTTGCTAAAAAGTGGACAAATCGAGAACCTGAAATTTGCCGGAACAGAAATGAATCAACATTCCGGCAAAACATAGGCCACTCGGCTTCATTCCACAGAAACAACAAAGCCACTTGGGCACAATCGAACAACTTCAATGAAAAGATATAACATGAGCAAACACTATTGAGGAATTTGCATATAACATGGCCACTTCAATGAAAAGATATAATCAACAATAATGAAATATGCAAATGAACATCAGTGACATATAGCTACTGCTGTTTGACCAAGTTTTTGAAAAGAAAAACAATTCTGTTTTTTGTTTATAGCTAAATGCCATAGCTACTGTTTTTTATTTATAGCTAAATACTTTTGTTTTTTGTCTAGAGCTAAAAGTATTTATAGCTACTCTTCTGTTTGACCAAGTTTTTGAAAAGAAAAACAATTCTGTTTTTTGTTTATAACTAAATGCCATAGCTACTGTTTTTTATTTATAGCTAAATACTTTTGTTTTTTGTCTAAAGCTAAAAGTCTAGGAACTACATTTTCTCTAACCCTTTTGACCTCACCAGAATTTCCACAAGAAGACCTTAGTACCTACACCCAATTTCTTCAAAAATATTCAGGTCCATAGTCCAAATAATTCAAATTTCATTTGAATGAAATTTGGAACAAATTCAGGTCCGTAGTCAAAATATTCTTTTATAGCTAAGTGTTTTTTGTTTATACCCTCTGTTAATTTAAATCTAAATGCTACTATTATTTATATACCCTCTATTAGTTTAAAGCTAAATGGAATTACTGTTTAGGAATTTTCATAAAAATTGCCCTAGCTAATTTCCTAAAAAATTGCAAATCATTTTTCCTAAATGCTATAAAATGCCTCTTGCCCTAAAAAAATCTAGGGTTCATATGAACACCTAGGGTTCATATGAACATCAACACGATATCAACACATATATATAATTGCCCTAGCAGAGAGAAATAGGAGGGTAGGGACGGAGAGGCATAGCCTTACGATTGGGCGTGGCGAGGGCGTGCTCGGCTCAAAGGGCGTGAGGTCGAGGGCGGCGTGGCGGCGAGCTCGAGGGAGGCTGACAGTGAGGTCGGCAACGGCCTCGGGGCGGTCAGTGAGGTCGAGGCGGCCTCGGCGGCGGCGGTGTGTGGTCGGCAGGCAACGGCGGCGATGGGCAGTTGGGGACAGGGGAGTAGAGAGGAAAGGACTTAGCGAAATTTTGAGCCAGGGCCGGGTTTTGAGTCAAACTAGCGGCGTGTTTTGCTGAAACGCAGCTATAGCTAAGATAGCTATAGCGTGTTCCGTAAAACGCACCGCAGCCTAACCCTTTCTGTTTTCTTTTCTTTTTCTTTTGTTTTCTTTTACATTTTCTTTTTTATTTCTCCTTTTCTATTTCTTTCATTTTCATTTACTTTTCTACTCATTCTTCTATTTATTTTCTTTTACATAGCGATGGCTTGTAAAGAAGAAGCATTTGCTACAATGCTTTTAGCGATGGCGTGCTACGGGAGAAGCTGCTACTATTCCTAGCCTACGGCACTAGTGAGAGAATTTTAGTAGTAGCGCTTTTACGTGAAGACGCTCTACTGCTAAAATAATGATTGTAGCGTGGTTTTGCAACAAGCGCTACTACTAAGTAGCGCTAGCGCCGAGTTTTGACCAACGCTACTGCTATACCTCTGTGTATAGCGTTTTCCCTAGTAGTGTATGTGAGGATGGCTCTTTGTGTGACTCACAAGGTGAAATCAAGGGTATGATGCAAGAGTTTTATGAAAATAACTTTACCTCCGACTCTTGTGGTGCTGTTGATGCAACTCTTGATGCTATTCCACAAAGTTTCATATGAGATCAATGACAACTTGTGCAAGCCTTGTACTGAAAAGGAGATCAAGGCTACTCTTGTGGTGTTGTTGATGCAACTCTTGATGCTATTCCTCAAAGCTTCACATGAGATGAATGACAACTTGTGCAACCCTTATACTGATAAGGAGATCAAGGCTGCTTTTTTTCAGATGGGTCCAACAAAATCCCCAGGCCCGAATGGTTTCCACGCTCCCTTTTATCAGATTCACTAGAATTTTATTGGGAGGAAATTTTTCATGTTGTTAGAAGCTTCTTGGAAGAGAGGGACATTGAGTCGCGATTGTGCTTATCCTTGAAAGTTTCCGTGACTCTTTTATTTTGTTAATTCCTTAAGTTGCACGACCGGAGCATTTGAAATTTTAGACCTATAAGTATATGCAACGTGCTTTACAAAACTGCCTCCAAAGTTTTGGCTAACTGTCTGAAGTTGCTTTTGCATGTTGTCATCTCAGAGTTTCAAAGTGCTTTTGTGCCTGATAATGCCCTAATTGCTTACGACTCCCTACGAAGACGTGAACAAGCAAAACAACTTTTCTTTGCCATGAATATGTGTATGATGAAGGCATATGATTGTGTTGAGTGGAGTTATCTTCATGGCTGCCTCTCCAAGCTTGTCTTTGCTCTATATATGGATCAGCTCGGTGATGAGGTGTGTGACCAATGTCAGATATGTTGTCAAATTCAATGGTGAGCTTACTGCTCCGGTTGTTCCCTCGAGGGCGATTCGTTAAGGAGACCCAATTAGCCACTACATGTTTCTTTTGTGCACTTAAGGCCTGTCAAGTCTATTAGTTCAGAACGGTTGAGTCTCTGTTATAATCCATTTTTGGCTGAAGCAATTGTAGTCAGATTTGGATTAAGTCTAGCTAAGATGGTGGGGTGCAGTAAATTAGAATTGATGTCAGATAATGTGGAAGTGGTCTCTGCCTTGAAAGATGGTACTTCTAGCTCAGTCACAAGTGCCATTTTTGATGACTGTTATTGTAAGTGCATCTAGTGCCCCTTAGTGATTTTGGTGTATTGAAGACTTATAGGTTAAGGGACTAATGTGTTTATGAGTGTACACAGGTCTATAAGTCTATGAGGAGTTTGATATTCTGAGAGAAAGTCGACCCTAAAAATGAAGTTCTTCGATACGAAGACTTTGGTATTACGAAGACTTTACGAAGACTTTGAAAGTGAAGAAATTGGTGTGACCTTGAAGACTTGGTATTCATTTGAGGAACATGAAGCGTGAAGACTTTTGTTTTCGTAGTTTCGTTTTCTCTTTCTTGAGTCATAGGAAACACCGTCTTGTTAAAGGGGTCGAGGAAATATTAAGGAAAAATTTCCATGTGATGCTCAACTCAAAATCCTACACCTACCAATCCCTTGAGTGAAGCCTTTGGAAATCTCATACGATTCAGTCAATTTCTTGATGACAAAGACGAAGTTCTTACAGTCACGAGAATTTGTTCAAGCGAGGAGTTAGGAATTCGCCAGGTCGAATTGCCTACCTGATGAGGAACATGATAATACGAGGAATTTGAGAGTCAAATTTCCAACCGTTGTTGTCTTCTTGGCCACTGTCCCAAAATTTCTTATCTACCTAACGGTCATATCATTGGAGGGCATTTATGTCTTCTCATGTCGGGCTGCTCCCTAGGCTATAAATAGCCGCCCCCTACAACCACTAGCTGGTTGGCTGCTCTGAGAGAAACTGACACTTGTCATTTGAGAGCATCCCATCCTCAGAGGACTTTGAGTGAAAATCATCGAGTGAGGAAAACCCAAAACCAAACCCCTACAAACCCAAAGTGATTGAGCATCATCAAGAGATTGATCTGTGTGGATCGATGCTTATTACCTTTGAAGACTGTGCTTCTTCCAGACGGTTAGGCGTCATGGTCTAGAGCATCCAAGAGGAATTGTGGATCGCCGAGTGGCCGAGTCTGTGAAGGTTTGGAAGTCGCTCAAGACTTACCACGAGTGATTGGACGAGGTCTGTGTGACCTTAGTTCAAGGAGAATACGGTGAGGACTTGGTGTCACGAGCTGCGTGCTTTCGGCGACCGGGTGTCCGGGACTATGTGTCCTTGAGTTTAAATACTCAGCCGCTCCAACAGACGTTACATAACCGAGACAATGATTGGAACTGGTCTACCAAATCATTGTCTTCACCAACCTTATTGGTTCTATTTCCTCAACTCATTCATTTCCTCATTCTTTGTGTTGAGTGTTTGTTCATATCTGTGTTTGAAGACTTTGTTGAAGACTTTCTCAATTTCCTCAGTTCAATTTCTTGATCTGTTTGTCTTCATCTTGTGTTATCTTGTGATTACGCTTTACGTACTCTGTGATTGTCTTCATTTCATTATGGCGACCATGCACATGATACGTGATGCTTACTTCGGAGTACTTATTCCGCTGCAAGTAGTTCTTCGCTTAGGAATTTCCTTACCGGCAAATTCCTTAGTGAAGAATTCATAAAAATTGCCTATTCACCCCCCTCTAGTCGATATAACGCACTTTTAATTGGTATCAGTGCTAGGTACTTCCTTGTTTTGTGTGATTTTGGTTTAACCACCTGGAGTTCTAGTTATGTCGACCGCAGGTATGATCAAGGTCTCTGTTGGCTGTCCTACCTTCGATGGGACAGACTACCCTTACTGGAAGAATAAGATGCGAATGCATCTTGAGACAATAGATAACGATCTCTGGTATGTTGTGGAAAATGGTGTTCCCACTGTCTCACCCTCACTAAACGCTACCGATGTGAAGAGATTCAAGCAACCCGATTCTCAAGCGAAGAATATCATATGTGGCCATCTGAGCAAAGGACAGTATGGAAGAGTGCGTGCTTTGGAAACTGCTAAGCTTATTTGGGATAGGCTGTCCAAAGTAAATGAAGGAGTCTCAACTCAGCGTGACTCTCGAGTTGATGTTCTTCGAAATCTCTTCAACCGCTTCAACAGACTCGACAATGAAAATGTTCAACAAACCTTCGATCGCCTCACTGACATCTCAAATGAGCTTCAAGCACTTGGTGCCACTGACATCACCGACCATGAGGTGGTGAAGTAAATGTTGAGTTCGCTTGATTCCTCATTTGCTACTCCGCAGCGATGATACAAGAACGTCGTCGACTACAAGTCACTTGATCCCGCCGATATCCTCGAGAGGCTAAATACTCATGAGTTCGGTTCTTTGAAAAGAGAGATCTCTATGGTTCGAGCTATGGCAAATCACGTGCCACGAAGGCCAAGGCTATATACGAATCTGAATGTGAAGATTACGGTAGTAGCCTTGGTGATCCTCAAGAATTGAGCCAGAGCTAGCAATCGCCGTGAAGAAGTTCGAAGTTCTCAAGACGTGGTCGCTTTGGAAAATCCTCAAGGAGCGGTGATTCCTCATCCGGTGACTATAAGAGAAGGCTATGCCACAAATGCAAGAAACACGGTCACTATATTCAAGATTGTCCTCGGTGGAAAAGGAATTAAAGAAGAAGAAATACAAGGATTACTGATTACGATGGCGCTAAGAAGAAGAAGAAATCGTCAAAATCTTCATCATCAAAATCCTCAAGTCTTCATCTCACAAGAAGAGCAGCTCCAAGAAGGCTCGGGCATTCATTGGCAAGGAAATTGACTCTGCTGAATCTAAGGAACATGAGGAAGAGGAGGCATCCGAGGAGTCCGAGTGCAGTGTGGCAAGTCCGGCTCTCGCCATCGCATTCGGCAAGTCCATCTTCAACTCAAGAAACCGACCTCACCAACAAGGTGATGAAGATAATGATGACTACGCTCCCACATTGCTTCATGGCAAAGGGTGCAAAGGTACTCAAATATACCTCCTCACGAATCTAGTGAGAATGAATCGATGAAGATCTCAAGCCCAGCTACTCTAAACTTGCTAAGATTGTAAAACAACAAAGGGCTTTTGAAAAAGGTTCAAAACATGCTAGACAAAAGTGATGATATGTTGGGTGAAGAAATGGATCGCACTAAAGCCACATCGAAAATCTTGAGACTTGATCCTAGGTTTGACAACCTTCAAGGTCATCATAACACTCTCTTATCTCGATCATGAGAAGCTTTCTTATGAATTTCTTCAAAGAAAGCAAGATCTTGAGAAGCTAAGAGTGAGTTATGAAGATCTTCGAAGGAGCGCGATTCATTACTTGCTCAACAAATTAGTCTTGACTCGGGAAGAATTTGTTCCTCCATGCTTAAAGTGCATTGAGCGTGAATCTGCTAATTCTTCACTGAATGTTCAAATGCTTCAATTGTTACAAATTCTTCTCCTGCCTCTGCTATCACTAATTCCTCATCTGAGGACATTGCTAGTATCACTGACAATGCATGGCTGAAGGAATTGTACATGACAGGCATGTACAAAAGCCTCAAAGGGCATCAGACTCTTTTGATGTGCTTAAAAAGCAGATCTTCAACAGAAACCCTAGGAAAGAGGGTATTGCCTTTGAGAGGAAAATCAATGCTGATGGTACATCTTTGGAAGCACCAGCGGTACCCCAAAACCTCGTGGGTTCTGCAAAGGGACCCCGATTGATCCATTCAACTTATCCGGCTTTACATGTGAATCTCCTCATTCTTACGATGAGTCATTTGACTCCAACTATAAACTGTTCAAAAATCAGAATGGTGAAGTATTTGCTAGATATGTTGGCACTAAGCTGTAGGAACGCTTTCTCCTATGAAGAAAATCTAGGTTCCCAAGAAGTGCCTTGAAAGTCTTCGGTGAATGTCCTCATGACACCACGTGAAGAATATGAACCCCAGATCAAACTCTTCATATGGACCAAATTCTTCATATGGATCCAAGTCCTCATACGGACCAAATTCCTCACATGGATCAAAGTCCTCATATGATTATCATCGTGCTAACAACTACATTTCAGAGGGTAGAGCTAAGGGCTATGAATATGTGCACTATTCTTCAAACCATTATGTTCATAAGTCCTCGAAGAATTTCTCGGCTTATTCATATGCTTACCCTAACCCTCGTATGTGAAGCGAAATGGATTGGCTTCTATGCCACCATTCTCATATGGAGCTCAGAGAGTGATGAACTCTTTGCCACCCCTTTAGATGTGGGTGGTGAAGAAAAGAACTAATCTCTTCTGCGGTCAGGGTCTCGGGGCGTGCTTTAACGTCTGAAGAATTTCTTGGGGCACGACAAAAGGCTGAAAGGACGCAGGCGAATCATGAAGAAATGAAATTTCATTTCACACGTCCTCATCTTGCTATATCTGTTTTTCTTGTTTGATGAATTTCATCGATGAATTTGATATCATATTCTTGATGAAGTATATGAGTTCGTAAGTTGCACTAATTCATCTGCAGGATGATCTTCCCAAAGCCACCGAATGGGTCCTCGATAGTGGATGTACAAATCACATATTTGGTGACAAGAATCTATTGATGGATGCTCCCTTGTCACCGTCACATCTGAAGCATATCATCTTTGGCCGGCAAAGGCAAAAGTCGAGTATTGGGTCTAGGTAAGGTTGCGATCTCTAAGGACATACACATGGACAAAGTCATGCTTGTTGAGTCCTTAGGATACAACCTCATGTCGATCTCAATGCTTTGTGATCTTGATATGGTTGTTGTCTTTGGCAAGTATCAATGTGTTGTGATTATGGAAGCTGACCATTCCAAAGTCTTGAAGGCTTTAGGAGAGGAGACTTGTATATCGTTGATTTCTCTGGGACCACAACCGGCCGTGTGCCTACTTGCAAAAGCTTGAGAAGGCTGGCTATGACATCGATGACTTGGTCACGCAGGCATGAGGAATTTGCACACGCCATGCGAAGAAGAAGCATGTCATTGGCATTGAGAATGTCAAATTCCTCAAGGATCACTTGTGTGGAGCCCGTGAAGCTGGAAAAATGACCAAGGCCAAGCATCCGGTGAAGACTATCATGACCACTACTCATCCATTTGAATTGCTTCACATGGACCTCTTTGGTCCTAATCATTACTCAGCAGTCACTAATGATGCATCTCTATATGGCTTTGTTATTGTTGATGATTACTCTCGTTACACATGGGTACACATTCTCACTTACAAACATGAAGTGCGGGAAGTCTTCAAACGATTTTCGTTGAGGGCTTCAACCAACTTTGGTGTGAAGATAAAGCACATCAGAAGTGACAATGGAACTGAGTTCAAGAATTCTGGTCTTGATGACTATCTTGATGAACTTGGTATTACTCATGAGTTATCTGCTCCATATACTCCTCAGCAAAATGGCATCGTGGAGCGCAAGAACAGAACTCTTGTTGATATGGCTTGCACTATGCTTGATGAATACAAAACGTCTCGTCGTTTTTGGATTGATGCAATTGATACCGCGTGCGACATCATCAACAGAGTATATCTTCACAAATTCTTCAAGAAGACTGCCTATGAACTCCTCACTGACAAGAAACCCAATGTGAGTTATTTCAAAGTCTTGATTGCTAAATGTTGGATTAGAGATCCTCATCACAATGCTAAATTTGCACCAAAAGCACATGAAGGTTTTATGCTTGGTTACGGAAAGGACTCGCACACCTCTGAGTCTTCAACAACGCTCTTCACAAGGTTGTTGAAACTGTAGATATCTTGATTCGATGAAACTAATGGCTCGCAAAGAGAGCACCTACCTTATGTGATAGATGAACCTGACACGAGGATTCTATCAAGTTCAAAGGCGACTAAGGATGTCATTCCTATTGAAGAATCTGCTGAAGAATTCATTCGAACATGAAGAACGTCGGTGATGCACTGAAGATAATCTTTGAAGAAAGCGGTCTTTGAAGAAAATCTTGATCAAATACCTCGACGACAACCAGCTCATCCTCGCGTTGCAAAAGAAGTGCAAGTTGAAAAGATCATCGATGACATTGATGCACCAGGTCCTCTCACATGCTCAAAAGCTTCACATTTATCTAACTTTTTTGGGCACTACGCTTTTGTCTCTATCACAGAGCTCACTAAGGTAGATGAAGCATTTCTGGAGCCTGAGTGGATTCAGGCCATGCAAGAAGAATTACATCAGTTCGAGCTCAACAATGTCTAGGAACTGGTCAAACGTCCAGATCCTCACAAGCATAATATTATTGGCACAAAGTGGATCTACCGCAACAAGCAAGATGAAAATGGCCTTGTGGTGAGGAATAAGGCGCGACTTGTAGCTCAAGGCTACACAGGAGTTGAAGGAATTGATTCCGATGAAACTTTTGCACCTGTTGCTAGACTTGAGGCTATTCGCATATTACTTGCTTATGCTAACCATCATGATATCACTTTATATCAGATGGATGTGAAAAGTGCATTCATCAATGGTAAGCTTGAGGAAGAAGTATATGTTGCTCAACCCCCAGGTTTTGAAGATCCAAAGAATCCTGACAAAGTCTTGAGACTCAACAAGGCCCTCTATGGCCTCAAGCAGGCCCCTCGGGCATGGTATGATACTTTGAAGGAATTGTTCGTGAAGAATGGCTTCACACCCGGTTCACTCGACCCTACTCTCTTTACTAAATCTTATGATGGTGAACTGTTTGTGTGCCAAATATCGTTGATGATATTATCTTTGCATTTGTCTTGACCAACGTTATAGTGATGAATTTGCCTATATGATGAGTGAAGAATATCAAATGTCTATGATGGGAGAGTTGAAATTCTTCTTAGGTCTTCAAATTCCAACAAACAGTAATGGCATATTCATATCTCAGAGAAATACCTCAAAGATGTTACGAGGAAATTCGGCATGCAAGATTGCAAAGGCGTCAAAATTCCTATGCCCACAAATGGCCATCTATGCCTTGATGAAAATGGTATTGACTTGATCACAAGGTATACCGCTCCATGATTGGTTCTTTATTGTACTTATGTGCATCTAGGCGGATATATGCTTAGTGTTTGCATGTGTGCCCGATTTCAAGCTACACCAAGGAATCACACCATAAGGCTGTGAAGCATATTCTTCGATATCTAGCTCACACACCAACACTAGGATTATGGTACCCCAAGGGCTCTACTTTTGATCTCATTGGATATTCGACTACGACTATCTTTGGTGATCGTGTGGACCGCAAGTCAACATCTGGTACTTGTCATTTCCTTGACGATCTTTGATGCATTGGTCCTCGAAGAAAAGAACTGCGTATCACTTTCATCTGCGGAAGCTGAGTACATTCTTCTTTGGTTCTTCTTTGTGCTCAATTGTTATGGATGAAGCAAACTCTCAAGGACTATGGCATCAACGTGAAGAATGTGCCTCTCTCTTTGTGACAATGAGAGTGCCATCAAAATTGCTCACAACCCGATTCGACTTTCGAAGACAAAGCACATTCAGATAGGTCATCATTTTCTTAGCGATCATGTGTTGAAGGGCGACATCTTTATTGATCATGTGAAGACCGAAGAACAGCTAGCCGATATCTTCACAAAGCCCTTGGATGAGAAGAGATTTAGCAAGTTGCGGTGTGAGCTAAATATCTTAGAATCTTGAATGTTCTTTGAAAAGGACACACATCCCGACACTTATGCAAAATTGATAACTTAGATGTGCAACACATGAAGAAACGCTTTTCTTCAATCAATGAAGAATAACACTCTAAGTGTGAAGAAATTAATGAAGAATTTGATTCTCGAACCCTCGACAATTGTACGCGGTGTGCGAAATCATCATTCTTATCTGATTGGGTCACGCCACCACCAAAGTTGAAAATCTTCAATTTGAGTTTTTCCTCGCTTTTGAAATTCTTGAGTTTTCAAATTCTTCAACTTTGCAAAATCTTCACTGCTTTGCTGCTTTTTCTTCATCGGCTATATATGGGTTTATGTCCTCTACAACATTCACTTATGGCTATTTCTTCAAGTTTCAATTTATGCTAATTTAATGTTATAGGACCCTTCCCCCTCTATGCTATACTCAACCCAATCTATTCACACATTCTTCAGGTGCATTCTATTTGAAACTCGTTCAAAATCTTCACTGTGTCCTTGTCAGCTGAAGAAATTGCGAACGGAACGTTAAAACTAATCTTATACAAATTTTTGGTTTTGCCGCTCAAACCATTCCGCATCCCACGATAGACTTATCTATTCACCCACGATCTAACACAATCTCCATTTTTCAGTACGTGGGTGACACATGTCAAGCGAATGAGAAGGGTCAGGGGCATGTTCGTCCTAAATCTTCGGGCGAACAGTTTTTCACTGCGACTATAAATACCCCCTCTCCCCTTCCTCACTTCCTTTACTCCGCTCGACCACTCTCTCTCTCTCTCTATCTCTCTCTCTCTCTCTCTCTTCTCAAACCCTAGCGCTGCCGCTACTCCATCGTCGCCGGTGAGGAAGAGCTTCACTGCCTCGACCTCGTCACCGTCGTACTTTCGTCTTGGCCATGAAATCTTCACTCCGTCGCCGCCGTAGCTATCTTCCTCCGCCGAGTTAGGGCGTGGAAGATCTGAACTGACGAGCTTCAAATCTACACTTCTCAGTTCGTCGGGTTCTTCATCCAAGGTAATTAAAAGTTACTTTAACTGCCCTCTTTGATTCAAATTTTCTCTACAAAATCTTCAAAGGTGTTTTATTCTTCATATCCTCACACACAAAACACCTCACTAGTCATCTGTTCTTGATTCGTTTCCCTAAGCATCATTTTCTTCAAGATTCCTCAATTGTGTGGATCCTCGATCTATACAACTCTGGAACCTAAGACAAAGAACGCTTAGTGAAATTCTTCAAGGCTCATCTGGTCAAATTCCTCAAACTTGTTCTTTTTAAAACCTTACGAGAACGCATATGACCTCTCCAAATTCCTCGCAACTATACTCTGTTCACGGTACTCATGTCCATTCTTTGAATCACTAGGTTCTCATCAACTTAACTCATTTGCAGCGTTCCTCGAAGAAAAGTTGCATACTTCTTTAGAGAATTCGATTGTTCAAATTCCTCAACTGAAGAATATGGCAGACGGTAAGAAGCCACAGAAAGGAGGAAAGAGGCCTGAGGTCATGACGGCGTTTGAAATACTCGAGGACATCTATGCTGACTATTGCACACCTGATGAGGCTAAGTTCGGAAAGGAGAACAAAAATCAGCAAAGGTGCATCTGACAGAGGATTGAAAGGAGATGGGCAAGAGAATGGAGGGAGTCTGGTATGTTACTCCAAAGTATATGAAGAAATTCGCACTTAATCCTCCATGCCCAAGAGCTCCATTGGCACTGGCAAGAGCCGACCTCACTGACATCAAGCGTGGTGAGGATTTTCCTGAAGAATGGGCCAAGCGCCAAGCCAAGTTGGCGAGACAAGCCAAAGAAGTAGTGAGGAAATTCAATGAAGACTCTGCTACTGCTGCTGCCACTGAGGCCTCTGCCAAGCCTAGAAAATCAATGGCAAAGAAGCCCGCGCACAAGCCAAGTGCTTCAACAACTGTGCCCTCACGGCCAAGTTCCTCAGCAATGCCCTCATGGCCAGAATCTTCAAAGCCCTCACGGCTAGTTTCTCATGCTGCTCCTGCTCCTCCCAAATCTTCAACTCCTCCTCAAAAGTCCTCAGCAGCTCCTCCAAAGTCCTCAGCACCTGTGCATCCAGCCACGTGCCAAAGGACTGCAGAGCATCTCTATTGCCTTTGGTGTCTCAATGAGTTCCTCGGTACACCAAATTCTTCATCGAGCCCCACACTGCTGAAGACAAAGGCAACGGCTGGACGAGGTCCTCGGCCAAGTCCAAAGAAGAAACAGGTTGCCTTCCAAGTGCCATCTGACGATGAAGCTGATGATGATGAAATTGCAGAAATCATCAGAGACATGCAAGTTAGGGCCGCTAGAGCCAAAGGCACACCTGTGCCATTGCTTTTGGATCCAAGGGCGATCCTCGATTACATTGATCTCTGGCACAAGGACCCAAACACCCCTATGCCTGATTTTCATTTGACTCCTGGCCAAAGTCACATGATGACCCATTTCATCCTTTGAAGAGAAATGGAAATTTGAGAAGGCTAAGCGAGATCAAGAAGGCTCGATTCAGAAAGAGAAGTTCACGAGGAAAAGCGTTGTCAAAATGACAAGCGATGAACTCCTCAAGATCCGATCTGAAATCAAAGCCCTCGCCGATGACTTCGATGCTTATTATGCTGATTGGCAGGAGCCAAAGTCGATTGTCAACCCTGACTAAGAAGTTCACCAATGTTGCGGCTCCAACGCAACAAGAAGTTCCTCAGTCGGAGCCTCTGCTCGACCCTCTCAAGAACATGCCAAGATCACGATGATTTTCAGCCTTTGAAGAAAATGCTAGTTCGGTGATGACTCCATTCCAAATTACCGAAGAAATTGCCAAGGCATCCACTAGTGGTGCGCTGAAGAAATGAAGAAGTCGAGGCAACTTCATCGATTGCGCTGAGGAAATTCAAGCAGATTCCTCGGCTCCTCCGTGCCTACACCAACTCCTATCCTTCCATCTGCATCGGATGTGAAGAAGACCAAGTCTGTCGGCGAGCTACGGTGAAGAAAAGGAAAGCATCATTTGCCCGGAATCTTGGCTCCAAAGAAGATGAAGCCTATGACCAACTTCGTTTGAAAATCCGATTGATCTTGTTCCGATTTCCACCATGCCATCAAAGGACCTTGTTCCTTTTGGTGAAGACTATGTGATCCCTAAGCGGATCGATGAAGAAAATCATTATCTTTGCCGTCGAGCAGATTGATGAAGAAATTAAAGTGGATGTGATCCCTTCACCACTGTTGTTTCCTCGCTTGATGCCTCGGTTCCACGGTGAAGAGGTGGCGTTGAAGAAATTGAAGATGAAGACGTGGATATTGGATGCACTACGCTTTTGTGATGAATGATGACTTTTGGGAAAGTCGACATCCCAATTCTCCACTCTTCACCCCAATACAACAAATACCTCGGTCCCTGCACCAACCGTTCAAGCTGGGCTCAAGAAACTCATCCCGCCTAAATGCATGCATGAAGAAATTCTAGCCACTAGTCTTTGAAGAACTGCTTCTTCTTTGGTCCTTTGAACACGCAGTTGCAAATGAAGAGGAACCAGAAATTCCTCGGCTGAAGAACACGAGATTGCGATTCACGAGGTAGTGATGCAACTCAACGACACTCCTCTGCCAAAACCAAAGGATCCATTCTCGCGCAAGCAAAAGTTCAAGGTGAAGACTTCTTTGGCGAGCATGTTTTCTTCATCGATTACAACCCTTATGATTACGCTTTCGCATAAGGAAGAGGCGTTTACGGATCGCTAGTCAAGCCAACTTTTATTCCTCTGTGCTATTCGACAAAGACAAAGTCTTCGATCATGCACACATTCCTTACGTGGACATGGAATCTCCGCCGGGCTTCGAGCAGGTCCTTAGCGTTCTTCACGATCTTTGGATTGCTAAATTTACTTGCGACATACGTGATTGGAATGAAGAACTCATTCTTCAATTCTATGCGATTGCACATCACGAGAAATTGCGAAGATGTGAAATCATGGGTCTTTGGCTGGATGTCGAAAATACTCACTACAAGGCACCAAAGAATGAATTGCTTCGTGCCCTCCCACTCGATCCTCCATCAACTTGATATTCTTGAGGCGTTAGTCCTCGGTTTGATCCTTTTGGTCATTCGATGACAAAGGGGAGAAATTTGAGTTAGTCTTCAAGCGGGTCTATTATATGGGCGTTTTTTGCTAAGTTACAACTCTCGCTCTTACGAAACTTTTATTGGATCGAGTTGTAATCTTAAACTGTGAGTGCTCTGATACTTTTGATGTGTTCCTCTGCATGCTTATTCCTCGTTATATGTTAATACACGCATGTCTTTGAATTACATCGATCACCATATTTCATCATGCATTTCAAATTCTTCATATTATATGTCAAATGCGTGTATGAATTACAAGATATAGGGGAGATCTCCATGATTCAACTCTTCAAATGTGCATTGCCTCAAAAGCAAATTCCTCACTATGCACATCTTGGGGGAGTTCTTCTATATCTTGCAATCAAATTCCTCAATATCGATTTACACTTCATATGTTTATCCTGTTGAAAACTTAACCTATATTGTCATCAATCACCAAAAGGGGAGATTGTAAGTGCATCTAGTGCCCTTAGTGACTTTGGTGTATTGAAGACTTATAGGTTAAGGGACTAATGTGTCTATGAGTGTACACAGGTCTATAAGTCTATGAGGAGTTTGATATTTCTGAGAGAAAGTCGACCCCTAAAAATGAAGTTCTTCGTCTGAAGACTTTGGTATTCTGAAGACTTTGAAAGTGAAGAAATTGGTGTGAGCTTGAAGACTTGGTATTCATTTGAGGAACATGAAGCGTGAAGACTTTTGTTTTCGTAGTTTCGTTTTCTCTTTCTTGAGTCATAGGAAACACCGTCTTTGTTAAAGGGGGTCGAGGAAATATTAAGGAAAAATTTCCATGTGATGCTCAACTCAAAATCCTACACCTACCAATCCCTTCGAGTGAAGCCTTTGGAAATCTCATACTGATTCGGTCAATTTCTTGATGTGAGACGAAGTTCTTACGGTCGTTGAGAATTTGTTACGGCGAGGAGTTAGGAATTCGCCAGTCTTGAATTGCCTACCTGATGAGGAACATGATAGCCTTGAGGAATTTGAGAGTCAAATTTCCGACCGTTCTTTGTCTTCTTGGCCATTTGTCTCAAAATATCTTATCTACCTAACGGTCATATCATTGAAGGGCATTTATGTCTTATCATGTCGGGCTGCTTCCTAGGCTATAAATAGCCGCCCCAAACCACTAGCTGGTTGGCTGCTCCGAGAGAAACTAACACTTGTCATTTGAGAGCATCCCATCCTCCAAGGACTTTGAGTGAAAATCATCGAGTGAGGAAAACCCAAAATCAAACCCCTACAAACCCAAAGTGATTGAGCATCACTGAAGAGATTGATCCTGCGTGGATCCGACGCTTGTTACCTTTGAAGACTGTGCTTCTTCCAGACGGTTAGGCGTCATGGTCTAGAGCATCCAAGAGGAATTGTGGATCGCCGAGTGACCGAAGTCTGTGAAGGTTTGGAAGTCGCTCAAGACTTACCACGAGTGATTGGACGAGGTCTGTGTGACCTTAGTTCAAGGAGAATATGGTGAGGACTTGGTGTCCCGAGCTGCGTGCTTTCGGCCCGGTGTCCGGGGCTGTGTGTCCTTGAGTTTAAATACTCACCGCTCCAACAGACGCATAACCGAGACAACAGTTGGAACCGGTCTACCAAATCATTGTCTTCACCAACCTTCTGGTTCTATTTCCTCAATTCATTCATTTCCTCATTCTTGTGTTGAGTGTTTGTTCATATCTCGTGTTTGAAGACTTTGGTGAAAGACTTTCTCAATTTCCTCAGTTCAATTTCTTCAGTCTGTTTGTCTTCATCTTGTGTTATCTTGTGATTACGCTTTCTGTACTCTGTGATTGTCTTCATTTCATTATGATGACCATGCTTGTATTCTGTGATGCTTACTTCTGAGTACTTATTCCGCTGCAAGTAGTTCCTCGCTAACCTCACCGGCAAATTCCTCAGTGAAGAATTCATAAAAATCGCCTATTCGCCCCTCCTCTAGTCGATATAACGCACTTTCAGTTATTACATGTCATTAAATTTTAATCACGTTGTGTATGATCATTGTAATAGGGAGAGCAACCAGGTCGCTCATGAACTAGCTAGGCTAGCTAAGTACTCTCCCCCTAGTATCTGGATGGATTCTCCTCCGAATGAGGTGGTTCCCTTGGTTGTAAACGATGCTACTCTATTGACTGAATAAAGGGGAAACCAGGTTTTCAAAAAAAAAATCAGAAGGAGAATTGCCGCTAGCTACATGGTATTAGGAATGGTCGCTCTAGTCCACCCATCTCGCATCTCCTTTTTCTTTGGCATCTTCTTTGCAAGAAGTGAAATGCGTAGTGTGGATGCTTTGGAATCTACCATAAACCTTTATTGTAATGGGTGCAGTGGGTTGATCAACAAAGACAAAACCTCATTGTTCTTTGGTCGTGGTTGTCCGGAAGGTGCCAATTAGAGGGTTAAAACCAGATTGGGAATATCAAATGAATCTTCCAATGACACATACCTTGGTTACTTCAGATTTTTGTTGTTTACATGCAAGGCTAGAATATGTAGGGCCCGTGTCACGAGAAAAGTTTGGGAGATGGTAAAAGTGTCTTGACATCGACTTGCGGCGTTATAATTTTTGTCTCCTAAGCTTTGGCTATGCGATTTTATGTCCAGATTCTCGGATCGAAGGTCATTTGTTCTTATGGTGACACTTTGGCATATCTGGGAGGCGTGCACTTATGCCAAAATAAAATAAAATTGGATGCTCCTCATCCTCGATGTACAGTGAAGAAGATCGAAGCTTATGTTTATATGATTCTGCAGCATCTCAACCATCCTGCTGTAGTACTATGCGTAATTTGGTCTTTTTGGATCGTAGTCGCTCACGTGTTGAGGTCATTGACAGGGACAAGGGATCACGACTGACATTTGTGTGGCTACTGTCTTGAACCTATTCAGGGTGTTTTGGAACTTGGAATGATGGGCGCATTGGCTTCAAGAGTTGTCTTTCTAGAGCGTGATGAACAATTTATTAATGTTATCTTCACCATAGATTGCTTGTCATTAGTGCAACGATTGAACTCGCCAATTCAAGATGGGTCCTCATTGGTTCGTTTGTTGCGACTGGCGTCTTCACCTCAATGGTCTCCAAGCATATTCGTCGGCACTTCAATGTAGTGGCTCATGTGTAAGCCAAGTCATGTAAAATTCTATTAGTATGTGTGTTTTTCATTCTGCTCCAGTTGCATCCGAGAGATTCTTTATAAAGTTGTAAATTGATAAATAAAGTGCCCATCTTAAAAAAAAGGATTGTGGTACAGGCCGGGAGTTACGTCAAGCCAATATAATAGGTCACAATTGGTGGGAACGGTTTATACACAAGACTATAGGAGAAGGAATTTCCTAAGCGGCGCCTTGGCCCCTTTATTCGATTCCAAAGATGGCGACACTACTGACTCCTCATTGGGCCGGGCCATCTTACGTTTTTTTTCTCGTAAAAACTTTCAAAAAAACAGCACCGATCGGATTCGAACTCGGGCACTCGGCACCTGTGCTTTCCTGTTAGAAAACACACAACAGCAGTAACCAACAGGCCATCATTAACCTATGGGGCATTTTCCTTCCTTTTTTCTCTAACTGTGTTTTTTTCCAGTTTTTTTTTGTCTTGGCCAGGTTTCTTCTGTCTTTTTTCATTTCTTTTTCTGTTATTTTTTCAACTTTCACGAACTCTTTTCATCAATGAAACATGTTCAAATTGATGAACTTTCTTCAATTGTAGGAACCTTTTTTCAAATTCGATGAACATTCCTTTAAAATCGATGAACTTTTTCAAATTGGATGAATGTCTTTCAGTTTTGATGAACTTTTTCAAATATTATGAATTTTTTCCAAAATCGATGAACTATTGTTCGGATTTAATGAACTTTTTTGCAAATTTGATGAACTTTTTCTATAAAATCGTGACCTTTTTTCAAAGTTGATGAACCTTTTTCAAAATCGGTGAACTTTTTTCAAAATTGGTGAACCTTTTTCCAATATTGGTGAACTTTTTTCAAATCCATGAACTTTTTTCTCGATATTTGTGAATCATTTTTTAAAATTGATGAACTTTTTCTCAAAATTGTGGATTTTTTTCAAAATTGATGAACTTTTTTCAAAATCAATGATTTTTTTTCTAATTCATGATCTTTTTTCGAAATGCTTTCAAATAGCTGAAAAATCAAACACAACTGTAAACTGCAGATCTGCATAAATTGCGCCGCTAGCAATGTTCTAAAACAGTTCGCCCTGGATTTGGTCATTTAAACGTACTTAGGTCAGGTGGTTGGCCACACAAAAAAAGTGGTTCACATCACGTGGTCGATCCTTGAGGGAGCCGCTTTTGGGGGGATTTTTCTGCCCTACCCACGAGCACCGAACTTCGCGTGCAATCTATCGAAATTTTGCTGGGCCGGCCCAGTAGTATCGCCTTTGCGCGCCAGTAAGCCGAACCGGCGCTCGGAGCTCCCATAGGAGAACAACTCTTCAACGCTTAAGGGGCTACTTCGTGCGACAGCGCTCACACTTTGTCTGCATGGGCCCGCACAATAATAATCGATCGCTCGCTCCTCCACACTCGCTCGCCCGCTTGCTCAGGTATATTTGGCTCGTATTTTCCTACAGGATTGGTCTGCCGTCTAGGTAAAAAAAAGGATCGCTTTTTTATTTTGAAAAAGTTTGCGAATTTGAACATTGTTCATGGAATTCAAAGGTTCATGAAAAATGGAAAAGGTTCAGGAATTTAAAAATGACACAAATTTGAAAAGCTCACAAATTCGAAAATTGTTCACAAAATTCACAAAAAGTTCATGAATTCAAAAAAAACACAAATTCAAAAGAAGTTCGCGAATTTGAAATAATTAACAAAATGCAAAAAAAATCATGTATTCAGAAAAAGACTGCAAATCCAGAAAAAAGATCACAAATTTGAAAAAAGTTCACAAAAATGAAAAGGTTTGTGATTTTAAAAATTGTTACGATTTGAAAAAAAGTCCATGAATTTGAAAAAAAATGAAATTTGAAAACAAAAAATATAATAATGAAAAACAGTACAAGAACCTGGCGAAAACAAAGATAAAACCGGCCAAAAGCTTCTAGAAGCTTTACAAAACCAGAGGGAACCACAAGTTACAGCAATACAGCGCCAAATAAGGTATCGCAGATTATACACCTTAGTGGATGGGAGACCAGCGGCCCAGATTCCGTGCCCACTGAGTGTCGTGCACAAGAATGATTATTCGGATAACTGACTGTTTTATGTCCTTACTTCCTTTTATACGGTGGCAACGGCTATCAACCCAGAGTTCCATGTATATATGTTCATGCATTTATCCACTTTGCATGTGCTAGTCTCTTTCTTTTTCATGCAAGCTTCTCCCAACATGGAATGCTTGTCACATGCCACAAAAAGGCCACGTGGTTAAAATGCCAAGCAGATCATAAACGACATGCTCAATTAAACAATTTTAGATACAACATAAAGATACAAGCACGAGGACAGTTACACTAGTGTCAAAAATGTTCTTATATTATGGGGCAGAGGGAGTAGTACCTAGCTATAACTTAATTAGATACAAATGCACTGAGACTGAAGTGTCACATATTTAGATGTTTTAATCAGCTTGCCCTATTGGCTTTCCCACAGTAGTGCCACATAGGAAGTAGAACTGGCAACCGAAGCAGGCACTGGAATCGTCTGAAAGCATCGCTATTCACCAGAACTGAAATGAATGACGGTTTTTTCGAGAAGGAGACTAAAACCTACTCTTATGCATTTTAGGTTTTCCTTTCAACCGTGTCATTTTGGTGCAAACCTGCAGCACTATCTGAAGTAGGACCACTAACATGATAAGAATAGGACTGGCATACTATGTACCTGAAAGTGCATCCTTCAGAGATTCAGCATACAGACGTCACGTTTTCAGTTAAGGGTCAAGTTCCGCGAGGCGTGCATCCATGTGCTCGGATATCAGACCGGTCAGAGCTTGGATTAAAGACTGTGGATCAAATATGACACCCACCTTCGTGTCGCGTACAGATTTCACGGTTAACTGCAACATACGTACATCAAAACGACTGATTTTAGTAAAAGCGTAGTGACTACAGAAGCTTGTGACCAATGCCATACAGGTCAAGGATCCAAGACAAAGCAGCAAGTAGAGAATTAGGCATCAACATCAGTCATGATTACGGTAAGGTCTAAGGGGACTATGACGGTTTTTATGGCATAAAAGTTTGTAATGTTGTGATTCTAAAGTAAGCTTGTTTAACCAGGTTTATCTAAAAAAGCTGCAACAGGAAACAGTGTAAAATCTGCATCAATTACCATTATTTAAGCAACAATGAACTTATAATCTGATCTAGATTCTGTTTTAAATAATGGGGATGAAGATCTATAGGTGCAACTGGATTGTGCGATGAAAATCCAAAGCAGCATGGAAACAAATTAAAAACTAGTGTACCAACAGGTTCCAAAGCGGGTTCATATGCCCATGGGTTCATCCATGCACTTATCCAGGTCAGCAGTCAAAGAAGACAAGCTTTAAGGAATATAAGAGCATCTACAGCCGAACTGGGCAAATCCGGCCCCTCATATGGGCTGCCGCACATCCACATACCTCAAATGCGGAGCCTCAAATCCATGCAATCCATGCACGTCAATCATACGATACAAATTGTCCGAATTCAACAGTTCGAAACAAAGCAAAGCAAATCATAGTTCAACAATCCGGGCATGTCAAAATGAAATCAATGTCTGAGCGTGACGGATGCCTCGCTTGTTGGCCGGATCACTCGCCGGACGCCAACCATGCCTCCTGCTCCGAGGCCATCCTTGCGTCCTGCTTCGCCTGCATCCTTGCCGCATGCTCCGCTGCTGCCGCAGCCACCCTCGCCGCCTCATACTCCCTACGCTCGTTGAACTCCTCCGCAAGCCACTTCTTTGCATGCTCATCCAAGAGGGTTTCGTCCGCCAACATGATCTTCGCATCCTCTGCGTCCCATGCGAGTTGCAACCTCTCCTTCTCAAGCTCGATCTCTCCAAATGTCTTGGCCTTCTCGAACTCCCATTTGATCGCCGCCTCTTGCTTCTTCAACTCGATCTTCTCCCTCTCAATTTCCAGCTTCTTCTCCGTTCTCTTTCCCCCATCCATCTTCTCCTTTTGCGCATCCAACATGAGCTTGCACCTCTCCTCTTTCTTGTTCTCCCTCGCCAAAAAAATGCCCGCCCATGTGGAGGACATTTTCGTAGCCGCGGCGTCACGGGAGGCCCTTGCCTTCTCCCACTTGTTTCCCATGACTTGTCGCTTATCCTTTGGCACGATGGCTCTCCCATTCTCGACGACAATATCGTCCTCTTCATCGTCCAACCCAATAGATTGGTGGGAGCTTGAGCCATCATTCCTCTTCTTGCCGGCCTTGAGATCGGCCACAAGTTGTGTCCACTTTGGCACTCCATTCAATATGATCCAACAATGGCTAAAAGCAAACGGCTTCTCCGTCTCGTGATACAAAGTGGCCGCCACCGTCTATCAAACAACATATGTATGAGCACAAGAATGCAAACACAAGAAGCATATGCAAATGATGACGAAATGAAGCAATTGAGCTTGCGTGAGTTGCCACTCCTGTCCCACTTTGAGGGCGTTTGGTCACTTGTGAGTAGTAGCCGACGTACTTGTTCACTTCCCCTTGAATGATCCCCATCGATGTTGGAGAGATGCCGCTCTACCGTTGGTCACGATAGGATGCGGCTCCACATATTCCTTTTGTTCGTGATACTCCATCCAAATCTTCTCCCAATACTTGTTCCCCTTTCGCTCGGTGCCGCAAATTGGATCCATTGTTGTGGCCAACCGCTTTGACCAACAAGATGTCCTCAAAAGTTGAGAATGCCAGACCTCTTGCCTTTGCCGTCTTTCCCTTCTTCTTCTTGCTCGCATTGGGATTGGATGTTGTCCCAACTTAAAATGCGATGCCCCCAATTCATACTCCATTTGGGTCGGACCTTGATTGTCATTGATCATGTTCGACAGAACACCTCCTAAATGATCATGGTTTGCAAGCATTCATCATGTCTGAAATGAACTAGCGGTCTATGCAAAACACTGAACATGCCATATGCAAAGTTGATCGGACAAGAGCAACAAAAACATACCGACTCTTGTTGTGTAGTTCCGTCAAACAGGTCGTGGGCAGCCTGGGAGCCGCCGGTGCCTGTGCTCATCCGTGCCCGAACGAGCTGCGGCGAGTGATTATGTCCACCGCCGGCATCTGCGTGGGCAGAAAGCTCTCCGGAATGCCCCAACCAGCTGTCGGATCATCCTCTGCCCCAACGTGGTCCGACAACGCAATTCGTGTTGGCGGACAAATGGATGGGGTGCGGGGTTCCGGGCGCGGCGGAGGCGACAGCTGCTTGTCCATGTCCGCATCTCTCTGTGCCGCCGCCACTTCCCTGTCTCGCTGTAGGCGTCGCCGCATCTTCCGGGCGATGTTCTCCGGCTTGCATGACGAAGCCGAGGACGGGACGCCGACGGACAAGGCGAATGCAGTCTCTGTGGCGGTGCTCTGGGATGGGCTAGACGACATCTCAGGCGACGGATCGGGACCGGCGATGAGGATGGGGAGCAAGGGTGGCGGACGGCGAGGGCTCGAGCGCGGGAAAGGTAGGAGGACGGCAGGAGGAGGAAGGGTTTGGTGGATTTGGTGCAAATTATGGTGGGGTAGGGCTGTCGGGTCCGACGTGGCGGACACTTCCGGGCGCACCCATATCCGCCCCATATTTGGGCTGGATCTGAGGGGTGCCGGTCAGCCCGGGCGTTTGAGGCCCGTTTAAGGAGCCCATCTGGGTCGCATTTTTGTGACCGGTCGCTGACCGGGCCGTCCGCCCGGGCGTTTGAGGTGGGTTTAGGGCGCCCGGCTGTAGATGCTCTAACTAGTTGGTGCCTTCATTCACAAGGTTGTTAATTTAGAACGCAAATAGGGGAGAAATCCTACTAAACACGGTAATTCTGTAAAAAAAATCAATAAGCACCATTGCAGCCAATAGAATAGAACTACATACCACATGAAAAATTCCTTTAGATGCCAAATTTTCAACATCTAAAGGAATTTGGCCTCCTTCAGGAACCAATATGGCATTAACATAGTCTTTGGGCTGCACATAACAATAAAAAAATTATGCAGGGAAATATTATCCACTATAGCATTAAGAATTAATATCCACATTCAGAACAGAATGCTTGCATGCTCAATAAATACATACAAATAGCATTACGCTCAATTACAATCGTCATACGATGAATTATTTTTAAAAGCATTGTCACCAAACTTACATGATACTTTAGACTTTTGTCAGGATCACCATATGTCCGATTTAGAGAATCCGTAATTGCAGTCACAAAACCAGAAGCAGACAGCCCAATAGTTTCTCTATCATGTGATCCATTTAAAAGAAGTACCTTCAATTTGAAAATATTTTGGTGAGAGCAATAATAAGAGCTAGAAACTCTATGGACTGCAAGAAATCAAAAATAGCAAAAATCCACCAGTTCATCACTTCTCCCTGAGCCGCCACACACAACGATTCACCCCAAGCCGCCATATGCAGAGCCACGGGTACGTCTCTCCCTCGACTCAACATGGTATCAGATGCCGGCGACAGCGGGGCCTGAGGAGACGCCAATGTTTTTAAGGCGGTAAGGCAAGGCAAGGCTGAGGCGCCACCGCCTAAGCGCTGAGGCATAAGGCAAGGCGGACGCCTTAGAGAGTTCTAAGCAGCAGAATAGAGTAGAATTTGGTAGCAACTAGGCATACACACCTTGCAGTTGCTGCTGGTTGTGAGGTAGTGAGCAGAGCACTAAGCAAAGGAGCATAGTTGGCTAGCTGCGTAACATAGCAGGCACAAGCAGAGGAGCATAGCTGGACAACTAGCATGCTACATAACATAACAGAGAAGAGGAGATCTGCCAGAGAGGACGGGAGAAGCTGCAGGAGAGTAGGGGGAGGATCTGCCTGAAAGGAGGGGGAAGCTGCGGAGAGGACTGAGGAAGAGGGGGAGAAGCTCACGCCAAAGGTGGGGGTGGGGAAAAACTGGAACTAGTTCGATCTCTCTCCCCCTGCTCGTAACTGTTGGGGCCCAGAACTCTGGTTCCCGCCCTTTTCTTCCCGCCCATAATCTGTTTCCCACCTGATGCCCCAGCCTTGCCTGAGGCGTCCTGATTAGCTGCTGCGCGAGAGGAAGGTTAAGTGCTGAAGTGATGTGCTGCTGCTAATTTGCTTCTACTGCTACTGATTGAAAGGGAATAGGAGGAAGCACCGAGGCTGCTGCTGGAACTACTGCGGAGGCGTTGCTGCTGCTGTGTGTAGCTGGTCAGGAAAATGGGTGAACCAAAAGGCCTTGCTGAGTCTGTCGAGAAGCCCACTCTGTTCCTCGCGGGCTCGAACTCTGGGACTATCGTTCCTCGACAGGAAGCGGCTCAGAAGATCTGAGTTGTCGCCCACGGACATCAAGCCTGAGGTGGCTACCAATTAGCTGAGCTGGGCTCGGAGGGCATTGCTGGTTGTGGAGCAGAAGGAACTTGATGGGCACTTGTTGGGTACTGTTGAAGAACCAGGAGACAAGACTGGTGCGGAGGGAAAGAGGTAGAAGGTCATCAACTCTGCTTATTGGGTGGTCGTTGAACTCGATGGGGCCCTCCATTGGACGCTCTCATACGGAAGACTTTGTCCACCCAGTACTACGGCAAGGGGCCAAGGGCAATGTCATGCTCATTGCTCGATTGATGGGAAGATTAGTCGGTTGCGCCTAGGTGACATGTCGGTGATATCATATGTGGAAGAGCTGCAGGCTTTGTAAGGAACCGGGATAAGCTGTGATCCTATGGAACTCTATGATGCGGTTTGCATCGAGTCAGGGCACAAGTGGATGGCACGCAGGCGTGAGGTAGAACTTTTGGAGGGGCTCAAAGGTTGCTTTGATGGCAGGAAGGCATCGCTGCTGCACCAAACTCTCTTGCCTACTATTGATGAGGCTATTGCAGCGATGACTCAAGAAGAGGCGCGGCTATCTCTTGAGCAAGCAAACGTGGAGGTTGTGCCGGCTTCGGCATTTGGAGTCACTAAGCGCACCTGTGGGGAAGTAGGTCACCTCAAGTGGGGACTGTCCAACTCATGGCAGAGGCAGGGAATATAACAGAGGGGGGAGTGACAGAGGCAGGACTGCTAGAGGCGGAGGTGGATACTCGGGGAACTCAAGGGATCAGACAACTATGGGCAGAGGTGGATACTCGGGAAACTCAGGGGTCGGAGGGCACACATGGCAGTTGAAGAGGACAATGGGCCTATGGAGACTTTGCTCACTGGGCCTCCACTAATGAAGGTAATCCTGAAAAGGCATCTCTTGCTACTAGTGAGAATGATTCAAAATGGGTTCTAGACTCTGGAGCATCTAAGCATGTTGCAGATAAATTATGTGTGTTTGACTCTTACAATAAGCATCCTCCTACTCACAAGGGCACTACACAAATTGCCGATGGTACAAAATAGCCCGGTCGAGGGGTTGGCGCAGAAAGTGCACTTGACCATCTCCTTATCCTTAGTTTTACATGTGTCAGCTTTTCCTGTCTATTTGGTCTCTTTGAGGGCTCTGATTGATCAAATAGACTGTTGTGTGACTCTAGACAAGTTCGGTTGTTTGATTCAGGAGGGCCAGATGAGCCAGACGGGTATGTGGACAAGGGGGTGCAGCTTGGTGTGTGTTGCGACCATGGAGGACAAGGAGAAGCGGATGATGATCCATCACTGTAGGATGGGATATGTATCTTTGATAAGATGAGTAGAATATTTCCAGATGGTATGTGTGGAATAGGCAAGGCAAGTTGACATGTGACACTTGCGAATATGCTAAACACACAAGATTTATGCTTATTCATTCGGATGTCTGGTGTCGGTGAATGGAATGAAATATTTTGTTACCTTTATTGACTGTTATGACTTGGATTTATTTGATGTGTCACAAGGATGAGGTGCTTAGCTGTTTTTAGAACTTCCACGCCAATGTGAAGAATCAGTTTCACGTGCAGGTGGTCAAGATTGAATATGGCAAGGAGTATGTGAACAACACCTTTGGGGGCTTCTTGTCTGACCAAGGTATTCTTCATGAAACATGTTGTCCTGATACCCCCTCCCCAAAATGATGTGGTAGAGCGAAAGAATCTTCATGTTTTGTAAGTAGCTCGCTCGCTCATGTACATGATGAACTGCGACGCTTCGCTTTAAGGCGTTGGGGGGGGGGGGGGGGGCGCCGCGACGCCAAGGCGCCTAAAGCGGGCATATTTGCAAAGCGCTGGGGGGGGGGGGCCTCGACGCCTAGGCGTCGCCTTACGGACGCCTTAAAAACATAGGATGAATGTGCCCAAGTTCTTGTGGAGTGAAGGAGTCATGCCACCCACATACTTGATCAACCGGACACCTTCCAGGATACTAGGTATGAAATCCCCAAGTGAGATGTTTGGAAAAAATAAGTTTGTCGTCCCTCCTAAAGTTATTTGGCAGTACTTGTTTTGTTCGGGATGATAGACCATCTGTTGGGAAATTGGGCCCATAGGTAATGAGATGTGTTTTTATGGGTTACTCCTCTAGTCAGCAGGGGTATAACCGTATAAGTGTTGGAGTCCCTCTGCGAAACGCATGTTTGTAAGTATGGATGTCACCTTCAAGAAGTCTGAGCCATTCTATGGTGAGCCGACTGATCAGTCTGTTGTTCGCAGAGCTTACCACTTAGACTCTGTGAAAGATGGTCAAAAGGGGGGGGAAGGATCGTCTACTACTCAAGGTGATTCTGTGGGCACTAACACCGAGATTGATGTGCAGGTTCAGGACCAGCCAATAGTGTGTGGGTACAATTCCGGTTGGTACTCTCACCGATGATGATGTGCAGGCTAAGGTCCAGCCAATGTGGGTACAACCGAGATTGGTACTCTCGAGGTTCCTGTTGGGGGTCGATGGCAGAAGAATACCCTAGTGTACAACTCATGACGACAGCCACAAGCGCAGGGGGAGCAGCAAGGCAGTGATACAAGCTCATTGGTACTCTGAACAAGAATCGGTGGAAGACGGTGGCGATGGCCTCTGCAGCGTGCACATGCGGTGCCCGCTGTGAGTGCGTCGGACCGGTGTGCGACTCAGACCTGGCAATTCGGCTTGGTTTGGGCCTCCGGTTTAGATGTTCGGTTTTGGTGTGAGGTCTGGGTATGCGGTCCCAACAACTGCACCCCTTCATCAAGTGGATAGGAGTAGCGACATCTGTCGCCAAGATGGTGGCTTTAGACTTATTGATGTATTACTTTGTAAGGTCTTGATGAATCATTGAACATATAAACGCTCCTAGCCTACCCGCCAACCTGAGGCCTCCGCCGTTAACGCTGGTTGGGCCGTGCGATCTTTTTATCAGTGCTCTATTTTGATCACGGCACTTGGTCACCCGTCTGTTTTTCAGGTTCATGGCTGCTTCGAGAGTGGATGACAAGTGGGCCTCGATATGTGTGGGGTCGAGAGAAGGATCCGGCTTGCCTGCTCCCTCCCCATGCTCCCATCCGTGCTCCCACTTCATCCTACGGTTGTTCTTTTTTCTTTTTTTCTTTCTAATCTAATCATCTCCCCCCTGATTTTAAGGGAGTGGGGCCGGGCCTTATTTTGTTCCAATCAAATCATGTCACGTATGCGGGAGCACGGATGGGCACACACGCGGGGAGCAGGCAAGTCTCGTCCTCGAGAGAACGGCGTGCCGTTTGCCCAATTCTGTGTAAGAAAAGGATCGAACCCTAGACCGAGGAAGGATAAAAAAAGCAACGCAGCCGGCACCTCTCTCCCCGCTCGTCTCCTCCTCTCCTCTTCCCTCGACGCCGGCTCCTCGCTCCCCTGTCTGCTTCCCTCTCCGACCAGAGCCAGAGCCTCGCCGGCCGCTCCCCCGAGCCGACGCCCACTAGCTGCTCTGCAGATGCATCCCCCGAGATCCGGGTACAGAGAGAGTCGTGGTGGCAGGGGGCAGATGCGTGAGGAGGAGGAGGCCGTGGTCATGGTGGCGCAACGGAGGTCGTGGCTCGCCCCCTGCCGCCTCTCTCGCGCCCCCCTTTTCCTTGCCCCTCCCCGGCGTCCTTGCCTCTGCCATGGCCTCCGCCCCCCTCTCCGCGTCACCCCCGCAGCGCCTCCTCTCCTGCCGCCGCGCCGCCTCGGCCTCGTCTCCTCTGCGCCGCCTCCCCCTCTCCACTTCTCTCCGCCACCGCATGGCCGCCGTCGCTGCCGCCGCTCGTCTCTTTCTTCACGCAGCTCCTGCAGGACGACGCATCCCCATCCTCCATCAGCCGCTGTGGTGCGCCATGGTTCTTGACCGGCCGCAGATCCAGGAGCAGAGGAGGACGGCGGTGGGGGGAAGGAAGAGCGCGGCCTGGACTCGGCAGGAGGAGAGGAACAGCAGCAGATCGGGCTTAGGTTAGGCGAGGCTGGTGGTGCTCAGGCTTCAAGGTACGCACCACCAAAGGATTTTCTCATCGTGATTGTGGTACTATCAGACTTACTTGCCATACAGCACCACCAAAGGATTTTCTCATCATGATTGTGGTACTACTAGACTTACTTGCCATACAGCAAGCATGGAGACATGTCTAGATAATTTTGTCATTCGTCTTGTGCAGGCGTGCACTACGTGGACGTGGACCGAGCGCGGGACAAGGTGACGGTGACCGGCACGGCGAGCCAAAAGGTGTTGCGCACGGCGCGGCGCACGAGGAAGCTCGCCCACGCCCCTCCTCCGCTCGCTCTCGTCTCCGTCAGGCTGGTGCGCTCCTGCTTCCTCCTCGATCTTCCCTTGATTTAGTACTACTACTGTACTGTGTGCTTGTGTTGTTTGTTTGAGGGGTACGGCTACTACTTGTGCTGCTGCTAGATGTGTGATGTTGGTTGTATATGTGTTCAATGTTGTTGGGTGCTGCTGGTTCTACTACTACCTGTGCTGGTTGATTTAATATCCGTTTATTTGTGAAACTGAAAACTCCTGTCAGAGGCAAGGATTGACAAGAAGGGTCTGAGCCAATGAGAAGTTTTATTTTCAGTTTTCATATTTAAGAAGTAATGGAGGATATGTCATATGTTTTGTTGCTAGCATTTACCTATGGTGAGATTCTCAACTTTAGCTCATAAACTGGATGATTCAAGGTACAGTTGTGACATAGGTGAATGCTCAACTTTAGCTCATAAACTGGATGGCAAATGCTAATTCTGATGGGGCTTTTGCCACTTACTGTTTTATGGTTGCCTAGAGAGCTGATGTCATGCTTCTTTCTTGCTAATTGTCAATTCTTTTGTACAGGGTCCTTATGCTTTGCTACACAATGAGAGTATGTAGATAGAATGTATGGTTTTTACATTGTTTTGCGCAGGTTGAGATGCATCACATGATATTTTCCTCTTACATTTATGGGTATTACAGAGTGCTTTCTTTTTCCACAAGGGGCAGTAGCTGTGCCATTCGATTCGAAGGACAAAGAGTTGATCACAAAGGGGTAGCATTCAGGATATATACACAAAAGAGTAGAACCAAATTATATGATGTAATTGACCACTATTTCTATTAACTTCTCCTGTACACAATGTTCGCGAGTTCATGTATTAAGTACATTTTATTGTGTCACTTGTGTTTATTCTTTTTTAATGCAAGTTTACAGCTACTCGGAGTTCCTAATTGCAGACTCAACTATCTTGAGCTACCGATAATCTAATTTGTGGCATTATTACCTTAAGAAAATATTTGCATTTAATTTCCTTTGTATATAGAGGGTATAAGTTCTTACCAAATGTACTTAAATATACGGTTATTGAAAAAATGCAAATATTTTCAACACGAACATGGTTTTAAACGGGTCTTTGCGCCATTTGGCGCAACTGGTCATCTAGTTAATAAAATGGCTGCATGCATCGCCTCACGGAAGCCAGGGGTCATACTCCTTTTCGAAAAAAAATCTAAGGATGGGAATGGGTTGGCCCACTCTGGCCAAGACCTCGTACCCCTCTGCTTGGTATGGGGACATGGACCTGGCCCAATGGTCCAGTGATAACTGGCGTCATGTCCCATTGGGTAACATGGTCCGACCCATTTTAATACTAAATTCTGCATAAAATAGGGAGTAATACAATAAAATCTTTTCAAATGGCATCATTTAGCGGTAGAAATTTTTAGTATATTAGGATGTCTAGATTTTATTTGTTCAAAGGAAAACAAGGCATATTTCTATTTCTATCATCAAATAAAATCTAGAAATATGAAGCTAAATTTTTGTAACTCTAGAAATGTTCAAAGAAAAACAAATGAAATATTAGTAATACAATAAAATCCAGAAGTATTGATCATAAATGTCTAGATTTAGTATATTTGCAACTTTAGAACAAATGGAATTTTGGTTAATACCTAATTTTTTTCGGATAAACGCAAGGCTAACATCCCTAGCAAAGGCATATGCTATCGTAACGGCATAATACAACATATGGCAATCAAACTTGGGTCGACCCGCTTGTCCCGGCGGGCCAGTGGTGACTGGCTTCTTTGGCCCAGTTTGCGTATGAAGCCAACCCAAGACCCATTGGCCTTGAAATTTTGGGCTGGATCAATGTCCAAATGGGTATTGTCCGCTCATTCCCATCTTGAAGCTCATCTGACATAGTGGAACTGCCCATAGCGTTGCAAAAGGGAACACATGAAGCGGCAAGGAAGGGTGAAGTGGCAAGGAAGGCTCTACCGTGGGATGATGCTTGTGATCACCATGACATCGGCAATTTTGTATCTTATGAGGCTTTGTTTCCTTCCCATAAGTGTTGCCTCTCTACGAACTGTGTCAACCCCAAAGGGTTGGAAGGCTGCAAAGCAAAATCCCAAGTGGCGTGAATCAATGATAGAGGAGTTGGAAGCACTGAAGAAAAACAAGACGTGGATGCCAACCACATTGCCAGCAGAAAAGAAAGCAGTGAGTTGTAATGGGATCTATACCGTGAAGCGGAATCCTAAGGGGAAGGTGGAATAGTATAAAGCCAGATTAGTCGCCAAAGGTTAGAGTCAAACTTATGGAATTGACTATGATGAGATTTTTGCTCCAGTGGCAAAGATGAACACGGTAAGGATGTTGGTTTCCTGTGCTGCAAACTTTGGGTGGAAATTGTACCAATTAGATGTCAAGACTGCCTTCTTACATGGTGACTTCCAGGAAGAGGTATACATGGAGATACCACCATGTTTTGGTACAGAACAGACTACGGGGAAGGTATGTAGGCTGAAGAAATCCTTCTATGGACTGAAACAATAGCCGAGGGAATGGTCTGATAGGTTCAGACAAGTTGTTTGTGATATGGGGTATGGTCAATGTAACGGTAACCACACGGTGTTCTATGCACACTCTGATCGGAAGATCGCCATTCTTGCGGTTTATGTGGATGACATTATCATCACTGGAGAAGGGGTGACTGAGCAAGGAGTTTGAGGTAAGACTTGGGAAACCTAAAATACTTCCTTGGCATAAAAGTGGCCCGGATGGAGAAGAGAATATCTTTGTGCAAATGTAAAAAACCTTGGACCTCTTGAGTGGCATGGGCATGATGGTATGTCGTGCAGCCCCTACTTCAGGATTGGCCATCTTGATACAGTGCACAAAATCCTGAGATACTTGAAGGGGACTTCAGGAAAAAGGGTTTTAGTTTGCAAAGAGTGGACATCTTAATGTGGATGGCTATAATGATTCTGATTGGGCCAGTTGTCAAGAGGATAGAAGATCAACATCAAGCTATTGTGTGTTTGTAGGAGGAAATTCAGTGTCATGGAGAAGCAAGAAACAGACAGTTGTGTCTAGATCAACAGCAGAAGCTGGGTATAGAGCTTTATCTCAAGGGTTGAGTGAGATGCTCTCGGTGAAGAACCTTCTGAGCGAGTTGAAACTTCTGAGGAAGGAACCTTGAGAGTGTGGTGTGACAATCAGTTAGCTATAAGCATTGCCAATAACCCAGTTAAACATGATAGGACAAAACATGTGGAAATTGGTCGCTTCTTCATTAAGGAGAAAGTTGATGTTGGGATCATCAGCCTTACTCATGTCACCTCTGGGCAGCAGATTGCAGATTGCATGACAAAGAGACTGCAAAAAAAGGACTGTAACTTGGCATGTGACAAGATGGGGTTGATATATATCTGAGGGGGCGTGTTGAACCAGTATGGGCTTGGCCCATCAGCACTTAGGCGCATAAGGCCCAGTACAGATCTGTGACCTAGAAATGGAGGCGCTGGTGTCTGTGTGAGAGGGAGCGCCACACACAACAATTCACCCCAAGCCCCTACACACAGAACCACGGGTACGTCTCTCCCTAGACTCAACAGTGGATGAATCAACCATCTAATTGTCACCCTAAGGTCAATATCAAACCCGTCCCTTATCACTCAGGGGCTCCTATCTTACCAAGTGGCAAAGTGTTAATCAGGTTTTGGTAACAGAGTGGATAAGGAGATAGAACAATGAAACAAAGACAAAAGGGACCAACATAATACTGCAATTAAGCACGTAAAACAACGTAATCTGACCAAGTGACTTAGTATAGTTACCTTGGGAATGGACCTTGATGCTATAGTCTCACCAATGCCACGCAGTACCTGCATATGTTTTTCATATCAGAACGCGAGTTGAAGCCAAAAATATAAGGAATAGTAAAAGGCTCAAAGCCAAGCCTGGTCAATTAATTGTGCGCCTTAACGGACAGTACATGGTCAAACACAGGTCAAACCACTACTAACATGTAGAAGTCGTCAGAAGTATAGAATGAAGACATCTGATAATATGCTGAAAATTTCTAAATAAATATTGTACTTGTAAATTGTACAGTACAGCAGCAGGTATGGGTGGCGGGCCGTGCTTCCAGCCTATTGGACTTGTTGCCGACCTAAGCAGTCTTTTAGGCTTCTAATCCAAAACTCTTTATTTCTATCAATGCACTGAGACACAAAGTTTTTGTGTTTTCAAGAGAGAACTAATTGTAATTGTAAAGTAACACCAAAAGCAGACTGGTTACCAGTGATGGACAAACTGATGTAAATAGCGACCCCATCGCATATACAATGCAATCCACCTTACTTAGCTGCTCCAAAACTGTATGGTTAGCTTCAGGAAACACCTACGAAGTAAGGTCGGTATCACGAGTTAGCTGTTAAAAAAAGGACCTGAATATCCAGCGAGCGTCAGATTTTTAAGCACGGCAAACGATTTTCATGACACATTATGTTTGCCAAGGATGGCAGGTTTAGTTGGCGAGCATGGCAAATCCGCCTCAGTTCATTTTTTTGCCAGGAAATTGCCATGCTTGCAAACTAAATTTGCCATCCTCACGCCAATATAAATTGCCATGAAAAACATTCGATTTGCCATGCCTAAAAAACTGATGTCAGTTTTTTAGCATTTCCGTAAAAAAATGTAGATAATAAATATAAATTTCAGAGATCATGGTAGCATACAATTTTACATGATAATGAGCAATTATACACCATTTAAGTCCATGATGTTTATTAAATACTGACACATATTAATACACAAAGGCTCTTCTTTCTTAAAAACATGAGGGGGGAAATGTCCAGCTCATTGTTTTGCAATTTTGCATCAATATTATGTCTTTACTTTTAGATAGCCTTACTGAGCAGATCGAGTGCAGCTGTTATTTGTGAAGGACATATTAGTGCAGCACTGGAAAAGCATTACTCAATTGTGTGATGCTCGCATTGCTGTACTTTCAACCTTACATAGCATAGCGTGATTAACTGGGTAAGCAAAAGCAACAGATATATATGTCACAGTATATCATCATCATTTATAATATAAAATAAAATTTCATTAGATTTGTTGACCTGTTGAATAATTTATTCTAGGAGGTTGTGATATTTATTAAATAAGATGACTAGAGTTTACCACCATTCACTTGCTGTGAATAGACTGCAAGGAAGAGGCAGGTCTACCCTCTGAAGCACCGATGCGGCCAAACTTGGCGTATCCACGTGCACGACGTGGCCGATATGCCGATACACACGATACGCCTGTGATACGGGCATCCCTTGAGTATCGGTTTTCTTGAATTAAAAAGAAAAGAAAAATGCCGATACGGCCGCTGGGACGCCGTCGACACAGGGGACACGGGGATGAAATGAGAGCAGCCCGAGCGGCAGCTGGAGTCGCTTGCTGCCCCGTGGACTCGCCTCGCCACCGCCTGGAGTCTTCTCCGCCGCCGCCGCCGTGGCCAGCACGGTCTCCTTCCCAATCCCTGCTTTCTCCGGTCTCCGGTCCTCCCGCACTTGCTGGTGCTATGCTGCGTGCTTGATGTGTGTGTACTTGTTGCCGCGTGCGCTCGTGCTTGCTGCCCCGTGTGTGCGTGTGTTGTGTACTTGCGTATGCTGGCCGTTGGGTGCACCGGTGCTGGGCTGTTGTACTCATGATGTTCTTGCATGCTGCTCGCCTGCTGATGTTGCTGCTAGGCAGTGAAAAGAGGCATGAAGGCAATAAATGGGATAGTATTTTCTATCTCATCTCAACATTCAATTATTCTGTTTTTACTGCATGGCATTTTATTAAATATCTATATATACTCGCCGTATTGCTGTTTCTTGAAATTGCTGTACCCCATGTCCCCATATCCGTATCGCCGTATCTGTGATGCCATATCGGTGCTTCATAGGGTCTAACTAGTCAGGATAAATTTGATGTACTAAGTACTAACCTCATGCAATAGGTTGCAACCTTCACTTGACATGTAAAAGACGCGCTTGATGCTTGAAGGAAGCGCGGTGCATGAATTACAGTCCTTTCCAAAAGAGAAAAACAAGAAAATAAAAAGTTAAGATATTAGCAAGCATACGAGAAACCAGCAATTATGTACAGATAAAAGGAGGAAACGCAGAACACGAATATCACTTGAATGGGACAAAACCATGACATTTGCAAGAAACTGTAGTACAAAGTAGCACTCAACATCACCGTGACAGTTTGGAGCCTTAACTTAAAATACTTGGATCCTTTTCTTTTACAGCGAACAATAATAATTTCCTTGGTATATTAGCAGAGGTAAAAATTATCAAGGCTCAACCACTTAAGGTGTACTCCCTCCGTAAACTAATATAAAAGCGTTTAGATCACTAAACGCTCTTATATTAGTTTACAGAGGGAGTATTTAAGAATATTTAAGCCAGTTGGCACGAGTGAATATACAAACAACAACAACAAAGCCTTTAGTCCCAAACAAGTTGGGGTAGGCTAGAGGTGAAACCCATAAGATCTCGCGACCAACTCATGGTATGTGGCGCGTCGCTGAGAGGGTTACGCCCCAACGAAAATCTTTTAGGTTTCATCTCCGAGTGGCTGAGTTTTTACGTTGGCTCGCCAAGCCTATCACAACCCTCCTTCTTTACGCGAGTGAATATACACATTCTACTATTTTAGGTGCTTCCTTTTTTCCACTTTCACCTTTTTGTTTAGGCTGTGCTGGCTGTGGGGGTGAGCTGTAGTTGAACAGACTGAATTTTATGGATGATGTTTCCAGTGGACCGATTGCAGTTGTCATTCCGAGAATTTATTACCATGCAAAATCAGCTTCAGAATGTCACACGCCATTACACACTTTATTAGGTGGAGAACTTGAAAAGGGTACTGGTAAAATGACAGTAGGACAGACAAAGTAAGCGTATTCACTGTATACTTCCATTTGTCCTAATGAACAGGATGTCTAATATACACTTAGTACCCCTTCACAGAACTTGAACAAGATGTCTACTTAATACCTCCAAGGAACTTAAGTTAGGTATGAATAAAACATGAAACTGTTAAGTTCAGACAGTGAACCTTGTTATTGCAACAGAAATTCACAATAGATACTAACTTCTTCATAATTTAGTGTGAAGGGACAGTGGCCACGAGGAACTTCAATGCTATGGTTAAGAAATATGAAGGAAAAAAAAAGGTTGAGATGATGCATGTTTGTCTCTTGAGATAAAAAAAGATTCCGCAAATACATGGAAGAGTGCACAGAAATTGGGCCGTGTTTGGCTACTAACGATACAGCACCAAAGCCTGAAGATACCATACTACTTACTCCCTCCGTCCGGAAATACCTGTCGGAGAAATAGATGTATCTAGACGTATTTTAGTTCTAGATACATCAATTTTTACCCATTTCTACGACAAGTAATTCGGGACGGAGGGAGTAGTATTTAGAGTACCTTGTCAACAACTTCTCTACGGCCATTGCTTGGATGTGATATTTCATTTTGGCCTCGGATAATAGTTCCATCCTGAAAATACAAAAATATTCAGAAGGAATGTTCCATATTAATAAAAGAAGATAACACTTATTGTTTAGGAACCCTCGAGTTGAAGCTGCCCCCCGGCGTCCCCTCCCCACGGGCGACTCGGGAGACGACGCAACCCTCGAGCGCTCCCTCCCCTCCTCCCTCCCCTGGTGCTCCCGCCGGGCCAAGCCCTGGCGGATCCGGCGGCAGCGGGACTTCGCTCCCAGGCGGCCTCCCCACTCAAGCATGGGGCTCGATGAGGCTGACGGAGCTGTGCTTCTCCGGGCCTAGGGTTTTTAGACGGCAGCCCCAGATCCAGAGGATCGGGCCTCTGGACCTGGCGTGGTGAGCACGCGGGCGGCGCGGCGCGACCCTTTGGGGGCGCGGCTACGGCTGCTTGGCTGTGCCCTGGCAGATCCAGGTGGCGGAGGCTGCGGGCCGGTGCTGTGGCGGCCATGGTCGGCGGCGGCAAGGTGCAGGTGGCAGGTCCCCGTGACGGCGCCACTAGCCCTGCTGAACACGTCCCCCTGCGGTTGCTGACCTTGTTTGGCAGCCATCCGGCGGCTGCTGCACTGCGCTGGCTGGTGCGTCCCTACATCGACGGTGACGATACGTGGTTTCCCTCTCGGTGCTGGTGGTCCTCTCCGGCGATCTGATTCCCCGTCTCCTGTCTGCTCTGCTTCAGCAGTATTTGGGGTTCTGGTCTTGGGCCGGGGCGAGATCCCCGCGTGGCGATGGCCTGCGCTGACAACGGCGACATCTGAGGGTGCCATTACCTCCATGGAGGCGCTGTCATGGCCCGGACTGGACCCTCTCCTCGAGCACCAGGGGAAACCCTTGGTCCCGTTCACTGGACAAGGCAGCGGCGGCGTCTCAGCACACCGTTCCCTTCTTGAAGGTGCTGCTTGGGTCGCACTTGGAGTTCCCGATGCAGCAGCTGGAGATGGTGGCCTCCCCGGTCTTTCCGGCGAGGCTTGCTGGTAATGCGATGCTGTGATGAGGGCTGCAACATAGAGCGTGGGCGCCCGGGGCGCAATGTACGCCGGCGCTGGCATGTCCAAGACGATGGCTTCGCTACTTCTGGCTGGATCCTGCCATCCACCTGCCGTCTCCTAGGCACATATGGGTGGAAGGTACGTTGGCCCGGACAGACCTGGAGATGTGGTCTTCTTCGGAGGCGCCTGGCAACGGCTGTGACGCGGCCCTGAGGCTCTGAGTCTAGCTGCCTCGCCATTCATGGTTGGAGGCTGGACAAGGCAAGACCTTTTGTCGTTGCGGTCTGTAGTTGGTAGCATCTCCTCACCTGCTTGTTTGGTGAGGACGATGGTGTGTGTGCGTGTGTTCCTCCTCCTGGGAGGTTGTACCTGTACTGCTGTTCTCTTCCTGTTCAATGAAATGAAACACAAACTCTTTTGTATTTTCTCGAAAAACACTTATGGTTTAGTATCACTGGATGTTCTATTCACAGGAGTAATGTTGAAAATGAAAACAATCCGCCAGTTTCCACATACAAGAATGACTTTATTTTAAAAATAAAATTGAAGGGCGCATATAAATTGTCACCGCATGAGGGCAAGTAACAACTTGTATTGTGTGGAAGAAAACTTTGGTAGATTACCCATAATTCACACCCCAGAGTAAGCCTGTCATTTGTGGATATTACTGGAAGCACAAGACTTTCTGCAGGGATTTGTGACACACGTGAAAACAAAAAGATCGCAGCATCCAAAGACTGGAAGAATATGCGTGCGCCAGCAAAAAAGAAATTCCCAATGCTGCAAAAATATATGAAACAGCAGTCAGGGAAATAATTAGGCAAGCTGGGAGAAACAGCAGTCAAATGATGCTCCCAATCCACTAGTAAAATGTAAGGTCACAAGCAACATTAGGTTACGTTTATGTGCATCATACCATTAAATATATACATCAGTTGTAAGAGGCAAACAGCGGTTTCACGTGGAAGCACAATGCCAAGAATAATGATTTACTGCAAATTTTCACCTTAGAAGAATCACCTGCCATTGGTGAAGCAAAATGTTTCAACTGGTCGCCGAAGGATCTGCGGAGAAGAATTAATGTCACAAATACAACAGGAATACATTGCAGTCACTAGCCTTACGGAAAAAATGTTTTTTTCACAAAAACGATATGCTTCATAAATATACTATAGAGGAGCACACCTCATTATGGAAGTAGACCAAAAATGCACGGATTGTTTCCCTGTAGGGACGAGAGACACCATCCCATAAAGAGTGTTCTCCTTCCACAATATGGTACCTATCGAATCAACAATTTAGCATCACTTAGTCACACAGAGCAGGACAATAACTATAGCTAATTATCCAGTAAGGAAGTATGAAAAAAGGTATATTTTGATCAGCACTGGAGGGTTGCTACCACTCCAGCTATGCTTCTGAAGGATCAAGAGGCAACGGTGCCCAAGCAATCTCCGGACGGAGAGTGCTTCCAAAGTGCTTTCATCGGACAGTCTCAAGCATCTTGATCTTATGTCACCCACAGCAGGTCCACCTAAGACATGAAGGCTAACGTTCATCATCAGAAAAGATTGGACTGTGATTGTTATGTTTAAATATATTATTTCAGGTTATAGAAGCAAACGGATGATGATGTAGGAAATTTGGACTTACCAAGCACACGAACAATCTCAGCTGTGCTTCCACCATCATCAGAAACTGGTAGGACATGTGCAACCCGGGTAGTCACTTTCTTCAACTCTTCTACGACGCCATTAAATGCTGTTCCACCTGGATCAAACCAAAAACGTTATAACAATAATACGTATATAAGTTTAGGTCCTCATCCTGTAAGATGAGATGAGAGCCAGCCAGAAAAGAACCGAAACAGGCAGCTTAGAACATATGGAGGCTACCATTGCCAAGTGCTGTTTTAATAAAAAGTGAAATATCAGTATGTTACTGAAATTCCTCTGATTGATAGAAAACACCTAATAGAACTATTTGGACATGTTTTCTCGAATACAAATATTAACACAAAACACTTTTCTGTCTATGTGTATCCATGTCGTAACTGTCAAATAATGTCCATCGAACACTGTATGTTCAGAGACATCTTTGCTAGTCTCCCGACTCTCCCCGCAAACAGTAGTGAAGTATCCATGTCCAAAGTAGTAGTGCATACAAATATCGAAATATCAGACATGACAATCCCCCCCAAATCTCCAAATGTGAGTACACTCGTACAGTCACGGAGGCTCGGCCAATTGCAGACAGGTTCGCTCGCGGATTTGCACCTATTCGTCATAGGCACACGGCACACCGGTGGCACGGCGACCTGGAAATGGCGGTTGTCCTAGCCCGTCGAATCCCAACCAATTCACGCGTGTCGCCGAGTGCCACACGCCAGCGCGCGCTGAAAACGACTGCGTACCCCTACCGATTACGCCGCGCGCACGCGCCACTGGCAACATCGCTCGTGAGAAGCGGAGAGTCACCTGAAAAGACGAGCAGGGACGGGGGAGCGGCGGCGGCATCGGCTCCGGTGGCGGCCATGGCGCGAGGGAGTCGGGAGGAGGAGGAGGCAGCGGATCTCCCTGGTGCGCGGAGGCGGACCCGGAGGGAGCAGGTACCGGAAGAGGTGGCAGTGGCGGGGCCCACGGTGGCCGCTGACGTGCGCGGCGTTATATAGGGTGGGGTGGCGAGGAACGGCATCGGGTGGACGCCTGGACGGAGGAAGCTGCAGCCGCGCCCGCAGCGCATCAAACAGCGAGCAACCGGAATCCGCGCGCTCTCTCCCTCCCTCTCGCCTGTCCGTGCATCCTCGTGCTCGCGCCACTCACCCTTACCTTGCGGCCGTTCCGGGGATTGGGCGCGGTGACGTGGCAGCTGCACACTGGCCGTGAGACCGATCAACGGCCCTGATATGGGCTCTGGGCTTTCATGGGTTATGGGCTCGATGATAGTACATGCCAATTGGGACTTTGAGCGGGCTATGGTCCAAAATTAGCACCGAAGTGTGGATTTAGCACCTGCTCCTTTTAGTTCTAATTTGAGTGAAATCACTAATTAAAGAGTACTTCCAAAGATTACTCCAACCTCTCTAGGTTGCGAGCCACTTGTCGCAACCTGTGAGTTTTCATTTTTTTTCATAGATTTGTTTATTCAAAACGTTTTATCTATTAAATCATGTGTCCAAATCTCGAACCGTTTTCACCGTTGGATTTCACGTGTCGAGATCTTCAAAACTAGATCCAATGTTGATAGGCTTTGACGAACTTCTTTTCCAAAAAAAATAGATGAAAAAATCGAACCAGGAGCAGGTTTTGTTTTCCCTTTCCGAAAGCAGTTTCCGAGAGGCGTGATCGTACCTCTCGCGGAAGCAAAACCATGCCTCTCACGGAAAAAAATGAAAACACGTTTTTTCCCGTTTTCGAGCTTGCAGAATTAAAATCGTACCTCTCACGAAAGAAAAAAAATAGAAGACGTATTTTTCCCGTTTCCGAGAGGCATGGTTGTGCCTCTTGCGGAAGCAAAATTGTGCCTATCACGGAAGAAAAAAAAAAGAGAACATGTTTTTCGTTTCCGAGAGGCATGATCGTGCCTCTCGCGGAAGCAAAATCGTGCCTCTTACGAAAGAAGAAGAAAAGAGAAAACATGTTTTTTCCGTTTTTGAGAGACACGTCACGGAAGCAAAACAGTGCCTCTCACGGAAGAAAAAAAGAGAGAACGTGTTTTTTTCGTTTCCGAGCGGCACAGCCGTGCCTTTCGCGGAAGCAAATATGTGTCTCTCGCGGAAGAAAAATCATGCCTCTCACGGAAGAAAAAAATGTAAATTTTCTTTCTTTTTGTCGAAAAGCTAAGAAAGACCGGTGAAAATAGCAAAGTCTAAAAGAACCATCTAAAAACCGAAAATGCGTACGCAAAACAGAAAAACAAAATCCGAAGGGAGCGCTTAGAGTGCACCAAGTGGCGCGCTCTCATCATATCCCATGTGATCATTGGGGAGGCTCCCGAAGAAGCGTTCCTCAACTAGTTGCTCCCCTGATCCTATTTAGGGCTTCACATTTAATAGGAAAGAAGTTTCACCTCGGAGTAGCTTCTCCATGCACGGAAAGCATCTAAGGAATCCAACAACTTGATCCAGATTGAGGCCGATAGATTTTATTGTCAAGATCTTCGCTGTGCGCACGGGCTGGGTCAAGCTTGTGGGAATCGTTTTCTAGATGACAGTCAAACATACGTTAAGAAAAAAATGAATTTCAAGAAGAAGAGTGTTGTACCTGAATGATTATGGATGCAATAACAAGTTCCGATAATTTGGCAAACGAGTAGGCCAACGCTGTCAATTTCAGTGCGTCAATGACCCTGATTTTTGCTGGACCTTCTAAATCAGATACAAGCAATCTCTCAAGGAAAGGAGTATTCTCAATGACCATATCGTGAAACAGCTCAATTGATATCTTCCCAAGTAATGTCTTGTTGGGGGGCCAGCAAGACACATAAATCCATCAGAAATTCGTCGAGGCGATGTGGAGGCTAATGAACCCGTGGATCTGTTGAAAACAGAGGTACTCGAGCATCGTACAGTCACGGAGCAGGTGCTCCATAGCCTCCTTCAAGATGCCAATGTCGAAGAGGTCGAGCTGCTTGAGTTGAGAGAGAAGAAGAGCGGGCGCGGCATTAATCTGTGGAAAATAGCAGGAGCTGAACCTGGCGCGGCGCAGCGTTGGCACGAGGTGGAGTCCTAATGGCACCAGAGAGCGACATCGTCCACCTTCAAGCCTGAGCTCCTCGAGTTGATCTAGGGTGGGGGATAAAAACCACTCGTCGAACTTGGCTTGGACCTTACAGTTGGTATTGAACATGCGGATGTCAAGGCGTCTGGTTAGCCCAGGGTGCGATGCAAGGATCTTGGAGACTGAGGCCATGCGTTTGCAATCCCCATCGCAGAGGCAGCTGTCGACAGTGAGGTTGAGAGGGACGCAGCGCCAAAGGGGCGCCATTGTCGGGAGAGCAGGGTGGTCCGCACGCCAGATTTGGTAGGGAGGAGGGCGATGATGACGAGCAGCATGTCGTCGGGGAGGCTGTTGATGAAGTCCACGCTCGTGGGATGCGGTTTTGGCTCGAGCTGCCTCCGCCTGTTGGCCGCCTTGTCGTCCATCTCAGCCGGTGTACATGTGTGCTGGTGTGTATTGTGTGTTGGGTGTGCGCGAGTGCGTCCTTGCGTGCATGCCGCGTAGTGGTGTATGTGCTTTGTCGTAATGTGTGTATTAACATGGAAGAAGTGTGCACTTAATTTAGTAGCGTGCGGGGTGCTACCTCAAGTGGTTTCTAGTTTGTTTATCTCACCCTATGGCAGATGGGCCTCTAGCTTATTTATTTTCACCCACCGCCACATGGGCCACTACACCCAGATAGAGAACACAAGCTGACAAGGCACCATGTAGACTGGTTGACCGGACAACTAAACAATATACGGAGCGATACGCTGAGCTAGTGACCGTATAATCCCTCGGTAAAGAGAGGTCGAGTGAGAGGGCAGGCCCGTGAGAGATAGAGAGAGAGAAAGAGATATTCCCTCCGATCGATAATGTAGTGCCTATAATTTTTTTTGAAAAGTCAAACTTTTGAAACTTTGACCAAGTTTATAGAGAAATTACTTATATCTACAATACCAAAAATATATGACACGAAACTACAATCTTGTGATGAATCTAATGATCTTTCCAGGTGTAAATGTTTTTCTCCACATATACCTGGTCAAACTTTTGTGAGGTTTGACTTTTCAAAACATCCATATGTTATGGACCTGGGAGAGTACCTAACTAGAGAGAGATTAAGTGTGTGTGAAAGAGAAAGAGTGAGTGTGCAAAAAGTGTGTGTGTGTGTGTGTGTGTCTTATGCAAACATATCACGCATGCATCTCTGAGAGCGGAAGTGAGGTGAGGAGATAGTGTGTGGTTGTTTGCAACGGAGAGAGAGAGACCCCTAGCACGTGGCCAAGAGAGGTCTAGCAAACAAGGGAGAGAGATCGAGAGAGACGTATGGAGAAAATGCAGACATGGGGAGGGAGAGTGTGTGTGTTTGTGATAGAGAGATCCCCTCAAGATCATGAGGGGACTATATGGGTGGGAGATCGAGTGATAAGGTGTGCGCGTGATAGGAAGATAACCCAAGAGAGATCAAGATAGACCTAGGAATGGAAGGAGACAACACTTGTGTTTGTGATGGATAGTGAGAGATAGTCATACCTAGGGGGAGTGCATGTTCCTATAATGGAGTGAGAGATAATGATACTTACAGGGGGTGCGTGTGAGATAGATAGAGAGAGCAAGGGGGACAGTGTTAGATGGGTTTATCTAGTGCGAGCAAGATATGTGTATGTGTGATCTAGGGGATATAAAGTTTGAGAGAGAAAGAGGAGCCCCAATACGGCTGAGTGGTACGTGAGAGAGTTGAGAGAGAGAAAGAGATACTCCCGTGCATATTAATTTTTGTAAAGTCAAACTTTGGAAAATTTGAGCAAGTTTATAGAGAAAATTATTTATATCTACAATACTAAAGACACATCATATGAAACTACATCTTGTGATGAATCTAATGATATATGTTTGTCACTCTAGATGTAAATGTTTTTCTCCACATACTTGGTCAAACTTTGTGAGGTTTGACTTATCCAAAAATCTATATGCTATGGACCGAAGAGAGTACCTAAGTTAAGAGAGATCAAGTGTGTGCGAAGGAGAAAGAGTGAGTGTGCAGAGAGAGAGAGATAGAAAGAGAAACGGACAATAGACGATAAAATAGAGAGAAAGTGTGTGTGTCTTATGCAAACATATCACGCATGCATCTCCGAGAGAGAAAGCGAGGTGAGGATATACACGGAGATAGACAGTGTGTGGTTGTTTGCAACGGAGAGAGAGACCCCTATGGCATGTGTCCAAGAGAGGTCTGGCCAACAAGGGACAGAGGTCGAGAGGGACATATGGAGAAAATGGAGGCATGGGGAGGGAGAGAGTGTGTTTGTGATAGAGAGATCCCCTCAAGATCGTGAGGGGACTATATGGGTGGGAGATCGAGAGATGAGGTGTGTGTGCAATAGAAAGATGCCGTGAGAGAGATCTAGATAGACCCAGTGAGGGAAAGAGGCAATGCGTGTGTTTGTGATGAAGAGTGAGAGATAGTCATATACCTAGGGGGACTGCGTGTGCCTATAATGGAGTGAGAGATAGTCATACTTAGCTAGGCAGGGGATCGTGTGTGAGAGAGAGAGAGAGAGATAGTGAGTGAGAGAGAGAATGAGGGAGAGAGAGAGAGAGTTTTAGATGGGTCTATCTAGTGTGTGAGATATGTGTATGTGTGACTTAGGGACATAGAAAGTTCGAGAGAGAGGGAAGAGCCCCGAGACGGCAGAGTGGTGCATGAGAGAGTTACGGACAACGAGCGAGAGAATTTGTGTGTACGATGAGTGCACCCCAGATATTTAGCTTAGACTAGAGATTCATACATTGTGTGCGAGTGAGACCTATACATGAAGTGTGCATGCGAACTGAAAAGACCTGGAGAGAGAGAGAGGGAGGGAGGGAGACTGGCCGACAAGGATTTTTTGTATGCGTGTGATAAGATTATCGGTTAGAGGGGAACAGGAGTCCGGGAGAAGGGAGAGGTCGCTTTTTATGCATCAAAAACTGATATAAACCATAATTCGGTATAAAATTGCATTCAAATCTTTGAATTGGAGAACATGGTGTTTGGAATTCACACATGAACGGAGATATATGTATCAAAGCCATTAATTTGACTTTCAGCATGTTCATGGAGTACTATAATACAACATACTATTCAATTGAGGTGTTCAATTTTGGATTTAGTCCACAATTTTGACCGGTCAACGAGCTATTTCATTGAATTGAGATATTTCATTTTGGATTCGATTCCCGTTTTTGAGTGGATCAACTATTTGTCAAATAAATCGGTAGCAACGAGCCTGTAAAAACACATTAGTCCTGAGCATCATCTCATCATCTAAAAAAGAAGTGGCAAGATGCAACACTGTAGAATAATATTCAAATTTTGATCTGAATCAACTTGGTAAGGTAGACGTGGATGCTTGTTCTCCCAAAATTTGGACGAACCTCATAACACCCTCTGCTCGGTGGAATTCGCCCGAGCAGATAAATGGGAGACGTGAAATTACCGGCCTATCTGGGACCCGCATCAATTGGCCCATTGTATATTGAGGGTAGGTTTGTAACTTCATCCAAGCGTGCCCTCTCCTCGGCCGAAACGACAGGCGTCGAATAGTTCATAAACCATGGACGGAAAATACCCTTTCCTCGGTCGAAATGATAGGCGTCGAATAATTCATAAACCATGGGCGGCAAAACACCCTCTCCTCAGTCGAAATCGCTCATTCCCACTATTTCAAAGCACACCCTCCTCACAAATCACCGGTGCCCACTATTTGGGTGTCGGGGAGGCTGATCGTACCCACAAACACCTATGGGGCCGGCGGACCAGGCCCCTTGTGGTTCGGAGGGGGGCGGAGATCGCACGAAGAGCGGATCGAGGCGAGGCACACGAGCAGTTTACCCAGCTTCGGAGCTCTCCGGAGAGATAAAACTCCTACTGCTGCTTGTTTGATGTATCGTGTTCTTGCTAGGGAGTGATGCAAGCTACAAAACCTAGCGTGAGCGTCTCTGGTCTCGAGTGAGTCGAATGAACCGAACCCTGTCTACGTCGCGCATGGGCCTCCTTTTATATGCTCAAGGGGTCTCCGACAGGTGGCAACATAGACGAGGGTACAAATGTAAAAACAGAAGTTGGTACACCTACTTGAACAAAGGTACAAGGCAAAATACCTAACTCGACGGCAAGGGACAAAAGCAATAAATGCCCGTCAGGTCGCCGCCTAAACAAAGGCAACAGAGACCGTCAGTGCGCCACCGCCGCCACAATGGCAAGCTTGTCGCCGCTTATCGCTGCTCTCCGCTGGCTGCACAGCCTCTTGACACGCGCGCATGGAATGGTCCCATGGCGACACGTTGTTGGATGAGCTGGAGCGGAGATGGAGAGAGGTTGCTTGCCGCGGCAAGCGCCTTGCCGCGGCCGAATCCTTGTCGCGTCCGGAGGCTTGTCGCGCTCCGAGCCTTCCCGGCAAGCTCCTCTTGCCGGGGCCTTGTCTTCTGCATGCCTCGAGTGGCCTTCCCGGCAAGCTCCTCTTGCCGGGGCCTTGTCTTCTTAGTCAAATACTTTGTTCTTGAATGGCTCCAAAGGAGCCACGGAGGATCTTGGCGGTGACCAGCAAACCATGCCGCTGGTGTCAGAATCGTCTGCGGCACGAGCACGGGATACTAGGGTACCCTACTCTAGTACACCGACAGAGCCCCGGCTCGGGTCAGACACGGTGCCGAAAGCGCCGTCGGGCTGCACTCCAAAACAGTGCACGGTCACACGCTGCCTCGATCACGCCCGTAACTTCGCCCGGACCCACCATTTACCCCCACTAACGGCACGCACCGAACGTGGCGTCAGGCGAAGATCGTGGGCGTGGTCGGGGGTTTCTTTATTAGGAAAAGCGAACGTCCGCGCCCTCCCTCCTTATAAGCGGGGAAACAGGGCAGGCCGTCCACTCCGCCATTGCTGTCTTGTCAAGAAAACCACCGCCGCTCCCCCTTCTTCTCCAAAGGCGAAGAGAGCGCCGCCCTTTCGCCACAAGCGCACTCACCGCCGTCGGCCTCCTCCGCCGCCCTCGCCATGGCCCCGAAGCCGACAAGGAGAAGGGCGTCAAGTCGCCGGCGGCCGGCTCATGGCGCTGCGCAAGAGCGGGCCATCTTCTCCCTCATTTCGGCGCAAAGGAGCTGCGGAGCTCTTCTATCTCTTTTGGTCGACGGAGACGCGTGCGCATCCGCGCACGAAGGTACTCCCGCCTCCGCTTCGATTTGGCCCCTGGGTACCCCTTCTTTGCCCTTTTCTTCTATTGCGGGCTTTGCCGCCTTTTCCGAGTTCTTCTGCGATATCATGAACACATATGGCCTCCGCCTCCTTGATTTCACCCCCAACGCTGTCTTGACCATGGCAGTTTTCGCACACCTTTGCGAAAACTTTGTCGGGATCCACCCAAATGTGGCACTCTTCCGCCACTTCTTCGTGCCCCTGCCGAGAGAGGAGAGCCACTTGCCGGAGGGATAGCTTGGGTCTCCAGGATCGGCAAGAAAGAAGCCTATCCGGAAGGAGAGTTCCGCAACAAGTGGGAGGAGTGGAGAGCCAACTGGTGTTGGGTCGTAGAGGAGAACCCGCAGCCCTTCATCGCTGCAGGCGCCAAACTCCAATAGTGCGCGGTAGAGATTGGAGTAACAGCGCCGGAGGATGCTAGGTTGAAGATAGTGTGACCGGATTTTGCGCCTCGGGCTTGCCGGACTAACCGTAGGCGCAGCTTGGCGCAGACTTCCTTCGCCGCCCGCATCGCTTCCCTTGCAGGAGAGGAGGAGGCCTGCTTGGGAGTTCCAAAATGCGGCAGACATCATGAGGTTGCGCCTGGCTCGAATCTGGAATTTCACCGTCTTGGAGATGGATGCGATCTTGCTAGAGCTGTTCAAGAACGCACCCGATCACCCCGAGTGGTTTAGGTTGCCGAGGGGTCGCCCCATTGTGCAACAACTCGGCGCCGACCGCATCCGTGCCATGATGCCGTAGCGATTCCCATGGGATCGTTCCAACCTGGCAGGAGCCTCCCGACGAGGTCGTGCAGCAGTTCTCCGACGACTTGGAAGAAGTGCCGATCCGCTCCGACGAGTAGAAAAGGCTCACTCGCGACACCACCGACGAGGAGATGGCGCGCATTGCCACCAGGGTGGAGGAGGCGGCAGCAGCCGCTGCCGCTGGAGCCTTCGGGTACACCGTGGAGGAGGCGGACGCGGCGAAGGCGGCAAGCCTTGCCGAGCGAAAGGAGATCGCCCGCGAGGACGAGCTTGTCGAGCCCGAGGCCGAGTCGAGTGGACCCGCCGAGGGCGCTTCTTCTCCACCACCCCGCGACTTGTCGCCAGTGAGCCCGGCTCATTGAAGAGGCGTCTCCGCAAGGCCGGAGACGAGTCGGGCGCAGATCGCCTGAAGAAGCGCCAGCGACGCTCTACATGCAAGCGATGTTGCCGTGGGAGCGCCACACCGCCGCGACAACCGGGCGGGATCTTCTGTGCCACCGCCAACACCTCCGCCAAGCGGCCAAGGGAGCCCACTCCTCCGCCTTGTCGCACCGGAGGTGAGCCGGAGTTTGACTTCTCCGCGCTCAGCTCCGAGGAGGAAGATGAAGAGTAAGCCTTTGAGATTGTGCTCGTATTTCTTCAATTTTATTGCTTCATCTTGGATCTGATTTGCTTGCTGGACTCTTTCCTTTTTCGTGATGCTGGCCCGTGAGAGCGTCCTAAGAGGGCCAAGATCCCGACGGCCGTCGTTGAGGACGATTCTCCTGCGTGGCAACAGGGGACGCGTCTGAGACCCCCTTGCCGGACCCGGCAACCCTTCCTTAGAGCAGCCCCCAGCATAGCCCCCAAAGTAAGTGTGCGGTTTTCTCCTTACTATTAGGTGTGCAGGGGTGCTCCTTCTTCGTTGATACCTGATTGTTTGCTTGTGTAGGAGCAGAGCAGCTTCATCAGGAGGGCTCGGGAGCCGCCCCCAAAATCCTGTTTGCTGCCACTACGCCGCCAAGGGAGGATTCTCCGGCAAGGGAGCGCCCTCCGACAAGGGAGGCCACTCCGGCAAGGGAGGCTACCCTGGCAAGGGACGGCGCCAGTGACCCTCCAGTGGTCGAGGCCATGGCTGCGGATCCCGCTGCGTGTAATTTCCTTACACGAAAATCTCCCTTGGGCTTGTTTTCTTTAGTTTCTCTTTTTGAACATTTGCTTGACTGCTCTTTCTTCGTCTGACGCAGAACCGATGGATGTCGAGGTCGCCGGCGAGGAGGAAGCGCTGGCAACAACACCGACGCAGGCCGCTGTCGTGGAAGAAGAGGCCGTCATTTGTGGAAGAAGAGGCCGCCGCCGACGAGCCTCATGGCGAGAAGGTTACCGAGGTTGCCGACGCAGAAGCCGGGCGAGGGTCGGGCGACGACCGACGGCCCCGAGGCCGCAGGAGCGCCAGCGCTAATCGACACCGACTCCCAGCTGCTGTCAGAAGGCCAGTCCGAGGAGCCCCAGCCCGGCGCCTACCAAGGCCGGCGAGGGTGTCTTCATCAAACTCCACAGGAGTCGAGCCTGTGGCGCCGGTCGAAGGAGAGGCCTTGACGGCGAGCTACTCGCCTCCGCTGGGCTGAAGTTGGTGGACGCGCCAAGCAAAGCGTGGCGAGTCCGAGGAGGAGCAGCCGAAGAAGCTGGCTGCCGCTCTACCGCGCCCGGCAAGCCAAGTTGGAGTTTCGGGAAGCACTTGTCGCGAGGGCAGGAGCGGACATGGAGAAGCGCAGAAGAGCTCCGAGCGCCAACCAAGAAACTCTCCGCGACGTAGCGTAAGGCTGGGGCAACTTGCAGAAGAGCGCACGACCTTCATCCTTGAGAAGGTCGCACTGAGGAGGAGCAGCCGGCTGCCGAGAAGCTCTCCGCCAGAAAGCGGTGGGCGCAGTGGAAGGTCAACTGGACAGCCACGAAGAAGACCTTGCAGCGAGGAGTCACTTGGCGGGGCGCTTAAGGAAGCGAAGGATGCTGCCGCAGCAGCCGAGGCCGCCAAGGAAGAGTTGAAGGCGAAGGTGGCATAGCTGGAGGCCAGCCTCAAGAAGAGTGGCGAGGAGCTTGCCGCGCTCAAGCACGAGCGCGAGAAGGACGCCTACACTCTTGGCAAGCTGCAGGGCCGTCTCGCTGATAGGGGCAAGGAGCTCGACGCCACCAAGGATTCCAAGGCGGATCTTGGTGAAGCCGACCACTCGACGCAGAGCGGGCCAGGCGCCGAGAGCGGGAAGTGGGCCTGTTGGAGACTATCAAGGCCAAGGAGGAGCTGCTAGCAAATGCTGTCTCCACTCAGAGCGCCTTGAGGGAGAGTGGAGCATTGATGAAGGCCTTGTGGACACCTGCCGATATCCACAACGCAGTGATGGAGCTGGGATGGCGGACCTTGCATACTCCTCCGACGAGCATCTCCAACCCAGCGCCAAACTCAGTTTATTCTTCAAAGGCGTGGTGACGGGTCTCCAGCGACTTCGGGAAGAGGTCCCAAAGCAGCTGGCCGAGGAATCACGCTAGATCTGTGCAGGAGCCCTCGAGAAGGTGTTGATAAAGGTGGCCTTCCGCAATCCGGGCCTCAACCTTAACGGCGTCCTCAGATCCTTGCCGCCAGATGCCAACGTGGAGGAGCTCAAAGCCCTTGTCGCACCCATTGTGGACAAGGTGAACAAGATCAAGCGGATTGATGGCGACCGCATAGACTAGGCCGCCAATTTTATCTTTCCCTTGTCGGCTTCGATCATGTTTAGAACACTTTGTTTGATCGGTGTCATGTTATTTTGTAATATACTCTATCTTAGGCGATCAATGCAACGTTATTTCCTCTACTTGATCCCTTCCTTTGTACGTTTCTGCCCTACGCATTTGGGGGACTTGTCGGTGCGGGCACCTTTGCCGTGAGCGCTGAGTGCGGAACGTCGACCGGCTTTGGCGATGCCGCCTCCGACAAGCAACCTTGTCGCGACTAGCCGCAGCTCACTTAAGTTGTTGAGCGGACTCGAAACAAAGTAAGGGCGCGACTAGCCCATGAGTTGGTTCCTCCGCGCATGTGTTTTCCATACAAAGTACTCGCTCGAGGAAGATAACTTAAAAATTTAAAATTGATTGCTCAAACTTTGGCAACTTAGCTTTTACATCTTTTGCTTCCGATAAGGCGAAACTTCCTCGACAGTGATGCCCGGTCCATAGTATTATCTTCTCCTTCCCCACGGGTTAACGTGTGCGCGAGGGAGCCTTCCTTTCTTTAAGAAAAGAGAAAGAAGAGAAAATAAAGTTATGGAGCCCAGCGGCTCGATTTTGCTTACCGGGTGTGGTTGCTGCACAAAGTGTTAGCCAAAACATGCAATAAAATGCTGAAAGCATGAATTTGACAAGTTGTGCGCATAACACATGAGCTTTATCGATGCACGGGTCTGCGCCCGGCTTTGTACAAAGGATTACATGCAACAATGGCAAGACTTGTACAAAAGGTGGTTGCTGGAACAGGTTAAGAATCAGCGCCTCTATGGGTAAAACTTACGAAGATGCTCAATGTTCCAGGAGTTGCTCACCGGATGCCATCTTCGGTCTCAAAGCGACGGCCTTGAGCCTAGTGACTCGTTTCACCCGATAAGGGCCTTCCCACTTTGGCGTCAACTTGTTTGAATTCTTGGCGGACTGAACGGCCGAAGAACAAGGTCGCCTTCCTCGAGACTTCGGCACTAACTTTGTGGCTATGGTAGCGACGCAAAGCTTGCTTGTAGCGAGCAGCTCGCCTGCAATGACTTTGAAGGCGATCCTCCTCAAGGAGCAGCGTAGCGTCATCTTGTCGCACTGCTCTTGCTCGAGCTCATCATAAGTGAGCACTCGAGGCGATCCATATACGAAGTTCCGTGGGAGAACTGCGCCTCTGCTCCATAGACTAGAGCAAAGGCGTCCGGCGGTGGCTCGATTTGGCGTCGTCTGATCGACCAAAGAACCACCGGCAGCTCCTCGATCCAGCTTTCTTCCGCACTTGTGCAGACTGTCGAAAGTTACGGTCTTGAGCCCGCGCAACACTTCAGCATTTGCCCTCTCTCGCTTGACCGTTGCTTCTCGGGTGGGCAACGGAAGCAAAATGCACCTTGGCGCCAAGATCTTGGACGTCTTGCATGAAGGTGCGACTCAGAATTGTGTGCCGTTGTCGGTGATGATCCCGTTAGGGATTCAAACGGCAAACAATCGACTGAAGAACTTGACTGCCGACCGTTGCCACCTTCCTCACCGCTTCCACTTCCGGCCACTTTGTGAACTTGTCGATGGCGACGTATAAGTAAAAGCCCCGACAGCTCGGGGAAGGGGCCGAGGATGTCGAGCCCTGCACCGAAAAGGGCGAGGATAAAGGGATCGTCTGGAGAGCCTCGAAATGGTTGGTGTATCTGTTTGGAATGGAACCGCACGCTTCACTTGGTTACTTGTGCGATTGCATCTGGAGGGCTGTCGGCGTAAGAAACCTTGCCGGAAAGCTTTACCGACAAGTGCTCTCGCGCCAATGTGGTGACCACATATGCCTCCATGTATCTCTGCCAGCATTACATCCATCTTCCACGGAATGCATTTCAATTTCACACCGTTGAGTCTTCTTCGTATAGTATGTCGACAAACTGGTACATACTTGATCGCCGGGCTACTCTTTTCGCTTCTTCTTACTCTTCGGAAGTTCTCTGTCTCAAGGAAAAGGACAATCAATTGCGCCCATCTTGGAGCTTGTGGCTCGACAACAAGGACTAAAGGCACATCTGCCGCTGCGGAACGTCGGCTTGTACGGCAAGAACTGCGGCTCTGCCGAGCTTGATGCTCCCGGCAAGCTTGCCGAGCAAGACTTGTCGGGAGCGTCGCTTCAACGAAACAAATCCACAGGGCTTGTCGGAGCAGCATCGCCTCTCAAAGATCATTGGTGTTGATCTTGGGGACCTTCATAACGACGGCTTGAGGGGAAGCTCTGCGGAAAGTAGTCACCAGAGATCAACTTCCTCTTCTTGCTTTGTCCGGTTGATGGTGTTACGGTTGGTTGAGTCGGCTTGAGCACGAAAATCCCTGGTTCCACAGCAACTTAAGTGTAGCGCACTTTGACAGCCGTCGGCAATATCATTACGAGCTCTTGGAACATGTTCCATTTGCGAGCCGTCAAAGTGCTCTTCTAGCTTCCTCACTTCATCAACGTAGGCTTCCATCAACGGACTCGATAATCTTTGTTCACTTGGCGGACGACAAGTTGCGAGTCACCACGACAATAAGCTTTTTGATCCCAAGGTCCGCTGCGATCTCGAGACCGGCAAGCAAACCTTCATACTGCGGTATTGTTTGTTGCTTGCTCCTTGGGAAAGTGCATCCGGACTACGTACTTGAGGTGCTCTCCGGTGGAGTGCGATAAGCGACGCAAGACCGGGCGCTTGCGGCGAGAAGGCACCATCAAAGTACATTAGCCACTCTTTGCTTGCTTCTTTGACGGGAATGCTCGTCTCTGGAATCTCTTCATCCGGCGTTGGCGTCCATTGGCTATGAATTTCGCCAATGCTACGCTTTGGATAGTTGAAGTGCTTTCAAACTTGAGACCAAAGCTTGACAGTTCAGTGCCCACTCGACAATCCTGCTGTTGCCTCCGGATTCTGCGGTATCCTCTTGAGCGGAAAGCGAGTGACAAGCTGTGATCTCATGTGCTTGGAAGTAATGGCGCAGCTTTATCGAGGCCATGAGGAGGCCGAAAAGCAATTCGCACACAGTACTTTGACCTAGCCCCTCGCAGGAGAGAATCGACAAAGTAAACCGGGCGCTGCACCATCCTTTTCTCGCATCCGGTCATGCGTCTGCTGGATTCGTCCCTTGTCGGGACTAGAGCTTGTCGGCGAAGCCCCCGCTTGTCATTTGGATGTGCTTGCCGTGGTTGCTCGGCTCGTCATCCGCCTCCCTCTCCGCTACTTAACGCAACACTAACCACTTGATTGGTTGCTGCTATATATAGCAGCAACTTCTCTTGTGGTTTAGGTGCGACAAGTGTTGGAGTGGAGGACAGTATCTCTTTAAGTCTGCAGCGCAGCCTCCGCCGGAGTCCATTTCATTGGACCTGCCTTTTTCAAAATCTTGAAAAAGCGGCGGTAGCGCTCAGCAAACCTAGAAATAAACCTGCTGAGGGCAGCTACGCAACCAGCAATTCTTCGTACATCCTTGACGCACTTTGGTGCTTCAATCTGCTCAATGGCCTTGATCTTGTCGGGATTGGCTTCAATCCCTCGTTGAGACACGAAGAACCCGAGAAGCTTGCCGGAAGGGACTCCAAACACACACTTCTCGGGGTTGAGCTTGAGGTTGATCTTGCGCAGATTTGCAAAGGTCTCGTCCAAAGCGTGAACTAGCCTTGCTTTGTCCTTGCTCTTGACCCCTATGTCATCCATGTAGGCAACTACATTTCGGTGCATTGGCGCCTCAAAAGCGGCATGGACTACCCTTGCAAATGTAGAACCCGCATTCTTCAAACCGAAAGGCATCCGTATGAAACAGTATGTGCCACATGGAGTAATGAATGCGGTCTTCTCCTCATCTTCTTCACCATGAAGATCTGATGGTATCTCGAGTATGCATCAAGAAATGAAAGCAAATCACATCCGGTAGTGGAGTCAATAATCTGGTCGATGCGCGGTAAGGGAAATGGATCTTTGGGACAAGCTTTATTAACATCCGTGAAGTCAATACAAAGTCTCCATTTTCCATTTGCTTTCCGCACGACTAAAGGATTGGCCAACCACGTAGGATGGAGCACTCCTCTGACAAGGCCTGCTGCTTCCAGTTTCTTGATCTCTTCTGCTATGAATTCTTGGCGCTCCACTGCTTGCTTCCTGACTTTTTGCTTGACGGGCCGCGCATGAGGACAAACGGCGAGCGGTGCTCAATCACTTTCACAGGGAACACGGGGATGTCGACGGTTGCCATGCAAACACGTCGACATTCGCCCATGAGAGGAAAGCAACGAGCGCCTTCCTATTTAGGGTCGAGAGAGGCACTGATGGTGAAGGTACCACCAGTGCCCTCCTCCTTGGCGGGCACCTTCTTGGTCTTTGGCGGAGCTACCATCTTCTTCTTGCACTTGCGGTGGAGCTCGATGGTGCGTCCTCGGCGGTAGCGCAGCACTCGAAGAGGTGCGCTTGCCGGAGTGGGCATCGAGCTCTTCTTGCCGGACTTGGACTTTGTCTTCTTCCCCGGGAGCTTCAGCGGCAAGTGTTTGGCAATCCGTTGCCGCTGCATCCGGTAGATCTTGTCGGCACAGATAAGGGCATCCTTCTTGTCGCCATGGACAGAGATGACGCTTATCGGGCTGGCATCTTGAGTAAGTTGTAGGCGTAGTGAGAGGCTGCCATGAACTTTGCAGTCTTTGGGCGGCCAAGTATCCCATTGTAAGGCAATGGGAAATCGGCAACGTCGAACGTGACCCTCTCGATCCTAAAGTTCAGCTCGCTGCCAAATGTTACCGGCAACGCGTAATCTTCCCTTCGGCTTGCTCCTTCCGGATTGATTCCTTGGAAGGTGCGATCTCTTCGAGCTTCATTGTCGAGGATTTGAAGCTTACGGAGCACCGCGAGGAGAGATCAGATTCAAGCCGGCCCGCCGTCAACTAGCATCTTGGTGACCTTGAGGTTGCGGATGGTTGGTGAGACCAACATCGGCAAGCACCCGACCGCTTGATTATGCGATCGTGGTGGTCCTCAATATCAAAGACGATAGGCGTCTTTGGACCACTTCAGGGGCTTGTGTGACTCTACGGATGGTTCCGCTGCATTGACCTCCCGCATCCACTGCTTGAGTTGGCGGTGGGAGGTATGCAGGGAAGCACCTCCGTCAACGCAGAGGACCTCCGTGGCTTTCTGAAACTCCTGCTCATCGGCGTAAATGCGTCTTCCATATCTTCGTCGTCGTCATCATCTTCATCCTTGTCGCGGCGCGGGAGGTCTGTCTCCTTGCCGCTACTTGGCCTTGCATGGCGTCCTCCCGGCCGGGGCGTTTCTTGCTTGCTCCCCGGCACCTTCCTGGGCCTTCTCCTTGTCGCGCCGCTCGTACTCAGCCCTCTGCTGTTCGACAAGCTGATCGACCTTCTTGCAGCTCTGGAGGTCGTGGCCCTTGGTGCGGTGGATCTTGCAGTACTGCTTGCCGGAGCCGTTTTGCTTGTCGGCGGCTGCCACATACTGGTGGTGGGCGTCAGCGGCAACCTCCTTGCCGGAGCCACCAGCCTTGGGCGTTCTTGTCGCCACCTCCGTTGCCGGACTGCTCAACAGCTAACACTTCTCTGCCTTTCTTCTTCCTGTTGCCTCGCCGCCGGCCCTTCTTTGCCGGGCGGCCTCCTCCTTGTCCGATCCTGTACGCATTCTCTCTGGAGTCTCCTCCCTTCCTCGGTAGCGTGCACACTTGTCGGCCAAGGCGTACAGCTCACTAACGTCCTTGACTTTGCACATCGCCATCTCCTCCCTCATCCTGCGGTTCCGCATGTTACGATGAAACGCTTGGCCGATCACCTTGGCGGGGTGGACATACGGGATGTTGTAGTGCACACGGCTGAATCTCTGAATGAACTTGCGCAGGACTCTCCTTCCTACAGGCGGCAGATGAAGGTCACTCTCTTGGCCATGGGGCTTGTGGCCACCGTGAAGGCACCAACAAGCGATGGCACAGATCTGCCCAAGAGGATATGGAGCTGTCCGGCAAGTGCATGAGCCAAGATCTGACGTTGGGCTTGAGCACGGCGGGGAAGTAGTTGGCGAGGATCTTGTCGTCTCGTCCCCCGCAGCCTGCACCGCGATGGTGTAGATGCCGAGGAACTCCGACGGATGCGCCCCGCCATCATACTTCTCCGCACGTCTGGTTTGAAGTTTTTCCGGCTGGGCCCTTTGGACTTGCCGCAGCTCACGAGTGAACGCAGGGGCAACCTACACAGACGGCAAGTCGCTGGCTCCTCCCAGACGCCGCGACGTCAGCGAAGGCCCATCGCGCTTGTCAGACTGACGTCGCGCTTCTCTCCAACGCTCGATGCGAGTTCGAGCGTCCTCTTGTTGTCATTCATGAAGAACTTGGCGCTGGTCGCGGCGAGCTCGCGGATCCGACGACGCGGTGGAGTCGCTGTCGAGGTGGATCCGGTGAGTCGGCGATCTTGGCCTTCGGGCGGAGAGTGCATGGTAGTTGCACCCCGGCGATCTCGGCGCCACCAGCTCGTGCCTTGCCGTCTTGCCGCGGCAATGATGGCGTTAGTTGTCATGAGCATCGCCGTTAGCAAAGCCGATGAGGCTACGATAGTGGCCCTCCACTCGTCGACCTTGTCGGCCGTTGGAGAGGTAGTCGAGGAGCGGTGAGCTCTCGCCAGAGCTGCTGCTTTGGAGTAGTGGGCGGCATTGGCGAGCAGTGCGAGGAGCGGATATGCTCGGACTTCTAACTACGTTAGAAGGAGCAGCACCCGTCGAGCGACCGTATCTCACTCGTGCCCGGCATGTTGGCGCGCATCTTTGGTCTTGAGGGCCTCGATCCAATGAGCGTATGGCATTGTGAACGCCATGGCGTTGTTGGTCCCGCGTCTCTGAGATGGGCGCGGGGATGCTTGTGACGCCGACGTTTGCGGGGCCTTGTCCTTGGACTTGGCAACGTCACGAACTCCTTCGTCGGCGCCCGTTCCTCCGCCGGCGTCTGCCCCACCACCCGTTTGCTGCGGTGATGGTGGATACGACGCGGACGGCTCACTGCCGCCAAGCCTTCTTCTTCGGTGGCATGTTGAGGAAGATGTTGAGGACGCTGCTCGTGTGAGCGTCGGATCAGATTCACACGGCCTCGACGCCCCCTACCGGGCGCCAAAGATGTCGGGGAGGCTGATCGTACCCACGAACACCTATGGGGCGGCGGACCAGGCCCTTGTGGTTCGGAGGGGCGGAGATCGCCTGAAGAGCGGATCGAGGCGAGGCACACGAGCGGTTTACCGGCTTCGGAGCTCTCCGAAGAGATAAAACTCCTACTGCTGCTTGTTTGATGTATTGTGTTCTTGCTAGGGAGCGATGCAAGCTACAAAACCTAGCGTGAGCATCTCTGGTCTCGAGTGAGTCGAATGAACCGAACCCTGTCTACGTCGCGCATGGGCCTCCTTTTATATGCTCAAGGGGTCTCCGACAGGTGGCAACATAGACGAGGGTACAAATGTAAAAATGAAGTTGGTACACCTACTTGAGCGATTATGCGATGCAAAATACCTAACTCGGCGGCAAGGGACAAAAGCAATAAATGCCCGTCGTAGTCGCCTAAACTGATTACAGAACGTCGGTGCGCCACCGCTCGCCACGATGGCAAGCTTGTCAGCCGCTTATCGCTGCTCTCCGGCTGGCTGCCTGACCTCTTGACACGCTGCGCATGGAATGGTCCCATGGCGACACGTAGTTGGATGAGCAGGAGGCGGAAATGGAGAGAGGTTGCTTGCCACGGCAAGCGCCTTGCCGCGGCCGAATCCTTGTCGCGTCCAGAGGCTTGTCGCGCTCCGAGCCTTCCCGACAAGCTCCTCTTGCCGGGGCCTTGTCTTCTGCATGCCTCGAGTGGCCTTCACGGCAAGCTCCTCTTGCCGGGGCCTTGTCTTCTTAGTCAAATACTTTGTCCTTGAATGGCTCCAAAGGAGCCACGGAGGATCTTGGCGGTGACCGGGCAAACCATGCAGCGAGTCTTGCAAGAATCGTCTGCAATGCACGGGATACTAGGGTACCCCTACTCTAGTACACCGACATTGGGAGAAGCAAACTTACCCTACTATCCCCGACCCTCAAGACACAGACCCAAGCCCATAGGCCAAAAGGGAGGGGTAGAATTGTAACTTCCCCCACATTTCAGACAAATGCATCTGTAAGACATGGTTTCCCCTCCTAATTCCCCATTCATACACCATGGGCGCCAGATCACCTTCTCCCCAGACGTGAAACCTCAGCCCCTCCTCCATGCCCCCACCGCCCTCCTCCCCAATGCTGGAGCCACTGTCCGTTTACCTTCATGCACTGGGACGTGTGCCTCTTACTCCGTGCTGCCGGAGTTGCCTCATCAACGACCGTGTGAACCTTACTAGAGCCGATTCAACCGCGTCGTTGTGCACGACATCGGAGTGGTCCAACTTCAAACACGTCTAGCGCCCCGTCACTGGTACCCCGCAGCTGTCGACTGCTGCCACATATTAGCTTTCCCACCGCCAGGAGCCACCGCAACCACGCTGGCCTCACCGACTCGGTAGCTGGAGTTGCCTACTTCACCGGACCGCAAGATAGGTCGTACACTGATCTTAAATCACTTTATCTAGGCGTCAATTGCCTGAATTTTTATTTTGGGTCAGTCGATTCCCAATGGACGGAAGCAGCACCCCTCGAGGCGGCAGAGCTCCTAGCCTGCCGGTTGGCCAGGGCGGTGCTACATGTGAGCTGCGTTGGGATTTCCCTGAAGAGGAGGGGATGATGTAGTACAATATAGATAAGTATTTTCCTCAGTTAAGAACCAAGGTTATCAATCCAATAGGAGAACCACACAACACCTCATTAGCAGTACCTACACAGAAAATAAAAAATCCTCGCACCCAACACGAACAAGGGGTTGTCAATCCTTGTAAGATTACACTACAAAAAAAAGACACATCCGTGACATTTTGGGCCGAACGAATTTTTTTACGTCATACATATGACACTTCTATGGCGATAATTGTGACAAAACCCGGTATCATCATAGATGTGGTGGGCTCCTACTTCTATGACAAAAAATCATGACAGAAAATGGGCTTTTCGTCTTGGGCGGGCCGGAGATGCAGCTGCATGACATTCTTTGGGCTGTCCATGACGGAGAAAACAGTGGTAGAAGCGAGGGGGAGGAAAATTTCAGGGAGTTCCAGGTTACGGTGGGAGGTCGGGGGCTGAGCGATGCGCGTTTCTCTCGTGCGTCTGGCGTGAGTGTGAGGCATTGGCTCTAATCAACCCGAAGCGAGGCGTTGGGCTCTAACGAACTCTGGCGTTCATCGAACCCGAGCGATCGATCGATGGCTGTTAATCGAACCTGATCGAGCGATTCGCTTCGCTATCTGCTGCTAACTGAAGCCGATCGATGCCTCTGCAGGATGAGCGATGGCGTTGCGGGGGGTTTGGATGAGCGATGGCGGTGGCGTTTGCCTCTGGATGAACAAGACCCGTGGTGTGGAGAGCTGGATGAGCGATGAGACCGTGGAGGGGTGCTCATGAGGGGTGGTTCAACAGGACCCGTGGTGTGGAGGGCTGGATGAGCAGAGACGGTGGAGGGGTGCCCGTGGAGGGTGGTTGAACAGGACCCGTGGTGTGGAGGGCTGGATGAGCGATGAGCGGTGGAGGGGTGGTTGAGCAAGAGCCGGTGGAGTAGCGCGTGGTGGAGGCTGGATGACCCGGAGCCCGTGGAGGCGGGAGGAGGTCGACGGTAGCCCGTGGAGGCTGGAGGAGGTCGACGGTAGCCCGTGGAGGCTGGAGGAGGTCGATGGTAGCCCGTGGAGGCTGGAGGAGGTCGACGGTGGAGATGAACAGTATCCCGTGGAGTCCCGTTTTGCGGTACGCCACACCCCTCCCGATGAACAGGACCCCCGTTTCGACCGTAGCGCTCCAACACAAGTCCTTTTCGTCCGTTTTGCAGACGCCACACCTCCCGATCAACAGGGACCCCGTTTCGACCGTAGGAGGTCCGTTTTGTCCGTTTGCGATGCGCCACACCTCCCGATCAACAGGACTCCCGTTTGACCGTAGGAGGTCCGTTTCCTCCGTTTTGCGACGCCCACACCCCTCCCGATCAACAGGACCCCGTTCCGAACGTAGGAGGTCCGTTTCCTCCGTTGTGCAGTACGCCAGGCCTCGTTTCCATTGCCTATTCCGTCCAAGCCCTTCCGATGAACACGACCACGCATTCCGTTTCGACCCAGCCGGTTGGCTCCCACGCGTACCGTTTCCTCCCGATGAACACGGCGCATTCCGTTGCCTCCCCATGAACACGACGCACTCCGTTGCCTCCCCATGAACACGACGACGACGTTGTTTCTCCATTCCGACCCAGCCATGTACACGAGCCCTGGCCGTACGTATGCGCGACTAGGCGTCCGAGACTCCGCCCGTATGTACACATACGTGGCCGTATTTTCTTTCTTGCACCGCCAGACGACGCGTGTACATGCTACGTGCGCGCCTCTACTACGACACGTGCGCGCCTCTACAACGACCAGTATGTACGTACACGTTCGCGACCAGAATGACAACTGAAAGCACAAGTGCTCCCTAGGTGGTTTTGGTAATTAATGTCAACATATCTCTTGTTGGACTAACACTTTTATCTAGTATATCTCAGATAAATTCAACAATGGAGTGGCATGGACTAAAGGATGTGGGGACTCCTTCAAGATGCTAAGGACAAATAATTGGCTCAAGCTTCAAGCTCAAGACTCTTCATTTTACATTTTAGTGATCCAAGATCACATTGAGTCTATAGGAAAAGCCAATACTATCAAGGAGGGATGATGTGTTGCTTAATGAGCCTCTTGCTTCATGTGCTTAGTGATATGCTCCAAAACCCTCCACTACTTTTTCACATCCTCATATGACCTAAACCTAAAGTCAAACTCGGCCCTACCGATTCTTTCTATCCGGCGCCACCGAGTTCAGTTGTCATAGCCACTGCCACAAACCCTAAGCAAATTGGTTTCACCGATAGGGATCTCGGTCTCACCGAGATGGGATTGTAATCTCACTGTGTATGTCCATTACCAAAATCGGTCTCACCGAGTCTGTGTAATCGGTACTACCGAGATTACAGTGCAAACTCTCTGGTTAACTTATTACGAAAATCGGTCTCACCGAGTTTGAGTAATCGTTCCCACCGAGTTTGCCTGACCAACTCTCTGGTTAGCTAATTACCAAAATCGGTCTCACCGAGTTTGTGTAATCGGTCTCACCGAGATTACGTTATGCCCTAACCCTAACCATATCGGTCCTACTGAGTTGCATATCGGTCCCACCGAAAACCCTAACGGTCACTAGGTTTGCTAAATCGGTCCGACCGAGTTTGATGATTCGGTCCCACCGAGTTTGGTAAATTATGTGTAACGGTTAGATTTTGTGTGGAGGCTATATATACCCCTCCACCTCCTCTTCATTCGTGGAGAGAGCCATCAGAACAAACCTACACTTCCAACTTACCAGTTCTAAGAGAGAACCACCTACTCATGTGTTGAGGCCAAGATATTCCATTCCTACCATATGAATCTTGATCTCTAGCCTTCCCAAGTTGCTTTCCACTCAAATCTTCTTTCCACCAGATCCAAATCCTATGAGAGAGAGTTGAGTGTTGGGGAGACTATCATTTGAAGCACAAGAGCAAGGAGTTCATCATCAACACACCATTTGTTACTTCTTGGAGAGTGGTGTCTCCTAGATTGGCTAGGTGTCACTTGGGAGCCTCCGACAAGATTGTGGAGTTGAACCAAGGAGTTTGTAAGGGCAAGGAGATCGCCTACTTCATGAAGATCTACCGCTAGTGAGGCAAGTCTTTTGTGGGCGACGGCCATGGTGGGATAGACAAGGTTGCTTCTTCGTGGACCCTTCGTGGGTGGAGCCCTCCGTGGACTCGCGCAACCGTTACCCTTCGTGGGTTGAAGTCTCCATCAACGTGGATGTACGATAGCACCACCTATCGGAACCAGAACAAAAACATCCGTGTCTCCAATTGCGTTTGAATTTTCCAAACCCTTCCCTTTACATTCTTACAAGTTGCATGCTTTACTTTCCGCTGCTCATACACTCTTTGCATGCTTGCTTGTTATGTATTGTGAATGTTAAACTTGTGCCTAAACTCCATTTAAACCTAAAGAAGTTAAAAACTACAACTTTGGTACTTAGTGTGTAATCACCCCCCTCTAGACACCTCTTCTGAAGATCCTACAAGTGGTATCAGTGCTTTGGTCTCCATTGCCTTGGTTTAATCACCATTGGAGGAAGATGGATGAGTCTACTTTGGGGAGTCTTAGACATAGAGTGCCTATTCTTGATGGAGAGTATTTTCATGAGTGAAAAAATGAGATGCTTGTAATTTTCAATCAATATCATTTGAACAAGTACATTGCTAGCCCTTGTGCACCTCATGTTGATCCTATGCATCCTACCCTTGATGAATCGATTGACATGATTAGGAATCTTAGAACTATTAATCTTATCACTAGAGGCTTGCCTAGAAACTTAGTTAGAAACTTGCCTACTCTTGAGTGTGCCTACACTTTATGGAAATTTCTTGAGGAACGCTTTCCAAATTATTCCTTGAAAAATCTAGATGAGATTCTCTATAAGTCTATTGCCTTGAGTAAGATGAATACTAGTGATCCTATGTTTGGCGATCGTCTATTTGAGCTTACAAACCTTATGCGTGCCAAAGGAGATGTTGGAATTATTGGTGATATTATTTCCGAAGCTATAAGAATTCATAAGCAAGATCATTGTCAAACTCACTCTAACGAATTACCCTCTCTAGGGCTTGATCCACCACATGACGATGTTGAACATGGATACTATGATGAGGATGATGATAGTGACTTCGATCTTGATGATGCAATCAGACATTTTGGTCTTATGGCAAATCTTCGGGGATATGTGTCAGGAGGAAAGGAATGGGTTCTTGATAGTGGATGTACCGATCACATGACCGGAGATAAAGACATGTTTCGTGAGCTTGCTGAAAATGATGGTCCTCGAAAGTATGTCACTTTCGGTGACAACTCAAAGGGTAAGGTGGTTGGCCTCGGTAAGGTGGCCATCTCACATGATAGCTCCATTCAGAATGTCATGCTTGTTGAATCTCTTGGCTACCACTTACTTACTTTCAAAGATTCTAGACTTGCTGATTTGGTTTCAATGTCCTATTCTTGAAGTAGATCGCCAAGTGTCTCGTCGAGACAATCATAAAATGGTCTTTACCGGTATCGTAGAGGTGATCTTTACATTGTTGATTTCTCTAAAAGGCACAACCTAAAACTTGCTTCATTGCTAAATCCTCAAAAGGTTGGTTATGGCATAGATGACTAGGTCATGTTGGCATGCGAAACCTTGACAAGCTTATTAAAGGAAATCATATCCTTGGAGTTAATGATGTCATATTTGATAAGGATGGACTTTGCAGTGCTTGTCGAGCGGTAAACAGGTTGGAGGAAGGCATCCCGTGAAGAACATCATGACCACAAGGAGGCCACTCGAGCTACTTCATATGGATCTCTTTGGTCCCAACGCTTACAAAAGTCTTGGTGGAAATTCTTTTGGTCTAGTTATAGTTGATGATTTTTCAAGATTTACGTGGGTGTTCTTTCTCGATGATAAATCGCAGGTCCAAAAGATCTTCAAAAACTTCGCTAGGAAGGCCCAAAATCAATTTGAAGTAAAGATCAAGAAGGTTCGCAGCGACAACGGAACGGAGTTCAAGAACGCAAATGTGGAAACCTTTCTTGACGAAGAAGGGATTTCACACGAGTTCTCGGCTACGTACACACCTCAACAAAATGGAGTTGTTGAGAGGAAGAACCGGACGCTCATCAAATGGCGAGAACGATGCTTGATGAGTTCAAGACGCCGAAGCACTTTTGGGCAGAAGCGGTTGAGACAGCTTGTCATGCAACAAATCGCTTGTATCTTCACAAGCTACTCGGCAAGACGACATCTGAGCTCCTCACGGTAACAAACCCCAAGTTGGATACTTTCGAGTATTCGGCTCAAAGTGCTACAATCTTGATAAACATCGCTGCTCAAAATTTGCTCCTAAATCACATGAAGGTTTCCTACTAGGTTATGGCTCAAACTCTCACACCTACCGTGTCTACAACAATTTCACCTGAAAGGTTGAAGAGACGGTAGATGTGAAGTTTGATGAATCTAACGGCTTGCAAGTAGAGCAATTGCCAATTGATGTAGGAGACAAAGACCCTTCAGAAGCAATCCAAGACTTGTCTATTGGCAAGGTCTGTCCAACAGAGGTGAAGGAGAGTACCTCGTCCGTCCAAGTGGAAGCTTCTACTTCACGACAAGGTGAACCAAAAGTTGATACGGAAGCATCCACAAGTGGAACACACCAAGATGAAGAAAACAAGGAAGAACATCACGAACATCAACAACCTCCTTCTCCACCACGACAAGAAAACAACAACGCCAACAATGAAGAAGATCAAGAAGAAGAAGAAGGACAAGATGAAGAAGATGTTCAACCAAAACCCAAGCAAAAGCTTTCACGAGTTCGAGCAAGAATTGCTAAAGACCATCCCGTCGAGCAAATTTACAATGATATTCAAACCGGGAGAATCACTCGCTCTAAAACTCGTTTAGCTAACTTTTGTGAAAACTATTCTTTCATCTCTAGCATTGAACCTATGAAGGTCGAAGAAGCATTGGAAGATCCGGATTGGATAAATGCTATGCATGAAGAGCTACACAACTTTGAGAGAAACCAAGTTTGGACATTGGTTGAGAAGCAGACAACAACCACAACATCATCGGTACCAAATGGGTGTTTCGCAACAAGCAAGATGAAGATGGACAAGTAGTTCGCAACAAATCACATCTCGTCGCCCAAGGCTACACACAAGTCGAAGGTATGGAGTATGGTGAGACTTATGCTCCCGTTGCTAGACTTGAGTCCATTCGCATCTTACTTTCCTATGCTAATCACCATGATATCACCTTGTACCAAATGGACATTAAAAGTGCTTTTCTAAATGGTGAAATAGAGGAGGAAGTTTATGTTAAACAACCTCCGGCTTTGTCAATCCTAAGAAACCAAATCATGTTTACAAACTTCACAAAGCCCTTTATGGTCTTAAACAAGCTCCTAGAGCTTGGTATAAATGCTTGACCAAGTTTCTTCTTGAAAAGGGATTTGAAATTGGGAAAATTTATTCCACACTTTTTACTAAAAGGGTTAATGGAGAATTATTTGTATGCCAAATTTATGTTGATGATATCATATTTGGATCAACTAACGCTCATTTTAGTGAGAAGTTTGGAAAGCTAATGTCGGAGAAGTTTGAGATGTCAATGATGAGTGAACTCTCTTGGGTTGCAAATCAAGCAAACTAAGGAAGGTACTTTTGTCTCTCAAACGAAGTACACTAAGGACTTATTCAAGAAGTTCAATATGCAAGAGTGCAAAGGTATGTCTACACCTATGCCTACTAGTGGACATCTTGATTTGACCAAAGATGGTAAACCAGTTGACCAAAAGGTTTATCGCTCTATGATTGGATCATTGTTATACCTATGTGCTTCACGTCCCGATATTATGCTAAGTGTGTGCATGTGTGCAAGATATCAAGCTGCTCCTAAAGAATGTCATCTTAAGGCCGTAAAAAGGATAGTGAGATACTTAATTCATACACCAAATTTTGCATTTGGTATCCTAAGAGGGCCTCTTTCGATCTTGTTGGCTACTCCGACTTGGACTATGCCGGAGACTTGATAGAAAGTCCACTTCGGGTACTTGTCAATTTCTTGGTAGATCTCTTGTGTCTTGGTCCTCCAAGAAACAAAATTCGGTATCCTTATCTACAGCCGAAGCGGAGTACATTGCCGCTAGTTCATGTTGTGCTCAATTACTTTGGATGACCCAAACTCTTAAAGATTATGGGATATATGTGAAACATGTTCCATTGCTTTGTGACAATGAAAGTGCTATCAAAATTGGTCATAATCCCGTACAACATTCTCGAACTAAGCATATTGAAGTTCGTCATCATTTTATTCAAGATCATGTTGCTAAGGGTGACATTAATCTTAAGCATGTTCGCACCGAAAAGCAATTAGCGGATATATTTACTAAACCTCTTGATGAGAAAGTGTTTTGCAGGTTGAGAGGAGAATTGAACATCATTGATGCTTCAAACTTGGAGTAGAAACTCCATTGGATACATGCAATACATGAGCTTATGTCTAATCCATGATATCTCTCTTATGATGGAAATATTATATCTTGGATATATTTGCATCTTGCATGTTATCTAACCCATGTAGGTACTTGGTTGAAACAAATTCCATGAGATTGTAATCTAGTCACATCTTGAGCAATCTCTACATCACCAAGTCTCTACACTATGGTGGTTGAAGACAAGGAAGCACGGAATCATTCAAACATATCCTTTGACAAACTCTATGTTGAGCTTCATAATTATCATTTTTGGATACACAAGTGCTACTCCTTGCAAGAACTAACCCATGTAGGTAGATGGACTCACATTCCAAGTGGTGCTCCCAACTCTTGACGAGCTACATCAACCTTGAGCAACCCACACAAGTTCAACTACATGATCAACACCACCAACAAAGGTATGTTATTCCATATTAGAGAAGCTTTACTCTAAGTCATGAGCTAAAGCAACTCGACAAGATGTGAATACATCAAGATGCTTAAACGAAAAATGGTAACCCCATTTTGAGCTTAAACGATGAGTATGACCTATGATCAAGTGATCTCACTTGACTCCTAAGTCAATATACTCTAACATAGGTGACTTTGTCACCGACCATCTCTAGATGAAGTTCTCTCGTGTTCTTTTCTGTGTTTTTGCATTTGTATCATGCATATTTGCTTCCCCTTTCAAAAAAAAACTTCATCTAGACCTCTTTCTTTTCTTTTCTGTTTTCTCTGCATTTCCTGCATCCAATTCATTGCACATCATTCAGTAAATTCCTTGCAAATCTTTGTGAGATCTTACTAGTCTAGTGAGCTAAGGTGACAAGTGTTTTCTCTGTGATGAACTCGGTTTCACCGATTTGTTGTTTCCGGTCTAACCGAATCCTTTCGGTACAACCGAAGCATACCACTCGGTGCCACCGATTTCACAACAGGAAAACAGTTTGCCACTTATTCTGTGTTTCTTCTGATCCAGCTCCACTCAACAAAACTTGTCCTCTACAAGCATCACAATTTTATCCAGTGCTTTATGTTGTGACTCAAGGACCAAACCCATTCACAACAAATTCCAGAAGACCCTTCTTGGAAATTGATGTCAAAGGGGGGGAGAGAGAGATCACATCAAAGCTTATCACTTCCAAAGGGAGAGAGAGAGAGAGATCTCCAGGGGGAGAGAATACTCAAGGATCCTAGATGCTTGATGTTCAAGAGGAGAGATGCCACATGTCTTTTTGGGGGAAAGACATGTTCATATGTGCTTATTTGCATTTAGCTCTGTTCATTTATATCTTTTAGCCCTGATTTTCTGTTCCCTATCTTCTCCCAGTATCCCATGCTAGATTCAGGGGGAGCAAGACATCTAAGGGAAAGGAATCATTTAAATTCATTGCATATATTTACTCTTGGGGACAAGTCTAATCCAATGTGGTACTCAGTACTCACTCTCTACATGTCATCCCAGTCTTGGTATTCTTGTGGTTTCTTCTGTTTGCTCTGGCTAGTAGATGTACCTGTGTTATCTAACCTTGTTTGTGCAGGTTCATTCCATCCTAAGCCAACTCAAGACTACAAGGTAAGTATATGCATCACACTCATGTGTATGAGGAATTCTTGCTGATGTACATACTGTTTGCAAGAAGGACTCATGAGCATGAAGGTATTTTCCTTAATATTCTTTGCTCTGATGCATATGGCCAAGATACATGTAACACATTGCCTACTCTATCATGGTTATGCTCTCACATGCTTCTATATTCCATATTCACATGATTTCATACATATAGGGGGAGCCTATGCTTGTTACATGTCTTTCCGAAGCTTTACTTGCTACTCTTTATATCTTTATCTAAAGCTTTGATGTATTTTGCCATCAATTACCAAAAAGGGGGAGATTGAAAGCACAAGTGCTCCCTAGGTGGTTTTGGTAATTAATGTCAACATATCTTTTGTTGGACTAACACTTTTATCTAGTATATCTCTGATAAGTTCAACAATGGAGTGGCATGGACTAAAGGATGTGGGGACTCCTTCAAGATGCTAAGGACAAAGGATTGGCTCAAGCTTCAAGCTCAAGACTCTTCATTTTACATTTTAGTGATCCAAGATCACATTGAGTCTATAGGAAAAGCCAATACTATCAAGGAGGGATGAGGTGTTGCTTAATGAGCCTCTTGCTTCATGTGCTTAGTGATATGCTCCAAAACCCTCCACTACTTTTTCACATCCTCATATGACCTAAACCTAAAGTCAAACTCGGCCCTACAGATTCTTTCTATCCGGCGCCACCGAGTTCAGTTGTCATAGCCACTGCCACAAACCCTAAGCAAATCGGTTTCACCGATAGGGATCTCGGTCCCACCGAGATGGTATTGTAATCTCACTATGTATGTCCATTACCAAAATCGGTCTCACCGAGTCTGTGTAATCGGTACTACCGAGATTACAATGCAAACTCTCTGGTTAACTTATTACGAAAATCGGTCTCACCGAGTTTGAGTAATCAGTCCCACCGAGTTTGCCTGACCAACTCTCTAGTTAGCTAATTACCAAAATCGGTCTCACCGAGTTTGTGTAATCGGTCTCACCGAGATTACGTTATGCCCTAACCCTAACCATATCGGTCCTACTGAGTTGCATATCGGTCCCAATCAAAACCCTAACGGTCACTAGGTTTGCTAAATCGGTCCGACCGAGTTTGATGATTCGGTCCCACCGAGTTTGGTAAATTGTGTGTAACGGTTAGATTTTGTGTGGAGGCTATATATACCCCTCCACCTCATCTTCATTCGTGGAGAGAGCCATCAGAACAAACCTACACTTCCAACTTACCAGTTCTGAGAGAGAACCACCTACTCATGTGTTGAGGCCAAGATATTCCATTCCTACCATATGAATCTTGATCTCTAGCCTTCCCAAGTTGCTTTCCACTCAAATCTTCTTTCCACCAGATCCAAATCCTATGAGAGAGAGTTGAGTGTTGGGGAGACTATCATTTGAAGCACAAGAGCAAGGAGTTCATCATCAACACACCATTTGTTACTTCTTGGAGAGTGGTGTCTCCTAGATTGGCTAGGTGTCACTTGGGAGCCTCCAACAAGATTGTGGAGTTGAACCAAGGAGTTTGTAAGGGCAAGGAGATCGCCTACTTCGTGAAGATCTACCGCTAGTGAGGCAAGTCCTTCATGGGCGATGACCATGGTGGGATAGACAAGGTTGCTTCTTCGTGGACCCTTCGTGGGTGGAGCCCTCCGTGGACTCATGCAACTGCTACCCTTCATGGGTTGAAGTCTCCATCAACGTGGATGTACGATAGCACCACCTATCGGAACCACGACAAAAACATCCGTGTCTCCAATTGCGTTTGAATTTTCCAAACCCTTCCCTTTACATTCTTGCAAGTTGCATGCTTTACTTTCCGCTGCTCATACACTCTTTGCATGCTTGCTTGTTATGTATTGTGAATGTTAAACTTGTGCCTAAACTCCACTTAAACCTAAAGAAGTTAAAAACTACAACTTTGGTACTTAGTGTCTAATCACCCCCCTCTAGACACCTCTTCTCAAGATCCTACAACAACGCTACGTACGCTTCGACCAGGTGGGTCCCGACTGTCAGGCACTTCCTTACGTGCGAAGATGTAGCTGTTGGGTCCCGATGAGTCGAGGCGAATCGTTTTGCGGACGCACTTCCTTGCGATGCGAAGATGTAGCCGGTGGGTCCCATCGGTCGGCGAATCGTTTTTGCCGGACGCACTTTCTTGCGTGCGAAGATGTAGCTGGTGGATCCCAGCGGTCGGGGCGAATCGTTTTGTTTTTGCGGACGCACTTCCTTGCGATGCGAAGGTGTATTCTTTGGGTCTCGAAGTCAGCGGGCGAATCGTTTTTTTGCGGACGCATTTCCTTGCGTATGCGATGGTGTAGGTGTGGGTCCCGGTGTCGGGGTGAATCGTTTTTTGACGCACTTCCTTGCGTGCGAAGATGTAGCCGGTGGGTCCCAGCGGTCGGGCGAATCGTTTTTTCCGGACACACTTCCTTGCGTGCGAAGATGTAGCTCGTGGGTCCCGGCAATGATCGGGCGAATCATTTTTTTCACGAAATACGGTGGCCCGTCCGGTGGGTCCCTATTTGTCGGTGGAGGAATAATTATTTTGCGCGTAATAAGGAGGCACTTCCTTGCGGCTGCCGTGGACCCGGTATCGGCCTCTCCACGTCTGATCCACGTCCGATGGAAGTCGTTCCTTGACCACGCTGACCACGCCAAGGCCGAGAGCACGAGGGCGGTGGACGACGGCGAGGCCTAGGAAGGAGACGACGCGGAGCCGGGGAAGAGGCGACAGTGGATGCACACGCGGAGAGGAGTACGAGGGTTCACTGGTTCGGCTGCGCTGCCGTCGCCGCAGAATAACATGGGGTGTGGGTGAGTGGAGGGATGGCACGCCAGCGGTGGGAGTAGTAGGGGCGGTGAGGCCTCCGCGGCAAAGACCCGCCACGGAGGCAGGAGCAAAGCGGCACGACCGGCGCGCTGCTGGCGGCTGGAGCAAGAAGACCAGAGGTTGAAGAAGCCTGACGGCCGTTGGATGGACATCGTATGGTCACTTCGGCTAGAATCATTTATAGTGACTAAGTTGACAAATCCTTGGTACGTCAACTTAGTAGGCCTGGTCGACTTCGAAAGCAGTGCGCCCGGATGTCGTGGGAGGAATCATTTTTTGGGCGGGTGAAGCTAGAATATCCGAGATTGAAAAAGAAGCACGACATCCGATGGATGGACATCCAGCGACCACTGCTGCTAGAACCGTGTGTTGACTATAAGTTGACAAAGCCTTGCATACGCGTCAACTCTGTTTTTTAGGGGCCGCGTCAACTTAGTAAGGCCAGAAGTGTGTGGCAGAGAACTGATACGTCTCCATCGTATCTACTTTTCCAAACAATTTTGCCCTTGTTTTGGACTCTAACTTGTATGATTTGGATGGAACTAACCCGGACTGACGCTGTTTTCAGCAGAATTGTCATGATGTTGTTTTATGTGCAGAAAACAAAAGTTCTCGGAATGACCTGAAACTCCACGGAACATCTTAGAAAAAATAATAATAAAATCCTCGCCAAAGATGAAGACCAGGGGCCCACACCTGTCCCACGAGGGTGGGGGCGCGCCTACCTCGTGGGCCCTCGAGCTCCTCCGACGCCAAATCCAACTCTATATATTTGCTTTCGGAGATAAAAAAAATCAGAGAGAAGAAATCATCGTGTTTTACGATAAGGAGCCGCCGCCAAGCCCTAAAACCTCTCGGGAGGGCTGATCTGGAGTCCGTCCGGGGCTCCGGAGAGGGTGATTCGTCGCCATTGTCATCATCAACCATCCTCCATCACCAATTTCATGATGCTCACCGCCGTGCGTGAGTAATTCCATCGTAGGCTTGCTGGGCGGTGATGGGTTGGATGAGATTTATCATGTAATCAAGTTAGTTTTGTTAGGGTTTGATCCTAGTATCCACTATGTTCGAGATTGATGTTGCTATGACTTTGCTATGCTTAATGCTTGTCACTAGGGCCCGAGTGCCATGATTTCAGATCTGAACCTATTATGTTTTCATGAATATATGTTGTTCTTGATCCTATCTTGCAAGTCTATAGTCACCTATTATGTGTTATGATCCGACAACCCCGAAGTGACAATAATCCAGATACTTCTCGGTGATGACCATAGTTTGAGGAGTTCATGTATTCACTATGTGCTAATGCTTTGTTCGGTTCTCTATTAAAAGGAGGCCTTAATATCCCTTAGTTTCCATTAGGACCCGCTGCCACGGGAGGGTAGGACAAAAGATGTCATGCAAGTTCTTTTCCATAAGCACGTATGACTATATTCGGAATATATGCCTACATTACATTGATGAATTGGAGCTAGTTCTGTGTCACCCTATGTTATGACTGTTACATGATGAACTGCATCTGGCATAATTATCCATCACCAATCCAATGCGTACAAGCTTTCCATATACTGGTTTACGCTTATTTACTTTCCCGTTGCTATTGTTACAATCACTACAAAACACCAAAAATATTACTTTTGCTTTCATTACTCTTTTGTTACCGTTACCACTACTATCATATTACTTTGCTACTGAATACTTTGCTGCAGATACTAAGTTATCCAGGTGTGGTTGAATTGACAACTCAGTTGCTAATACTTGAGAATATTCTTTGGCTCCCCTTGTGTCGAATCAATAAATTTGGGTTGAATACTTTACCCTCGAAAGCTGTTGCGGTCCCCTACACTTGTGGGTTATCAAGACTAATTTCTGGCGCCGTTGCCGGGGAGCATAGCTCTATTGTTTGAGTTACTTGGGTTTTGTATCTGCTGGACACTATGAAGAACTTGAAAGACGCTAAGACAAAATTTTATCCCTCAACTACGAGGGGAGGTAAGGAACTGCCATCTAGCTCTGCACTTGATTCACCTTCTCTTATGAGTAAGCTTGCGACACCTAAACCTGCTTCTGCTATTCGTTCTGATATGTCGCTTGTTATTGATGATGCCACTTCTCCTATGCATGATACTTATGACGAAACTACTTCTATGCTTGATACTACTGTGCCCCTTGGTGAATTTCTTGATGAACAAATTTCTAGGGCTAGAGAGAAAGAAATTATTGAAACTGATAATGTTGATGAAATTGATGTTGAAGATATGCCTGTTATTCCTGAGGGTTATGTTTTTGATATGGAATCTTACGCAGCTATTTTTGCTCGCAAAGATAGAAACGAACTTAAGAGGCTATTAGTTAAATGGAGTAAAGAATCTCTTAGGGATAGAATGAAACCTGACCGCTTTTGCTACTTCACCTATTTGTGTTGCCGATAAGGATTATGAATTCTCTGTTGATCCTGATATAATTACTTTGGTTGAATCTGATCCTTTTCATGGTTATGAATCTGAAACTGTTGTGGCACATCTTACTAAATTAAATGGTATAGCCACCCTGTTCACTAATGATGAGAGATCTCGCTACTTTTATATCCTTAAAATATTTCCGCTCTCATTAAAGGGTGATGCTAAGATATGGTTTAATTCTCTAGATCCTGGTTGTGTGCGTAGTCCCCAGGATATGATTTATTACTTCTCAGCTAAATATTTCCCTGCTCATAAGAAACAAGCTGATTTAAAGGAAATATACAACTTTGTGCAAATTGAAGAAGAGAGTCTCCCACAAGCTTGGGGAGGCTTCTCAAGTTACTTAATGCTTTTCTGATCATCCTCTTAAGAAAAATGAAATACTTGATATCTTTTATAATGGACTAACCGATGCTTCCAGAGATTACGGATAGTTGTCTGGTTCTCTTTTCAGGAAAGAACACCGTGAAGCTGAAATTCTATTGAATAATATGTTGACAAATGAAAATAATTGGGCACCTCTGAGCCAGCTCTTGCTCCAATTCTTGAGCCTATGCCTAAACCAACTCAAGAAGAAGAGGTGTTCTATTTCTCGATCCACGAAGATATGCAAGAGGCAAAGAAATCTATGAAAGAAAAAGGTATTAAAGCTGAAGATGTTAAGAATTTACCTCCTATTGAAGAAATACATGGTCTTAATTTACCGCCTGTTGAAGAAACATATGATCTTGATCCATTACCTATTGAAGAACCTCCTGATCCCGATAACCCGACACAGGTAGTAAAGGTAAATTCTCTCTATAGATATGATAAAGCTGAAGTCCCTCCTACTAAAATTGCTAGTCAGTGCTTGGATGAGTTTGATAACTTCATGTTTAAGCAAGAAGACTTCAATGCTTATTTTGGTAGACAATTAAAACAAAATGCTTATATGATTAAACACTTGGGTGATTATATGGCTAATGTTAGATGTGAACTTAAACTCATTAGAAAACATGCTTCTATGGTTACCACTCAAGTAGAACAAGTACTTAAGGCTCAAAATGATTTGCTCAATGAAATGAATAGTAAGAAAAATGACTATGCTGTTAGAGTGGCTACTAGAACTGGTAGAATGACTCAGGAACCTTTGTATCCTGAAGGCCACCCTAAGAGAATTGAGCAAGATTCTCAGAGAAATAAGATTGATGTGCCTAGTTCTTCTAAAAAGAAGAAAAAGAAAAATGATAGGACTTTGCAAACTTCTAGTGAACCTATTGCTGAACCATCCGAGAATCCAAATGATATATCTATTTACGATCTTTGAAACACAATTTGGTAATGAACATGAACCTAGCAAAAATAATAATGATGATGTTCATGATGATGCTCAACCTAGTAATGATAATGATGTAGAAGTTGAACCTGCTGTTGATCTTGATAACCCACAATCAAAGAATCAACGTTATGATAAGAGAGACTTTGTTGCTAGGAAACATGGTAAAGAAAGAGAACCATGGGTTCGAAACCCATGCCTTTTCCTCCCAAACCATCCAAGAAAAAGGATGATGAGGATTTTGAGCGCTTTGTTGAAATGATTAGACCTATCTTTTTGCGTATGTGATTAACTGATGTGCTCAAAACAAATCCTTATGCTAAGTATATGAAGGATATCATTACCAATAAGAGAAAGATACCGGAAGCTGAAATTTCCACCATGCTTGCTAATTATACTTTTAAGGGTGGAATACCAAAGAAACTTGGAGATCCAGGAGTACCCACTATACCCTGCTCCATTAAAAGAAATTATGTTAAAAATGCTTTATGTGATCTTGGAGCCGGTGTTAGTGTTATGCCTCTCTCTTTATATCGTAGACTTGATTTGAATAAGTTGACACCTACTGAAATATCTTTGCAAATGGCCGATAAATCAACTGCTATACATTGCCGGTATTTGTGAGGATGTGCCTGTTGTGGTTGCAAACATTATTATTTTAACGGACTTTGTTATTCTTGATATTCCCGAGGGCGATAGTATGTCTATTATTCTTGGAAGACCTTTTACGAATCTTTAGGGCTGTTATTGATTGCACCAAAGGCAATGTCACTTTTCATGTTAATGATAATGAGCATACGGTACACTTTCCAAGGAAACAACCTCAAGTTTATAGTATCAATTCTATTGGAAAAGTTCCATCGATTATTTTTGGAGGTTTCGAATTTCCTCTTCCTACTGTCAAGAAGAAGAAATATGATATACTTATTATAGGGGATGTGCATATCCCGTTGAGGTAACTATAGTGTTATTCGAAATTTCTCCGGTTCCATGTTATTCGGAATGAGTTTGTTAACAAGACTTGATCAACCTTGTTAGTGGATACCTTTTGATGATCATGAGATGGATGAAATTAGAAGGCACAACCTTCTGTACCCTCTTCATACTTTCTGTTATTTAGTTGAAATAAACTAAAAATAGTATTTTTCTGTCTATTTCCTGATTTATCTGTGGTGCAATATAAAATTACCCCGAAAATAGAAGTCCTCAGAATGCCATGCCAATTTCATATGATTTTTCAGGAATATTTGAGGATTTATGGTGCAAAAATTACCATGGGGGGGGGGGCTGCCACCTGGCCACGAGGGTGGACGGTGCGCCCTACCCCCCTGGGCGCGCCCCCTGCCTCGTGGGCCCATGGTGGCCCTCCTCCACTTATTCCTGCACCCATCCTCTTCTTCTTCCTCCCACAAACACGAATATTTGGCTCAAACACGAGTTCCAGCCCCCGTTGCTGTGATTTTTGATCTCCTTGCTCAAAGCACCTCTCACAAAACTGCTTGAGGAGATTGTTCCTTGGTATGTGACTCCTCCATTGGTCCAATTAGTTTTTGATCTAGTGCTTTATTCATTGCAAATTTATGCTACATAGGTGACCATGTTCTTGAGCTTGCATGTCAAATTTATATGGTTCCAAGTAGTTCTAATGCTTGATATAGGCTCTAGGCACTTGTAGGAGTAGTTGATATCAATTTTATTGAAGTTGGTTCACTCTTGTTTGAAGTTACTAAAAATTTCAGATTATTTTAGAAAATAATGAAGAGACTTTTGAGGGGCTCGTTGAGCCGGAGCTCGAAGGAAAAACAAAAGGAAGAAGCACAGAGGCCCAAATATAATTTGCCTCGCACCACGGAGGTCCGGCCGTGTGAATGGCCTTCCGACGACTTCTTGAGACAAGCCGGAATTTATGAGGATTTTTATTCATTAGTTGAGAATGCTGGCCTCACCGACTTCGTCCGCGACCAACTTCATCAGTATCTCTTACTCACTAATACTTTTGTGCAAAATTTCTACTATTTTCCTAAGGAATCACCTCCTTCAGTAGAGTTTCATTTATATGACGTTGTTAAAAAGATGCCATTAGCTGAATTTTGAAAGGTTTGCAAAATACCCTCTGAGGGTACCTTAGAAGAACCACATCGTAAGGATGTGGAAGAATTTAATAACACCATCACTGTGGGGGAAACCAGGAAGGTTTCCGATGCGAGAATCACTAGCATACATTTTCCTGTTTTACGCTACTTTGCGTTATTTGCTAGTCGTTGCTTGATTGGTCGCGGAAACTGTGGAAACCTTAGTGTTTCTGATATTATCATTTTGTTCCATGGTTTATACCTCGATAACTCTGTTAGTATGGGCGGAATTATTGCTAAACGGTTAAGTTTGAACCGTACTAAAGGCCCCATCTTTGGAGGTATTTATGCTTCCCGCCTAGCTGCACATTTTAACATACCCATTAGGCTTTATGAGAAAGAAGAAAAATTGTTGCCTAGTGCTTATTTAGATTATAAGAGTATGCTAGCGCATGACTTTATTGTTAAGGGCAAGGAAGGGGAGCTTAAATATAAATTGTACTTTGATAAACATCACCCTGAGACTATTACTTTGCCTGCTCCTTCTTTGTTTAATTTGTCTGAAGGTCTTTATCTCGTTCCATGGGCGGCCGTTCAAGCTTATTGGAATCCTGCACCAGCCCCAGAGCCGGAACCACAATACGAGCCTCCATGCCAGTCTGTTTATTCTTGGGATCCGGAGGTGGCTGCCAGCCATTGGCAGTCAGAGTCCTCTTCATCGCAGCACGACCCCAGCTACACCTACGGGTATCAGCCAGGCTATCCCAGGCGACGAACCAACTTAGGCCAAAAGCCTAAGCTTGGGGGAGTACGTATTTCCCACCGACATTACATTTATGTTCACACACACTCATTGCTAGATGTCGGTGCTCATACTCTTTCACTGTAATATCCATGCTAGTTTATTTTCCTTTTCTCGCTTTCTTCTTGTGTGCTTGTTAAACTTTAAGAAAACCCCCCAAAAAGATTTAGTATAGCTTCTAGTTAGTTTACTTTTCCTGCTGTAGTAGTAATAATTAAAAACAAAACCCAAAAAGATTTCATGTTCTTCTTTTGCTTGTTGGGAGCTTTCCCGTGTAAATAGTTTTATTTTCTTTTCTTTGGGGGTCGATAGGAGAAGACCATGATTAAATTGTTGAAGTGGCTCTTATATGCATTATTGTTGATTTAACCAAGAGCCCAAATTGCCTTGTCTTCTCCTGCTTATTGAATGCTCACAGATTCCAGCTTAGTCCAATGCACGTACACTCTTATTATTATTCACATCGTTCGGTCGTGCAAGTAAAAGGCAATAATGACGATATATGGTGAATTGATTGAGATAAGCGAAGCTGGTATGAACTCGACTTCTCTTGTTTTTGTAAATATGATGAGTTCATCGTTCTTGATTCAGCTTATTATGAATAAACATGTTTGCAATGACAATTAGAGATCATAGTTGCTTATGCCATGCTTGATTAGCTACGAGTTATAATGGTTTACCTTGCGTACAACATGCTATTAAAATGGTTGTGATGTGGTATGATGGGGTGGTATCCTCCTTTGAATGATTTAAGTGACTTGACTTGGCACATGTTCACACATGTAGTTGAAACAAATCAACATAGCCTTCACGATATTTATGTTCATGGTGGATTATATCCTACTCATGCTTGTATCCAATGTTAATTGATTTTAATGCATGGTCATGACTGTTGTCGCTCTCTAGTTGGTCGCTTCCCAGTTTTTTGCTAGCCTTCACTTGTACTAAGCGGGAATACTGCTTGTGCATCCAATCCCTTAAACCCCAAAGTTATTCCATATGAGTCCACTATACCTTCCTATATGCGGTATCTACCTGCCGTTCCAAGTAAATTTGTATGTGCCAAACTCTAAACCTTCAAATAAGCATTCTGTTTTGTATGCTCGAATAGCTCATGTATCAACTAGGGCTGCCCTTATCTTCCATGTTAGGCGAGTTATTCTCAAGAGGAGTGGACTCCGCTCCTCACTCACGAGAAAATGGCTGGTCACCGGGATGCCCAGTCCCATGCTTTATGCAAACTAAATCAAAATTATTGCAAACAAAACTCCCCCTGGGGCCTGATGTATGTTGGAAGCACTCGTTGTTTCGAGCAAGCCATGGATTGATGCTTGTTGGTGGAGGGGGAGTATAAACTTTACCATTCTGTTTGGGAACCGCCTATAATGTGTGTAGCATGGAAGATATCGCCATCTCTTAGTTGTTATGTTGACAATGAAAGTATGCCGCTCAAAATATTATTTATCTCTATTTCAAAACCGAGCTCTGGCACCTCTACAAATCCCTGCTTCCCTCTGCGAAGGGCCTATCTATTTAGTTTCATGTTGAGTCATCACCCTTTTATTAAAAAAAGCACTAGCTGGAGAGCGCAGCTATCATTTGCATTCATTACTGCTAATTTATATTGGGTATGACTATGACTGGATCTCTTTTACCATGAATTACAATGTCTAGTCAGTCCTTGATCTTTAAAGGTGCTCTGCATTTATGTTTTATGTTTCGTAAAGGGCTAGCGAGATACCATCCTGTTATATCATATTATGATTGTTTTGAGAAAGTGTTGTCATCCAAGGTTTATTATTATGATTCGCTAGTTGATTATGCCATTGATATGAGTAAACATGAGACCCGAGAATTATTGCAAATGTGGTTAGTTATAATCATTGCTGAAAACTTGAATGCTGGCTTGACATATTTACAACAGCAAGAGCAAACAGAGTTTGTAAAAGTTTTTCTTTTTCTCTTTCAGTTTGTCAACTGAATTGCTTGAGGACAAGCAAGGGTTTAAGCTTGGGGGAGTTGATACGTCTCCATCGTATCTACTTTTCCAAACACGCTTGCCCTTGTTTTGGACTCTAACTTGTATGATTTGAATGGAACTAACCCGGACTGACGTTGTTTTCAGCAGAATTGTCATGATGTTGTTTTATGTGCAGAAAACAAAAGTTCTCGGAATGACCTGAAACTCCACGGAACATCTTAGAAAAAATAATAAAAAATACTCGCCAAAGATGAAGACCAGGGGGCCCACACCCTGTCCACAAGGGTGGGGGGCGCGCCGTCCCTCCTAGGGCGCGCCCCTACCTCGTGCCCCCCTGGAGCTCCTCCGACGCCAACTCCAACTCTATATATTTGCTTTCGGAGAGAAAAAAATCAGAGAGAAGAAATCATCGCGTTTTACGATACGGAGCCGCCGCCAAGCGCTAAAACCTCTCGGGAGGGCTGATCTAGAGTCCGTTCGGGGCTCCGGAGAGGGGGATTCATCGCCGTCGTCATCATCAACCATCCTCCATCACCAATTTCATGATGCTCACCACCGTGCATGAGTAAGTCCATCGTAGGCTTGCTGGAAGGTGATGGGTTGGATGATATTTATCATGTAGTCGAGTTAGTTTTGTTAGGGTTTGATCCCTAGTATCCACTATGTTCTAAGATTGATGTTGCTATGACTTTGCTATGCTTAATGCTTGTCACTAGGGCCCGAGTGCCATGATTTCAGATCTGAACCTATTATGTTTTCATGAATATATGTTGTTCTTGATCCTATCTTGCAAGTCTATAGTCACCTATTATGTGTTATGATCCGACAACCTCAAGTGACAATAATCGAGATACTTCTCGGTGATGACCATAGTTTGAGGAGTTCATGTATTCACTATGTGCTAATGCTTTGTTCCGGTTCTCTATTAAAAGGAGGCCTTAATATCCCTTAGTTTCCATTAGGACCCCGCTGCCACGGGAGGGTAGGACAAAAGATGTCATGCAAGTTCTTTTCCATAAGCACGTATGACTATATTCGAAATATATGCCTACATTACATTGATGAATTGAAGCTAGTTCGGTGTCACCCTATGTTATGATCATTACGTGATGAATCGCATCCGCATAATTATCCATCACCGATCCAATGCCTACGAGCTTTCCATATACTGGTTTACGCTTATTTACTTTCCCGTTGCTATTGTTACAATCACTACAAAACACCAAAAATATTACTTTTGCTTTCATTACTCTTTTGTTACCGTTACCACTACTATCATATTACATTGCTACTAAATACTTTGCTGCAGATACTAAGTTATCCAGGTGTGGCTGAATTGACAACTCAGTTGCTAATACTTGGGAATATTCTTTGGCCCCCCTTGTGTCGAATCAATAAATTTGGGTTGAATACTTTACCCTCAAAAGCTGTTGCGATCTCCTACACTTGTGGGTTATCAAGAACTTATAGCCCATTTGAGATTTGTAAGAATATGTAGACCAATTTTGAATTCTAATGGAATTTACTACAACCCATTTAAAGTTTGTTAAAAGTACAGCCCATTTCAACCAACCGTTCAAAACAGAATTCAGTAAAATTTCCCACATTTTGATGGGATCCGAAATATTTTTATCCCGAAATTTCTAGTCAGATTAAATATAATTTCAATATAAATTTATATTACATAAAAATCCAACGAAACATTGCGCTCGCAACAATTAATGAAATTAAAATTTTCAATATCCGAAAATAATAATTTATAAAGTAATCTCGTGTTTGGTGCATTTTTTATAATTCTTGCCTGCTTTTATAATTACATCCCATTTATTATTTCTTAAAGCCCATTTTCTTGTTAAGCCTAATGCATCCCTCCTAGGAAAGATTTGCAGCCCAGCGGGGCGGAGAATAACAACTTGACCTTGCGTGGGTATTCCTAAAAAAAGTATAAACGGGCTAGCCATTTTAGCTTGAAAAAATTAATATCTGGGCTGGATATCTGGCCTGGGCTAGACGGGCCACAACCCGCCAAGTTAATACCTGCAGCAATGTTTTCATTGTTGTTCAGAGGAGAAAAATTAATATCTGGGGTAAACATCGAAAAACTCTACACAAATATTGCTTGAGCTGCTTGGTCCCAGCTGTCGGCCGCTTCTTGTTTAATTCTCTCGTTTATTGACTACTCCAGGTGGTTGACAATGGTGTGGGACCGTGATGTTAGGAAACCAGGAGGAAGCAAAATAAATTATAGTTATATATATATATATATAAATATATATAAAATAAGGAGGCACTTGCGTACGTGAGGCTATGGACCTGGTGGGTCCCCATTGTCATCCTCTCCAAGTAAAGTCATCTCCTCACCCGCGCGCGCTTTCCGCCCGAAACAGTCAGCGCCGCCCGCCCCGCTTCCCGATGCAGGCGATTGCTCCGCCTTCAAACGACACAAGTGCCGTCCATCCTCCATATGCCGCCCACATTAATGATACGCGGTTGCCGAGGCGGCTACTCTGGCGCCACACGTCCGTCCCTCCGCCCGCCCACCATTGCTATATAAACTGCTGCGCCGGCCATAGCCGTAGTCATCCGCATCCATTCCCATTCTCCTGTCCACACCACTACTGCCCACCATGGCTTCCTTGTGCTCCAGCGCTCTTCGGGGCGGACGGACGACGGACCACAAGGAGATGGCAGCCATTGCTGCCGACCAGCTGGCCGACAGGCAGCCGGAGGACGACGACGTCCCAATGGAGAACATGGTAGTCGACGATCCAGCGCCAACCCCCTCCTCCGTGCCATCCTCGCCGGTGCATTGCACCATGACCATCGGTGAGGCCCGTGCCCAATATATGGACAGGGTGAGGCAGATGCGTGAGGAGCAGTTCCGGGAGGCGCATGCCGCCGCCGCCTACAACTACCATCTCCTCCAGGAGCACCTGCAGGCGGAGGAGCAGATCGTCGTGGAGCGGGTGGAGCAGGAGGCGCTGCTCGTACCGCTCCGCCCGCAAGGGCCGCCTCGAGCGCTGGCGGTACCGCATGCGGGTGGCGGAGGCTGCGCCGCCTACAAAGAGGCTAGCAAAGAGGGCGATGAAGCGAGCGAGGCGCTGTTTGGCGAGACCGAGGACGAGGCAGAGGACGATGCCGGCTCCGACGAGTCCCCGCTCCACTGGCATCGACGAGGCAGAGGACATCGCCGGCTTAGCCGAGGCCCCACCCTGCCGGCAACGTGGGGGAGGATTTCCACCGCTCCGCTGAGGCGCCGCCCGCCGGCAATGAGACAGAGGACATCGCCGGCTCCACCGAGGCCCCTCCCCGCTGCCAACGAGGCCGCGCCACATAGAAAACAAGGAAGAGTAGAACACGGTAGGTCGCCGCCACTCGGGTCCAAGTAAGGCCACCGCTGCTACCCTCCGGTTGAAGCCAAGCTAGGTGGGTTGACCATTGACGGCCGGTTAGCTTCTTGGCGGCGACGTGGAGTCAGAGAGCTGCGCTGGAGAAGAACATCGCTTCTACTTAATCGCTGGTGCGGTTGGTTGATCGACACGTGGGCCCAACAGGCCACATGTCGATTATGCAACTACACCTGCGCAGTTAAATCATCAAGCTTCTGCTCGGCCGGGACACAGTGGGTAGCTTCGGTTAATTAAATATACCTCCAGCGCACCTTTTTAGTTGAAGAATGTATGAAATGTAATGAAATCCGGCATGTTTATATGAAATCCGACCGTGTATTAATGAATTTATTTCGATTAGTTCAATTCTGTATCACCGGCATTGGATGAACATGCAAAACAATACGTACTAGCATTATTCGGGGTGATCACCTCGTTTGCAGCCGATTTCACATGTACTCCCTCCGGTCCTTTCTAGTCTGCATACAAGTTTTGTCTGCAGTCAAAGTATCTCTACATTGACCAATCTTATACAAAAAAGTATGCACTTTCACAATGTGCGAAGTAAAAAGGAACAGAAGGAGTACAAAGAGTTTGAGCAGCTTTTCAAATTACGTACATTGCAATCAAACACACAGTTCGGCAATTCATAGAGAACATTCAAAACAATCGATGATTATGCATCTCAGCGACTCACATGTTAGAGGCAATATTTACTTCACAACTAAAGAATAAAGAAAAAATTGATCGACGCTGCTGACAGCAAAGGGCCGTCACGCCCAATATGCGACCCTATCCAAAAGGAACTCGACGGTCCCACCAAGGATAGACCCGCATATTGAAACGCTTTTGCAAGGTGGATATCATTACATCAACATTACATAACAGTGGGGATACATACATGAGGCACAAATGCCACAAGAATACATCAACATCATATACAAGAACAACATCCGACTACGGATGAATCATAAACAGAAGCTCAAATGACATCCACCACCTCGCTAGCCCAAAGGCCGACACGGAACCTATCCCCTGATCGAAGAAGCAGAAGAAGAACTCCAACACAAACAAACATCGCTCTCACGTCCTGATCATCGCATAACCTGTACCTGCAACTGATGGTGTAGTAATCTGTGAGCCACGAGGACTCAGCAATCCCATTACCATGGGTATCAAGACTAGCAAAACTTACTGGTTAAGGAAGAGGTAAAGTGGTGAGGTTGCAGCAGCGACTAAGCATATATGGTGGCTAACATACGCAAATGAGAGCGAGAAGAGAAACAAAGGAACGGTCGTCAACTAGCAATGATCAAGAAGTGATCCTGAACTCCTACTTACGTCAGACATAACCCAGGAACCGTGTTCTCCTCGATCAACCCCGAAAATAGACACTCACGGTTACGCACACGGTTGGTGTATTTTATAAGAGTTTGCTTCAAGTTTACTACAACCGGATATTAACAAATTCCCATCTGCCACATAACCGCATGGCACGGCTCTCGAAAGTTTATACCTGCAGGGTGTCCCAACTTAGCCCATGATAAGCTCTCGCGATCAACGAAGGATATTCCTTCTCCCGGGAAGACCCGATCGGTCTCGGAATCCGGCTACAAGACATTTCGACAGTAATAAAACAAGACCAGCAAGACCTCCGGCGTGCCGACATCCCGATAGTAGCCGCGTGTATCTCGTCTCGAGGCCACGTCCGGATGAGCGAGACGTCTGACGGCAACCGATACCCCAAGTTGCCTAGGGGCGGCACCGCAAGTGGCTCTAGTTTGGACCAACACTTAGACAAGCATTGGCCCGGGGCTAAAATGAAGATGACCCTTGTGAGCGACTCCCAAGGGAAAAAAGGGTAGGTGAGGCAAATGGTAAAACCAATGTTGGGCCTTCTTTGGAGGAGTCTTATTCAAAGCGAACTGTCAAGGGGTCCCATAAATCACCCGACCGCGTTAGGGACGCAAAATCCGGGAACATAATACCGATATGATGGAAACTAGGGCGGCAAGAGTGGAACAAAACACCAGGCATAAGGCCGAGCCTTCCACCCTTTACCAAGTATATAGATGCATTAATTAAATAAGATATATTGTGCTATCCCAACATAACATAATCCAACATGGAGCAATCTTCATCTTCACCTGCAACTAGCAACGCTATAAGAGGGGCTGAGCAAAAGCGGTAACATAGCCAAACAACGGTTTGCTAGGAAGGGTGACAACGGTTAGAGGCTGACATGGCAATTTGGGAGGCTTGATCAACAAGAGATAGGTAACGCAAGACATAGCGATAGAACGAAGCAACTAGCATAGCAATGATAGTAGTGAGATCCAGGGTAGCGGTCATCTTGCCTGAAATCCCGCAAGGAAGAAGAACGAGTCCATGAAGAAGACGAACGGATGAAGCCGAACCAAGCGTAGACGAACGAATCCTCACGATCGCAATGAAACAGGAACTAATAAGAAGAAGCACACCACATAGTAAACTCACCACACATGAACAAGGTATGATGCACAACAAGCATGATGCATGACAAAGCTACATGAAGCTACTCATGGCAAGAGATGATGCAAACAAGAACAACACATCAAGGCAAGTTTAAATGAGGCCGAACAACATATAACAATTAGGTAAGTCCTCATATGCAAATTTCGAAATTGTTCCAGATCTGGATAAACCTTATGTTCAAGTTGTTAAACAGCAAGTTAAGATGCACCACGATGATCTACACGAAATTCTAGTCAAGTTACATATAAAGTTCATTTAATTCGGAGCTACGGCCTAGAAGATATGAGCAAAACAAATTAAACATGGCATTGATGCAAAGTTCATACAAACATCAAGCAAACACCTCAAAACAAGGATGCAATATGATAATATGAAGCTACATGCAAAATCAAGCAAGTATCATATAGAGCACACTCAAAACGGAGCAACGGTTCAACACATACACACAATACAAGTTATAGCAACAATCTGTCCAAAACAGAAACTAGGCATATTACAAGCACCAAAAGAACATGCTAAAGCATCTCAACGTAATAACAAAAGGCATGGGTATGATGTACAGGTAAAGCATGACAAAACATGAACACTGAGCTATCTCCAGAAATCACTAGAACATGCTCAAAATGACATGGCAAGATTGCAATTAATAACAGTTTCAGACTTATCAGGAAATAACATCAGGTTGCAATGTTTAGAGCTATCAAAAAACATGTTACAGGACCTTATAAATCCAAACAAAGGCACGACATGAATCTAATTATTGCATATAACAAAAGTCCTTTACTGACTATGAGCCAAAAAGGATCATAAAATATGATGGCACCTATGTAAACATGGCAAGTTATACTACAGATTCATACATGGTAGGTACAACAATAAGTAGGCATGTTGGTGAGCTTGAACCACTCACCACAGAGCAATACATGGCATGGCAAGGCAACTCACAGTAAGAAGACATGGCATAGAAGCTATACATGGCAAGAACAACATCATAGCATACACGGATCAACTACAACAACCTTGGCAAAATTGAATAACATGTAAACAACCTGCCAGGAAACAATTTATAGCAAAAGTAGAGCTTGATTGCCTCAAGCTATGGCACTCCATAATTGCAAACAAGGGCATGTATGGATAGAGAATAACCATATGTTCAAAACATACTTACTGAAGTATCTCAAAATAAGCATGGATCTCTCTGTAGCATCAAGTTAACATGGCATAAAAATATCAGCAAAACAGGGGCTGAAATCAGCAACATCATGAAGCCTAGTTTGCATGCTTGTGCTTGTCACCACTGAGATCAAAAAATACATGGAATACACCCCTGTAAATATGGCATGGCATATTACAAAACACATGTAGGACTCAAGTTCATAGGGTGCACACATCAATCATGGCAAAAATGACAAAAGTGCATGTTCTGATAAGAATCTGAAACTAACATCACATAGCCCTCTTCCAACAGCATTTCGGGCATCAAGATGAGCTCAAATGAAAATGGAGCAACTGGACAAAATGATGTACTCGTCGAGGCGAACAATTTGACATATTACACGCATGGAACGGAGCTACGGATGGAAAGTTATGATGCGATGAAAATGGCTAAAAAATATGCAACTATTCATGACTTAGACGAATTTCCAGAGGGGGGGAAAGTCCACCTTGTCAGATCTGGATTTGGGCCGCGCCGGGCCCGAGGTTCGTCGGGGAAGAAGAGGAGCGCGGCGGCCGGAGCAGAGGAGGAGGCGGCCGGAGGACGACGGGGAGGGTCGCCGGCGGGCTTGATCCAAGGGCCAGGCCAGAGGCGCCGGCGACAGCAAGGCCAATGGAAGCGGGCTGCCGGGCGGCGCGAGCAGACGGGCCATGGGGCCTTCCATGGCCGAGCGGCATGGCGGCGGGAGGAGCTATGAGGCGACGTGGCGCCGCTTGTTGGCTGGAGCGGCGGCGGCGGACGCGTCCGGCGCCGGGCGGACGTGTCCGGCGCGCGGAGGAAGAAGGGGCTAGGGTTCATCTGCGAATTCATCCGCAAATTTCGGGGGAGGGACTAGTTTTATAGGTAGAGGGGGCTAGGGGAGTCCAAATGAGGTGCGGTTTTCGGCCACGCGATTGTGATCGAACGACCGAGAGCATGGAGGGGAGTTTGCTGGGTTTTGGCCACTTTGGAAGGGGTGTTGGGCTGCAAAGAGAAGGAGGCTTTTGCGGTTACCCTTGCTAACCGTTGGAGTATCAACGACCTCCAAATGGCACGAAACTTGACAAAGCGGTCTAACGGTGCTATACCAAGGCCGCTTGACAAGCCTCGGTCCATTTCGAGACCGCTTAACACCCGCACATGAAAATAGGTAAAAGAGGACGCCGGAAGACTTAGGAGTGCCGGATTGCAAAACGGACAACGGGGAAAATGCTCGGATGCATGAGACGAACACGTATGCAAAATGAAATGCACATGATGACATAATATGAAATGCAGGTGATGACATGGCAAAGTGAAACACGCAAGCAAATGACATGGCAACGACGGCGAATAACTGGCGGACACCTGGCGCATCGAATCCGGGGCGTTACAGGGCGTCCTGATGACCCACAAGTATAGGGGATCTATCGTAGTCCTTTCGATAAGTAAGAGTGTCGAACCCAACGAGGAGCAAAAGGAAATGATAAGCGGTTTTCATCAAGGTATTCTCTGCAAATCTTTGAAATAAGTGGTAACAGATAGTTTTGTGATAAGATAAATTGTAACGAGCAACAAGTAACAAGAGCAAATAAAGTGCAGCAAAGTGGCCCAATCCTTTTTGTAGCAAAGGACAAGCCTGGACAAACTCTTATAATAGGAAAATCGCTCCCGAGGACACATGGGAATATCGTCAAGCTAGTTTTCATTACGTTCATATGATTCGCGTTCGGTACTTTGATAATTTGATATGTGGGTGGACCGGTGCTTGGGTGCTGTTCTTACTTGAACAAGCATCCCACTTATGATTAACCTCTATTGCAAGCATCCGCAACTACAACAGAAGTATTAAGGTAAACCTAACCATAGCATGAAACATATGGATCCAAAACAGCCCCTTACGAAGAAACGCATAAACTAGGGTTTAAGCTTCTGTCACTCTAGCAACCCATCATCTACTTATTACTTCCCAATGCCTTCCTCTAGGCCCAAATAATGGTGAAGTGTTATGTAGTCGACGTTCACATAACACCACTAGAGGCTAGACAACATACATCTCATCGAAATATCGAATGAATACCAAATTCACATGACTACTAATACCAAGACTTTTCCCGTGTCCTCAAGAACAAACGTAACTACTCACAAAGCATATTCATGTTCATAATCAGAGGGGTAATAATATGCATAAAGGATCTGAACATATGATCTTCCACCAAGTAAACCAACTAGCATCAACTACAAGGAGTAATCAACACAACTAGCAACCTACTAGCACCAATCCCGGACTTGGAGACAAGAATTGGATACAAGAGATGAACTAGGGTTTGGAGATGAGATGGTGCTGGTCAAGATGTTGATGGAGATTGCCCTCTCCCGATGAGAGGAGCGTTGGTGATGATGATGGCGATGATTTCCCCCTCCCGGAGGGAAGTGTCCCCGGTAGAACAGCTCACGGGAGCCCTAGATTAGTTCCACCAAGGTTCCGCCTCGTGGCGGCGGAGTCTCGTCCCGAAAGGTTGCTTCTGATTTTTTTCTCATCGAAAGACTTCATATGGGAGAAGATGGGCATCAGAGAGCCACCAGGGGGCCCACGAGGTAGGGGGCGCGCCCCGGGGGGGGCCACCCTCGTGAGCAGGGTGTGGGCCCCTGGCCTTCATCTTTGGCGACGATTTTTCTTTATTTATTTTAAGATAATCCGTGGAGTTTCAGGACTTTTGGAGTTGCACAGAATAGGTCTCCAATATTTGCTCCTTTTCCACCGAATTCCAAATTGGCTTTCTCCCTCTTCATGTAAACCTTGTAAAATAAGAGAGAATAGCCATAAGTATTGTGACATAACGTGAAATAACAGCCCATAATGCGATAAATATCGATATAAAAGCATGATGCAAAATGGACGTATCAACTCCCCCAAGCTTAGACCTCGCTTGCCCTCAAGCGAAAAGCCGATAACAATAAATATGTCCTCATGTTTAGAGGTAGAGGCGTCAATAAAAAATAAAATACATACATGAAGGCATCATGATTATTCTCATAACAGCAACATATATAGATTTTGTCATATGATTACTTATGTTCAAGTGATGATCTTTTCACAATGGAAAAGTATGAATCAGAAACCTTATTGGGCACCAACAAATTATAAACTTAGTCATTGGAGCAATTGCAATTTATCATAACATCGGAAAGAGTCTATGTCAGAGCTTAAAAGCAAGTCCACATACTCAACTATCACTTAGTCCTTCATAATTGCTAGCACTCACGCAATAATTGTGGTTACGGAGTTTTAATCGGACACAGAGAAAGATAGGGGCTATATATATATATATATATATATATATATATATATATATATATATATCATGTTCTTTCCAACATGCTGGGCTTGCCAAAGGATAAAATGAAAAAGGGAAAGGTGAAGATCACCGTGAATCTTGCATAAGGTAGAAGATAATAATAAAGGATAGGCCCTTCGCAGAGGGAAGCAGAGGTTGCCATGCGCTTTTATGGTTGGATGCACAAAATCTTAATGCAAAAGAACGTCACTTTATATTGCCCCTTGTATGTGGAACTTTATTATGCAGTCCGTCGCTTTTATTACTTCCACAACAAGTTCGTACAAAGCTTATTTCTCTGCACTAATAAGTCATGCATATTTAGAGAGCAATTTTTATTGCTTGCACCAATGACAACTTACTTGAAGGATCTTACTCAATCCATAGGTAGATATGGTGGACTCTCATAGCTAAACTGGTTTAAGGGTATTTGGAAGCACAAGTAGTATCTCTACTTGGTGCTGAGAATTTAGCTAACATGAGGGGGAAGGGCAAGCTCAACATGTTAGAGGATCCATGACAACATACTTTATCTCAGATACAAGAAAACATAACTCATTATGTTGTCTTCCTTGTCCAACATCAACTCTTTAGCATGTCATATTTTAATGAGGGCTCCCAATCATAAAAGATGTCAATGATAATATATCTATATGTGAAACCTCTCTCTCCTTATTACTTCCTATTAATTGCAACGATGACCAAAGCTATATTTGCCAACTCCCAACAACTTTTAATCATCATACTCTTTCTATGTGAAGTCATTACTCTCGATAAGATCAATATGAACTTTTTGTTTCTTTTTATTCTTTTTCTTTTATTCACCCAAGATCATGGCAAAACAATCAAGCCCTTGACTCAACACTAATCTTTATTATATATAGCTCGCGGACTCGATTACATAGAGGGATCATGAAGCAAAACTCAAAACTAGATCATGCCATAACTTTATTCTACTAAATCAAGATACTAATAATAGGATCGAACTAAGGAAAACGGTAAAGACAGGAGTTGTGATGGTGATACGATACCGGGGCACCTCCCCCAAGCTTGGCAGTTGCCAAGGGGAGTGCCCATACCCATGTGATTATGTCTCCTTCTTTGTTGATGAAGAAGGCGGAAGTGTTGTTGATGATGCAAGCTTGTCGTCCATCTTCCACGGCATAGGCTCACCATCATAGAAGGATGATCGAGTCTCCGGAATCCTCAAATCTGCAGCCAAACTCATCCTTTTGAATCTATATTCATACTCACAGTTTTGATTTTGCAGATCATAGATTTGGGCTTGGAGGTGCTCGATCTTATCATGTAGCTTGAGGATGGCCTCCTCGGTGTTCTTGGCATCCGGCTCGTAGTTATTGGTGAACTCCGGGAGCATCTTGTGGCTAGCGTTAATTTCACGCTCCACCATCCCCTGACACTTGAAAACTTGTTGCTCCATTGCTTCGAGCCTCGCCTCCACGCTTCCGATTCCCTTTGGTCCCTCAACATCGCGGATGTGCAGCAACCCGTCACACATCTCAATGGTTTGAGGGTGTCGCAGCACCTCCGCGAGGTAAGGGTTGATCACCTTCTCGAAGAACTTGTCCTTGGAAGCACTTGGGGACGTCATGATGATCTAGATCTGTCTGAAAAACAGCTCGAAACAAGAACATGAGATATTTGCGTGATACTGGAGTCAAAACCTTCGGGAGAATATATAATGAATTTTTACCGACCAAAATACATATCGTGCAAGAAAACAGAGTCCGAAGGGCACACGAGGTGCTCACGAGGTAGGGGGGCGCGTCTAGGGAGGTAGGGCGCACCCTCCACCCTCCTGAAGGCCTCGTGTCCTTCCCGGACTGCCACTTATTTTTCTATTTTTCTAAATATTCCAAAACTGAGAAATATTGCCTTAAAAATTGTTTTGGAGCCGGTTTACTTACCATACCACATACCTATTCCTTTTCGGAGATGCAGAGCAGTCCGGAAAGTGTCCCTTATGTATTCCTCTGGGGTTACGGTTTCAATAATATTGGTTTCAACATTTATGGGATTACCTGAGATATAATGTTTGATTGTTTGACCGTTTACCACCTTCGGATTCGTGCCTTCGAAGTTGTTGATTTTTATGGCGCCGGAACGATAGACCTCCTCGATAACGTAGGGACCTTCCCATTTAGAGAGAAGTTTTCCTGCAAAAAATCTTAAACGAAAGTTGTATAGCAATACATAATCACCTACATTAAACTCACGCTTTTGTATCCTTTTGTCATGCCATCTTTTAACTTTTTCTTTAAACAACTTAGCATTTTCATAGGCTTGGGTTCTCCATTCATCAAGTGAGCTAATATCAAATAACCTCTTCTCACCGGCAAGTTTGAAATCATAGTTGAGCTCTTTAATAGCCCAATATGCCTTATGTTCTAATTCGAGAGGTAAGTGACATGCTTTTCCATAAACCATTTTATACGGAGACATACCCATAGGATTCTTATATGCAGTTCTATATGCCCATAATGCATCATCAAGTTTCTTGGACCAATTCTTTCTAGACCTATTAACACTACTAGAAAAACCACTACTAATGGCGCACCTAATTTGGCTATTAATGGCGCATCTGTGGTGCGCCATTAATAGCACGCCATTAGTAATTTTTACTAATGGCGCACCAGGTGGTGCGCCATTAGTATCTGATATACTAATGGCGCACCACAGTGCGCCATTAGTATATGAGAGGTGGGCCGTTAGTATGCCTCGAGGGCATGTATACCCAGTGCTTTGGCATACTAATGGCGCACCACCTCTGGATGCGCCATTAGTAATCATGGCATACTAATGGCGCACCACCCGTGATGCGCCATTAGTAACCATGGCATACTAATGGCGACGACAAGTGATGCGCCATTAGTATGCTTTGTCATACTAATGGCGCACTATCATGTGATGCGCCATTAGTATGAATATTAGGTTTTTTATTTTTTATTTTCTGTTTTTTGCACAGGTTACAAAATGTATAATTTGACAAAATATAGACAGCACACATCAACAATAGATTCATCGGATACAATAGAAGATTAGTCTTTGAATACAATTCATCATATTAGTCTCGAATACAATTCATCATATTAGTCTCCGAATTGAAAAGACCGAACAAAGATAGAACATTATATTACAAGTCTCGAGACCATGAGTAGCGAGTTTGTCTTCACATTACAAGTCGATATCGATCATCTAAACTACCATCACATAGAAGAGAGCTGCGGTCATCACGATGAGCATCATCACGATGAAACTTCGTCTTCATCCGGTTCCTCCAACGCTCCTCCCTCTCCCGCTAGATAGCGGGCGTATCTAGATTCGGCCTCGGCCCTAGTGGTGTACCCTTTGTAATCATTACCGCTGAATCGGTGAACCTGTCTCCGACACTCCTCCCGATCATCGTAGACTCCGGGAACCTTACCCTTGTATACGACATACGTCGGCATCGCTATGCACTAGCCAAACGAAACGTTAGTACTAATTCACAGACAATACATAAGCAATATATAAGTATGCAACAGAACGATCGGAAGAGAAAAGCAAGACATTAATAGCATCGATTACATCTAAGTTGAACGACTCTCGAAACCAAAGAGACATACTACAAGTTCATTAAAGTTTAATTACAACATGAGCCAATCGATGTTTGAGAACTAGACAACTCGACTCAAGGGACGGAGCGTGGATGAAGCCGCCGTCTATCGTGGGAGTCATGAAAGAACGGGCATTGTCATCCTGCATTTGTAGCATTGTGTCGATGTCCTTTGTTGGACGGTTGATTTACGAGGTAGAACTGCCCCGAGGTACGAAGGACATCTTGATGGATGATTTCCACAAACTCCATTTGGATGCGAAAGAATTCTTGTCGGAGGTCCGCGTCTGGATTGCCGACACGCCGCGGCCCAATCTTGGAGTTTACTCGGTAGCGAAGTTGATGATGGTCCCGTCGATCGCCCGCATGTGATGGATGGCGTAGTAGGCACCCTTCCGACCGCCAGCGGCTGCTTGACGCAGAGCGTCAGACAGGGGAGAACACGTGCTTGCCGTATTTACGAATAGGCCTGGTGAAGGTGCCTCCAGATTTGGCGTGGCGGGAGAACATCATCAAGAACCTTCTTGACATTTGTGTAGTCTACGTTCGACTGACGGTCCGGGTCGAAATACGTGGCCATGGAATATTTGGGGCTTAGGAGGATGAGCGTGCAACGTGTGTCTCTGCAGAAAACACGGAATGTTAAAAGAAAAACGATCGAAATGTAAGAATTCATATGTTACGGGCCGGTTGAGGGGAGGACTTACTCGGGAAAGTAAGGCACGAGGAAGTTATCCTTATCTTAGTTTGCCGAATGGCGCCGAGGTAAGAACTTCGCGACTTGCGGTCCCAGTAGCTGTCCAAGAACTTGGCACGCATGTAGAAGGGTCGACTATCGCGATGTCCGGGTCTTGTCGCGAATGATCCGCATCTCCATACTCGTGAAAATAGCCGAGCGAAGGTGTAGTGCAGCGGATGAAGGTTCAACATAAGCGTGGATGTCATCAAAACGCAGGACGATCGTGCGCCCGATGGAGTTATCCACAAAGCCCTTGCCCTTCGGCACCTTGGCCGCGAAAACCGGGTATGCCACATCCTTCTCCACGAGACGCAGCTTCTCCAAAGAAAGAACAACATCATCATGGAGACTCCGCATAGCACCGGTTGCAGCATTGAGCATATTTGTCGGTAGCATCGCCCTACCCGCCACATGCACCCTCCTCGAGATATCCTGCGGTGAAGGTGGCCCGTCCACGAGCACGGATCGTACTCGGTGCGGCTGGCTCGCACCCTTCTTAGTCTTTCTTTTGCGTGCCTTCTTCTTCTCCTGTAATGGGACCGAGTTTTGCTCACAGACCGCCTTCTTGAGTGTGTTGGGGCTGATAATATTTCGCACCTCGCCTATCTCGAGGCTCGGTGAAGTCGGCACTGGAGGCGTCTCCACGAGAGCTGAACGCATGACGGCGCTGTTGCAACTTGGCTTCTCCAGCGATGCGAGCTAGATCGCACACGTCTTTTGTTGGGTTTGGTTCTTGAGAAGGAGGCCCCATGAAGTCGCCATCGTACCCATGCTCGGCAAAATCTTGATCGGCGTTGCCAAATGTATCATAGTAAATGCGTCGTCGTTACGATCTGTGCCATATGCATGTTTGGATCGATGGCATAGGGATGTCCGGCACCGTTACGGCGGGTCTTGCCATGGGGCCGACTTGGCGCCGCACGACCGGGCGGTGTTGTCTTTGGGGTGGTGTCCCCGCCCCCAAAGCAATTTGGCTCTTCGGCCAAAGCGAGGGCCAGCTTCGAGCGGTGAGGGTCATCACGTCATCATCGTCGGCCCGACGGGTCGATTCGGAGGTAACAAGTCGTCGCAGCCTGGCAGCACCGAACAGTTGAACCCTAAACAAGTTGGGTGGCATCCGGGTACCGTGGAACAAGGGGTTGCCGGTTGAGCGATTTTTCCCTTTGCGACATCGACCAACTCGTTGTTCACGTAGTGGAGGAGAGTGCACGAACGTCGGCGGCGCCCTGCGAAAACATGTAGGGCGTCGGGGATGCCCGATCAAAGGCAAGGAGATGAAGTCCTCGGCGAGAGAGGCTTAATTAGTTACCGTGATGATGGCGTCGAGCTCGGCTAATGTAGAGGCACCGCCAACGGCGTGCGATTGACGGAGGGGCCGCTTGCTGCAGAGAGGTGCTCGCGGCGTACACCGGGTGCATTAAGCTCCCGTGCGGCGTCGGAGACACCAATGCCGCCTCGCCGGAGGCACCAATGGCCCCGCCATCGCATTATGCGAGTTCTTGGCCGTGAAGCTAGGAATCGGGCGGCCCTGTTGGCCGCCCGCAATCCACGACTCAACCCGAGATCAAGGTAGGCACAAGGGCGGTGATAAATCGCTCCGAGTCGTTGTTCCACTTGCTCTTGGACAATCTCCGGAATCCGCGCCACTGTGCCTTGAGTTCTTGAACCTCTCGCTACCGGGCTTTCCGAGCTGGTCTTTTCTCCTTCCGCACACCAGCGGTATAGTATGACCCCATTTTGTCGACAAGCCTTTGCGGCCACACGACCGGTGACGTCGACTTCTTGAGCTTATCCTTGTTCTTCATTACATTCAACCCTCTATTTAGAGTGGTGTCCCAAGGGTTGCTCTGAGTCGACCCAGCGCTCTTGCTTTCGATCGCTGCGGAAGGAATGTGAACCATTTAGAAATTCGGCTTCATTAATTAGAATGCAACCATATGGAGCTAATTACGGCGGGGTGTATTCCTTACGAGAACAATTTGAAGCTGCACGCTCTTGGATCCGTGGTAAGCTCCTTTGTTTTCGGGTCCTTCTTGTACCGGGCCACGACAAAGTTCCTGGTCCGCTTGTCACCGTATGTATCGAAGAGGCGGTAGGCCTTGCTCGGCACGCTCCGCCTCCTCCTTGTCCCATATAGGCTCCGCCACTCAGTAACCGCCGGGACCGAGTGTGTGTTCCCCTATGTTCAGCTCCGCATTTGTTTCCCCCACTCACTTGATTGGGAGCTTGCGGTGCTCGAGCAATTGATCTTGAAGTCGTTGTAGTCATCTTCGTGATCGAAGGATTTTTCTCCTTGATCTTGATAACTCTCACCTTTCTCGATCATTCTCTTCACATTGCTTTTCCAAGTAGACAGGGCCTTGCTCATCTTCGTGAGGGCAGCATTGTTCACTTTATTCCCTTTGAGGCTTGTGTTTTCGAATTCAGCGGGGAACTTGTATCGCTCGCGGCAGCTTCGTGAAGAGGAGGTTGCAAATTCCCTCGGTCGGGATGCCTCGGGTTCTCGGTGTTGATCGAGGCGGTGCTCGGAGAATGCACCCAAGCTGAAGCGAGTACCCTTGACTATTCGTTCGGTCTTTGTTGGATTCCGTTGGAGTCCACTTGATAACTTCCTCCTTGAGGGTGCGGAGCACGATCGGGCGCCAGTCCTTCCGTTGCCTCTTCGGTTGGCTGCCATACGTAAATGCGCCGCCATCATCGATGGTGGCATCCTCGGTGGCACCATCGGTGGTGGCATCGGTGGGGTCATCCTCGGCGGTACCATCGGTGGTCTCGGGATCGATGGGGAAGGCGGCGGCCTCATACAAGTGAGGTTGTTCCTCCATCTCTGGGACAGCTCGAGAATGCCTTGCCGCCCGAACCCCGGCCTCATCGTTGTGGGCCATGTTTCTCTCTAAATAGAAACAAAGTTTGGTCAAAAGTTGGTTATTGTCAAGGAACAAGATCATGGTCTCATCATTTAGGGTTTGTCGACACCGAGGCATCCTAAAATCTTAGCTTTTATCATTGATGGTTTTTGGACGCCGCGTAGGCACCCTAAAAGCATTCAATTTCATCATTTCGTTTTTTATCGACACCGAGGCACCCTAAAAGCCATGCATTAGTCACAAATGCATGAGGCGATTGATCCTACTTAATTAACTACTAAGATACCGGCCCATGCATTAGTCACAAGTACCCCATATGTCCTATTTTTAGCAAAGTCATGCTAAAATTCATGGAAAATTTCAGCATGACCTTTGCTGAAAATAGGACATATGGAGTACCAATTTGCGGAGCGGAAGTTAATCGACATTCCGGCAAACTCAAGGGCCTCTCGGGGTACTGCAAAATCATCACGACACGATGGTCGGAGACAAAACCCGACAAACTAGCAAAATCATCACAAATTGTTTTACATTAAAGATGATCATCATCTTTACAAGTCTTTCTCAATGTGATCACAAGTAATTCAGAGGCATCACAAGTAATTGAGAGCATCACAAGGCATTAGTAGTTCATTACATGAACAAGTTTTACAAACCCATATAAGAACAAGTGAATTCTAGTCCCATTGACACTCCTGGTTTTCTACAAACACCAAGTACTAGGGCACACAAAAGTTCTGAAATTTGTGTGCCTAACTGAATTAACTGAATTTTCAAGAACGAATAAACTGAATTTTCAAAACTGCAAGAAGCCAATTAAAAAAATCCAACAGCACTAGAACTGAGCTGATTGACGAGTTTTGTTCACTGTTATGAAGAGAAACTTCTTCTTGTAAGAAAGGACTTGGCGTGTGGTTTGGAATATTCAGAAATCAAGTTGAAATATAAAACCATATAGAGGTAGGTATGCTACAAGTCTACAACATATATACTAATTAATCAAGCGAAATCAGGAGATAGTTTCTTCTTCTAAGTCCATCTCACGGTTCATTGAATTAAGAAAAATACATCATCATTTCAGAAAACTTACATAAACTACTCAAAACAGGAAGAAGAAGAAAAACACATTTCAGAAGGAAAAACTGCATGCAAAAATAGCTTTCAACTTAACTCGAATGCTTGTATATATCATTATAAAAATTGGGTGCTAAGCGGCGCAAACTTCGATAATCATTTAGAGCAGCTCAACAAACTTTGAACAAGCGGGACTCATGGCCAAATTAAAGTAGAGTAATCCTCACGGTGCATTTCCGATAAATCCATGGATGGATGTACGTATCACTACTGATTGAACACAACATTTCCATTAATTTTTTCTCCAACCGGTAGTATAATAACTATACTCTAATTCAGTAAGTAATTTAATCTACGGGCCAAGACCTACAAGTAGATTAATTGACTAAGTGCGGCGCATAGGACAAGTGGTAATTAATTAGCTCTTCATGGAGGAGGATAAGAGGGACCACCAGGAGGTGCCCTTCATGGCCTGCTCCCATGACCCATCAACATCAAGAGCAACCTCCCAAGGTTCATGACCCATCCTCAATCAAATCTCAACCTTTTGTTCATCCTCCAATCGTGGGAGGACCATTTTCCTCAACAATAATGGTCTAATGTATGATTTGTGGCTCGAGCATAATTGAGATTATTTTACGTGTGAGTCTACTGTTGGGTTTTGGTGTATACTAGCAGCAGCATAGTTGCAACACACATTAACACATATAACTTGCTTGGTCTCTACTAATAAAAGCTGAACCATCAATGGAGTCTTGCTACTTGTCTAGTAGCGTTCCCACTATTGAGTGTTGTCTCACTCTGTGCATTGGCATTGCTATCTACTTGGTGAACTGGGATTTTTCTTTTCATGTAAATCATGGTCTTGATCGTGATTAAGGGCAAAAGTGTTGGAATTTCATTTTGATTGTTATTGTTAAGACTAGTGTAAATCAGACGTGGCCAATCAAGTGATACCCTTATATAGCTAGAATTCAGAATGCATTCAACAATCCAAACTTTTGTATTTCTGGATAACAAACAGTAATGATCTCTAGCCACGACATTCATTTATTCATTCTTCTAGTAAATAGGTGCATAAATGTTCTTGCCGAATGGGTTTATTTTTTGTTGATCTATATGCTCATATATGCGAGACGAGACTAGCCACTTTTACGCCACTCATATGCCAATGATAAAAAATGAACTTTCACTAGTAAGTTGTAACTTGGCAGCGATCAGTTTATACAACAAAGATAATCATATATTTCTATGAACACTAGACGTAACTGAGGATAAAAGCATCTACTAGTAACTAGTGCATATGATCATCACTAGCCCATAATAGTAATTAAGTTTTTTGTAGACAAACAACATGTTTATCTTTCAGGCATCTACATCTCAGAGTGTACCGAACAAAACCCAGAGCTTGGTGCTATCCAACTATTAAAACCACACAGCTGCATGGCTCCTAGCAGCAATTTCACAAGTAAATTCAATGCAAGTCCAAGAAGACTGACACATAGCTCGGACACAATGGTCGTGGGGATTGTCCTCAATGCAACTCCTTCAAAATAGAGACTGTCTTCAATGTAAAGGTGTGAGAATTCACGATCACCGGCGATAAGTAGATGACGTCTTCATGGCGCCCGGCAAAAAAGAAGAAGAAAATGTTAGCAAACTCTACAGCCTACAAATAAGGCAGCTACATGTTAAACCAACCATGACGGGTACAAAGGCCATGCAAGACGGCAACAACCAGAGCTTTCTTACTTAGTCCCCTTGATGTTATTGTTTCTTTTGGTTACATTTTAATTAGGCACATGTAACCGTAATCCGATTGTTGTGAGTGTCCATGGCCTTTATGTATGGCATGGCCAGTGTGATTTTATTAATCTATAAAAGCTCGACCTACCAACTTGTAAGCATTCGACAACTCAATTAATTGGGTCGAGAAGGTCCAAACCTGCCATACATAGCAGCTCTGCTTGCTCAAAACTCGTAAGCAAGATCGTTTACAAACAAAAAAATTGTTCCACAATTTGCACTAGGAAACCAGCGAAACAGTACAAATTTAAACAAGAACCACCACGCTGCATACACGAATCAGTGGGTGCTATTTACCGCTGCGATTCGACAGGGGTTGAGATAGCGGAATTTCTTACGGGAGGGATGGAGAGACAAGACGGCGCAGCGAGGAGATCCTGTGGGCGTGGTCGTGGTGGTGGTCGTGCTGAGGTGGGATCTGCAGAGCAAGTCTGCCCAATGAAGGAAGCAAGCACGTGAGAGGAGGCTATGGACTTGCGGAATGGAGAAGTAAGGAGGAGGTGGTCGCATTACCTTAGGTGTCTAGTCTAGGTCCCACGGGCGCCGTGGCGCCGAGGGAGGCGGGTCGACGGTGGTGTGGATGGGGCGGGTCGAGGTGGGGCAGCGGCGTGGGCGGGTCGAGGCGGCTGGGCGGCGGGGCAGCGCCCGGCGGCGGGTCGGGCGGCGTCCGGGCGGCCCGGGCGGCGGGGTCGGGCGGGTCGAGGCGGCGCTGGGCGGCGTCCGGGCGGGCGGGGTCGGCCGAGGCGGCGGGCAAAGGCCGAGGTGGCGGGACGGTGGCGTCGAGGAGGCGGGCGAGGGAGAGGAAGGCGAGGAGAGGCGAGGGAGGAGAGGGCGAGGCGAGGGCAGCGGCGCGGCGGCGGCGGTGGATCGAGAGGGAGAGAACTGGCGAGGGGGATCGGGCGAAGGGGGATCGGGCGAAGGGGGGATCGGGCGAAGGGGGGCCACAATACTAATGGCGCACCTCACCGTGGTGCGCCATTAGTATTTTTTTTTATTTCAACTCGAGCCAAAAGGTTATGTAGTACCAGAACCTATCCATGTCAAGCCCACTCTACTAGCTCGACTGGTCAGCAGCCAGTTCTCACACCAGGAGGTCCTGTGTTCGAGTCCCAGGCTCCACAATTTTTTTTTAGCATTTAAAAATATGTTTGATACTTATTTATGTTTAAATATGTTCAAACTTGTTTAAATAATAACAATAATATTTTTTTATAAGACAGTAGCATTTAAAAAGCTGTTTGATACTTATTTTTTTAAGACGGTGCGCGGGGTGCGGGGGGTCGGCGGCGGCGGTTGAGTAGGGGAATCGAGGGTGCGGGGTCGGCGTGGCGGCCGGTGGACTGGGGGTGCTTTCGGCAGGGGGACCGGATCTGGCGAAGTGGGACAGAGATCGAGATGGAGGGGGATCGAGGTGGGCTCCACAAATTTTTTTTTAGCATTTAAAAAGCTGTTTGATACTTATTTCTGTTTAAAAATGTTCAAACTTGTTTAAATAATAACAGTAATATTTTTTTTATAAGACAGTAGCATTTAAAAAGCTGTTTGATACTAATTTTTTTATAAGACTGGGTGCGGGGGGGTCACGGGCGGCGGTTGAGTAGGGGAATCAAGGGTGCGGGGGTGTGGCGGCCGTGGACTGGGGGGTGCTCGGCGAGGGGCCGGATCTGGCGAGGTGGGATAGCGATCGAGATGGAGGGGGATCGAGATCGAGTGTCCATGAAATTTAAAAATATTCATGATAGTTCAAAAGTACCCATGAAATACAATCGAGAAATGAAGGCTACGATTTAAATACAATCGATCTTAGCTAGCTATCTGTTCACAATCTTCTTGCCCTTCTTTTTCGCAAATGGAGTTTTTCTGTGGAACGGAGGACCTTTAGGTAGGGTGGTCCTGCTTCTTCTTGTGGTGTATGCTGCTACTTCATCATCGTCGTCATGTTTGATCTTCGGGTCGCCGTACTTGTCGAAGTCTTGCTCATTGGCTACTCCATCCATTCCGATGATCTTCCTTTTGCCTCTCCTCACGACAACACGACTGGGCTTTGGCGGGTCGGTAATGAAGAAGCATTGGTCCACTTGGGAAGCCAATACCCATGGCTCATTTTTCGCGATGACGTTTGTGCCTGCGGTCTTGGATTTGGCTTCGGGTATAACCATGGTGGTGAAATACCGGTCTTCTTTTATGACGTTCTTGGCCCATCTGACACGGAACATCGGGACCTTCTCTCCAGCGTAGCTCAGCTCCCAGATCTCCTCGATCCTTCCGTAGTATCTGTCCTTGTCGTTACGGTGTAGGATTCCATCGTTACCCGGAGTTCGATAACCATCGCTCTTCATGTCCTTGGCCTCGTGTAGAATGTGTAGCCGTTGATATCGTCGCCTCATAGGTCATCAGGTTGTGCTCGGCGCCTGTGACAAGGCGAATATGAGTTGTTCTTCCGCGGAAGAATCCTCATGTAAAGGGTACGATGAAGCTTATGCTTGAACCAACGCGTGAAACATGAGTTGTGCTCTTTGAGTGTATCTCCGTCCGTCCTCTGTTGGCCTCGGTCATTATACGTCTTTTTAATAAAGGTTTTGTGCTCTACCACCCAAGGATCGACCACGTCTATGTGTTGTAGCGCGACTAGGTTTGCTCTTTCAAAGTCGGTAGTCGACCCTCGAAGTCGACATGCATTTCAAGGGCGACCCTCACGGTGACCCCATCCAAATGAGCCTGGCCGAGGTGCTGTTGACGGGCAGACCAACGGGTTCTCGATGCCTAGATAATTCGTGCAAGAGGAGATGCACTCTTGGTCGAAGCCCCGGCTATGCTTCCTTACGGGCGTGACATGTTGCGAACGTATCCTTTGATGACACCATTCATCCTTTTCGAACGGCATCATGCCGTGCAGGAACGTCGGCCCGAGTTGGATGATATCCTCCACTATATGGACCAGCGGATGCACCATAACGTCGAAGAATGCGGGCGGAAGTACATCTCAAGCTCGCATAGTATCACCACGATCTCTTCCTCGTAGCCTTCGAGTTGCCTCTCACGCCAATCGACTTCCGAGAGATGACGTCGAAGAAGTTGCATAGGCCAAATAGCGTTTCACGGACGTGCGCGTCCATGATCCCAATGGATTGCAACTGGAAGTATCTGCATCATCAAGACGTGATGCGGTCGTGAGACTTCATCCGTCTGAACTTCTGATTCACTCTTTCTAGGTATCTGCTTATCTTCCCCGCGTAAGATTAAGGAAGTTTTAATCATAGGAGGAAGGTAAAAAACTGCTCGATCTCCTCCTGAATTAGATTGAAGCACGGGAGGGTAGTCATTTCCGGTCTTCTTGGCCTTTTTGCCTTTGCGACGACTTTACGTGGTCTGCTTCGCCTCATCATCATCATCATCATCATCATCATCATCATCATCATCATCATCATCATATATAGCGTGAAGCTCCTGCACGATGCCCATTGATTTCAAGTCTGCGCCTTGCTTTCGGCCCATCTTTGGTCCTCTACGGCATGTTGAGCAGGGTACCAAGCGGACTCTACTTTACGTTCTTCGTGATATGCATGACATCAAGGCTGTGAGGCACACGGTGGATCTTTCAAGACGGGCAAGTCCCGTAAAACAGACCTCGCTTTTCCATACCTTCAGCAGCTGGCTCTGGCGCCTTCGCTTCTTTCCCGGCTCTGGCGCCTTTTGCTTCTTTCCCAGTGGGCAGTCCATCCAATTTTTCAACAGCTTGTCTATTTCCTCGCCGCTCCTCGTACCGCAGGCGTTTTTCGAGTTCGGTTTCACCATCGAACAGATCCTTGCGTTTCCTCCACGGGTCATCGCCGCGAAGCCACCTTCGATGTCCCATGAACACGGTTTTCGAAGACCCGGGATCTCTATCTAGCTGGCGATACGTTGTGTCATCCATGCACCTTACGCATCCAGAAAATCCGTGGACTACCTACCCCGCGAGATATCCGTGAATCGAGATAGTCGTGCACCGTCGTGAGCGGTCACGGCTCTCATAGGGAAATATTCTTTCTCCGGCCCCCACGTATTGGCTGGCGTTTTCCACAGCGTGTCAAGCTCCTCTTCAGCAGCCCCGCATACTGATTGATGTCGTTCTCGGTTGTTTCGCCCTTCAATTAGCATACTCATGTGAATGTACTTCCTCTTCATGCACAACCAGGGGAAGGTTGTACATCCACACAAACACAGGCCAGTGCTATGTGTGCTTCTCTGGCTGCCAAACGGATTGACTCCATCGGTGCTCGCGCCCAAAGACGATGTTCCTTGGATCGTTCCCAAATTCCGAGTCTTGAAGTTCAACGCTTGCCCGGCTCGCATCCTTAGGGTGACTCAGCATCTTGTCTTTTTATCTATCTCCGGATCATTTGCGTCATCTTCCCGCTTCTTCTCCTCCCTATCCGGCGTGCTAACGCAGGAGCTTTGCTACCTTAGGGTCCATGAAATAGCGCCGCAGACGAGGAGTGATCGAAAGTACCACACCACTTTTCGAGGAGCTTTCTTCCTCTTCTTGTATCGAGTGACGCCGCACACCGGACATATGGTAGACTCCGCGTGCTCGTCCCGATAAATGATGCAATTGTTCATGCACACATGGTATTTCACGTGCGGTAAATCGAGAGGACACACGATTTTCTTCGCCTCAACTGGTCGGGCACTTGTTCCCCTTGGGAAGACGTTCGTGCTGTAATGACATGTTCTCGCCGAAGCGCGTCGGTCATTTTGTGTTTTACCTTCATCTCGAGCCATGAGCGTTACTTTCGGCGGTATCCTCGGGCCTGCATCCTTCATACAATGGAGTAACCGCGTCTAACTCAAGTTGATCCATCTTGGCTTTCTCTCGGGCGGCAGCTCTTGCGTTATCCGTGCGCTTGAGAAGCAGCTCTTGAATATGAGGGTCCTGCACCCAGCCCATCGATGGTCCAGCGTAAATGCGCTCCGCCCGGCATCATCATCTTCATGATCATGCCCGTCGCCTGCTCCGGCATCTTCCTCATCATCATGTCCTGCATCTTCTACATGATGATCGTATGCAAGATCACGATCGTGATCATCTCACGGGGATTCTTCGTCTTCTCGCCCGCCCGAGCCGCGGTGGTTGTCTTCTTTGCCCTTCCTCATTTCTTGCCGGCCCGCATGGACGACTTCGTAGTCATCTTCATCACCTTGCCACCGATAGCCATCCATGAAACCACGCAACAGCAGTGGTCCGCACCTGCCGGAATCCGGGTCCGCAATAAGGCTCTTGACTTGCATCTTCGACACGGACATCTTATCTCCGTCTCGTTCTTTTGAAGCATCTCGCCTTCGCGGACCTCAAAACCTATTCACGATGCCTTCGGTCATCGTGCGGACCATGGTCGCTGGGGGTAGAGCAAAAGCGATATTTTAGAACCAAATAAAAATTTGGCATGACTTTCCCTAAAAATAGGACCAAAAAGAATGCTTAATGCCAAAATTCTACTTGAAACGGAAATGAATCAACATTCCGCAAAATATTGGCAACTATCGCATTTCAAATACGGTACACCTCCAAACACAAACACATATGCAACACCACAAACATATGCAACACCGAACATACATAGATCTAGCTAGGCCGTAAAAAAGTGCATGTGCACATTGTTGTAGGGAGAACAACCTAAATATAGCTTCCCCCTTACTTACCTATTAAAACAAGGTAATTTAACCACTTAATTTGAATGAATCTATGGTGGAAATGAGGTGATTAAGAGGAGGCACCCGAGACAAGGAGGAGGTGGAGAGAATGAAGTGGGGAGAAAGTGAGTGTGTGGGTAGGAGAGGCTGCCCCAAATATCTTGTTGCTGCCCACTTACTAATGGCGCACCTCTTGCATGGTGCGCCATTAGTAGTTACAACTACTAATGGCGCACCTAAGGTGATGCGCCATTAGTATGTCCGGATAGGCGCACTAGTTCAAAAAAAAGAATTTCTATACTAATGGCGCACCAACAGTGGTGCGCCAATAGTAGTTAAAAAAACAAATGGCGCACATTTGCAGGATGCGCCATTAGTAAGTTTTGATATGCGCGCTTGTTCAAAAAAAAAAATTTATATAATAAAGGCGCACCAAATGACCGGTGCGCCATTAGTAATTACAACTACTAATGGCGCACCTGTCAGGATGCGCCATTAGTATGTTTGAATAGGCCTTGAAGTTCAAAAAAAATTTCTATACTAATGGCGCACCCACAAAGATGGTGCGCCATTAGTAGTTACAATTACTAATGGCGCACTTGGGCGGGATGCGCCATTAGTATGTTTGGACAGGCGCTAGTTAAATTTTTTTGATACTAATGGCGCACCCTTTGTAGTGCGCCATTAGTAGTATAAACTCTAATGGCGCATCAGATTGTGGTGCGCCATTAGTATATACTAATGGCGCACCAGCTCTCTGGTGCGCCATTAGTGTCAATCCCATCTATAGCCCTTTTTCTAGTAGTGTAACAGTCTTTTGCAAAATTAATTTGAGCTCTCTATTACTCAATTCTACTTGACCACTAGACTGCGGGTGATAAGGAGATGCAATTCTATGATTAACGTCATATTTAGCAAGCATTTTACGGAAAGCACCATGAATAAAATGTGAACCACCATGAGTCATTAAATATCTAGGGACTCCAAACCTCGGAAAAATAACTTCCTTAAGCATTTTAATGGAAGTGTTATGATCAACACTACTAGTTGGAATAGCTTCTACCCACTTAGTAACGTAATCAACAGCCACTAAAATATGTGTATATCCATTAGAGGCAGGAAAAGGTCCCATATAATCAAAGCCCCAAACATCAAATGGTTCAATAACAAGTGAATAATTCATAGGCATTTATTGACGTCTACTAATATTACCAATTCTTTGACATTCATCACAAGATAAGACAAACTTACAGGCATCCTTGAAGAGAGTAGGCCAATAAAAACCAGATTGCAATACCTTGTGTGCAGTTACATCTCCAGCGTGGTGTCCTCCATAAGCTTGAATGACACTTGCGTGAGGATCTGTTCCTGTTCATGCTCAGGCACAAAACGCGTCTAATAACACCATCTACTCCTTCTTTATCAAGATGTGGGTCATCCCAAAAGTAATGTCGCAAATCATAAAAGAACTTTTCTTTTGTTGGTATGTGAAGCTAGGTGGTATAAATTTAGCAACAATATAATTAGCATACTCAGCATACCATGGAGTGCTATGAGAAGTACTTATGACATTTAATTGTTCATCGTGAAAGCTATCATCAATAGGTAGTGGGTCATCAAGAACATTCTCTAACACGGATAAATTATGCAGAACGGGTTCTCAGCTCCTTTTCTATCAACAATATGCAAATCAAATTCTTGCAGCAAGAGAACCCATCTAATAAGTCTAGGCTTAGCATCTTTCTTTTCCATAGGATATTTAATACCAGCATGATCAGTGTGAATAGTTACTTTAGAATCAACAATATAGGGTCTGAATTTATCACAAGCAAACACAACTGCTAAAAGTTCCTTTTCAGTAGTATCATAATTTCTTTGAGCATTGTCTAGAGTGTTACTAGCATAATAGATAACATTTAGTTTCTTATCAACTCTTTGCCCTAGAACAACACCTACAGCATAATCACTAGCATCACACATAATTTCAAAGGGTAGATTCCAATCAGGTGGCTGAACAACAGGTGCAGAGACTAATGCTTTCTTAAGTATTTCAAATGCTTCTACACAATCATCATCAAAGACAAATGGTACATCTTTTTGTAATAAATTAGTCGAGGTCGAGAAATTTTTGAGAAGTCCTTAATGAACCTCCTATAAAATCCGGCGTGACCAAAGAAACTTCTTATACCTTTGATGTCCTTGGGACATGGCATCTTTTCAATAGCATCAACCTTGGCTTTATCAACTTCAATACCTCTTCAGAAACTTTGTGCCCCAAGACAATACCTTCATTAACCATAAAGTGGCACTTTTCCCAATTCAAGACAAGATTAGCTTCTTCACATCTCTGCAAAACTCGATCAAGATTGCTCAAGCAATCATCAAAAGAGGAACCATAGACGAAAAAATCGTCCATGAAAACCTCACAAATCTTTTCACAAAAATCAGAGAATATAGCCATCATGCATCTTTGAAAGGTAGCAGGTGCATTACATAAACCAAAAGGCATACGTCTATAAGCAAAAGTACCAAAAGGGCATGTAAAAGTAGTCTTTGATTGATCTTTAGCCGACACATGTATTTGAGAGAAACCAGAATAACCATCTAGAAAGCAATAATGTGTATGTTTGCATAATCTTTCTAGCATTTGATCAATAAAAGGTAAGGGGCAATGATCTTTCTTTTAGTAGCTTTATTTAATTTGCGGAAATCAATTACCATCCTATAACCTGTGATAATTCTTTGTGGAATCAATTCATCTTTATCATTAGTGACAACAGTAATACCTCCCTTCTTAGGGACACAATGGGCAGGACTTACCCACTGACTATCAGCAACGGGATAAATTATACCTGCCTCCAGAAGCTTGAGTATTTCTTTTCTTACCACTTCTTTCATTTTAGGATTCAAACGTCGTTGAGGATCACGAACTGGTTGGCATCCGCTTCCAAATTTATTTTATGTTGACATAGAGTGGGACTAATGCCCTTAAGATCATCAAGAGTATATCCAATAGCGGCACGGTACTTCTTCAGAGTTTTCAATAATCTTTCTTCTTCATGCTACGAAAGGTTAGCACTAATAATAACAGGATATATCTTATTTTCATCAAGATAAGCATATTTAAGATTATCAGGCAACGGTTTAAGCTCAAACACGGGATCACCCTTGGGTGGAGGAGGATCTCCTAGGATTTCAACAGGCAAATTGTGTTGCAGAATAGGTTCCTATTTAAATAATACTTCATCTATTTCCTTCTTTCATTCATGAACATATCATTTTCATGGTCCAGCAAATAGTGTTCTAAAGGATCACTAGGAGGTACGGCAATAGAAGCAAGACCAATAATTTCATCCTTACTAGGAAATTCTTCCTCACGATGTTGTTTACTAAATTTAAAGAAATTAAACTCATGAACCATATCATCCAGGCCAATAGTAACAACATTCTTTTTGCAATCTATCCTAGCATTAACAGTATTCAAGAAGGGTCTACCAAATATAATGGGACAAAAGCTATCTTGTGGAGAACCAAGAACAAGGAAATAGCGGGATATTTGGGTTTTCCACACAAGACTTCAACATCTCTAACAATTCCCATTGCAGATATAGTATCTCTATTGGCAAGTTTAATTGTAACATCAATATCTTCTAGCTCGGCAGGTGCAATATCATGCATAATTTCTTTATATAAGTCAATGGGTATAACACTAGCACTAGCACCAATATCACATAAGCCATGATAACAATGATCTCCTATTTTAACAGAAATAACAGGCACGCCTACCACAGGTCTATGTTTATCTTTAGCACACGGTTTAGCAATTCTAGCAGTTTCACCACAGAATTGAATAACATGCCCATCAATATTATCAGACAAGAGATCTTTAACAATAGCAATATTAGGTTCTACTTTGACTTGCTCAGGAGGTGTATAAGTTATAATATTGCTTTTACGAACGATAGTTGAAGCTTTAGCATGATCCTTTACTCTAACGGGGAAAGGTGGTTTCTCAACATAAGAGGTGGGAACAATAGGATCATTATAAATGATAGTCTTTTCTTCAACTTCAATAGGTGCAGCTACTTTTACTTCTATGGGAGGATGATATTTAAACCACTTCTCCTTAGGGAGATCAACATAAGTAGCAAAAGATTCACAGAAAGAAGCTACTATCTCAGAGTCAAGTCCATATTTAGTGCTAAACTTACGGAAAATATCGGTATCCATAAAAGATTTAACACAATCAAACTTAGGCGTCATACTCCTTACCTTCGTCGAGGTCCAATCTTCAGAGTTGCGTTTAATTCTATCCAATAAATTCCATTTAAATTCAATAGTCTTCATCATAAAAGAGCCAAAGACAAGAAGTATCGAGCATGGTGCGATTGTTATCGAGAAAAGCTGAGCATAAAAATTCTAAAGAATTGTCACTTTTGAGAGCTCATGATTGGGGCATGAATATAACATTGATTTAAGCCTCCCCCAAGCTTGAGCGATGCTTTCTCCTTCGCGAGGCCAAAAATTATATATATAATTTCGATCATGATGAACAAAATGCATAGGGTAATACTTTTGATGAAATTCCAATTTCAATCTTTTATAGTTCCATGATCTCGTATCATCACATAGCCTATACCATGTCAATGCGTCTTCCTTCAAAGATAAAGGGAAGACCTTCTTCTTAACAACATCATCGGGTATACCTGCAAGCTTAAAATAATCCACAAACTTCATCCACATAGAGTAGATGTTCATCAGGATGCTTTGTTCCATCTCTTGTAAAAGTATTAGCCAGCAGTTTTTCCATCATACCCGAAGGAACTTCAAAAGGAGTTTCATTTTCAATAGATTCAATAGGTTGAGGAGCAACTCTTTGCTCTACTGGACAGGGTGAAGATACCTTAACAAGCCCCTCAGAGAATTACTTTCCATAGTAACAAGTGACAGAAAATTTCAGCACACTATATAAATTTTCCCTTACCAAATTCCACTTTCCAAAGGCGCTACACTCCCCTGCAACGGCGCCAGAAAAGAGTCTTGATGACCCACAAGTATAGGGGATCTATCATAGTCCTTTCAATAAGTAAGAGTGTCGAACCCAACGAGGAGCATAAGGAAATGATAAGCGGTTTTCAGCAAGGTATTCTCTGCAAGTACTGAAATAAGTGGTAATAGATAGTTTTGTGATAAGATAAATTGTAACGAGCAACAAGTAACAAGAGTAAATAAAGTGAAGCAAGGTGGCCCAATCCTTTTTGTAGCAAAGGACAAGCCTGGACAAACTCTTATAATAGGAAAATCGCTCCCGAGGACACATGGGAATATCGTCAAGCTAGTTTTAATCACGTTCATATGATTCGCGTTCGGTACTTAGATAATTTGATATGCGGGTGGACCGGTGCTTGGGTGATGTTCTTACTTGAACAAGCATCCCACTTATGATTAACCTCTATTGCAAGCATCCGCAACTACAACAAAAGTATTAAGGTAAACCTAACCATAGCATGAAACATATGGATCCAAAACAGCCCTTACGAAGCAGCATAAACTAGGGTTTAAGCTTACATCACTCTAGCAACCCATCATCTACTTATTACTTCCCAATGCCTTCCTCTAGGCCCAAATAATGGTGAAGTGTTATGTAGTCGACGTTCACATAACACCACTAGAGGCTAGACAACAAACATCTCATCGAAATATCGAACGAATACCAAATTCACATGACTACTAATAGCAAGACTTCTCCTATGTCCTCAGGAACAAACGTAAATACTCACAAAGCATATTCATGTTCATAATCAGAGGGGTAATAATATGCATAAAGGATCTGAACATATGATCTTCCACCAAGTAAACCAACTAGCATCAACTACAAGGAGTAATCAACACTACTAGCGACCTACTAGCACCAATCCCGGACTTGGAGACAAGAATTGGATACAAGAGATGAACTAGGGTTTGGAGATGAGATGGTGCTGGTGAAGATGTTGATGGAGATTGCCCTCTCCCAATGAGAGGAGGCGTTGGTGATGATGATGGCGATGATTTCCCCCTCCGGAGAAAGTGTCCCCGAGCAGCTCATGCGGAGCCCTAGATTAGTTCATGAGGTTCCGCCTCGTGGCGTGAGTCTCGTCCCGAAAGGTTGCTTCTGATTTTTTTCTCATCGAAAGACTTCATATGGGAGAAGTGGGCATCGAAGAGCCACTAGGGGGCCCACGAGGTAGGGGTGCGCCGGGCGCCCCACCCTCGTGAGCGGTGTGGGCCCCCGGCCTTCATCTTTGGCGATGATTTTTCTTTATTTATTTTAAGATAATCCGTGGAGTTTCGGGACTTTTGGAGTTACCTGAGAATAGGTCTCTAATATTTGCTCCTTTTCCGGCCAAATTCAGTGCCGCCATTCTCCCTCTTCATGTAAACCTTGTAAAATAAGAGAGAATAGCCATAAGTATTGTGAAATAACGTGAAATAACAGCCCATAATGCGATAAATATCGATATAAAAGCATGATGCAAAATGGACGTATCACGTCCCATTCGAAAATATCAAACGCTTGTCTTGCTAAAATCAATGAGCAAAATTTGACAAGGTTGTCCCATTACAAAATATCAAATGCCTACGATTGTGGAATGGGCAGGGTTTGCCATCAGTTCGGACATTGGCATGGCACCTTGTGCTAAATAAACCAGCTGTTCTTTTTGTGCAGTTCCACCAAAATCAACCAAATTCGCGTGTAGCTTGTATGATTTCGCCCTTATATGTTGCGACGCGTTGAACTTATCGGCACCTCCTTTCTTGTGGTGGAAATGAATGATTCGATGTATTCATGAACATTTTGTGCAGTTCCCATTGAAATCAAGCTGAGCACCCCTGTTTGCACAAATACAAAAAAGTGATTAGTATAAAGCAAAATGTACTATGATTTGACAGTTTCAACAGGCACATACATGGTCCATGTAGAGCACACTTTTAGAAAAATAGAACAACATTGTACTCGCGCATCACAACAAAAAAATGGAGATTTGCCAGTCCTCCTGAGCTGAAGTTAGTTTGGTCTTGTGGGGAGTAATGTAACCATCCTTCAACTGCTCCTTCTGATGAGAAGATAGATAGGGCTTCTTCATCCTGGCATAATCGGAACAAGTCACCTCACGTACTCCATATTCTCTTCAGAGGAAGATGATCCTGTTGTGCAAAGACAAGAGGACTACTAAATGCTAGCATCCAGGTTTGCTCAAAAAAAGGAAAGCAAATATTTAAAACAACACAGATGAAGCACTTCTCAAGGACAATACCACTTTTTCATGACAGTATCTAAAAAGTAGCACAACACCAATAGAGATGACAAAGCTCAATCATATGGATGAAATCAGTGGGCGAGTACCAACCTTTGTCAGGAGGCTGATTGTGTAGAGCATACAGATGAAGCACTTCTCCGGAACCATCTGTTGCTATCTACGGGTGAGGGAGTCCTGGATTAGGGGGTGTCCAGATGGCCGGACTCCTGGACTATGAAGATACAAGATTGAAGACTTCGTCCCGTATCCGGATGGGACTTTCCTTGGCGTGGAAGGCAAGCTTGGCGATACGGATATATAGATCTCCTCCCATTTGTAACCAACTCTATGTAACCCTAACCCTCTCCGGTGTCTATATAAACCGGAGGGTTTTAGTCCGTAGGACGAACAACAATCATACCATAGGCTAGCTCCTAGGGTTTAGCCTCTCCGATCTCGTGGTAGATCTACTCTTGTACTACCCATATCATCAATATTAATCAAGCAGGAGTAGGGTTTTACCGCCATCGAGAGGGCCGGACCTGGTAAAAACATCGTGTCCCTTGTCTCCTATTACCATCCACCTAGACGCATTGCTTAGGGACCCCTACCGAGATCCGCCGGTTTTGACACCGACATTGGTGCTTTCATTGAGAGTTCCTTTGTGTCGTCACCTTTAGGCCCGATGGCTCCTCCGATAATCAACAATGATGCGGTCCAGGGTGAGACTTTTCTCCCCGGACAGATCTTTGTATTCGGCGGCTTTGCTCTGCGGGCCAATTCGCTTGGCCATCTGGAGCAGATCGAAAGCTATGCCCCTGGCCATCAGGTCAGATTTGGAAGTTTGAACTACACGGCCGACGTTCGCGGAGACTTGATCATCGACGGGTTCGAGCCACAGCCACGCGCGCCACTTGTCACGATGGGCATGATCTAGCTCTGCCGCGAGCAAAGGCTCGAGGCCACAGGCCAGTGTCCGCTCCGACCCTTAGCTCGGAGCCGACTGCGCCAATCAAGGATGGGTGGTTGGACACCGCCTCAGGGGCTGCAATCTCCACGGTGATTGAGCCGAACACCATACCTGTCCTTTGCGAAGCTCGTGACTCCAAGGTGTCGGACTCCTCTCCGGACTCCGAACCTTCCGCGCCCCTGCCAATCGAATCCAATTGGGCGCCCGATCATGGAGTTCACCGCCGCAGACATCTTTCGGCACTCTCCTTTCGGCGACATTCTGAATTCACTAAAGTCTCTCTCTTTATCGGAGAGCCCTGGTGGGACTATGGTCGGCAAGGTTGGGATGCAGACGATGAAGAAATTGAAGCCCACCCACCACCCACTTCGTAGCCTTGTCGATGATTTAAGCGACATGCTCGACTTGACTCAAGACATCGGCGGTATGGACAACGATGCAGGAGACGACCAAGAACCAGCGCCTACAGGGCACTGGAAGGCCACCTCGTCATACGACATATACATGGTGGACATCCCAAAAGAAGGGAATGGCGATGGAACAACGGAGGATGACCCCTCCAAGAAGCAGCCTAAGCGCCGGCGTCAGCGGTGCCGCTCTAAATCCCGCCACAGCAAAAACGGCAATTCCGGCACCGGAGACAATAACACCCCGGATAGTGCCGAAGACAACCCCCTCCAGCAGGATTCAGCACATGAAGACGAAGAAGCCAGCCCTCATGAGAAAGCGGCAGACAGAGAGGTGGAGGACGATAATTACATGCCTCCCTCCGAAGATGAGGCAAGCCTCGACGACGTCGAATTTGTCGTGCCTGAGGATCCCGTCGAACAAGAGCGTTTCAAACGCAGGCTTATGGCCACGGCGAGCAGCCTCAAGAAAAAACAGCAAAAGCTTAGAGCTAACCAAGACTTGCTAGCCGACAGATGGACTGATGTCCTTGCGGCGAAAGTCTGAACTCGAACGCCCTCCAAGAGATACCCAAAGCAGGCTGCTACCCCGATTAGAGGAGGAAGCACATAGACCTATATCACCAGCGCATGATGCGGCCGACCGGCCACCTCGTGGTCAGCTGACAGAGGCCTCTCGGCCCTCCACTCAAGCCGCACCAGCGTCGCTCAAAGAATACCAAGGCACGGGAAATGCGCCGGACTGCGAGATATATTGGAGGACAGGGCAAGGCAAACAAGACCGATCTATGGATCGGCGTGGGCGCCCGACACGCGTGACAATAACCGTCATGCCGGATATGGTAAATCCGGTGGGCGAATTCTGATGAAAGCTCATTTGAGCTACGTCGTGATATAGCCCAATCTGAGGCGCCAAGACACCCACTATGCTTCACGAGATGAAGTAATGGATCATCAAATCCCGAGGGTTTCAAACCCGTAAACATCGAATCACACGATGGCACAACAGATCCTGCGCTATGGATCGAGGATTATCTCCTTAATATCCACATGGCACTTGGCGATGATCTACACGCCATCAAATACCTCCCACTCAAGCTTAAGGGACCAGCTCGGCATTGGCTTAACAGCTTGCCGGCCAGAATCAATTGGTTGTTGGGAGGACCTAGAAGCCGCATTCCTTGACAACTTCCAGGGCACCTATGTGCGACCACCAGACGCCGATGACCTAAGCCACATAATTCAGCAGCCAGAGGAATCGGCCAGACAATTTTGGACACGGTTCCTAACGAAGAAAATCAAATAGTCGACTGTCCGGACGCAGAGGCCCTTGCAGCCTTCAAGCATAACATCCGTGACGAGTGGCTTGCCCGGCACCTAGGACAGGAAAAGCCGAAATCCATGGCAGCCCTCACGACACTCATGACCCGCTTTTGCGCGGGAGAAGACAGCTGGCTAGCTCGTAGTAATAACATGACCAAGAGCCCTGGTAATTCGTATACCAAGGACAACATTGGCAGGTCGCGTCGCAACAAGCAAAAGCGCCGCATTAACGACGACAATGCTTTGAGGATACGGCGATTAATGCCGGATTCGTGGCTCTAAACCGGTCAGCGGAAAAAGCCATTTAAAATAAATACTCGGGCCCGTCCAATTTGGACCGAATACTCAATCGCCGTGCGTGCGGATACACGGCAGAAAAACCAGCCAACCACACCAACAGAGATTGTTGGGTGTTCAAGCAACGAGCAAGTTAAACGCCGAAAACAATGACAAGGGGCTGCATAGCGATGACGAGGAGGCGCGGCCGCCGAACAATAGGGGACAAAGGGTTTCCCCCACAAGTGCGGACGATGAACATGATATACGCAACCCACATCCCCAAAGGGAAGCGTAAGCGTGCACTCGAGGGACGTATATGCGTTGGAGCCTGTCGCCCCAAAGTTCAACCCATGGTCCTCCTGCCCGATCACTTTTGATCGAAGGGACCACCCCACTAGCATCCGCCATGGCGGATTCACCGCATTGGTTCTAGACCCAATCATTGACGGATTTCACCTCACTAGAGTCCTTATGGACAACGGCAGCATCCTGAGCCTGCTTTATCAGGATACAGTGCAAAAAATGGGCATAGACCCCTCAAGGATTAAACCCACAAAGACGACCTTTAAAGGCGTCATACCAGGTGTAGAGGCCAACTGTACATGCTCACTTACACTTGAGGTGGTCTTCGGATCCCCGGATAATTTCCGAAGTGAGGAGTTAATCTTGACATAGCCCGTTACGTAGTGGCTATCACGCCTTTTCCAGACGAACCGCATTTGCAAAGTTCAATGCGGTGCCAAGACTACGCATACCTCAAGCTCAAGATGCCAGGCCCTCGAGGAGTCATTACGGTCAATGGAGACCTTGAACGCTCTCCGAGCGGAGGAGCATCTGGCTGACCTCATGGCGGAAGTACAAAGCAGCCTCTCAAGGCAATTCTCCAGTCCGACCATTAAACGACCGGACACCGTCAAGCGCGCCCGGAGTAACCTACAACAAGACCTCCTGGCACATTCCGAGCACGCGTAGCAATGCGGCCCCAACCCCAGCCCTCGCGAAATTGCGAAACCAGTACTACACGTACATAACTACGCTCTGGAAATACCATGGGCATAGGGGGAGGGGCACGACCACGGCACGCCCAAAATGCGGCTCAACCGCACAAGGGGCTCCCGATTTTGTCATTCTTTTTTTTTCTTACTATCAGGACTCCACTTTCCGGAAGGCCCGCCCGGCAGTATAATCGCCGAACACACGATGCAACAGCCAGGGAGGCAGAAAGCTACGTCGAGTGTCCAGGTGGTCTCTATAACGAGTAGTATACTTGTTCACATATCATCCTGCAGCTCGCCCTGGAGGGGGACATGTCAAATAGTCCCATCTTGTCGGGGCGGCTGATCGTACCCGCGGACACCTATGGGGCCCGGCGGAGCGGGTCCCTTTGTGGTTCGGAGGGGGGCGGAGGTCGCACGAAGAGCGGATCGAGGCGATGCACACGGGCGGTTTACCCAGCTTCGGAGCTCTCCAGAGAGATAAAACTCCTACTGCTGCTTGTTTGATCTATTCTGTTCTTGCTAGGGAGCAATGTGAGCTACAAAACCTAGCGTGAGTGTGTCTAGTCTGCGGTGGGTCGAATGAATCGAAACTCGGCCAACCGCGGAACCCCCTCTACGTTGCACTCGGGCCTCCTTTTATATGCTCAAGGGGTCTCCGACAGGTGGCAACATAGGCGGGGGTACAAACGTAAAACAGGGGTTGGTACACCTACGAACAAAGGTCTGATGCAAAAATACCTAACTCGGCGGCAAGGGACAAAAGCAATAAATGCCTGTCGTTGTCGCCTAAACGATTATGAGAGACCGTCAGTGCGCCTCCGCCGCCATGATGGCGAGCCTGCTGCGCCAGCGTGTCGCTGCTCTCCGCTAGCTGACCCGCCCGACACGCGTGCCCATGGAGCGGTCCCATGGCGACACGTCGCTGGGTGAGCTGGAGCGGAGGCGGAGAAGGAAGTTGCATGCAGCAAGCGCCTTGCCGCGGCGAATCTTGTCGCGCCCGGAGGCTTGTCGCGCTCCGGGCCTTCCCGACAAGCTCCTCTTGTCGGGGCCTTGTCTTCTGCGTGCCTGGAGTGGCCTTCCCGACAAGCTCCTCTTGTCGGGGCCTTATCTTCCCAATCTAATACTTTGTTCTTGAATGGCTCAAAGGGAGCCACGGAGGAAGTTGGCGGTGGCGAGGCGAACCTTGCCGCTGGAGTGCTGAATCGTCTGCGGCACGTAGCACGGGATACTAGGGTACCCCTACTCTAGTACACCGGCCAGGAGCCCCCGGCCTGGGCCGCACACGGTGTTAAGCGCTTGTCGGGCCCAGGCCCGTAATCTTGGCGCTGACACGCGCGCCGACCACGCTGCAACTCGCCCGGACCCACCACGATCCCCACTAACGGCACGCACCGGACGTGGCGTCGTGCGGAGATCGTGGCGCGATCGTCGGGGGTTCCTTATTAATATAAGCGGGCGTCCGCTCCCTCCTCCCTTTATAAGCGGAGGAAACAGAGGCGGGCCGACCACTCCTGCCACTGCCGTCTTGTCAAGAAACCACCGCCGCTCCCCTCGCCTTCTCCGGTGCGAAGAGAGCAACGCCCCGCCCCCTTTCACCACAAGCACACTCACCGGCGTCGACCTCCTCCGCCCCCCCTCGCCATGGCCCCGAAGGCCGATAAGGAGAAGGGCGTCAAGTCGGCCGAGGCGCAGCGGCTCGCGGCGCTGCGCAAGGAGCGAGCCGTCTTCCCCTCGCAGCTCGGTGCACGGGAGCTGCGGGACGTCTACTATCTTTTCTGGTCGACGGAGACTCGGGCGCATCCGCGCACGAGGGTGCTCCCCGCCTCCGCCGCCGATCTGGCCCCAACAGGGTACCCTTTCTTCACCCTTTTCTTCTTGCTGTTATTTCAGTTCTGAGGACGATTTAGCCAGTGCCTCAATAAGTTATCTTCGTAACATAACTTTATTCTGGGCAACATCTGCTACGTTACTTCCTTTACTCGACCCTTGGCTTTGTATGTTATTGCCCTACGCTTTTCAGGGAAACTTGTCGGTGCAGGCACCCTTGCCGCGAGCGCCGAGTGCGGAACTTCAGTAGCCTGCTGGCGGGGTCGCTACCGACAAGCAACCTTGTCGCGGACTAGCCGCAGCTCGCTTAAGTTGTTGAGCGGACTCGAAACAAAGTAAGGGCGCGACCAGTCACGATTTGGTTCCTCCGCGTATGGGTGTCTCATACAAAGCGCGGTCGTTCGAGGAAGATAACTTTACAAATTTATTACTGATCTGAATCGATCGATGCAATGTTATTTCCTCTACTTGATTTCTTCCTTTGTACGTTTCTGCCCTGCGCATTTAGGGAAACTTGTCGGTGCAGGCACCCTTGCTGCGAGCGCCGAGTGCGGAACTTCAGCAGCCTGCTGGCGGGGTCGCTACCGACAAGCAACCTTGTCGCGGACTAGCCGCAGCTCACTTAAGTTGTTGAGCGGACTCGAAACAAAGTAAGGGCGCGACCGATCCACGATTCGGTTCCTCTGCGCATGTGTTTTCCATACAAAGTACTATCGTTCGAGGAAGATAACGAAAATTTAAAAATTGATTGCTCAAACTTTGGCAACTTAGCTTTACTGTTTCTTGCTTCTCGATGAAGCGAAACTACCTCGAGAGGTGCCTGGTCCATAGTATTATCTCCTCCTCCCCTGGTTAACTTGTGCGAGGGAGCCTCCCTTTCTTTGCGACAAGAGAAAGAAGAGGAAATAACGTTATAGAGCCTAGTGGCTCGATTACGCTTACCGGGGGTTGCTGCACAAAGTGTTAGCCAAAACATGCAATAACTTGATGAAAGCATGAACTTGACGGGTTGTGCGCAACACATGGGCTTTATCGATGCACGGGTCTGCGCCCGGCTTTGTCTGAAGGATTACATGCAACAGCGGCAAGACTTGTACAAAAGGTGGTTGCTTGGAACGGGTTCCGACAACCGCGCATATATGGGTAAAACTTACGAAGATGCTCAATGTTCCGTGAGTTGCTCACGGAATGCCATCTTCGGTCTCAAAGCGGACAGCGCCAGAGCCTAGTGACTCGTTTCACCCGATAAGGGCCTTCCCACTTCAAGGCGTCAACTTGTTTGAATTCTTGGCGGATGGCGCCCGAAGAACAAGGTCGCCTTCCTCGAGGCTTCGGCACTAACTTTGTGGCTATGGTAGCGGCGAGGCCTCGGTAGCGGCGGCTCGCATGAGCTCGAAGACGATCCTCCTCAAGGAGCAGCGCGTCATCTTGTCGCAGCTGCTCTTGCTCAAGCTCATCATAAGCGAGCACTCGAGGCGATCCGTATCTGAGTTCCGTGGGGAGAACTGCCTCTGCTCCATAGACTAGAGCGAAAGGTGTTCGGCGGTGGCTCGATTTGGCGTCGTCCTGATCGACCAAAGAACCACCGGCAGCTCCGCAATCCAGTTTCTTCCGCACTTGTGCAGCCTGTTGAAAGTTCTGGTCTTGAGTCCGCGCAGCACTTCAGCGTTCGCCCTTTCTGCTTGACCGTTGCTTCTCGGGTGAGCAACGAGCGGCGAACCTTGGCGCCAAGGTCTTGGACGTCTTGCATGAAGGTGCGACTTCGTGAATGTGTGCCGTTGTCGGTCATGATCCTGTTAGGGATTCAAACGGCAAACAATCGACCGAAGAACTTGGCTGGCCGATTGTCTGTCACCTTCCTCATCGCTTCCACTTCCGGCCACTTTGTGAACTTGTCGATGGCGGCGTACAAGTACTCAAAGCCCCGACGGCTTCGGGGAAGGGGTCGAGGATGTCGAGCCCCAGACCGAAAATGGCGAGGATAAAGGGATCGTCTGGAGAGCTTGAGTGGCAGTGTATCTGTTTGGAATGGGCCGCACGCTTCACACTTGGTTACTTGTGCGATTTGCATCCCGGAGGCTGTCGGCGGAAGAAACCTTGCCGGAAAGCTTTGCGGCAAGTGCTCTTGGCGCCAATGTGGTGACCACATATGCCTCCATGTATCTTCGCCAACAGCTTCATCCATCTTCCACAGGAATACACTTCAATTTCACATCGTTGAGTCTTCTTACATGCGATGTCTGTCGACAAACTGGTACATACTCATTGCCGGGCTACTCTTTCCGCTTCTTCCTGCTCTTGGAAGTTCTCTGTCTGAAGGAATTGGACAATCCGCTGCGCCCATCTTTGGAGCTTGTGGCTCGACAACAAGGACTAAAGGCTCATCTGCTGCTGCGGGAACATCAGCTTCTACGGCAAGAGCCGGTGGCTCTGCCGGAGCTAGATGCTCCCCGACAAGCTTGCCGGAGCAAGACTTGTCGGGAGCGTTTGCTTCAACGAAACAAACCCTGGGGTCTGTCGGAGCAGACTGCTCCTCAGAACTGTTGGTGTTGATCTTGGGGACCTTTGCAACGACGGCTTCGGGAAGCTCTGTCGGAAAGTAGTCACCAGAGGCCAACTTCCTCTTCGTGCTTTGTCATTTGATGGTGTTACGGTTGGCTGAGTCAGCTTGAGCACGAAAGTCCTCGGTTCCATTGTGTAGCTTAAGCGCGCAAGACTTTGACAGGGCATCAGCAATATCATTCTGAGCTCTTGGAACATGTTCCATTTGCAGGCCGTCAAAGTGCTCTTCTAGCTTCCTCACTTATTCAACGTAGGCTTCCATCAACGGACTCTGGTAATCTTTGTTGACTTGGCGGACGACGAGTTGCGAGTCACCCCTGACAATAAGCTTCTTGATCCCAAGGTCCACGGCGATCCTGAGACCGGCAAGCAAACCTTCATACTATGCAGTATTGTTTGTCGCTTGCTCCTTGGGAAAGTGCATCCGGACGACGCATTTGAGGTGCTCTCCGGTGGTGCGATAAGCAAGACGCCGCACCGTGCCTTGCAGCGAGAAGGCACCATCAAAGTACATCAGCCACTCTTTGCTCGCTTCTTTGACGGGAATGCTCGTCTCCTAATCTCTTCATCCGGGCGTTGGAGTCCATTCTGCTATGAACTCTGCCAAGGCTCGCTTTGGATAGTTGATGTGCTTTCAAACTTAAGACCAAAGCTTGATAGCTCCAAAGTGCCCACTCGACAATCCCGCCTGCCGCTCGGATTCTCGCAGTATCCTCTTGAGGGAAAGCGAGTGACAAGCTGTGATCTCATGTGCTTGGAAGTAATGGCGCAGCTTTCTCGAGGCCATGAGGAGGCCGAAAAGCAGTTTTTGCACAGTACCTTGACCTAGCCCCTGCAGGAGGGAGCCGACAAAGTAAACCGGGCGCTGCACCATCCTTTTACATGTATCTGTTCTTGTGTCTTCGCGGACTCGTCCTTGTCGGGACCAGAGCTTGTCGGCGAAGCCCCCTGCTTGTCGCTGGGTGTGCTTGCCGCGGTTGCTGGCTCGTCATCCGCCTCCCTCTCCGCCACTAACGCAACGCTAACCACTTGATTGGTTGCCGCTATATATAGCAGCAACTTCTCTTGTGGCCTAGGTGCGACAAGTGTTGGAGTAGAGGATGTATCTCTTTAAGTCCTGCAGCGCAGCCTCCGCTTCGCAGTCCATTTCTTTGGACCCGCCTTTTTCAAAATCTTGAAAAATGGCGTGGCGCTTCAGCAGAACCTAGAAATAAACCTGCTGAGAGCAGCCACGCAACCGCAAGTCTTCGTACATCCTTGACGCGCTTTGGTGCTTCAATCTGCTCAATGGCCTTGATCTTGTCGGATTTGCCTCAATCCTCGCCGAGACCACGAAGAACCCGAGAAGCTTGCCGGAAGGGACTCCAAACACGCACTTCTCGGGGTTGAGCTTGAGGTTTATCTTGCGCAGATTTGCAAAGGTCTCGCCCGGATCTTGAACCAGAGTTGCTTTGTCCCCGCTCTTGACCACTATGTCATCCATGTAGGCTTCTACATTTCTGTGCATTTGCGGCTCAAAAGTGTCATGGACTACCCTTGCAAATGTCGAACCAGCATTCTTCAAACCGAAAGGCATCCGTATGAAACAGTATGTGCCACATGGTGTGATGAATGCGGTCTTCTCCTCATCTTCTTCAGCCATGAAGATCTGATGGTATCTGAGTAGGCATCAAGAAACGAAAGCAAATCACATCCGGCCGTGGAGTCAACAATCTGGTCAATGCGCGGCAAGGGAAATGGATCTTTGGGACAAGCTTTATTAACATCGGTGAAGTCAATACAAAGCCTCCATTTCCCGCTTTGCCTTGGCGCACGACTACAGGATTGGCCAACCACGTAGGATGGAGTACTCCTCTGACAAGACCTGCTGCTTCCAGTTTCTTGATCTCTTCAGCTATGAATTCTTGGCGCTCCACTGCTTGCTTCCTGACTCTTTGCTTGACGGGCCGCGCATGAGGACAAACGGCTAGGCGGTGCTCAATCACTTTCCTGGGAACACCGGGATATCAGACGGTTGCCATGCAAACACGTCGACATTCGCCCGCAGGAAAGCAACGAGCGCGCCTTCCTATTTGGGGTCGAGAGAGGTACTGATGGTGAAGGTACCACCAGCGCCGCCCCTCCTTGGCGGGTACCTTCTTGGTCTTCGACGGAGCCACCATCTTCTTGCACTTGTCGGTGGAGCTCGATGGTGCGTCCTCGACGGTAGCGCAACACCAAGAGGTGCGCTTGCCGGAGTGAGCATCGAGCCCTTGCCGGACTTGGACTTGGTCTTCTTCCCCCGGAGCTTCAGCGGCAAGTGTCTCGAAATCTGTTGCGGCCGCTGCGTCCGGAAGATCTTGTCGGCACGAGATAAGGGCATCTTTCTTGTCGCCATGGACAGAGAGATGACGCTTATCGGGCCTGGCATCTTGAGAAGGTTGTAGGCGTGGTGAGAGGCCGCCATGAACTTGGCGAGTGCCGAACGGCCAAGTATCCCATTGTAAGGCAATGGGAAATCGGCAACGTCAAATGTAACCCTCTCGATCCACGAAGTTCATTTCACGCCAAATGTGACCGCAACGTAATCTTCCCTTCGCTTGCTCCTTCTCGGATTGATTCCTTGAAGGTTCCGGTCTCTTCGAGCTCGCTGTCGTGGATTTGAAGCTTACGGAGCACCGGAGGAGATCAGATTCAAGCCGGCCCCGCCGTCAACTAACATTTTTGTGACCTTGAGGTTGCGGATGGTTGGAGAGACCAGCATCGGCAAGCACCCGACCGTAGTTATGCGATCAGGGTGGTCCTCAATATCAAAAATTATAGGCGTGCTGGACCACTTCAGAGGCCTGCGTGACTCTATGGATGGTTCCGCAGCATTGACCTCCCGCATCCATTGCTTGAGTTGGCGGTGGGAGGTATGCAGGGAAGCACCTCCGTCAACGCAGAGAACCTCTGTGGCTTTCTGAAACTCCTGCTCATCGGCGTTGTCGTCTTCCATATCTTCGCTGCCATCATCATCTCCATCCTTGTCGCGGCCGCTGGGAGGTCGATCTCCTTGTCGCCGCTTGACTTTGCGCGGCGTCCTCCCCGGCCGGGACGCTTCTTGCTTGCTCCTCCAGCACCTTCCTGGACCTTCTCCTTGTCGCGTCGCTCGTACTCAGCTCTCTGCTGCTCGACGAGCTGCTCGACCTTCTTGCAGCTCTGGAGATCGTGGCCCTTTGTGCGGTGGATCTTGCAGTACTGCTTGCCGGAGCTGTCCTGCTTGTCGGCGGCCGCCACAGACTGGTGGTTGGCATCAGCGGCAACCTCCTTGCCGGAGACTCCAGCCTTGGCATTCTTGTCGCCGCCTCCGTTGCCAGACTGCTCGACAGCTAGCACTTCCCTGCTTTTCTTCTTCCTGTTGGCTCGCCGCCGGCCCTTCTTCGCCGGGGCGGTGTCATCCTTGTCGATCTCGCTTCGCATCCTCTCCGGAGTCTCCTCCTTCCTCGGTAGCGTGCACACTTGTCGGCCAAGGCGTACAACTCACTGACGTCCTTGACTTTGCTCATCGCCATCTCCTCCCTCATCCTGCGGTTCCGCACATTCTGATGAAATGCGCTGATCACCGCGGCAGGGGTGGACGTCTGGGATGTTGTAGTGCACACGGCTGAATCTCTGAATGAACTTGCGCAGGGACTCTCCTTCCTTACGGGCGAGTAAGTGAAGGTCACTCTCTTGGCCATGAGGTTTGTGGCCACCGTGAAGGCGCCAACAAACCGATGGCATAGGTCTGCCCAAGAGGATATGGAGCTGTCTCGCAAGTGCATGAGCCAAGATCGGCGTTGGGCTTGAGCACGGCGGTAAGTAGTTGGCGAGGATCTTGTCGTCCCGCCCCCGCAGCCTCGCACCGCGATGGTGTAGATGCCGAGGAACTCCGACGGATGCGCCCCGCCATCGTACTTCTCGGCACGTCTGGTTTGAAGTTTTTACGGCTGGGCCATTGGACTTGCCGCAGCTCACGAGTGAACGCAGGGCAACCTACCGCGTCACGGCAATCGCTCGCCCTCCGGCGCGTGCATGTCAACAGAAGGCCCAGCGCGCTTGTCGGATTGACGTCGCGCTTCTCTTCGACGCTCGATGTGAGTTCGAGCGTCCTCTTGTTGTCGCTCATGAAGAACTTGGCACTGATCGCGGCGAGTCCGCGGATCCGACGACGCGGTGGAGTCGCTGTCGAGGTGGATCCGGTGAGTCGGCGATCTTGGCCTTCTTGGCGGAGAGTGCACGGTGGTTGCACCTCCGGCGGTCGCCGCCACCGGCTCGTGCCTTGTTGCCTCGCCGCGGCAACGATGGCATTGGTTGTCATGAGCGCCGCCGTTGGCAAAGCCGATGAGGCTCGATAGTGGCCCTCCACTCGTCCAACCTTGTCGGCCGTTGGAGGGTAGTCGAGAGCGATTGAGCTCTCGCCAGAGCTTCGCTGGAGTAGTAGGCGGCATCGGAGAAGCGGTGCGAGGAGCGGACACGCCGGACTTCTAACTGCGTTAGAAGGAGCAGCGCCCCGTCCGGGCGACCGTATCTCACTAGTGCCAGCATGTTGGCGCGCATGCTGGTCTTGAGGGTCTCGATCCAACGAACGTATGGCGTTGTGAACGACATGACGTTGTTGGTCCCGCGTCTCCTGAGATGGGCGCGGGGGATGCGCGGACGCCGAGATTTGCGGTGCCTTGTCCTTGGACTTGGCAACGTCGCGAGCACCTTCGTCGGCGCCCGTTCCTCCGCCAGCGTCTACACCGCCACCCGTTTGCTGCGGTGAGGGTGGGTACGACGCGGACGGCTCTGCTGCCGCCGAAGCCTTCTTCTTCGGTGGCATGTTGAGGAAGATGTTGATGGCGCCGCCCGTGTGAACGTCGAATCGGATTCACACGGCCTCGACGCTTCTACCGGGCGCGCCAGAGATGTCGGGCGGTGATCGTACCATGACACCTATGGGGCCCGGCGGAGCGGTCCCTTTGTGGTTCGGAGGGGGCGGAGGTCGCACGAAGAGCGGATCGAGGCGATGCACACGGGCGGTTTACCCAGCTTCGAGCTCTCCGGAGAGATAAAACTCCCTCTGCTGCTTGTTTGATCTATTCTGTTCTTGCTAGGGAGCAATGCGAGCTACAAAACCTAAGCGTGAGTGTGGCTAGTCTGCGGTGGGTCGAATGAATCGAAACTTGGCCAACCATGAACCCCTTCACGTTGCACTCGGGCCTCCTTTTATATGCTCAAGGGTCTCCGGCAGGTGGCAACATAGGCGGGGTACAAACGTAAAAACAGGGGTTGGTACACCTACCGGGCGGTGTATAGTGCAAAAATACCTAACTCGACGGCAAGGGACAAAAGCAATAAATGCCTGTCGTTGTCGCCTAAACGGTGTATCGAGACCGTCAGTGCGCCTCCGCCGCCACGATGGCGAGCCTGTTCAAGGCCACAGTGTCGCTGCTCTCCGCTGGCTGCACACCGCCCGACACGCGCCCATGGAATGGTCCCATGGCGACACGTCAGCTGGGTGAGCTGGAGCGGAGGCGGAGAGGAGTTGCATGCCACAAGAAGCGCCTTTGCCGCGGCCGAATCCTTGTCGCGCCGGGAGGCTTGTCGCGCTCCGGCCTTCCCGGCAAGCTCCTCTTGCCGGGGCCTTGTCTTCTGCGTGCCTGGAGCGGCCTTCCCGACAAGATCCTCTTGTCGGGGCCTTATCTTCCCAATCTAATACTTTGTTCTTGAATGGCTCAAAGGGAGCCACGGAGGAAGTTGGCGGTGGCGAGGCGAACCTTGCCCCGGGGTGCTGCAACTGTCCGTGCACGAGTACGGGATACTAGGGTACCCCTACTCTAGTACACCGACACATCTCTTGCTTATCGCACTATTTGTATCGTTCTTCTTTTACCGCAGACTTTTCGAATAAATACATAGCTTTTGTCTATTATTGCATTCCTTTTTTTTATAAAAATATGTTCAGTTATGACATTATGCAACCGTACACTTTGGTACGGCCAATACACCAGGGGCTTACGTACCCAGAATATGGTGTTAGAAGTCCTAACACTCTCATGAGTGCGGCACCCGAACTTATAGCATTATATGCATCGGCTCGAATCATGTCTTGGGTCAATAATTGGGTTTGCCCGGCTCCCATGTTTTGGTACCTTACGTTCGGTTATATCGGCTAAGCTAGATCGGGAGAACCACCGCGATTGTGCCCGGTTGAGCTGGGCTAAGCACCTCAAAGGAGAAAGCTAAACTGACCATCATGATAGGCGAGAGCTGGTCGCTGTTCGAGAGGTTTTTCGAGTCCCTAAAGACTTATGCCGCTTAGAGCGAGGAGTCGGCTTTGTCCGCCCAGCGTGGATAGCGCCCCGAACTCGGTCTTCCGAATACTAGGGGCTTCGCCGAAATTTAAAATTATAGAATTCTATGGCTAAGTGAGAGTGTTCAAGCATTATAGTCCAATTGCCTTGTTCGTTGTGTTGAGCGCCTCCCTCGAAGGACCCAATAATTGGAAAAAGAGTGCTCAAGTTTATCCCGAACACCCCAAAGACTCGTGGCATGGGGGCAGCCGACGACTCGCCATCTCTCAAATTTAATAAACGACCGCATGAAGGTAATATTTTAAATTCAAAAGCGTTGCTTAGCGATATGAACAAGTTTTCAGCATACAGGATCACAAATGCGAAGTTTACTAAAAATTACATCTTTGGAGCACTCATCCGCTATCTGGCGGGCACCCTTCAGACGCCCTCATAATACATCTCGGCCTTGCGATGCTCCTTGCCCGGCGGTGGTCCGTCCATCACAAGCTTCTCATTCCATCTTGCCCCAGTGCACTTTCAAGACAGGCAAGGCCCACGGAGCACCTTCGATGCATACGGAGCGCTTGATGACTTCAAGCCTTGGACAGGCATCCACCAGCCGCCTTACCAGCCCGAAGTAGCTCCCAAGCATGGCTTCCCCGGGCCACAGCCGGACTAAGAGACCCTTCATGGCCAGTTTGGCCACCTTATGGAGCTCGACCAGCTGCTTCAGCTGGTCGCTCAAGGGCTCCGGGTGTCCGGCCTCAGCATACTGAGACCAGAACACCTTCTCTGTCGAGCTCCCCTCTTCGGCTCGGTAGAATGCGGCAGCGTCGGACACACTTCGGGGAAGATCTGCGAATGCTCCTGGAGAGCTCCGACTCTGGTAAGTAACAAGTAATTCACTTTCACGTGCTTGCTTTGCATAAAGAATGCCTTACCCGCCGCTATCTTCTTCATCGCCTCAATTTCCTGGAGGGCTTTTTGGGCTTCGCCCTTGGCAGATTTGGCGCTCTCAAGCGCCGAGGCAAGCTCGGATTCTCGAGTCTTTGAGTCAAGCTCCAAACTTGTGTTTTTCCATGAGAGCCTGGAGCTCTTGCTGCACCTCCGCCACCCGCGCCTCCTGCTTCTCTCGCTGGGTACGCTCCACGGCCGCATTTTCTTCGGCCTTGGACAGCGCTTCCTTCAGGGTTGCCACCTGGGTTGTGGCCCCTGTAATACCCACGTTGGTCCTGTCATTTTTTGCAACCACATCTTTTTTATATACTTACATAAGGTATTACTTACCTTCCTTGTCCTCGAGCTGCTTCTTGGCAAGGCCGAGCTCATTCTCGGACCGCTCGAGGCTCTGCTTCAATACATCGACCTCCGCAGTCAGTGCGGCAGAGGTCAGCAACACAACCTGCATTCCCATATTGACATACTTATGTTAGACTCCTGCGTATATCTTTTTGATCCTCAGTTTAGCTTTTCTTTTCGAACACCAAACCGAGCATCAGGGGCTACTGTCTATGCGGTAATATTTTTTCATATCTTAAATACATACCTCAAAACCTGTTAGAAGGCTGGCACAGGCTTCAGTCAGCCCGCTCTTGGCGGACTGAACCTTCTGGATCACCACACTCATAATAGTGCGGTGCTCCTCGTCGATGGAGGCGCCGTTAAGCACCTCCAGCAGATTATCCGGTGCCTCCGGTTGGACGGAGGTCACCGGTGTCGTAGGCTTGCCCTTCTTAGTAGGGGGCCGCCTGCCGGATTCCGGAACCATTGAAGGTTCCGGTGCGGTGTCCGGCCTAGGGCCGGACTTGGAGCCCTTGGGGGTCTTATCCCCTTTGCGCCTGGAGTCCGGGAGGTCGCCATGCCGCGCCACCAGGATCACCTCCACCAGGCGTGGACCCGTTTGGGACTCCCTCGGCATCATCCGGCCGGGCGAGGGGAGGAGGCGGTCGAAAGTGAAGTGCTATTCACATCCGACGAACCCAGGGAGCCGCTCGTTGAAGCGTCGAGCCCGGCCTTGGGCGGACTGCATGATTATATTCGGCGTCAGAAGATACTGTGCAACAGAGGAACGCCGTGAGTTATTCTGGTATTCGGATACTTAAGATTTTGCCAGGGGCTTGGCCCTGGATGGCCACTCATCTTCGTCGTCGTCGGTGTTGGTGAAGTAGTCCGGAGGAAGGGTTCTTCCCTTTTTGGACCCTCCGGCCCCCCAGTTGGGGCGGCCTTCCTTTTCATTCCTCCCCTCGCTGGAGGGGGAGAGGCTTCTTCTTCTTCCTCCTCGTCTTCAGAGGAGGAGTCCGCCTCGGAGTCATCGGACGATGAGTCCGACACCACCTGGCGCCGGGAACTCCTTTGAGTTCCCGTGGCCTTCTTCTTGGCCTTCTTCTCCGGCACCATGTAAGGTGCCGAAACCAGCAGCCCCGTCAAACGGGCATCCGCTGGATCTTCTGGCAAGGGAGCCGGACAGTCAATCTGCGACGTCCTCTACCAATCCTGTCAAAGGTAAGGGAGTTTAGATCCCGCATAGAGTCAAACTATGGAAAACAAGTGTCCCATAAAGGGAAAAATAGCTTACCGCGTTGGCTTGATGATGTGCGCTGAATCCGCGATCCTCGGTAGCGGATGCGGGAGCCTCGGTGCCCTTGAACAACACCTTCCAGGCATCTTCGTACATAGTGTCGAAGAGCCTGCTCGAGACCCAGTGTTGTGCGGATCAAACTCCCACAAGCTGAAAGCCCGTTGTTCGCACGGGAGGATCCGCAGATGAGCATAACTCGACTACGTTGACGAGTTTGAGCTTCTTGCTCACCAGGTTTTGACGCATGTTTGGAGTCCGGACAGCTCCTCCGAATTACCCTGATGACAAGCCCGTCTCTTTCCGGGAGGTGAGCCGTGTAGGGATGCCAGATCGTATTTCGGTGGCCGCCGCCCATTCTGGGTCATGCGGCTCGGTGATGTAGAACCACCCCGATTGCCACCCCTTTATGGTCTCCACGAAGGAGCCCTCGAGCCATGTAACATTGGGCATCTTGCCCACCATGGCGCCTCCGCATTCCGCTTGGCGGCTGCCCACCACCTTCGGTTTGACATTGAAGGTCTTCAGCCATAAGCCGCAGTGGGGCTGGATGCAGAGGAAGGCCTCGCACACGACGATGAACGTCGAGATATTGAGGATGAAGTTCGGGGCTAGATCGTGGAAATCCAGGCCATAGTAGAACATGAGTCCCCGGACAAATGGGTGAAGTGGGAAACCTAGTCCGTGGAGGAAGTGGGGGAGGAACACCACCCTCTCATGGGGCCTGGGGGTGGGAATGAGCTGCCCTTGTCGGAAGCCGGTCTTGGCGATGTCATTGGACAAGTATCCGGCCTTCCTCAGCTTTTTAATGTGCCCCTCCGTGACAGAGGAGACCATCCACTTGCCTCCCACTCCGGACATGGCTGGAGAAGGTAGATGTGGGATGTGCGGACTTGGCCGCTGGAGCTCGAGTGCGCGAAAATGGATAAGCAAAGGAGGAAGAAGGCGTAGATGGAAAAGGTGGATCCTTATCCCCTTATATGGGTGGACGCAACTATGTGCCCCCACCAGCCTGGTAAAACTCGCTTATCTCCCATGCGCCGTAAATTAATGGCACGGTTGGGTTACCCACGCCCGTATTGATGAGAATCCCGGAATAAGGGGACACGATCTCTGCTTCGACAAGACGTGCCAAAGAAACCGACTCTCTAAGTGCTACCGAGGTGGGACAAGAAAAACGATTCGAATAAAGGCTTGGTCGTGGTGTGATGTCACCGTGAAATACGCCGCCAGATTGGATTTGTGTAAGTATTATTCTCTCTACGGTGGTATGTGGAAATTATTTTGCAGTGCCGGACACTATCCTTGTGTTCAAAATCTTGTATTCGGAGGAGGAACCCGCCTTGCAATGCCGAAGACAATCCGCTACCGGACTCGGCCATCATTGAAGCCTGGTTCAGGGAGCTACCGAGGAGTCTGGATTTGGGGTGTCCGAATGGCCGGACTATGACCTTTGGCCGGACTCCTGGACTATGAAGATACAAGATTGAAGACTTCGCCCCGTGTCCGGATGGGACTTTCCTTGGTGTGGAAGGCAAGCTTGGCGATACGGATATGTAGATCTCCTCCCATTTGTAACCGACTCTATGTAACCATAACCCTCTCCGGTGTCTATATAAACCGGAGGGTTTTAGTCCAGAGATCGAACAACAATCATACCATAGGCTAGCTTCTAGGGTTTAGCCTCTCTGATCTCGTGGTAGATCTACTCTTGCACTACCCATATCATCTTAATCAAGCAGGAGTAGGGTTTTACCTCCATCGAGAGGGCCCGAACCTAGGTAAAAACATCGTGTCCCTTGTCTCATGTTACCATCCGCCTAGACGCACAGTTCGGGACCCCCTACCCGAGATCCGCCGATTTTGACACCGATAATGGGGGTGGCCATGCTTACTATGTACTCCTAGATTAGTTTAATGTTTCCAACATCTTCTTGTGCAGTTCCACTAAAATATATGGTATCTTCAAAGAAGATCCCTGTTTGCACAAGTAGAGATAATTACGTATGGCATCATATCAGTGGCAAAACAATTGCTCGCTCCAGCATAGCAATAAATTAAGATGCAAAACTATATCATTACTTGTGTCATCACAGCCCAAAGGCTTCATTACAGCTACGGAGTTGATTTTTGTTTTTCTTCCGCTTGTTCTTCCCCTTCATCACTTGGTTCAATAATGCATAAGCTTCGCCTTCAATGTAAGATTTGGCATGTCAATGAGGGAGCACAAGTATAGTACTAAACTTAATTTTCTGATGAAAGTGGCAAAATACAGCCAGCCAGTTGTGAAATATCCTTATCTTACCTCAATGGGATATTACAAAGGCACATACAGATTGGAAGTCTCCATTTGTGCAGTTCACTAAAATCAAGCAACATTATCATACAAGTAGCACAACATATGAAAGCACACCGCAGAATCATGTGAAAGAAGGCTAGTAATCTTGACCTCTCATGATGCGGAATTCAAACAACTCACAAGAAGAAGATCTGAACCAAATTAAGCTTTAACGGATAGGAAGTAAGATCTCCTCTTGTGCGATTCCACTAAGATCATGCAATCAAGCTAACGTTGTCGGTGTGACATTTTGGTTGAACTGCACAAAACACTCTTAAAACAAAAGCGCTTTTTTGCAAAGGCAACAAAAGGTCACAATGGCAACGAGGTGAAGTAGATAACCCTGTTTACGAGAGGTGCAAAGGAAACAATCGCTGGTCAATAACGGTGGATGACACAAAAGCCAAATGTAAAGAAGCATCTACCTTATCTAAATGGGAAAGAAAGCAAGACAAGAGCATTTCTCAAACGGGGCATTGATTAATATTAACATAGAGATTATATTAACAATAAAATTCGTTAAACATGTAATTTGCTTTTAACCGTGGCATTGCATCAATTTTCCAAATGGGCATTATTAGAGGGTGTTTGTTTACAGGGACATTTTGGTGTAGGGACTAAAAAAACTCCATGTCAGTCCCATCTAAACCAAACATGAGGGACTTTTAGGGACTAAAAGTGGGCATTTGGGACTAAAGAAAGAAGACCCCGAGGGAGTCTTTTTGGGACTTTTTCCAACAGTTGCCCCTGCCACGCATCGCACCTTGTTTCTATTAGTTCATTACTAGGGGTAACATGGTCTTTTAGCATGTCATTTAATAACCTCTAGTCCATGTTTAGTCCCCGGAACCAAGCGGTAGGGACTAGGGAGTTTTTAACCAAACAGGCCTTAGATTAACAACGACTAATGAGTTGCACGGGATAGTGGGCGCATTCGGCACCATGTGCATCTACCGATGTATCGTGGTCATGCATAGTCTGTTGCAACAAAGAACAAACAACCAAGGAGCATATTTGTGTTGGTCCTAGTTTTGTTATCTTTAGACACCTTTCCCTATGTGAGCGCAAAGAAATCTAGTCCTGCTCAAACTCTACAGCCTTGTCCCTTCCTTTCCTTTTTGAACTAGTACTTTTGCCCCTTCCTTTCCTCTTTGAACCACGTCCTAGATTTACGGAAATGTTAACGCCCACACGTGTGGGCGTTTGCACATCGCCCACACGCTTCCATCACCACTCATTTTGCCACGTATGACTAGATGACATCAGCAGAATTTTTTTTAGTTTTCGGCTTAAAAATGTTGTATCTCCTAAATAAAAAAGCGAACTAAAAATCCGTTTTCACCATTAAATCCGTCTCGATTTAGATCTTCAAAACTAGACCCCATGTTGATATGTTTCGATTTAATTTTTTTTGCCGAAGTTGCCACAATGTTTACATCGCAGCTGTTATAGGGCTTAAACTAAAGTTGCCATGTGGCAATTTTAGTTTGTAGATCATGGCAATTTTAGTATTTTGATGATGGCAACTCCAGTATTTTGACCATGAAAATTATTTTTGTATGAACCATGGCAATTTTACGTGCATGTATCATGGCAATTTTAGTTTATGGTTCATGGCAAGTCTAGTTTTTTAATTCCCTGTTTTATAAATGTCAAAATTTACTTTTAAATGTAGAAGAAAATAGCTGAAACATATCATGCAACTTCAGTGTAAACATCATGGCAATTCATATGCAATAGACATGGCAACTTTTAATCCAATTTTTTTTCATCAAAACATATCAACATGTGATCTAGTTTTGAAGATCTCATCACAAAGGATTTAATGGTGAAAACGGATTTTCAATCGGATTTTTTGTTTAAGAGATAAAACATTTTAAAAATTGAAAATCCAAAAAGATTCCTGCATGCATGCATGCGATGATGTGGCAATCTGTTTACATTAGAGACGTGTGGTGCGTTTCCCTTCCTGCCACACGTGTGGCAGTTAGCGCGACCCTTTATGCGATACAACTTTCCCCATACTTTCCCACATTCCTTTCCTCTTTGAACCACGTCCTAGATTCATGCTATACAAATTTCCCCCTTCATTTCCTCTTTGAACCACGTCCTAGATTCATGCTATATACTTCCTCCGTTCCTAAATATAAGTCTTTGTAAAGATTCCACTATGAACCACATACGGATGTATATAGATGCATTTTAGAGTGTAGATTCATTCATTTTGCTCCGTATGTAGTCCTAGTAAAATCTCTACAAAGACTTATATTTAGGAACGGAGGGAGTATAACTTTTCCCACTACTTTCCCCCACTCCTTTCTTCTTTGAACCACGTCCTAGATTCATGGTATACATGCAGCTAGAGCAATGCATGTGGAGTAAGTAAATTATACCTTAAGGTTCTTGGGGCGTGGTTCGGTGGGCGACGGGACAGCGGCGAAGAAGAAGGGGTCGGAGGCCATCCCGCGCCGCCGCTGGGTGGAAAGTGAACAGCTGCACCGGTAATGGATTCCCTCCCTCGCCGACGGCGACAGCGTTAAGCCTCCTTCCCTTCCCGGCGGACGGATCCTACCGGCTCTTTGAGCAGCAGTGTGGGGAGAGAGAGAGGCCAACAAAGTCTTGTTTAGATCTGGAGAGGGTGATAGAGTGTGAAGAGAGCAGCTACAAGTGCTGAGGCTCCAGCGGGAGAGGGCGAGAGAGTGTGAAGAGAGCAACTACAAGCGCTGAGGCTCCAGCGTGTATATATATACTGGAGAGAGATTGTGAAGCGTGCAAACCCTAGAAAACATTTTGACCAGTCAAAGAATCATCCTGGCAAAAATTATGCTCAAGTGTAGTTATCAAACCCAAGACCTCAAGTTTGATGAGCGAACAGGTTAACCAGTTACACAACCCTCCCGTTATGTTCAACGAGAGGAAAATAACCTTTTATACATTCCTGCATTCGTGTGGCAAGCATGCCGTGTTTTTTGTGTGTGCGTGTGTGGGAGTCATTGGGATTTCAATCATAATCGTGTCATGTGGCTTTGGTGGTAAGACTATCCATAGTGGTGCAGAAATAATGCAGCCTTAGTCACCTTACCTCTCTCCACATAGTATGTTGGGTCCCACCAAATGAGGGGTGAAACAAACAAATTAATAAGAAAAATTAAAAGCGCCAAGGTGTATCTTACCTCACACATCTCGCTCTCGCCGGGAACACTTTGCTCAATTGATCCTCTGCTCGTCAAGATACTATTTTAAGTGAATCCTTATTATAACATGCCCACAAATTTTGGGCACTTGTACTCGACTTAAGTCGATTGTGCCACCAGATCTCGTATACTTACTACTCCCTCCGTCTAGGTGTAATAAGTCACGTTAGAAGGTGCAACGGGACCAAGGTGCATGCGTGTGCGTGTGTGTGTTTAACAACATGTGTGTGTTAGAGAGTGCAACAGATCGACCTACTCCTACAGAGAGATGGTGTGTAGTGTACGATTTTAGCCGCAAGAGTCGGTGCATCCTCTCGTTTATGGGCGTGTCCGGTAGGGACATGCGGACAACTGCCACACCCGCCTCGACCAGCTCGCCCACCCAAAGCTCCTCCATCGCCACAAGACGCTTCCCGCCCGAAACGGTCAGCGCCGCTCCAAAAAATCGGTGCCGCATTCATGCCTGGGCAGAGCGGACGCGATCTCTCGCTAGCGCAAGAGTGACGGTTGCTTCGTCCGTCCAACTTACTTCTGGGTCTATGTGATTTGCCGGCTCATTGGTCTTTATTACTGAGGTGGTAGGACTGTTGGATGTCCCACGCTTTCGGCGAAAGGAGGTACTACTACTACTAGATTACAATTTTCTCCATTCTTACAATGGAGGAGTGCAAGAGCAGTGAAAACACGCAGCTCGGTGATTACATGGCCCACCTCACACTATCACCGTATGCGACACCTAACTCTTTATATAGTACTCCTCCGCTCCTAAATATTACTAGATGAGTCCTCGCGTGTTGCCGCGAACAGCGGTATATCTCTCTCACAAGAAAATTATCGATTTCATAGAACTAAAAAACTCTATAACCGCATGACAAATGTGGTAGCCAAACTAAATAAACTCCCATCATCATTTAGATCATCCCACGTAAGGAAAAAAGATCAGCCAACTCCCCGCATAATGGGATTATATTTTTCTTTTTGACATGTTAATGGGACTTAAAAGCTCACTTACATGCATGCTACCGGTGCATGCTTGCATGCAGACATGTTGATATGATTTAAAACCCACTCACATGCATGTGCCACGGTATTTCTGCATGCTTGCACGTGGCTTAGTGCGGAGCCTCTCAACGTCTAGATCAAACGGCTATTATGGACTGATTTACTTCATCTAATGGCTACATCAATTTTTATGATGTGGCTCAAGGAGAGGATAGAGAATTCCTAGTAGTGGGGGCTAGCTATTACTAATAGATAAGTCTTTGTAGAGATTCCACTAGGTGAACTACATACAGAACAAAAATGAATGAATCTACACTTAAAATGCAGCTATATACATCTGGTTCATGGTGAAATCTCTACAAAGACTTATATTTAGGAATGGAGGAAGTACCAAGATAGTATCGTCTTTGTAATTTATCTCATGAGATAAATTTGTACAATGCTATGAAGCTTCCGACACATTACATGTATCTGCGTCCAAGGTTGCCCGTTGCAACATTTCATCAAATACAAAGGAGACTAACATGCATGCTATTGCATCTCAATAATTGACAAATCATAGCAAATATGTACTCCTCCGCTCCAAAATAAGTGTCTCAACTTTCTCGCAAACTTTAGTACAATGTTGTACTACTACTAAAGTTGACACTTATTTTGGAACAGAGGCAGCTAAAGAAAAAAGCGATCCATGCAGTCCCTAGCCCTTGAACCGTGAACCCCGACCAGCCTTCAATTTGTCAGGCTACGCTCGAGCTTCCTAATAAATGAAGTTTGCAACCTTTTGACCATCGGATCATTTTGTGCGGTTTCACCAAAATCGAGATGAGCATCCCTCGTGGCAAAGAAATTGAAGAAGCGTGATTAGAATAAGATTATCGGGACTAGTTGATGAGACATAAACTCATCACAAATACAAAGACGTAGAAGCCGGTAGAGGTATGTGTGGGGCAAAGAAGTAGAGAAATATCCACATGGAGTGATGTGGGCAGTGGAGGCGATGGTGCAAGCCGGCTGTAAAGGGAGTTGTACACGAGGGATGTAGCTCAACCTTTAGGAGGGCGGCGGGGGCGGCAATCGCCACGTCGCGGCAGTGAGCAAGGGACGAAGGCAACCTCACCGGCTTTGTGAGAGAGAACGGCGGGGACCCCTGATCGAGACGTGCCAACAGTGGGTTTTCGCCGTCGGCGACGGCAACCGCATCTACACTAAGCATCCACCCCTTCCCCAAGCGGACGTGATCCGCCGGGATATTAGAGATGTGGCCACAGTCGTTTTGTGCGAGAGTGTGAAGAGAGCAACCCCAGCAAGCAACCGTGTAGGCTGGCCCGTCGACTATGTATATAGTGGAGCGGTTTCCTTTTCTCTCCATATGAACCTATCATATTGCGTACATGCCACTGAAGAAAAAAAACTTTATTTATAAATGACGCGGCACCTACTACTCGTTCTCCTATAACCTTGCGCTTGGCATCTCCAAAATATTAACCTTGCGATTGGCCCTTCGCCTATTCGGGAAGTCGAGCAATAATGGTAGAAAGATATATCGCTCGGCTATATGAGACCAAATGAATTGCTGCACGCCCACCACGTGCAGGGTCGAGGGCGAGGGAGAGTGCTACATACGGAGCAAAATGAGTGAATCTACACTCTAAAATACATCTATATACATCAGTGTTTGGAGTATGTACTAGTAGTTCATATTGAAATCTCCTAAAGGACATATATATTCCAAAAAATATGATATAATCTCTATAACCAAGGTAGTAGGGACGAGGAGTAAACGGAGGGAGTAGTAACTTTTTCTCCTCGTCATGCGAGCCACCGCGCGCATGTGCGAGGAGCGGGCGTAAGGCGGAGCAAGCTTCACCTCATCCTGCGAGCCACCGCTTTGTAAGGGGGGAGACGGCGTGACTAATCAAGCTTCTCCTCGTTCTCATGAGTTGATGGGACACATCAAAAGTCATGCCTCTAAGGTAGGCCCCACATGGTTTGCCTCTTTTTTAACATAACACGTCAAGTCGCAATTTGTTTGTTCACCCGTGGTAGACGATCCTCCCTCCACCAAGTGGACAACCAGTACACGTGCCAAATTACCACGTGGGCTGCCTTTTTCATACAGAATTGAGCTCCACCGTGTACCCGCGCGGGTGTGGTTGGGAAAGATACGGGAGTACGTGCACCGTGCATGCACCTATTCTCTTCCTGCACGTCCCCCACCTACGTGGGTGTGTGTGAGAGATACAAACCGCATTCATGAGTGTTTTTTGTTTTGGGGTGGGGATAGGGGGTGGGGTGGGGGTTTGATTTCGTGAATTATTTGTGGGAATATGTGTCGATGACATCTCAAACAAAATTTTGCATGCAATGTGTGTGAAATGGAGGCCTGTCCATATCATACATAGAGGGTCGGGCAATCCACGAGAAGAGAGGGAGGGGTCATAGCTATCGATAGAGTCGAAGAGAGGATCAAGTGGGTGGAGTGCGAGATCGATGAAGAGAGCCATCGAAATTGTGTGTGTGTGCAAGTCAAAGATATAGGGCGGTAGCCTACCGAACGTTAGAGGGCACATGTCAAGTTTGTGTGTGGCAGGGAGACATGACTAGAGCGCCGATGTATCGGTGTGTGGGGAGGGGTGGGGGAGGGGTAGGGAGAGGCCTAACTATAGAGGTAGAACGACTCGTATATGTGTTGAGAAGGAGATACAGCTATGTCTTGAGGGAGATCGGTCGACATCCATACATAATCAAGGACGGGAAATATGATGTGGAGAGAGAGAGAGAGAGAGAGGGAGGGAGAGGGAGGGAGAGGGGTAGAGTGCTGGATGGGTGATGGAGTTGCTTCTCGGAGATGGAGGGAGAGGCCTACTAGACAAACAGAGGGTGGAACTGCAAAGTAATCAATAAGAGTGGGGATGTGTTTACGTGTGTGCCTGTGCGTGATAGATCTGTCGGGACGCATCCATGGATGATGAAGGGGAACCATGTGTTTGGTAAGCAAACCTAACTAGATCGGTAGATCAATTGTTGTTTGTTGGAGGAAGGGAGAGACAGAGACACAACTAATGAGGTAGGTCGATCGACGTGTGGGTAAAAACGAGTTATAAGGGCCTAGCTAGCTATATGTATAGCGAGAGACCGGTCGGTGTACGTCCATTTGTTAGAGGCAAATAAGGCCCAGCGAGACGGATAGACAGAGAGAATGGAGCTAGGAGGTGGTGCGAGAGACCCAACTACTAGCTAGATAGGGGAGGAGGTGCGGTTGTGAGATCGATGAAAAGAGGGGCGAGAGTTTACACGTGTCTCTGACCGTATGAGAGACACGAGGCTAGGACACATAAAGGAGGAGATTGAAGGTGTGTGTGTATGTTGTAGGCAGGCATCGCTGGAGAAGTTTATCGATCGGTGTGTGTCAGAAAGGAGTTGTGGAGACTTTGGGAGAACGACCTAAAGAAAAAAATGAATGTGCCCAGTGGATAGAATGCCGAGCGAGGGGGAGGGCGAGGAGGGCGTGTGCATGAACGAGAGAAAGTTAGTGGTAGCTACAAAGGTTAGAGGATTGTGTGGGTGTAAGAGACTAACAAAGATCATAATTTGATATGAAAGCAGATTCATATATTTGAACAGGAGATCATAGTGTTTTAAACATTGCATGCATGAATATAGCGGTGATGCACATGCTGTGCACATGTTATACCATAATGTGATAATGCATGGCGTTTGCAACTCACAACTAAATGCTGAACAATCTAAACCATACTATACATCAAACAATCTCACATTTTATTTGAATTTGTGATAATGTGTATGCGTTTGCAGCTTACAACTAAATATCAAACAATCTAAACAATACTATATATCAAACATTCTCACATTTTATTTGAATTTGTGGTAATGTGTGGTGTTTGCAACTCACATCTAAATACTTGTAGGCGTAGGGGACGGGGCACCATACATAATGTGATAAACACATTATACATATGAGACATGGTTTAGATTATGAAGATCTAGCTAGAGGAAGAAATGTAATGTGATTTGAAATCAAAATAAAGTGGATTCAAAAAATCTAGTTCGAGTTCATATAGTACACATAGTTCATATGCAACTCGAGACTAATCATGTGGTGTGCTGTGAAGATAATACACAAACGATGGTTTAACTTGACAATAATGATGATTGTAGATCTTATTAAAATAGAGAAACGAATTCAAATGCTTTGACTTCACAACAATCATTACTGTAGATCTTATTCAAATAGAGAAACGAATTCAAATTTAGTTCATATTGAAGCGGTAGTATATACGTTTGGAATGCACTAAAACGTTCATTTGAGTAGTAGGTTGCATGCATTATACACGTAGCGGAATATATTAATTGAACATAACATGACTTCAAAGTTCTGAATGACATTTTTAGTGAGCATTTATTTGGTACAGAACGCGATAGGCTTGTCCGAAATTTCAACCCGCGCCTTTGTTAGCCCGAAATATTTAAGATATATCTTTGTCTCAGCAGTGCTCGACAACTCCCTCCATCTCAACCCGCCGCCTTGCTATTCCGAAATTACAACGCTGGCGAAAACTCCCACCTCTGTGAAATCCCGACACGCCGAAATGCCCGTGGTACCTCGAACCGAAAGAACTGCCTCAAATCGGTGGGGGGTACTTCCATAACTTACCCCACATTTTGGACAAGCGCGTCTCTAAGCCATGGTTCCCCACTGCCATCCCATCCGCCCACCCATTCGTACACCGAGGCCGCGAAAACCCGCGACGAAACCCCACACCCTACTCCATCCGCCACCCAGCCGGAGCCTCTTCCCCGACGACGTCGTCCACAGCAACACCTTGACGTCCCTCATCGACCGTACCGGATGAGGATCCATCGTCGATCTCATCGTCCTGCCGGTTCAGCCACCCCGTCCTCCACCTCCAAGGAGCTGCCCTGACGTTCCCCTCGTCTTTCGTGCCACCTCCATTCCCACACCTCCGTATTCACCTGCACCAGCGGAAGAGCATCATCATCACCGTTTCCTCGGATGAAGCTGCGGCCTAATCGGCGCCACCAAAGAGGTTGTACACTAATCGCCGCATTTTCTTCTTGATTCGATCTCACGGTGCTGCCGGGCGCCGTTCCTCGAGCCAACACGGTGCGACTCCATCCACGGTGGCGCCGCCGCCACTTCCTCCATGGCGCCGCTCCTCGGCGCCGACGCCCACATCAAGAGGCTGCCGCTGCTTTAGCTTCGCCGCGCCGCTGCTCGCTTCTTGCTCTCGGTCCCCGCTCGGGTTCGCTCTTGTTATTGCTCTTGCTCGCTGGCCGCTTCTCGCTCTTGCTCTTGCTTATGTCTTTGCCCGATTTAGCTACACTTTGGACTGAATCGACTTTTGGGTCGCCGATTTTGGGTGGGGGGGGGGGGGCTCACCGGGTGAAGGAAGAACTAGCCAGCGAGGGGGGGCTAGCTGGAGAGGTACCCACTATCTATCTTAGGGTTCGTGATGGGGCGGTGGTCGCCGATGGCATGGCGTTGGCGGGCGGTGGCGTGGGGATCGCGGGAGAAAAAGCTCGCACGGGGGCCCAGCGGGTTGGCCGGGGCGGCGGCGGACCGGCGGTGAGGAGTGTTTTCGGGGCGGGCGGGGCGGTGCAACACCGGCCGCGGGCGGCGGGGGGCTGCTGTTTGGCCGGTGGTGGCTGGCGGCTCAGGGGGGTGGAAGTTGAAGATGAACCGCAGGCCCTTGATTTCGTACCCAACGGCTGCAAAATCACTGACCAAAGATGAAAAAGTCAGTCGACCGACGTGTAGCCTCACCTTGCTAGTGCGTTCAGTTTCGACAGCAAAATTCAGTCTCGACAGTTAAGTTCAGTTTCAATAGTTAAGTTCAGTTTCGACAGTTAAGTTCAGTTTTGACAGTTAAGTTCAGAGATGAGCGGTTGATGTATTTTACATCTAGCACTTTGTGGTTATGTATTCTACGTCATGTATTGGAGATGCTATTAGAATGCCACTCAGGTTAACGTTGTTCATTGTCTCTCTTGTCCTCGCTTCACCTCAAGGCGTCAGACAACTCACTAGAGCTGCTCCAACAACTAAACCCTCCATCACAATGTGAGCAGACCTCTGCTCCATCTCCAGACACCTAAGATCTTCTTCCCTCCTCCGACAAAGAAAGTCACCGAGCATCCTCACCGGCCAACCCAATCACGCTGAGATCGACATGGCTTCGCCAAAGAGATTATACACTTGTTGCATCTCTTTTTTACTCTACATGTTATATATATTGTCCACTGAGCATACGAATTTGTTCCTTTAGTGTCTCCTTGAAAGAAAAAACATAGGAATTTTAATTTTCACGTGTCCTCCTTTTCAAATTCCTATTCATGAAGCAGAAGACTAAGAGATAGTAGCATAATAGCATTATAACCGTACATTTCTTGTGGTTTGACTTAATCTCACCATGCTTCTTTGCATCCTGTGATCTTCCAATTGTTGTGAATCAAACACCCAGATTGGCGTAAATCATGTGTTTTTAAATTCTCTGCTTTTGCACGTGCATTCCTATCCTATTCTGTCTATTTCCTATCCCTCGCATTGTTGGAATCCTCCAATTCAAACGAGCACTTACATAATTACTTCTCTTACAGATAGTTGTCAAAGAAAACCTTGCGTGGTTTGTCCCGCCTCGCCGCGCCATCGTCCACCCCAGCTCACCGCTCCAACGACAAAAGGGTCCAAGACAACAGGGATCCGGCGCCCAGACTGTCTTTTCGCCGCCTCGAGATCTTCTTCCCCGCCACCGGCAGCCATGAAAACTGCATTACCATCATCAACCGGAGCAGATGACCTCGAGGACTACACGGGTCCGCAAGAGAGGTCGCGCTTCTTTCGTGTCCGCCACGTTATGCATCGCTTAATATTACATGCTACTTTACCGTCCTGTTCACCGATTAGACTCTGAGTCAGCTCCAAACTAATGGTCAAACTTGAGTTTTTAAATGGTTGTGCGGTACATATCGGGGCCTTTATCAATAGTATCTATCTACTATCTGGTTAATCTCCGGTGTCTACTATGAGTTTCATGTTGTGTGGGAAACAAACAGTAAAGAAGCCATTATCTGTATTTTTAATCGAAGCCATTATCCGCTCGCTATGATTGGTTTTGGGTCTATCCATAGGTTGCTACCATCACTCTGGATTTCTGCATGCACTCCTTACATAATCTCACTATGTTTTATTCCTATGCATGACAGTTATTGTAAACAATGGAACTGGACATGTAGAGCAAAAGAGATGAGCCTTGCATGGCAATAAAATTTCATGCTGACGTCGCTCCATGGTAGGCGCAAAGGCAGCCCCCCTCCACGCATTTCAGATTGTAATCGAGAGGAAGATATCTGCTACGAGGGGATTCGTAAGGAGAAGACAACTCCTATTTACCCCCGAGGTCTTCGCTCTAACTTGGCATGCCGATGTTGGTTATATCATGCATATGGTGTCTTGCATTGCTTACTTTATACATCAAATATGTCATCCGCTTAGTTTAGACATCCTTTGTCCGAATGCCATCTGCTTAGTTTATTCATTGTTTATGTGAATTATGCAACGCCATCTTGTTTAGCCGTGCATCATATATGTGAATTTTGCAATGCCATCCTGCTTTGCTACCATCTTATATGTAAATTATATCAGGCCATCCTTTTTTGTGTTACATATTACATTTGTCAACAATGTTAGTACATTCAATCGCTTCGTGTGCATCAGCCATTTGACACGGTGATGGCAAATTGAGTGAAAACAAGGTCTTCAGAGCAGACTATGCTATCTCGACGAAGCGCATATCTCGCTGGTTACGGATAGCTCCTCGAGGAGGATTCATAGACAAATGACCAGTCCTATTCCCCGAGGTGTATGCTCTAACTTGGCAGAGTTATGTTGCTCATATCGTATGCGTATGGTGTCTCGCATTGCTATGTCATTTGATTAGTTTAGACATGCTTTGTGTGAATGCCAATTGCTCAAAGGTGTCTAATTACCATATATGTGAATTATGCATTGCCATCTTGTTGCAAGACATTATATTTGTGAATTATACAATGCTATCTTGTTGCGAAGGCATTATATATGTGAATTATGCAGTGCCATGCTGTTTAGCCAATCATCATGTATGTGAATTATATCATGCTATCATTTTTTTGTATTACGTGTTCCATTTGTCGACAACGTTTGTATATTCAACTACTCTTCCTGTGCATCAGCCATTTAAAGCAATGATGGAAGTATCTGGAGTGAAAACAAGGTATTCAGAGCAGATAATGCTACTCTTGAAGCGAGACATCTTGCTAGTTACAGAGCTCCTCAGAGGAGGATTAGAGACCGATGACCAGTCCTATTTCCGAGGTCTATTCTCAAACTTGGCAGGGTTATATTACCCATGTCATGCATGTTGTCTTGCATTGCTTAGTTTTTACATCATATATGGATTGCCATCTGCTTACTATATAAATCATATATTTGAGTTATATCATGCCATCATGTTTACATAGTACATACACATCATCTATCTGAATTATGGCATGGCAACCCATTTAATAAAGACATCATATAGTTATATCATCTCATCCTATTTAGTGTTTACAGTCATCATATTTTGAATTATGGCATTCTATCCGTGAATGTATGTGAATTATGGCATGCCAACCTATTTAATAAACACATTATATAGTTATGTCATGTCATCCTCGCTTACATAGTCTCATATTTTGAATTATGTCTTTCCATCTTTTTTAGTTAGCCATCATAATGTGAAATTGTGTCATGCTATCCTGTTTAGTTAGCCATCATATATGTGAAATTGTGTCGTGATATCTGTTTGGTTAGACAACATAAATATGAATTATTTCATGCCCTCGTTTATTCCCCACTATCCATTGCACCGCTTCATCATACAATGTCTATACTTTCAATTACTTTTCTTGTTTATCACCCATTTGAATTGGAGAGCGTGATGGCGAGATCTAAGGGAGTAACAACACGGTCTTCAGAAAACATAGTGCTACCAGTTGATGCAGATAGAACCACGGTTGTTCTTGCCCAAGGACCAGATCCACCACACATAACCCAGACTCTTGCAGATTGTACCTCTACCCAGTTGGACAGAGAACCAGCTACACCCCTTCTAACCCCAACCCCGACAGATAGTAATCCAGTTCCAGTTGACACAACACCATCTCCACCACAGAGCACCCAAACACGAGCAGTTAGTAAGGAGCTGCAGTGCCCAAAGCACGAGGACCACCATTCCGAATCCCAGCTCAACGCTTAAAGGAGAAGAAGATTTGTTCTCGTGTCGTTCTCAGTAGCTATGGTTCATACTCCTTTGTTGTTGCATTACCGTATTTACTCATACCAACTATTTTCAAATTTGAAGGATGGAATTGAAACTCCAATGGCGCAACAGGTATGTTTTAAACCTGTTTCTTTAATCGGTTTGTTTGTTGTAACCTCGCTCTATGTTGATTTCAGTTTCAAATGAATAAACAGTTATGTTCTCATGTCATGCACATTACAAGTGTTGTTATTGCTCTATAGTTACCCACACTTATATTCTGTCTATTATGCTTTGTCTTGAACAAATATTATTTGAACTGTGTCTCTATCTTGATTTGGCAACAAAAACTATAATGATATAGACCATAAAGTGACCATGGTACATAGATATATGTTTGTTTCATGCTGTTATCCTATCCACTTTACTACTGAACTCATTTACCAAAATGAGTTTCATATACAACATGGTAAACATGTGATGTGTCCGCTTGTTTCTATTTTAGAATGCGGACAAAATATTGGAGAACAAAGACTGCTGCTATCCAATGGTAAAGGAAGTAATGCAGATAAGGTTCAAGATAGTGAGACATCGCTGTTGGTCTCCAAGAAAGCTGATAAAAACTATCTTGACGACAATGAGGGAATCCAAAAGTCATGTCTTGATGTAGTGTTCGAAAGTTATCGCCACTCATCACCGGCACAAGCTCTTCGAACTCACGCTCGAATCAGTTCGTCTTCTTGAGTCTCAACTTCAAGTTGAAAGACATCGATCGATGTGTCATGACAGAAGTCAAGGACTAAGGAAGTCCCTGCAGAATTCAGATGCATATTTTCTGGTGCAATAGCAAGCACTAGAGGATTTAAGCGCCAAACAAGAGAAAGCTAATAAGCTTGCTAAGCATCTTGCCAGCATTATGGGTACCCAGGATATTGTTTCTTGAGATCTTCTGAAGTGGTTTCAGTTCTGGATTTGTTTTGTCATGCTTTTATTTGCGCTTGGTCGCCAACTTTGACAACCAAAGGTATATGATATGCTGCTTTGTTCCCTATATTTGCACTGGTGGCGAACTTTGATGCCTAGTGGATGTAATATGTGTAATAGCCGTGGTAGCCTAGCGTTAGTTGCTTGCTTATTTGTTTCCTTGTTGTCTTGTTTATTTGTTTGCTTGTAGTCATTGCAGTTCTTTTTCCACGGTTTGCTAGTGGCTGCAATAACCTATTTTTTAAAACTAGGCCACAATAACCATGGGCTAATATTCTTGTATTGACCTTTGGGCCTCCCATCGCCGTAGAAACAATGGGCCTTATACGGGACGTAGAAACAATGGGCCTTCTACGGGCCGTAAAAACAATGGGATTTCTGCATGCTGTATCATCAATGGGCCTTATACGGGCCGTATGATTGATTGGCCAAACATGGGCCAAACAGACCGCATTATGGTCAGAACGGGCTAGAGTTGGAATCGTCTGCTCATGGGCCGACCATAACGGGCCATCGTTAATAGGCCGATTTGATGACGCTATGAAAACGGCCCAACATATTAACGGACCACAAACGGGCCGATCAGTAACCAGGCTGAATTTGGCCCACAAGCGTAAAATGACAAGAACGGGCCGTAAGTAAACGAATATCGCCGGAAATGAGCCCAAGAATAAATGGGCTCGAGAAGGCCGAAGATAACATAATGGAAACGGCCCAACTGAATAACGGGCCGTTAATGGGTATAAAGTGATACACTGTTCATTACGGGCCAGTTTCACCACGGGCCGTTAATGGGTGTAAAGTGACACACTGTTCATTACGGGCCAGTTTCACCACGGGCCGTTAATAGTCCAAGAGTTACATAGGGCCTCATATGGGCCGAAAGACGTCATGGGCCATACATGCGCCGTAAGTGAAAACGGGCCGAATCATATTGGATGGCCCAGATGACGCCATCGGGCCTAATTCGGATAGGGCGAACGGGCCTTGGGTTAGCGGATGTAAATGGGCTATATGCGAACAGGCTGTTAATAAGCTTTCCGTGGGCCGGCCCGCCACCTTTTGACCAAGTCAAACGGGCCGGCCTTTTCACATGAATGGGCCTCTGTTGGGCCGTGCACGGTCGACGTGTCATAGGCGCCTTTACGTCCAATGAGTGGATGACATCCGTCCCAACGATGAGCGTACACGTGTTTCCTCCGACCAATGATAATTTTACACGTGGAAAATCCCCATTGGTCGGGCTATTAACGGGTTATCGGATCAAAAACCCGACCCGATAGCTTAACGACGTTCCGCTACGGTGGATGCCACGTGTCGGTCACCCTTGACGTAAAGCACTTCGCGGACGCTACGATTTATCGTCATGGAAGTGGACACTTCCGTGATGATAATTTTGGTAATGTCATGGAACACTTCTACGACAAAACAGGTATGACTATCTTGATTCTTTCATAAAATCGTCATGGATGTACATGCATGACAGAAAACACGACCTACTGTGACAAACACGTATCATCACGGAAGTGTATTTTTTTGTAGTGTTAAACTGTGTGGTGATATATGATACGTCTCCAACGTATCTATAATTTATGAAGTATTCATGCCATGTTTACAACAATTCTATATGGTTTTGGTATGATTTGAATGGAACTAACCTGGACTGACGCTGTTTTCAGCAGAACTATCGTAGTGTTGTTTTTTGTGTAGAAATAAAAGTTCTCCAAATGCAGCGAAACTTTTTGATGATTTTTTTGGAACAAAAGAGGCACTAGAAGCTTCGTGGGAGGACCAAGAGGTGAAGGAGGTGGCCACTAGGCACCATGGCACGCCACCCCCTCCGGCGCGCCCTGGTGGGCAGTGGGCCCCTCGAAGCCCACCTTAGCGTGAGACCGACACCAAAAAATCTTATATATTCAGAACCCCCCGAAAGTTAACCTAGATGAGAAGTTCCACCGCCGCAAGCCTCTGTAGCCACGAAAAACCAATCTGGACCCTATCCCGACACCCTGCCGGAGGTGGAAATCATCATCGAAGGCCATCTTCATCATCCCGGCGGCCACCATGATGAGGAGGGAGTAGTCCACCCTCGGGGCTGAGGGTTTGTACTAGTAGCTATGTGTTTGATCTTTCTCCGTCACGCGTTCTTGATTTGGCACGATCTTGATGTATCGTGAACTTTGTTAATATAGTTGGATCATATGGTGTTTCTCCCTCTCTATCTTGTTGCGATGAATTGAGTTTTTACCTTTGAGGTTTCACTTTTATCGGATTGAATACTTTGTTGGACTTGAGAACACTTGATGTATGTCTTGCATATGAATACCCGTGGTGACAATGGGGTATTATATTGATCCACTTGATATATGTTTTTGCACTCAACTCACGGATTTCCGAGGTGATATTGGGGTAATCTATGCATAGGGGTTGATGCACGTTTTTCTCCTTGTTTCTCCGGTAGAAAACTTGGGGCACTCTTTGAGGTTCTTTGTGTTGGATTGAATATTATGAATCTGAAGTCGTTTGATGCATATCGTATAATCAACTCACGGATACTTGTGGTGACATTGGAGTATCTAGGCGATGTTACAGTTGGTTAATGTGTATCATTTGGTGTTATTTTAGTACGAACTCTTGGACTATTTGTGACACTTATAGGAATAGCTCGATAGATCGATCGGAAAGGATAAATTTGAGGTGGTTTCATACCCTACAAACAATTTAGTCTTATGTTCTCCGCTAGATAAGAATTTTGGAGTGATTCTTTATCGCACGTTGAGGGATTGCCATATGATCTAATTATGCTAGCACTGTTGAGAGATTGCACTAGTGTAAGTATGAATCCTAGGCCTTATTTTCAAGCATTGCAATACCGTTTGTGCTCACTTTTGTTATTTGCTACCTTGCTGTTTTTTTATTGTTCCTATTACAAAAATCAATATCTACTATCATTACTACACTTGTATCACCATCTCTTCGCTGAACTAGTGCACCTATACAATTTACCATTGTATTTGGTGTGTTGGGGACACAAGAGACTCTTTGTTATTTGATTGTGGGGTTGTTTGAGTGAGACCATCTTCATCCTATGCACCCACGGATTGATAAACCTTAGGTCACCCACTTGAGGGAAATTTGCTACTGTCCTACAAAACTCTGCGCTTGGAGGCCCAACACGAGTCTACAACACTACTACAGGATGCTGCTAACACGACACTACGATCAGAGACCCTTTGACGAAACTGTGTGCGATGCATTAATCACAAACAACGATGTAAAAAAACTATCAAAAAAGATGCAAAACGTTTGCGATGGTGGAGCCATCAAACACGGTTTCGATTTAGTTGCGTGTGTGATGCAGCATACGGTTCAGTTCAATTAACTGTTTGCGATGAGGATGAAGAACAGAAACGGGCAGCCAGATGAAGGCATGTGCGATATACGGCATACAGTTCATTCGGATGAACTGTTTGTGATTAGGCAACACAAAAGAAACGGTCAACCATATCAAGGTGTGTGCGATATACGATATACGATTCACTCGGATGAACTGTTTGCTTTGAGCCAAGAGAACAGAAACGATTCAATTTAACAAGATGTGTGTGACACGCGACAAACAGGTCTGTAATCAGAAATGTGTGCGAAGACCGATAATGATGGGATTGCATACAAAACAACAATATATATATATATATATATATATATATATATATATATATATATATAGACACACACACACACTTATAAGGACATGGTTGCATAACCAAATTGAACATCCAATTACATAGGTGGCTACTACACACATGACATTTGCACACACCAAAGTAAACTATTGCATGCATAATTACATAGGTGGCTACTACACACATGACATTTCCACACACCAAAGTCAACTATATATTACACGCATGATTAACTAGGCTAAATGATCATCTGATCATCATCTATTTCTTGGGACGCTTGCTGCTATTGATCTGCTTGTGGATCGATCCGGCCTCCTCGGTCTCGGTAACGAGGCACTTTCTCATGTCAACAATCTGCCTGTGCATCTCGTAGCATGTGTAAACGCTCTTGGCCGCGAACCTGAGGTGAGGTTCATCCAGTTGCCGCATCCAGGCCCCGTGCCAGGATACAGGACGTGTTCTGTTGGCATCCTACTTCATCTTTTCGTAGTATGGGTCGATGATGGCCGAGGCGAGTTCAACCAGGGAGTCCTTCTTCATGCTGCCCCAGACCCTATAGTGCTCTCTAATTTTGACAAGGTTCTTGCAGGCCAAGCCCATAACCCTGAGAGCTTTTACATAGTTGGTGGTTTCCACCGTAGCGAACTTGTAGTCGGTGCTGTTGACAAACCTGGTGAAACGGTCGCAAGGCTCCGTGGCCATGCAGTAGTGGTAGATGAGGACATGATGGTGCACGCACAACTGGGCAACGACAACCTTCTGATCTATGTTGGGACGACCGTCGGTGTACTGGAGTCGATGCCAACCACCTTGTAGTTGTCTCGAGCAAGCAACTGCTCAACGGTGTTGATGTAGTCGTCCACCACGGCCGGGTCGATGGTGTACACCACCGAGAGATCTGTCTCCCTCGCATGGGTCTCCACTTTATGCTCGCCGAACTCCATTGGAGCGCCGCTAGACATCCCCTCTCTATGTGTCGCCGTGGGTGTGCCTGTTGTGTTGTGGAGCGCGATTGAAAGGTTGAAGAGACTAAGGTTATAACGGCCACGGGAATTAAAGGGGAAACTGGGCGGCCTAGAATATCGGCACGCCAGAATGCCAGTTCTAATTTGTAGCACGTAACTCCATCGTGCCGCACGTAACTGCATAGCGTGGCGATGCGTGCGGTGCAACCGCATGCATATGGGGGCCCTGACGTGATAGTGTGTAGGCCCAACCGCTCGCAGAGCACGCGTGGAGGGACGCGAGCAGAGCGCTCCGCGATCGCCTCAATGGCGAGCAACCATATATATGCGTATAGCAGATGAACACACAAGGAAAAGCTGTCCACAAGCTGAGCGCGCCGCAGCGCCTAACGGCGAGCACAGTGTGCTGCGGCGCCTACGACGAGTAGAGCTTGCCGAGGGACACGAGCAGAGGCCGGCACAGTGATACGTGGCAAATAAGACAAACTGTGTGAGCGATGTCGGAGACATCAAGCACGAATCAGATTAGAGTTGCGTGTGCGATACGTGGCATAAAGTTGATCCATCCGAGCTATTTGTGATGGAATAAGCCGTGTATGTTATGGGCAAACGCTTGTTGGTATATAACTGTTTGCGATTGATGAATTCATCGCCGATGGGTTTCCTAGTGTGGTCCGTGTGCGATGTGATATGCTCTGTGTACAGAAGACCATATATATATATATATATACACTTGTAACAGGACATGATTGCAATACCAAATTAAACATCCAATTACGTTATATAACAAATACCATAAATATTGCAAGGTTCAAATTCAAAGATTACAAGGTTCAAACTATTCAGACATATAAAATTCATCTTCTTCGGAATCTTTTTCATGCATAATTTCTGCGAAAGGATCAGCAACCGAGAAGTCATATAGCGGCTCGATATAGTGACTTCCGAATAATCTATCATATGAAGTTACAAACTGAAATTCAGCTTGTGCAGAGCCTTTTCCATTCAGCTGTAGACGTCTGCGCTCTTTAGCAATCCATCCACTTTTGCATAGTAAATGTAGGGAAAACCTCATTACCTTGAGCAACCTTGCTTTCTCAACAAAGAACCCGGCGAATTTAATTTCTGGTGTGGTGCCTCGGTACTCGTTAAAAGTAATTTCTTTGAGATGAAGATCAAGGTATTCAATGGGATTAGTATATTCCCCAACATTTTCTACTTTCGGGCCTGCTAGTATCTGCAAACGAAGATAATATATTAGTGCATAGCTGCAAATTTGAACACTTCGGGCCTCTTTGATTTGCAGGATTTCTAAAATACACGAAAAGAGTGAAATGCCACCTTCAATCTTTCATGATAAACTTTTATCATGAAAGTATGTCGGGCGAAGGAATAAAACGTGTACAACACTAGCACCTCCAAAAAATATGTATTGAAATCCTCCAAATTTCCTTTAGAAATCATTCTACATTTGTCATTGTAATCATGGTTAAAAGTAACAAAAAATCGAGCTCTGTTGTGGTTAACAATTAACACGAAAGGAGCATCACCTCGATGTATAGCTTCTCCGTGCAAGGAAAGCATCTAAGGAATCTAACAACTTCATCCAGATCGGGGCCGACAGATTGTAGTGCCAAGATCTTCACTGTGCGCAGAGGCCGGGTCGAGGTTGTGGGAATCATTTTCTGGATGACAGGTGAACATATAGATCAACAACAATTAGATAAAATGTGATGTCTGGTAATATATAAGAAGGATAAGAAGAAGACTGTTGTACCTGAACGGATAATGATCCAGTAACAAGTTCATTGAATTTAGCACATGGATAGCCCAACACTATCAATTTCGGTGCGTGAATGACCCTGATTCTTGCTGGACCTAATTTATCATGTACATACAATCTCTTGAGGAAAGGCACATTCTCAACAACAATATCGTGAAACACCTCAACTGACAACCTTGGTCGGCGCCAGCAATGTGCATAAATCACACAGACATTCATCGAGGTGATGTGAAGGCTACTGAACCCATCCATCGCATGAAGACGAAGGTACTCGAGCATTGTACAACCAGCGAGCAAGTGCTCCAAATCCTCCTTCGAGATGCGGACGACAATGAGCTCGAGGTGCTTAAGTTTAGGGAGATAAAGAACGCACGAGACATCGATCCGGGGGAAAATGCACCGCCTGAATGTAGCGCAGCGCAGCGTGGGAGCGAGGCAGAACACGGACGGCGGCAGCAAGCAAGGACGTCTAGCATGAAGGCTGAGCTCCTCGAGCCAATCAAGGGTTGGGGATAGGAACCAGTAGTGCAAACTGGCTTCGGTCTTGTTGTGGGGATTGAGCCTGCCGATGGCAAGGCATCTGACCGGCCCAGGGTGCGTGTCATGGACGTGGGACAATGCGTCCAGGCATTGCTGCTCCCCCCTGCAGAACTCATGGTCGATGATGAGGTCCAGGGGGTGTAGCGCCAGAGGGAGCGCCACCGCCGCGAGACGACAGTGGTTCGCATGCTATATTGGATGGGGAGGTGGGATATGATGGTTACCAACATATCATAGGGGAGGCTGCTATTGAAGTCCATGTTCACCGGAGGCTCTTGCGGTTCTGGCTCGACCCGCCCCCGCTTGTTGGCCGGCTCGTCCTCCATCTCACAGCAGGCGGCGATCCTCGGCGGCGGTGCTTGTAGATGAGTACGGGGGACTATTCACAGTCTCCCCATCTAATCAAACAGCCGCCCGCGGTAGTAAATGGTTAGTTGAATGCCCACGGTTTGACTAATATGACCGTTTGCGATAATAACGTGGTGGCTATTTGTTAAAAATGACTAGGAAAATCAATGTATAAAAAGGCGAAACGAACCCTGAATAATTTCATATATTTAGCACAGTTGCATGTTGCCTCTGCAAAATAAATCAAGGCAGGAAGATACAACGTGTGTCGTTTCATGACCAGATCATGTGACCAAGTTCGCTCTCGGAACCATGAGGCTTCTTGATAGAAGCTCCGGATTGTATGAAAGAAAATATGGGTCAAAGCCGAGTTGAAAAGGGCAGCAATATCTAACCCCAGCTTACAGAAGGTACAAAAGCACGATGATTAATTGTTCATCAGGTTTACACAAAATCCAGATTGAACAGGACAATAACAACTAACTCAACCAAAGTTTTGAGCAGTCACAGTGAAATGGATCGGTCCGATCCATAAAATCAAGATCGTGGACCAAAAAATCTACTAGTACATGATAACAAGTTGTAAATAGAAGCCGAGCATGTTTAGAAGCCCTTTTGTCCACCTGAAACTTGTTTTTGTGATGTTCAATGTGTCCATCCGTGAGAAAGTGTCTTTGAAAGAACTTAATCCTCATGGACAATAGTACTCTCGCATTCAACATGAAGAATGTGACAAAGCTAGTGTTTGCATGGTTGGATGCATATCCTTGTAGCGTTATTGTCCTCAAACGAATGTCATGAGAACTGAGAAAATCCCGGTGCTTCTTATGCCACCGATTGGTTATACCTTTTTGTCCATGCCCTTTAGCCTAAATAGACATGAAGACTGAAAACAGTTAATGTCTAAAAAAATAGTACAGCTGAACGGTTAGTTCTAGTAAAGTAGATCAATGTGCTTGATATCATCACCTGTATATACAAATTCTCCAGACATGGAAAGCATCGCAGCAAGCGGATAACCATGTTCAGATCAAGACACCACATACTGATATGTAAGGTCTTGACAGAATCCAACACCATTGATAGGGTACCCATGGACAAACTCTTCATTGAGCATAGAACATAATATTAGTACCAAAAGCATACTCGAAGATTATATAAAGATTATGCGCACAAATGAAAAATGCATCTTATGATTACAAAAGTGTTGATGATATAAAACTTCACATAGATGAAAAATGCAGCTTATGATTACAAAAGTGTTGATGATAATATACAATACCTGAATAAGTGTGGAGCCAACCACCATCTTGTAACCTTCAAACGGATTAGGAATTACACCCAAGGTCTCCAATTTAGGCGCGGAGACCACAGTTATTTGCGAAGGTGCATAACAATAATCAAGAAGCAGCCTTTGGAGTGAAGGGGTGTCTTTGATGATGAGCTCCTCTCCTTTAAAGCAAATTCCTGTGCTTACATGGTGAGGCGACTTTATTTGGAGATAACGGATACAGATTTCTTTTCCAAAAACAAGCAGCAAGCGCTCCAGGGAAGGGCAGCAGGAGTGGGTGATGCTGTGTAGTGAGGCCTTCGATAGATCGACCACCACAAGCGCGAGTATTTTTAGCAGTGGGAGTCGAAGCATTTGTACCAGATTGTCTGGTAGATGACACCGGGCCAGGGTGGTGGTGTGGAGAGAGGAGGAAAACCATGAGATGGACACTGGTGGTGAGGGCATAGCTACAATGCTTGGTGGACAGCTATTTGTATAGTAATGGTAGATCTCAAGATGTTAAAGTTTTTCGAATTAACGGGATGTCAGCCAGGCATTCACTGTGAAGGGTATGTGCAGCAGGCAGCATGCCGGGATGCATAGGCGTTGAACGGAGCCTCATGGGAGTAGATGACGGCTCAGTGGAGTTCAAAATCCTGAACGACAGATAGCTGGCGACAGTCGAGATTAAGAGGTGCCGCGCGCCACAGAGTGCGCCACTGAGATGCGAGGACCTATGTGCGGCAGCCATCCTTGGTGGGGAGAAGGAATATGATCTCCCCAAGGATGGTGTCCGGGAGATCGCTGATGCGGTCTGCCTGATATTCTACGGGTTCCTTGGATCCAGTGGCGAGGCCGCTTCTGCCCGCGCTGCCGGGTGCAGGATCTACAGCCGGCGGCGCCGCTGGCCGGAGCCTCATTTGTGTACATAGCAATATGGAAGGAAAAAAGGCAGAAACATACATGAGCAGGACATTCAAAATCAATTCTCAAGATCTGGAAGAAAAACAGGGCACAAACATATATGTAGGACATTCAAAATCAATTCTCAAGATCTGGCTATGAATTATTAGCACGCACGCTAACCCTAGTCGGATTATTAGCAAAAAAATCATTTGTACAAAACAAACAATTAATCACTATTCACTAACCATAGATACCATTCAAACAATAAATACACTACACAGATCTAATGAATCTTACTCTAATTTCATGGACTGGGTGAACATAACCGAGGGTTTTTGTTCCCAACAAAAGGGGGGGGACTAATCGGTTTTCCTCGGAGTCGGAGTCGCTGCCGGAGTAGCTGTGGACCTCCGGCTCCGGCTGGGGAGGCACGACGATGGCGACGAAGTCAAGATCGCGTTGCTGCCCGCACAGACCTCGTCGGCGGCGACAACAACCTCTACGCCCAGCTTCATGCGTTGCGCGGGTGCTTCACCAGTTGATGGTGCGCTTCGGCAAAATCCTAATACACTCCATGCCGCGGTGACAACTATGGAACGGGTGCGCGGCCGTGGATTGGCGCACCATTAATATGGAGCAGTGGGAGCAAGGTGGCCGACGGTCAAAGGGCTGGCTCGCCTCCCGGTGAGCCTGCACAACGGACTGCTGGCACGCCTACCGTCATTTCACACAACTACTAGCACGCCCCATAGTGAGTGCGTAGCGAACACACGCATGCCTCGGCCTCCCGGTCTGCCTGCTAGCATGCGTCTCATCAACTCACGCATGCTCGTACAGCCCACGGGGCGCGTGTGTTGCACGTATTATATTGATTTTTTATTTTTGATGATTAATTCTGCCGCTTTATTGCTTAACCGAAGCACTGCACTTACATTTTGTTGGTCTAAAGCACACGGTTCGAATAAAGAGTTCGTGTGTGATATTGGTTGATAATTATTTATAATTTCCTATATGTAAGAAGATTGTATCAAAACTTGTCTCAAATTTGAAAAAATATCACAGTCTATTGGTGTCCATATGACACCACGATAAGTTTCATGAATTTCAACTTACTTTTGGATTTATTGGATTTTAAAATCAAGATGTTAGAAATTTCTTGCACGGGGACTAAACATGCACCCAGGGAGACATACACATATGATTTTGCAATCCATTTTCGTGCACGGGTCTCATGTAGATCAAATATGATTTTTGCACATTTAAATCCCTGGGAAATCAATCAATGTATAAAAAACAAATAGATGTTGTCTATTTTTTTTTTCATTTTTCAACAGTAAACTCCTTTGGTCTCATGTTCGCTGCAGAAAAAGTTTGACATGCGTCTTTGGGCCACATGCACGCAGTGGTCCTAGGACACTCTCACTCGCATGGGCCCGCGAGGTCACCGTCTAGCACTATGTCATGCGATGAGAGTGGTTAATTTGACCAACAAGGATGGTCATTTTTGGTTTTTGTTATACATATGGTAGGAGTATATATATAGTACGCGTTGAAGAGGGTGGCCGGGGGCAATACTACGCGTCATATAGGACACTCACTCGCATGCGATGCTTCCATCCGTGCGCCCGCGAGGTTGTCCTCCATCATTTTGACCCAACAAGGAGGTTTCTTTTTGGGTTGTGTTGCGGTAGGAGTATATAGTACGCGTCGAAGAGGGGAGGGGGGCCGAGGCAGCACATATATACTACACACACGTCATGAATCGATCTCGCTCCATGTGGGGACTTCTCGGTTTCCGAGGCAGGTGCCGCAAAGAAGCTGTGCATATTGGGTATTAAAAACATCACCAACACATTGGGCCATGTGCGTACGATGTTTGTCACTCATTCGCCTGCGACTCTTCCCTCCATGGGCTCGCGAGGTCGTCGTCCATCTAATATATGACACAATGAGAAAGGTAATTTGACGAACAAGGAGGATTATTTTCGGGTTGTGTTACGGTATGTAGGAGTATATATTACACGTCGAAGAGGGGAGGGGGGCAACATATATATACTATGTATCATGAACCTTGGTTCGTGTGGGGGACTTAAAGGTTTCTGAGGCAGGTGCCACATCATGTTCTGCATATATATTAGGTATTCAAACATCACAACCACACATCTCCATACATGTGTTTGGCCCACAAGCAAGCGATGGCGGTTGTCCTATAGCACTCACTCACGAGGTTATCGATGAGATGCTTCGTCCATCTCTGTGTGCCAGCTTCGTCAATCACTTTGACTGATAGTGATAGAGGTTAATTTGACTTATAATTAGGAGGGGATTAAATTTTGGTTCGTATTATACGGTTCAGTACATGCAACTATATACTTCACGCGCATGTGTACGCACGAATCCCTCCCACCGGGTCGAAGTGGGGGGGGGGGGCGAGCACGCGACGCATCATGAACCAGATCTGTGTGGGGACTGTGCGTTTTTCGACGCACGCATGCGCGACATCAAAATGTTGTGCTTTTGGTATTCAAACATATATGCATGCATCACGCATGTCCATACATATGTTTGGGGCACATATATACATGCAGTGGTTGTCTTTGGACACTCTCCCTCGCTTGGTTATCATCGACGGCCTATATATGCATGGGCCTGCGTGGACGTCCATCACTTCGACCAACAACGCGAGAGAGGTTACCAAGGTGGATTCTTCTTCTCTTGGTCTGTGTTACTGTATAGTCGTACGTGGATCATGGTGAGATCTGAGACCTAAGTTTGAGGGCTCGCATACACGTGAATCCCTATATATATATACAGTATACTATGTGTCGTGAACCCTCGCTCTGTGTGGGGACTTTCCGGTTCCAAAAGCACGCGGCCACATTAAAGTTGTGCATTGGGTATATTCAAACACCAAACGACACTTCATACATCTGTTTGGGCCACATGCACGCAGTGCTTGTCTTCAGGCACTCCATTGCATGGTTATCGGCGACAAACTAGCCTATTTTGTGGGCCGTGTGTGGAATGTTGATACTTCTCCAACGTATCTATAATTTTTGATTGTTCCATGCTGTTATATTATCATTCTTGGATGTTTTACAATCATTTTATAGTCATTTTATATCATCTTTGGTACTAACCTATTGACATAGTGCCCAGTGCCAGTTGTTGTTTTTGCATGTTTTTTACATCGCATGAAATCAATACCAAACAGAGTCCAAACGCAGCGAAAAATTTTGTGGATTTTTTGGACCAGAAGACATCCAGTGGGCCGGAGAAGCACTGGGTGCTCGAGGCACAACCCACTGTATGCGTGCTCGAGGCCCAGCGCGCCAGTGTGGGTTGTGCCCACCACGGTGGCCTCCCGCACCGCCTCTTTGCTCTAAAAATACCCCAATATTCCAGAAACCCTAGGGGAGTCGACGAAAATCAATTCCACCTGCCGCAAGTTCTAGAACCACCAGATCCAATATAGACACCATCACCAAGGGTTCATCATGTCCATTGGCGCCTCTCCGATGATCCATGAGTAGTCTTTTGTAGACCTACCGGTCCATAGTTAGTATCTAGATGGCTTCCTCTCTCTCTTTTGATTCTCAATACAATGGTTTCTTGGAGATCCATATGATGTAACTCTTTTTGCGGTGTGTTTGTTGGGATCCAATGAACTTTGAGTTTATGATCAGATCTATCTTTTTATCCATGAAAGCTATTTGAGTCTTCTTCGATCTCTTATATGCATGATTGCTTATAGCCTCGTATTTCTTCTCGGATATTTGGGTTTTGTTTGGCCAACTTGATCTATTTATCTTGCAATGGTGTGACAGCCTGGTTTTTTCCCTCTTCTATTTGCGTGATTTTCAGTTGGTTTGATTTTGAAATTTGGAGTTTTGAATCTTTTCATATGGACTTAAACACTTGGGTACCCCTTGACTTTCACCCAAGTGCCTCATTTCCCTCTCTAACTATCATTCCCTCTCTGGTTCACCTCAAAATAATATTTTGAATATTTTTCTTAAACGAAAAATATTCATTTCCCTCTCTTAAACCCTAGCTAGCTCAATGTGCTCCAAAGCAATCTCAATTTTTCTTGCCCAAAAAATTCTGAGAAAATTCACAAATATTCTTTGAACCCTAGGACACCTTCCAGAGCAAAAATATTCCATCACTTTTTGGAATATTTTTGCTACAAAAAATATTTTCTGTTCTGGACAGAAATGGTAGTTTCTACAACAACTACCATTTTACTTGCTCCATTGTGGCTGATTTTTCTTGTGCATCATCACCTTAGTAGATGATTGCTAACCTCCAAAGCCCAGCTCCCAACTCCCAGTAGTTTGACCACAGTAAGCTTAAAGTTACTGATCAGAAACTTACCAGGCAGTTGAAATCTATTCTACTGCGCCTGAGATCAAACCCAAGTGTGGTAACCTTGAAAACTACCACGAACAACATGCCAGACATGAAGTTTGGACTTAGGTTGGCCTGAGGGCAGAGTTCACGCGGTGGCCACGCATGTGCATGATGCCAACCTGCATGTCGATGCGCTCTGCGTCGCGCCCGAGCTTCTGTTGCTCACGTGCTCGCTTCCCCGACTGCCTAGCCTTGCCAAAACGTGCCACAATCATTGTCCCGAACCTCTTAACTCCCTCATGGCGCTCGCCGACGCTGGAGCTCGCCGCAGCGAGCACAGGCGCGGTCCGGCCAACGCAACAGTGCACGGTGCACTGTGCTCGTCACCTTCCCCTCGCCCCTGTGCTCATTCCCGCTCGCCCACAGTTCTCGTGTGAGCTGCATCGCATTCTCCTCCTCTCACTGACGCCGTTCGTCACCGGGCGCCGTGTCCAGGTGTCCACCGGTGGAGCCCGAACCCCCCTCGAGGCTCTGCTATAAATAGAGCCCTTCATAGCCTCCTCGAGCATCACCCACTCCTCCCACAGACTCCACAATCTTGTAGAAGCCGTAGCCCGACCGGGGAGGCCGCGGGCAGCCGTCCTCGAGCTCGAGCTCACCGGCGATCCCCTCGGGTCGTCTCCGCGGTTCCAGTCCCTCCTAGGCCTGGGCAACCCTTCCAGGGCCTTCGCTGCTCTTCGGTGGTGCTGTTCCGCCTGGTTGGAGCCCCTGGAGTCGCCTGCTCCGCCGTCGTCGCCTCTCCGGCGACCTCCGCTCTCTGCCTCCGCTAGAGAGGTTGATTCCGACCCCGTCTGACCACCCCTAGCTAATCTACGGGTATGGGCAGGTGCGCCTTCATCTCCTCTCTCGATCCCTCCCTCTCGTTTTGGCCAAGAAGCCCTCGTCGCTGGTGTGTGCTCCGGCGAACCCGCGTTGTCGGGAATATACCCCGCGGCGTAAACCGGCCGGAAGTATAACCCGGCCGGACTTGGCGATTTACCTGAAGAACCCGCTGACACTTGGCGGTTCACTGGCGACCCGGCGGTTTATGGTTCATTGGTAATCCGCAAAGGGTCGAGGAGCGGCAAGACCCGGTGGCCTCGACCGGGCGGTTCATGAATGCCGGTTCAACTACGGTGGGCGGTTTAAGAGGAAAGGCGTGAGGAATATTTGTCTTACAAGGAGCTAAGACATGGACTTGTATCCGACTTGTAATACAAGATAGGCTAGTCCTAGTCCTAATAGGACTCCACATGTAACCCGCCCTTTCAACATATATAAGGAGGGGCAGGGCTCCCCAAAGAGGGAGAGGCTACAAGCAAACAACAATATCTAGGGCTAGACACAACTAGAGGAGAGCCGGTTTACGGCGACTCCCTCATGATCATAATGAGACCTAGCCTCAAACAGCACGTAGGGCTATTACCGGATGATGTTTCCCGGGCCCGAAGCTGTCTAAATCCATGTCTTGTGTTGCGTCTCTCGATTCCGCTCAACCCCTCTCAAGCTACCACATAGATGCGTTGGCCTCGCGACTAAGTCCTGACACTAAGGACATCTGCCGTGACAAATCCACGACAGTTGGCGCCCACCGTGGGGCCTGCTACGGTGGTGTTGAGTTCTTGGAGGGATCTCTCATATGGATCGAGAAGCTCCCAGTTGACTAGATGAAGAAGAAGAAGAAGAGGCAAGGTGATAACCCGGCATAGGGTAACTTTGAGCAGAGCCGGTAAAATTCATCGTTGAATCGTGATTAACTTTTGGAGCGGATAGTGCAAGGTTAAGGTTCAAGAAGATTTAGGATCGCCACGCTTATGTGCTGCTCGCTACTACCATCCCACGATCCACCGAGACCGACAGCGTTGTTCCTCAGACAATTAAGAAATCTGAGCCGATTGATCTTGGTGTCTTCTACGAAGGCGCCGGGACCAAGGAGGACCAAGCTCCAACGAGGAAACCAGCGAATTCGCCGAGTTGACAAGACCGACAGCAGTCTAATCCAAACCAGATTGATTCCGTGGGTGCTGCTAGAAGTACGGGCCAACAGGATTCTCTATCACGGAAAATTGCCAAGGCGGCAGTCATTTGTTTGTTGAGGTAACCGCTGTCAAACCGCTGCGTGCCACTACCATCAAATTGCAGCTAGAAAAATCAATCCCGAGACGGATCGGTACATCAACTACCAAAAGCAAGTCAACTACCCGAGAAAGTTGAAACAAACAACGACTCATGGGAAGACCATCGATGCTACATCTACATGCATCCAACAAATCCAAAAGTCTAGTTACCATACTAGCACATCTTGCCAAGTCTACGTACTACATCCACAATCGAGTCAAACCCGCTTTGGTTGACCCGGCCGTTCCCCACTACCGCAGCTCGGCATGACCGACGCGTCGCGTGTGTTTCGGCGGACGTACAAGTCATATTTTGTCCAAGAAAACAGGACAATGGCTTACTGTTTATGGCGATATGACCAGATCATCTCTTGTTCAAACATCAGGATAATTATCCATGACCACGGTATAGCTATGCCACGGATATGGAGGGCGCCAAAGATAATTTTACACCGGTTTTCTTCCGTGCCATGTTGCTCGACGAATACACGTGCAAATCGCCGCCCCGCTGTTCGGTTTACAATCGTCTGCTACCGCCGACTTCGCGTGTTTACGCCGCCTACAGCGTCGCGGCCGATTCTCCGTCTGTGCCGGTTTACAATACCGGTGCCGACTTTCCCTGTCCGCATTGGCTCATGCCGCAGCCGACTCATTTATCGTCCGGATGAGTCGTGGTATCCATCTAAAGTTTATTTTAGTAAACATATATTGTTTTTATCAAAGAACAATTACTTGGTCTTGTAATATTTTTGCAGGACCGTTACGAAAGGGTGTCGCCTAAGGGGGCGCATCAACATCACTTTTTCCATTGGTTTTTGTCCGTGCTAGGATGCTTGACGGATATACGTGCAAGTCGCCTCCCCGATGTTCGGATTACATCCGTCCGCTCCTGCCGCCGATTCATGCATATACACCGGTTAAACAACATCATGTTTGAATCGCCACCCGCGCCGCTTTACAAATGCCATGGATGACTCGTTCATTTGCCCTCACGGCGGTTCACGCGTCCGCACCAGCTTACAATGCCACGGCCGACTCATACATTGTTGGGCGAATCAGGTGATATCCTCTAAGTATAATTTAGCACATATTGTTTTTGTCAGAGAGCAATTACTTTGGTCTTTGCATTTTATATGCAGGACAATTGGTCATTGCAAAGCCGATGGCCGGATCATGGATATATAAATTGCGTAATTACTGTCATGTGCTAGCGTATGACCGTGCCAAAATGATCAAAGAATATGTGTGCAAGACGCCGACCTTGTGGCCCGGACTACTTCGACTCACCGGGACCGCACCCGCGATTAACTCGCCCGTCCGTGTCAGTTTACAACACCGGTGAAGATCTTCCCCGTCCGCACCGGTTTACAATGCCGCGGCCGATTCATCTATCCGAGCTACCTCTGATGTGCGTTCGCTTTTGTCGTCCGTCTCTCGCGGCCTGGTCTACATCAACATACCGGGCCGCATCATTCGCATGAGCTATTTATTGGGTATGAGCAAGTCACAACTTGGGTAGCCGGTTTTCTTTCAACAAAAGGAGGCAAATTATCATATACAATCAACCGCCGTTTGCACCGGATGGCTCAATGGGCAGGCGCACAAATCGCCGCCACTACAGTTTGGTTAACTTCAAATCGCCATTGGAAGGAACCATTGGCGAGTTGTCGACACGGCTCATACGGGATCATTTATAACCCGCCGCAGTCATCACAACCTTACGTGGATTTGCATCGTGTTATCAACACCAATGAGTCGTGAACCACCAAATATGGAGAGTTTCAAGCCAACTCCTCGAGTCACCTTGAGACTCGGGGGCTACGATGACATGACTAAGCAAATCTTGCCAGCAAATTTAAGAACCCCAGGACGATGGAGGGAAAGATAACCCGGTCCCGGAGGCTACTGTTATTTGAAGGCCGTCAGAAAATTTCCGGCTTAATAAGTATATGACAGTTACAAAATCCCGGCTCAAGCAAGAAGTTCCGGATCATCAGAAAGGATTCGGTTTAAAATCCGGCTCAAGGGGAGTCGGTCTCGAAGCTCTCAAGTATCCGGTTTAACATCCGGTTCAAGGGGAAGATATCTCCCACAAAGCTTTGAATCTCTCAATATCCGGTTCAAAATCCCGGTTCAAGAAGGATTTATCTCTTGCAAAAAGTTAAAGGGTGCCAAAGAGGACCTGCTGCCATGATGCGCGGTTCAAACATGGGTATCATGCCTTATTGGCTTATCATATTATTGATCACTTGGGGCTTGGTCATGTCTGAACCATAGTCACACCTCTTGATCGGCGCAATGCCACAGTATCACTTGGGGCCTTGGTCGTGTCCGAACCATAGCAACGCCATTTGGTAGGCTAAAAGCCACAACATCACTTGGGGACTTGTGGTCACGTCGAACCATAGTCACGCCTCTTGATCGGCCTAGTGCCACAGCATCACTTGGGGGCTTTGGTCGAACCCGAACCATCGCTACACCTCTTGATCGGCGTAATGCCAAAGCATCAATTGGGGACCTGACTGACTCGAACCATAGCTACGCCTTTTGGGGGCTTGGTCGTGTCCGACCATGGTAATGCCTCTTGATCGGCTCAAAGCCTCATTTGCAATGGTTTTATATTTGCCTTTGCTTGAATTTTGTTCTCTTTTAAATTATTTCTTTTGTTGTGTTAATCCGGTTCAAACTGTCAAATCCGGTTCAAACTGTCAATTACAAATTGACGGAACACGGTCAAATCCTAATCCGGAGACTGTTTGCCCGGTTTGATTTTAACCATCTTATATATGGAGTAAACCGGTGTTCATTAACCCGGCTTGACTTTCAATTACAAATTGTCAAGACATGATCAAATCATAATCCGGAGACTATCCGCCTCGGTCTGGTTTGACTATAAGTCGCCAAAGATATATATGGTTAAACCGTGTTTATCACAACCCGCACGGTTTTATCATAAACCGACACAATATGAAAGGAGTTATCATTACTCAAGATTGGGGTCATCACCCTTACTACAAAAAATTGGTAAACCAATGATGTGATTCAATGTCACGGTGTATGATATATTTCATTGATTATTCTTAAAGTGCAGCCTTGGTTATAAACCTGGGTTATCTGTTGGGCATTATGACCCGTCCGTGGTAAACCGCCAGACACTTTAAACTTGTTGTATGCAGAGACAGGTTGAATAAAGCATGATGATAAATTATCCGTGTTTATTAAACTGCCTGGCTTTAAGACGATAAGTCGCCAAGATATGATGAGAAATTATCCGGTGTTTGTTAACCCGGCCCGGCTTTGGACTATAAGTCGCCAAGATTACCTATTTGGATTGCGCCATTGGAATCATGCGCTTATAAATCATTGGGTTATATTATTCAAATAGCCAAACTTGGCTGAATTTTCATTATGGTATTGAATGAATAAGGTTTTTTCATACCAGATTATGTTATCTTTAATAGCCAACATGGCTGGATTTTTATTATGGTTATCAATACCCAATATTATAATTGAGGTTTTCAAAGTCGCTTTTAGCGCAATGGTTATCATATTATTAATGGATATGATTTATTCTACAATTGAAGGAATAGTCCTGAGTCGCCGCAGCCACGACCCGGCACTTGGGGGCTACATTATTTAAATTGAGATTACATCAAATGTGCAAGTCTCATGTCGCTGCAAGCATGCACCATGACACTTGGGGGCTATCAATTGCTCCCAACAGCTTGAAGGTACAAAGCTTTTTATTCATTATATTGAAGGGTCCACTGCTCAGTTGGTAAAGCACAAGGCTCTTAACCTTGTGGACGTGGATTCAAGTCCCATGATGGGAGTTACATCATATGATGTTATTATCATTGAAGTCTATATTTAGTCCCACCTCAATATTATCTTACTGAGCCGACCCTTGGGGGCTACACATCATTGCTCAAATCTACATGATTACACCTACAAAGTCCCTGCGAGTATTCAGTTTTTGCTAGTCACTGGGATGAACAACACGGATTTCTTTGAAAGTGGCAGTATTTATATTGAAGCAAAAGTCTTAAGCTACCACTTTGTTACGCTTCAAAGACTTGGGGGCTACAGATATTATATTATTATCGAGGAAATATTTTCAAATTCTCTCGATTGGGCAAACTAGGTCAATTCAAGGCGTCACCAATCATTATGGCCTCGTGGCTGCAACCCGGCGTCATTAATAATCATGAACCGACGTTGGCAAACAATCATGAACCGATGTTCCGCAACAATCATGACCGGTACCATCAATATTTATAAACCGGTGATCTTGGCAATGATAAACCGGCAAGTTTTACGCCCTTAAACCGGTGAAGATTGGATGAATATTTCAAGGACCGATATTGTTTTTAAGCATTGGGAGTTGAATCAAAGGAGTTATCCTTCACAATATATTTTCTATGAGAAACCAATGTCGCAAGTTGATTATGAAGCTGGCCTATTAAACCGGATTTTATATAAGGAGGAAATGACAAGGATTTAAGGATGATCAGATGCCGGTTTACAAGAATTCTTAAACCGGAGCATAACCTGTCAAGTTTGTTCTTGTGTTTATTTCACAGGATCAGTTTAACATGGATAAATCCAAATTAAACTGGGGGCTAATGTCGGGGATATACCCCACGGCGTAAACCATCCGGAAGTATAACCCGGCCGGACTTGGCGATTTACCTGAAGAACCCGCTGACACTTGGCGGTTCACTGGCGACCCGGCGGTTTATGGTTCATTGGTAATCCGCAGCGGGTCGAGGAGCGGCAAGACACGGTGGCATGAAAGGCGGTTAATTAATTCCGGTTCAACAACGCTGGGCAGGTTTAAGAGGAAAGGCGTGAGGAATATTTGTCTTACAAGGAGCTAAGACATGGACTTGTATCCGACTTGTAATACAAGATAGGCTAGTCCTAGTCCTAATAGGACTCCACATGTAACCCGCCCTTTCAACCTATATAAGGAGGGGCAGGGCTCCCCAAAGAGGGAGAGGCTACAAGCAAAGAACAATATCTAGGGGTAGACACAACTAGAGGAGAGCCGGTTCTGGCGACTCCTCATGATCATAATGAGACCTAGCCTCAAACAGCACGTAGGGCTATTACCGGATGATGTTTCCCGGGGCCCGAAGCTGTCTAAATCCCTGTCTTGTGTTGCGTCTCTCGATTCCGCTCAACCCCTCTCAAGATACCACATAGATGCGTTGGCCTCGCGACTAAGTCCTGACACTAAGGACATCTGCCGTGACAAATCCACGACACGCGTCGTCCTCTGTTTCCTTCTCCCCCCCCCTCACCTGACTAGCGGGGCCCGCTAGTTAGCCACTCAGCACGCGCGTGAAGCGGTACGAGTGGTGGCGCCCGCGAGGCTTTACGCCTTCGACGTCACCCCCCAGTCTGTTTTTATTTAGATTCAAATTCCATATTTTTCTAGAGAGCTTCAAACAGCCAAAGCTCTTTAACCATAAGTCCAAATGAATTGATTCTTTTTGCATTGTGTTCTTTGTAAAGAAATCTAGCAGCTCACCAAAAATGGGATTTTTCCCTGATGTCTAGATTTTCTGGTGAAGTTCAGAAGGGTTCTTCATATTTTCTTTTTGGGTTTATAAATATTTTCAGAGAGTGAAGCTTGTCTTGAGGATCACCAGGAGGCTTGTGAACCTCATCTGCACTAAGGCAAGCCACAACAACATTTTCATGGTGCCATTGCAATATTTGTGATTTTCTTGCTTGAATGAATGATTTAATCCATGCATTTAAATCACTATTATGTTATTTATATTCTGTTAGTTGCTTGTTTAAGTTAATATGCTTGATTTACAGAAAGTTTGAAGCTAACTAAGTTGGTAAAGAAACTAGAATTAATTTTTGTTTTGAAAGTCTAATATGGTTCTGAATATACGTAGTTATTTGGAGTTATTTTCTTGCATGAGTAAAATTGATAAATTTGTTAGAAAAGATTCTGTTTAAAGTGATGTTTACTCCTAACCACAGGAGTGTCATGAGTTGTTGATGTTTATACTTAGTGTGGATATAGTTGACTCAGTCATTTCCGTTGATATGTGATGCATATGTTAGTGTTGCATTTCATGGCATACTATGACACCAGTTATTTTAATTTTAAGTTGAACCTGATAATAACTCAACTTGAATATATCGTTGACCGGGTCATGCTGCCACTGAATCGAGTTTTTCCCAGTGCAACCACATTTGCCTTTATGGGAAGGCCTTTATTCGGTCCGTTGTCATGCCTCTGGTCGGTGCCTCCAACGAGGGAAGGTTATGGGCGTGCCGGTACGCTGGCCCGGTAAGCAGACATAACCTTGTGTGCCCGTTGTTGAGATTATGGTACCGTGTCCCCGTGTGGGACATTTATGTTTTGGCCACGACGGTGGTCGTTGGTGTCTTTGGTAGACATGGGGCCACCCAGGACTAGCCCAATGGGGAATGAGTTGAAGTGGCCGGGAGAGTGTCATGACAATGGAGGGGTTTCGTCGGAATGCCATTGGTCCACCCGAATGGGAGTGCGAGGCCATGGGTTTCGTGGTGTGGGTACAGTGCGCTACCTCTGCAGAGTGTATTAATGTATCGATAGCCGAGTCCATGGTTAAGGACATGCTCGAAAGTAGGTCACACCATGGGTCAATGTTTAATGAATCTTGCACACTAAGTTATGAACTTTGCACTGTTGATGATGGCGGGAAGGTCATCTTGCTGTTTGAGACCAAGTGTTGGTCGTGGTTGTGATCGCCGGAAGGATCACCGCTTGAGACCAAATGTTGGTCGTGGTTGTGGTCGCCGGAAAGATCATGAGGTATCCCTAGTTAAGACCATGAGGTTGGTATATTTGTGATCCAAGTGCGATCACCGTTGGTAAGCCAGTCCGAGGGACTTTTCTCACAAAAGCATGATCACATCATGTTCGATATATTGTTGCATTATTAATAACTGGTTAATTATCATGATATTGTTTATCTTTATGTTTATGCTTGTTGTGAGCTTGCAAGTACATTCAATGTACTGACCTGGCGTGTCATGCCAGATTTTAGGAAAGTCTCATTGGAAAGGAGTGTTGTCCGAGTCTAGATCGTGTCCACATCGGTGTCCCTGTGCTATGGAGTTCCGCTATGACGTTGTTCCGCTGCCGCGTAGTTGTTATGATCGAGGCCCCTTTATGTTCACTAAATAATGTACATATTGTTCAGTCGCACCGTGTGTGCCTCTTGGCTTCGCCACCTGTTGTAATATAAACTTCGGTCCGCTAGCATCAATAAAGCGGTTGTTTTCTGTACCAAGATGTTGTGTGTTGCCAGAATACATGGTCTCTGGGCTGGCAATGCACGGTAAACTGGTTGCTCTGAGCCGGGGTGCCACAATGCTTGATATCAGAGACGCGATGACTGTAGGCCACGCTAGACTACGACGTGTTAACTGGATGTTAGATACGAGTTTAAGTTGAGTGTCGGTAGCATTTGTAGCTGGTTGTTTTATTGCATGCGCTTGTTTTATTTTTATGCTAACCTGCTAATGGTTGTGAGTGTAGATGGCTCCGGTGCCGTATCCGTGTCAGTTGCAGCTGATGCCGTACACATTGCCGCATCTTCTTCGTAACGTGTGGCATCGGCTGTACCCCCTCGGTGACGACCCAGTCTATCGTGTGTACCGGGAGCGTCTAGCTGACTCAGTGTATGAGTATCACGTAGTGGTTACTCTGCGCACCAGTTCCAATTCCAACACTTACACTCGTACCTCTCGGAGCGGTTATGCTTCTACCGCTTCTCAGGCTGTCCAGTTTGCTGCATTCGAGGTCCTTGTTGAGCTTCGTTACAACGTGGTCTGGATGCAGAACCACCTAGGTTTCTACTACTATCCTTCTCTGCACGACAATGGTCGTGTACGTTTCCCTATCATTGATCCGGAGTCTGATAGTGTTGCTAGCCACCTTGCTCGTTATATCACTGTTAGCTATCTGATGATCCACGAGCTGGCTCGAGAGCTGACTCGTGCTCGTACTGCTTTAGCCTCTACTTTAGTCTCTACTAGGTCTATCACTGCTCCATCCTCCCTGGGATTTACTCCTTATATTCCAGCCAGTTCTAGTTCCCCTATTTCGCCGGTTACTCCTCCGAGTAGCTCGGGCGCCTCGACCGTGAATCCTCTCAGTGCTCCTGCTGAGTGGGTTTCACTTCTCACTACTCCTGTAGCCCCGATGCTTCACCCTACACCTGCCCCGGAGGGAGAGCCCTCGAGGCAGCGTCGTCGTGTTACCTTTAACCCACAAGTTTCCATTAATGTCGTAAGTTCAGGATCCGAGTCCGCTTCAGGAGAGGACCCCGCAGCACCAGCAGAGCAGTAGAGCTTCTGAGTATTCGCAGTCGTCAGGATGGTGTACGGATGTAGTCGTACGAGTCTTGATGTTTCCTTTCCTGTATGAGAGTAGTTGAACTTGGCATGTTGTTTACCTTTCATGTATGAGTCTATGTATAATTATGTTGGAACTCTATTTTATTCACCGTATTTTCTTCGTTATTTCATTTTCTCTCGGGGTTTGTTGCTGGCTTTTCCCCAATTTATTTTGGATGTTTCTCATCTCGGTTGCGTTGTCTTTTGAAAAATGCACAATTGGATGCCACGGGGAGGCAGAGTAGCAACGTTCACGAGGGTACTCCTGTTCGTCGTTCCGCATGACAGGCAGGACACTCCCCCGAGCCGTATGTTCCACCACCGCCTCTGCATATGTTTGAGGAAAGGAGGAATAATGATCTGATTGAAATATTAAGAAGGGTGCAAGCTGTGGTCGGACAGAATGGAAATCAGAACGGTCATCACTCCAAGCTGTCAGATTTTCAGAGGACCAAGCCTCCCAGTTTCAGTTAGGTTATTGATCCCTCGGATGCAGACGATTGGTTACGAACCATTGAGAGAAAGCTTAAGATTGCTCGTACTGAAGAAGATGATAAGGTTCCCTTTGCAACTCATTATCTTGAAGGTGCTGCTGCCATATGGTGGGAAGATACAAAAGCCATGTGGCATGCTGATGAAGAAATCACCTGGTCAAAATTCAAGGATCAGTTCCGGAAATATCATATCCCTACTGGAATTATGAAGACTAAGAAGCTTGAATTCCTCGCACTCCTCCAAGGAAATCAGTCTGTGGGTGAATATTTGCAAAAATTCAATCATCTAGCCCGTTACTCCCTTTATGACGTGGCCACCGAAGAAAGAAATATTGACAGATTTCTTGGTGGATTAAACCCGCAATTCCGGTGTACCCTCAGTATGTTTGATTTCCCAGATTTCCAAACTCTAGTAAACAAAGCTTTCATTGCTAAAAGGGAGCACAAGCTCGTATCGGACAATCGGCCTGCTAACAACGACCACAAGCGCAAGTTTGAGCCAAGGAAGGAAGGGCAACCCGTGCAAAAGGCTCGTACCTGGCAACAGACTCAGGTGGAATACAAGCCCAATTGGCTACAAAATGTTAACAAGACCACCAGCCAAGTCAAGAATGTCGTGACCAACCCAGTGCACGAGGAGCGCCAGCGCAACAATTCTTGCTTCAGGGCCAGGGCAAACGGCATTATGCCGCATACGGTGTCCCAAGAACGGCAAGGCAAGTGCACTAATCAGGCCACAAGTCAACTTTATGGAGTCATGCCCGAACCAGCAAAACATCACTGGGCACGTTCATCACCTCTCCGCCGATGAAGCCCAAGAGAACCCCGAAGTCGTCATTGGTATGTTTTCTGTTAATAACATACCTGCAGTAATTTTATTTGACTGTGGGGCTTCCCACTCTTTTATTTCTCAGAGTTTAGTTGCCCAAAACAAATTTCCTTGTTCGCTTTTGGGCAAGAATATGCTGGTACAAACCCCGGGATTCTTAATTAAGAGCCATCTGGTCTATCGTAATCTAGAAATCAATATCAACGGAGTCTGTTTTCCAACTTCCTTGATAATCATTGAGTCTGTAAAATTGGATGTTATCTTTGGTATGAATTGGTTGACCCAATATCAAGTATGCATAAATTGCGCGACCCGAGAAGTCACTTTGACCAGTCAGAAGGGGCAGACTACCAAATTCTATGCTCGCAGAAGCATACCCAAGAAAGAAATGGTCTTCGCCGTTGTGGCTGAGTTGGAATTAATTCCTGTGGTCAGTGAGTTTCCTTATGTATTTCCAGAAGAACTACCAGGCATGCCACCAGATCGAGAGCTTGAGTTTGCAATAGATCTTGTGCCCGGAACCACACTGTTATACAAGAAGTATTACCGGATGCCCTCATCCAAATTAGTGGAGCTAAAGAAACAACTTGATGAAATGCTCCAGAAAGGATATATCCATCCCAGCTCTTCACCATGGGGATCACCTGCTATCTTCGTGGACAAGAAGGATGGCAACCTCCGCATGTGTGTGGATTACCGTCAGCTGAATGATGTCACCATCAAAAATAATATTCGCTGCCAAGGATTGATGACTTGTTTGATCAGCTTAGTGGGGCCAAGGTATTCTCCAAGATTGATTTACGGACAGGATATCATCAACTCAAGATTAAAAAGGAAGATATTCCTAAGACCGCATTCACCACTCGAAACGGTCTTTATGAATATACAGTGATGTCCTTTGGTCTCACCAATGCCCCTGCCTTCTTCATGCATATGATGAACAAAGTATTCATGGACTTCCTCGATAAGTTCGTGGTAGTCATCATCGATGACATACTTATATACTCAAAAGTGAGGAAGATCACAAAGGACACCTCCGAGCAGTGCTACAACGACCCCGCGACCATTAGCTGTACGCCAAATTCAGTAAATGTGAGTTTTGGCTCAAGCAAGTTGGATTTCTTGGACATGTGCTATCTGCCGAAGGTATAGCCGTGGACCCGAGCAAAGTATATGATGTGCTCGATTGGTTGCCGCCCACAACCGTATCATAGATCCAAAGTTTTCTTGGATTAGCCGGATATTACTGTCGTTTCATTGAAGGGTTTTCCAAGATTGCTAAACCCATGACGGAGCTACTCAACAAGGATAAGAAGTTTGAATGGACTGAGGAATGTGAGAAAAGTTTCAAGGAGTTAAAGATACGGCTAACGACCGCACCTGTGTTGACTCTTCCCGATATCTACCGCAGTTTTGATGTGTACTGTGACGCCTCCAGACAAGGACTTGGATGTGTACTTATGCAAGACGGCAAGGTAGTAGCATATGCATCGCGACAGCTACGACCCCACGAGGGAAATTATCCCACTCATGATCTGGAATTGGCCGCGGTGGTTCATGCTCTAAAAATTTGGAGACTCTACCTCATCGGAAAGAGGTGCCAAATTTTTACCGATCACAAAAGTATCAAGTATATATTTACTCAGCCAGATTTAAATCTCCGTCAACGAAGATGGCTTGAGTTAGTCAAGGATTATGATCTTGGAATAAATTACCACCCGGATAAAGCCAACGTGGTTGCCGATGCACTCAGTCGAAAGTCCGTCAGCCTAAATGTCATATTGAAATCCTTGCCTCCTGAACTTCAAAAGGAGATTGCTCAGCTCAACCTGGTCATAGTTGATGCTGGTCTTGCTAATATTTTAGAAGTTGCCCCCACACTCGAGGAAGAAATCCGCAAGGCCCAGCCAGCTGACACCGTCCTGCAGAAACGCGCCAAGAATACGGTAGCAGGACATACCTCAGATTTCTCAAAGGACGAATTTGGTACCCTCCGATTCCGTGGAAGGATTTGTGTACCCAATCAGGCGGATTTAAAGCAGAAAATCCTGTCAGAAGCACATGAATCTTCGTATTCCATTCACCATGGAGGTACGAAAATGTATGAAGACCTTCGACAAATATTCTGGTGGGATGGAATGAGGAAATACATTGCCTATTTTGTGGCATGTTGCGACATATGCAACAAGGTGAAGACGGAGCATCAGAAGACAGCCGGACTTCTCCAACCACTGCCAGTTTCACAATGGAAATGGATGATGTCTGCATGGATTTCATCACTAGACTACCTAAGACACAGCGAGGCAATGATGCAGTCTGGGTCATAGTGGACACCTTAACCAAGGTAGCTCACTTTATCCCGATCAGAACTACATATCGAGCAGATCAACTTGCACAACTATATGTATCCAGAATAGTCAGTCTGCATGGAGTACCCCGAACCATCACTTCTGACCAAGGCTCACTTTTTGCCTCTGCTTTTTGGTCACGTCTCCATCAAGCCTTGGGGACAACGCTGAAATACAGTACCGCTTATCATCCTCAGACTGATGGACAGACAGAGCAGGTAAATCAAATACTCAAAGATATGCTACGGGCCTGTTCTTTGGCCCAAGGACCTAAATGGGAAGACTGCCTGCCGTATGCCGAGTTCTCTTATAACAACAGCTTCCAGAACAGTTTAAAGATGTCACTGTATGAGGCTTTGTATGGCCGTAAGTGCCACACTCCTTTAAATAGGTCTCAAACTGGAGATAGCCGTATTTTCGGAACAGATCTCATGATGGAAGCTGAGAAACAAGTTAAGGAAATCAGAGACAGATTGCAATTGGCCAAATCTCGATAGAAGAGTTATTATGATGCAAAGCACCGACAGATCAGTTTTGAACCCGGAGAACACGTATACCTCCGAGTCACTCCTATGAAAGGAGTCAAGAGATTCCAGACTAGTGGAAAGTTGGCACCTAGATTTATTGGTCCATTTCCAGTTATGTCCTGAGTGGGTACTGTTGCCTATCAGTTGGAACTACCCCCTGAATTGTCGGACGTGCACAACGTGTTTCTTTTTCACAATTGAGGCGATGCATATCGCCGCCTGAGAAAAAGACTGCTATGACTGAAATAGAGTTGGCAAAGGATTTAACATATGAAGAAAGGCCGGTTAGAATTTTGGATCAGATGGAAAGTGTCACTCGTAGTGAAGCAAGCAAATTCTACAAAGTCCAGTGGGAGCATCACACGGAGTCAGAATCAACTTGGGAACGGGAAGAATTTCTAAAGGCACATTATCCAGACTAGTTTTCCCAAGCAACCGAATCTCGAGACGAGATTCATTCTAAGTGGGGGAGGTTTGTGACAACCTAGTTTTTGCCCTCTTCTATTTGCGTGATTTTCAGTTGGTTTGATTTTCAAATTTGGAGTTTTGAATCTTTTCATATGGACTTAAACACTTGGGTACCCCTTGACTTTCACCCAAGTGCCTCATTTCCCTCTCTAACTATCATTACCTCTCTGGTTCACCTCAAAATAATTTTTCTTAAATGAAAAATATTCATTTCCCTCTCTTAAACCCTAGCTAGCTCAATGTGCTCCAAAACAACCTCAATTTTTCTTGCCCACAAAAATCTGAGAAAATTCACAAATATTCTTTGAACCCTAGGGCACCTTCCTGACCAAAAATATTTCATAACTTTTTGGAATATTTTTGCTACAGAAAATATTTTCTGTTCTGGACAGAAATGGTAGTTTCTACAACAACTACCATTTTACTTGCTCCATTGTGGCTGATTTTTCTTGTGCATCATCACCTTAGTAGATGATTGCTAACCTCCAAAGCCCAGCTCCCAACTCCCAGTAGTTTGACCATAGTAAGCTCTCAAAGTTACTGATCAGAAACATACCAGGCAGTTGAAATCTATTCTACTGCGCCTGAGATCAAACCCAAGTGTGGTAACCTCTAAAACTACCACGAACAACATGCCAGACATGAAGTTTGGATTTAGGCCAGCCTGAGGGCAGAGTTCACGCGGTGACCACGCATGTGCACGATGCGAACTTGCATGTCGACGTGCTCTGCGTCGCGCCCGAGCTTCTGTTGCTCGCGTGCTCGCTTCCCCGAATGCCAAGCCTTGCCAGAACGTGCCACAATCGTCGTCCCGAACCTCTTAGCTCCCTCCTGGCGCTCGCCGATGCCGGAGCTCACCGCAGCGAGCACGGGCGCGGTCCGGCCAACGCAATAGTGCGCGACGCACTATGCTCATCGCCTTCCCTTCGCCCCTGTGCTCGTCCTCTCTCGCCCACAGTTCTCGCGTGAGCTGCGTCGCCTTCTCCCCCTCTCACTAACGCCGTTCGTCACCGGGCGCCGTGTCCAGGTGTCCACCGGCGGATCCCGAACCTCCCTCGACGCTCGGCTATAAATAGAGCCCTCCACAGCCTCCTCGAGCATCACCCACTCCTCCCACACACTCCACGATCTTGTAGAAGCCGTAGCCCGGCCGGGCAGGTTGTGGGCCGCCGTACCCGGGATCGAGCTCTCCGGCGATCCCCTCTGGTCGTCTCCGCGGTTCCAGTTCCTCCCAGGCCTGGGCAACCCTTCCAGGGCCTCCGCCGCTCTTCGGTGGTGTTGTTCCGCCTGGTTGGAGCCCCCGAGTCGCCTGCTCGGCTGCCGTCGTCTTTGTCTCAGGCGACCTCTGCTCTCTCCCTCCGCTAGAGAGGCTGATTCCGACGCCGTCCAACCATCCCTAGCTACTCTACGGGTACGGGCAGGTGCGCCTCCGTCTCCTCTCTCGATCCCTCCCTCTCGTTTTGGCCAAGAAACCCTCGTCGCCGGCGTGTGCTCCGGTGAAGCCGCGTCGTCCTCTGTTTCCTTCACCCCCTCCCCCTCACCTGACTAGCGGGACCCGCTAGTCAGCCACTCAGTACGCGCATGAAGCGGTACGAGTGGTGGCCCCCGCGAGGCTTTACGCCTTCGACGTCACCCCCCAGTATGTTTTTATTTAAATTCAAATTCCATATTTTTCCAGAGAGCTTCAAACAGCCAAAACTCTTTAACCATAAGTCCAAATGAATTGATTCTTTTTGCAATGTGTTCTTTGTAAAGAAATCTAGCAGCTCACCAAAAATGGGATTTTTCCCTGCTGTCTAGATTTTCTGGTGAATTTCAGAAGGGTTCTTGATATTTTCCTTTTTGGTTTATAAATATTTTCAGAGAGTGAAGCTTGTCTTGAGGATCACCAGGAGGCTTGTGAACCTAATCTGCACTAAGGCAAGCCACAACAACATTTTCATGGTGCCATTACAATATTTGTGATTTTATTACTTGAATGAATGATTTAATCCATGCATTTAAATCACTATTATGTCATTTATATTATGTTAGTTGCTTGTTTAAGTTAATATGCTTGATTTACAGAAAGTTTGAAGCTAATTAAGTTGGTAAAGAAATTAGAATTAATTTTTGTTTTGAAAGAGTAATATGGTTATGAATATACATAGTTATTTGGAGTTATTTTCTTGTATGAGTAAAACTGATAAATTTGTTAGAAAATATTATGTTTAAAGTGATGTTTACCCCTAACCACAGGAGTGTCATGAGTTGTTGATGTTTATACTTAGTGTGGATATAGTTGACTTAGTCATTTCCGTTGATATGTGATGCATATGTTAGTGTTGCATCTCATGGCATACTATGACACCGGTTATTTTAATTTTAAGTTGAACCTGATAATAACTCAACTTGAATATATTGTTGACCGGGTCATGGTGCCACTGAATCGAGTTTTTCCCAGCGCAACCACATTTGCCTTTATGGGAAGGCCTTTATTCGGTCCGTTGTCATGCCTCTGGTCGGTGCCTCCAACGAGGGAAGGTTATGGGCGTGCGGTACCCTTTCCTGGTAAGCAGACATAACCTTGTGTGCCCGTTGTTGAGATTGTGGTACCGTGTCCCCGTGTGTGACGTTTATGTTTTGGCCACGACGATGGTCGTTGGTGTCTTTGGTAGACACGGGGCCACCCAGGACTAGCCCGATGGGTAATGAGTCGGAGTGGCCGGGAGAGTGTCATGGCAATGGAGGGGTTTCTCCCGAATGCCGTTTGTCCACCGGAATGGGAGTGCGAGGCCATGGGTTCCGTGGTGTGGGTACAGTGCGCTACCTCTGCAGAGTGTATTAATCTATCGATAGCCGAGTCCACGGTTACGGACACGCTCGAAAGTTGGTCACACCATGGGTCAATGTTTTATAAATCTTGCACACAAGTTATGAACTTTGCACTGTTGATGGTGGCGGGAAGGTCATCTTGCTGTTTGGGACCAAGTGTTGGTCGTGGTTGTGATCGCCGGAAGGATCACCGCTTGAGACCAAATGTTGGTCGTGGTTGTGGTCGCCGGAAAGATCATGAGGTATCCCTAGTTAAGACCATGAGGTTGGTACATTTGTGATCCAAGAGCAATCATCGTTGGTAAGCCAGTCCGAGAGACTTTTCTCACAAAAGCATGATCACATCATGTTGGATATATTGTTGCATTATTAATAACTGGTTAATTATCATGATATTGTTTGCCTTTATGTTTATGCTTGTTGTGAGCTTGCAAGTACATTCAATGTACTGACCTGGCGTGTCATGCCAGATTTTAGGAAAGTCTCGTTGGAAAGGAGTGCTGTTCGAGTCTAGATCGTGTCCACATCGGTGTCCCTGTGCTATGGAGTTCCGCTACGATGTTGTTCCGCTGCCGCGTGGTTGTTATGATCGAGGCCCCTTTATGTTCACTAAATAATGTACATATTGTTCAGCCGCACCGTGTGTGCCGCTTGGCCTCGCCACCTGTTGTAATATAAACTTTGGTCCGCTAGCATCAATAAAGCGGTTGTTTTCTGTACCAAGATGTTGTGTGTTGCCAGAAGACATGGTCTTTGGGCTGGCAATGCATGGTAAACTGGTTGCTCTAAGCCGGGGTGCCACAAATGGGAAGAGGTGCTTTGTGATGGGTTGGATCTTATGGTGCTTGATCGCAGTGACAGAAGGGGAACCGACACGTATGTATCATTGCTATTAAGGATAACAAGATGGGGCTATTTCTACATAAATAGATCTTGTCTACATCATGTCATCGTTCTTATTGCATTACTCCGTTTCTCCATGAACTTAATACACTAGATGCGTGCTGGATAGCGACCGATGTGTGGAGTAATAGTAGTAGATGCAGGCAGGAGTCGGTTTACTAATCTTGGATGTGATGCCTATATGATGATCATTGCCTGGATATCGTCATGATTATTTGAAGTTCTATCAATTGCCCGACAGTAATTCGTTTACCCACCGTTTGCTATTTTTTTCGAGAGAAGCCACTAGTGAAATCTACAGCCCCCGAGTCTCTTCTTTATTATATTTGCCATCGCGATCTATTTATATTTGCTTTTATTTTCAGATCTATTAAACCAAAAATATAAAAATACCTTGCTGGACTTTATTTTATTTGTGATCTATGTATGCAATCTATTACAACTTTACCCCGTCCTTTTGCCAATTTCTGGCGCCGTTACCCGAAAGGGATTGACAACCCCTTTAACACGTCGGGTTGCGAGTATTTGTTATTTGTGTGCAAGTGCTTTTTACGTAGTGTTGCTTGGTTCTCCTACTGATTCGATAACCTTGATCTCATCAGTGAGGGAAATACCTACCGTTGTTGTGCTGCATCATCCCTTCCTCTTTGGGGAAATACGGACGTAATTCTAGCAGACATCAAAAGGAATTTCTAGCGCCGTTGCCGTGGAGACATCATCAACATCTACCAGGTTCCTAATCACAAATCTCATCTCCTCGCAATTTACATTGTTTACCATTTGCCTCTCGTTTTCCTTTCCCCACTTCACAAAAAAATGTCGTTTTATTCGCCCTCTTTTTCGTTCGCCGTTTTCTCGTCAGATCTATTTTTGAGTGCAATCTTGGTGCATAGTCACAATGAGTCAAGAGAACACCAAGTTGTGTGATTTATCAAATACCAACAACAATGATTTTATTAGCACTCTGATTGCTCCTCCCGCCACTAGTGCGGAGACTTGTGATATTAATACCGCTTTGCTGAATCTTGTTATGAAAGATCAATTTTACGATACTCCTAATGAGGATGTCGCGTCCCATCTTAACACATTCGTGGAATTATGCGATATGCAAAATAAAAAAGATGTGGACAATGATGCTGTGAAGTTGAAATTATTCCCGTTTTCTTTGCGAGATCGTGCAAAATTTTGGTTTTCTTCTTTGCCTCGCAATAGTATCGATTGTTTGAATAAGTGCAAATATGCTTTTATTACTAAGTATTTTCCTCCCGTGAAAATTATTTCCCTTAGAACCCAGATCATGAATTTCAAGCAACTTTAACATGAGCATGTTGCACAATCTTGGGAAAGGATGAAATTGATGCTAAGGAATTGCCCAACTCACGGGTTAAATCTTTGGACGATCATACAATTTTTTTACTCGGGGTTGAATTTTGTTTCTCGTAATCCTTTAGATTCCGCAGTGGGTGGTACTTTTATGGAAATTACTTTGGGTTAAGCCACCAAATTGCTTGATAATATCATGTCAAATTATTCACAATGGCATACCGAAAGAGCTCCTACTAGTAAAAAAGTTAATTCGGTTGAAGAAATTTCTTCTTTGAGTGAAAAAGTTGATGCTCTTATGAAATTGGTTGCTAATAAAAGTGCTCCTGTTTATTTTAATGATGTGCCTTTGTCTACTTTGATTGAGCAAAATAGTGATGTCGTAGATGTGAATTTTATCTCGCGAAACAATTTCAATAACAATGCTTATAGAGGTAATTTTAATCCTAGGCCTTTTCCTAGTAATTCCTCTAATAATTATGGTAATTCCTATGGTAATCCTTCTCATAATAATAGGAACACCTCTGATCTTGAGAAAAATATTAAAGAATTTATCAATACTCAAAAGGTTTTCAGTGCTACAATGGAAGAAAAGTTGAATAAGATTGATGATTTGTCTATAAATGTTGATAGAATCTCTCATGATGTGGAAAATCTCAAGATGAAAATTTTTGTGCCTAAGGTAGAGGAATCAATTAATGCTCTTTTTGTTTCTATGGATGAAAGTAAGAAAAGAACCGCTATGCTCAGAGCTAGAAGAGAATTTTTAGGAAAAGCGTTTTCTAGTGATTGCTTTCGTAAAAGTGATGAAGATCTTAAAATGATTGGTGTTTGTTATATTGATTCTTTGTTTAGTAAAATTAAGATTTATGAAAAAGGGACTGAAGAAGAGTCAACTTTAGTTAGAAGGCGTCCCGATAATTCGGAGGGTGAAAATCTTGTTGAGAAAATTGATAAAAGTGGGTTTGAAGAGGTCAAAACTTTAACTAGTGATGTGCCCACTCTTTTGGATTACAAAGACTTTAATTATTATAGTTGCTCTTTGATTAATTATATTTCTTTCTTTCAATCCATGATAAATTCACCCCATTCTTATGAACAAAATAAAGCTTTTACTAAACATATTGTTGATGCTATGATGAAAGCTTTGGAAGAAAAGTTGGAATTAGAAGTTTCAATTCCTAGAAAATTACATTATGAATGGGAACCTACTATCAAAGTCAAGCTTAAATATTATGAGTGTTTTGCTTTATGTGTCTTGGGTGCTAGTGTTTCTACAATTCCTAAATCTCTTTGTGATGTGCTTGGTCTTACCGATATCGAAGAATGTTCTTTAAATTTGCACTTGGCGGATTCTACTATTGAAAATCCTATGGGAAGAATTAATGATGTTCTTATTTTTGCAAATAGGAATTATATGCCCATAGGTTTTATTGTTCTTGATATTTATTGCAATCCGTCTTGTCCAATTATTCTTGGTAGACCGTTTTTACGTACTACCGGTGCCGTGATTGATATGAAAGAAGGCAATATTAAATTTCAATTTCCACTAAGGAAGGGTATGGAACACTTCCCTAGAACAAGAATTAGGCCACCATATGAATCAATCATGAGGGCATCTTATGGATCTAGAAACAAAGATGACAATACTTAGATCCTTGCTTTATGCCTAGCTAGGGGCGTAAAACTACAACGCTTGTTGGGAGGCAACCCAATGAATAAAACTTATTTTTGTCTTTTGCTTTATGTTATTGAGTGTTTGAACAATTATGCTACTGTCATGATTGTGTTTTTTGTGTTTTAATAAGTGTTTGTGCCAAGCAAAGCCTTTAGGAACATGTTGGGTGATAGTTAATTTGATCTAGCTGAAAAGCAAAAACTTTTGCGCTCACGAAAATAATTCTCATTTTTAACAGGAGTGTGATAAAATACCAATTCTTTCTGCAGAAGATTAATATACGATTTTGTCACGTGGTCCTAATTTTGCAGAATTTTCGGAGTTACAGAAGTATTCAAAATATCCAGATTGCTACAGACTGTTCTGTTTTTGGCAGATTTTGTTTTCTTTGCGTTGTGTGCTTGTTTTGATGATTCTATGGTTTTCTTTGAAGAGTTTTTGCCATAGAAAAGTTGGAATACAGTATATATAATGCAAGAATAAAATATGAATTGGTTTGCTACAGTACTTATAGTAGTGATTTGCTTTCTTATACTAACGGATCTCACGAAGGTTTTGTTGAGTTTTGTGTGATTGAAGTTTTCAAGTTTTGGGTGATGTTACGATGGATGAAGGAATAAGGAGTAATAAGAGCCTAAGCGTGAGGAGGCCCATGTCATCCCAAGCTATTATCCAAAGAGAAGTAAGCAATTAAGCTTGGGGATGCCCGAGTGGCATCCCCTCTTTCTTCTAACGACCATCGGTATTTTACTCGGAACTATATTTTTATTCGTCACATACTATGAGTTTTGCTTGGAGCGTCTTGTATGATATGAGTCTTTGCTTGTTTTGCTTTTTATTTTAAGTCATAAATCCTTGCTGGACACACCTATTTGGGAGAGCCAAAATTATGCCATGACTTGTTAAAATTGCTCTCTATGCTTCACTTAAATCTTTATGAGCTTTGGAATTGCTCTAGTACTTCACTTATATCTTTTTGAGCATGGTGTGCTTAGTTATTTTTTAATAAATGCTCTCTTGCTTGACTTAGATTTATTTGAGAGTTAGTATTTTTGTTAATAAATTCTCTCTTGCTTCACTTAAATTAATTTGAGAGAAAGAAATATTATGCTCATGATCTTCACTTATATTAGTTTGAGCTTATCAGAAGCAACACATGAAAATTAGTTCCAAAGTGATAGATATCCAAGAAGGATATAATAAAAACTTTCATGAAGATCATTGGACAAAATAAACTTGATTCCTTGTAATAGTTTTGAGATATGATGATGTGATATGTGAGTCATGTTGATGAGTAATTGTGCTTTAGTAAAAATATTGGTGTTAAGGTTTGTGATTCCCTATGCAAGCACGAAAGTCAATAGTTATGCAATGAAATTACATCCTACTTGTGGTGCATTATTCGGTGTTAATTATGCTTAATGCTTGCTTATGAGAATTTTCGTTTCTTGGTTGGTCGCTTCTCAATCTTTTGCTAGCCTTCATTTTGCACTAAGTATGTTCTCTACTTGTGCATCCAAAATCCTTTAAACCATTTTTGCCACATGAGCCCACCATACCTACCTATATGCGGTATTATTTTTCCATTCTAAGCACATTTGTATGTGCCATCTCTAGTTTTCAAAATAAACTTCTCTTTTGTGTGCTCGTACCGCTCATAAAACAGTAGGGGGGCCTAATATATTTCCATGCTAGATATGTTATTCTCACGATGAGTGTTTATTCACTTGTCATTGCACGAGAGTAAGGCAAAGGTATTAGGGATGCCCAGTCCCGAAATGAAAAATGAGTTTACTTTATGTTGTCAAATAATGAAAGTGTTGGTATGGAAGGCACCCGTGGATACGGCTAGCCATGGAAAGTTAAAGTATGGTTGAAAAAGGAATAAACTTTAAATTTCTGTTTGGGAACCGCCTATGATATATCTAGCATGGAAAGTATTGGGAACTACTCGTTCGTTCACGTTGACAGGAAAAGCATGCCTCCCAAAATGTTTTTATCTCTATGTTTTTCGCTTTGAGCTCCGACACCTCTACAAATCCCTACTTCCCTCCGTGAATGGCCTTTCGTTTACTTTATGCAATTTTTATTTTTAATTTGAGTGTCCATCTTCTCTTATAAAGCACCAATTAAGGGCACTATGATCGTACTTGAGCATTGGGCGTAGCTAATATGCGAGTGTGTTTCATGAATGGATCAATGATTGAGCATGATGGGCTAGGGAAACTTATTTTAGCATTGATATTTTGGAAGACATGGTTGCTTGTTGATACGCTTGAGTATTGAAATTATCATGTCAAAACTAGACTATTGTTTTGAACCATATAAAAGTCCAAATGTCCATGCTACAAAGAAAAGAATATGAGATGAGCATGTTAGGCAGCATTCCACATCAAAAATTCTGTTTTTATCATTTACCTACTCGAGGACGAGCAGTAATTAAGCTTGGGGATGCTGATACGTCTCCAACGTATCTATAATTTTTTATTGTTCCATGCTGTTATATTATCATTCTTGGATGTTTAACAATCATTTTATAGTCATTTTATATCATTTTTTGGTACTAACCTATTGACATAGTGCCTAGTGCCAATTGCTGTTTTCTGCGTGTTTTTTATATCGCAGGAAATCAATACCAAACGGAGTCCAAACGCAGCGAAACTTTTTGTGGATTTTTGGACCAGAAGACATCCAGTGGACTGGAGAAGCACTTGGGGGGGGGGGTGCCCCGAGGGGGGCACAACCCACCAGGGCGTGCCTAGGTGGGTTGTGCCCACCTTGATGGACTCTTGCACCGCCTCTTTGCTCTATAAATACCCCAATATTCCAGAAACCCTAGGGGAGTCGACGAAGATCAATTCCAGCCGCCGCAAGTTCCAGAACTACCATATCCAATCTAGACACCATCACGGAGGTGTTCATCATGTCCATTGGTGCCTCTCCGATGATGCATGAGTAGTCTTTTGTAGACCTACGGGTCCGTAGTTAGTCGCTAGATGGCTTCCTCTCTCTCTTGATTCTCAATACAATGGTCTCTTGGAGATCCATATGATGTAACTCTTTTTGCGGTGTGTTTGTTGGGATAGCAATAATAATGTGCGCTTTGTGCGACATGTGCCACATAAAAGTTGTGCATTGGGTATTTGAACATCAAACCACCCTTTTCATACATATATTTGGTCCACATGCAAGTGTGTTCGTGTTCCGACCCTTTCCCGCGTTTTTTGGCCAAATTTATAAACAACAGACGAGTCGGATGCAGCAACCGTCTGCGATCGGGTACGAAATAGACACGGTTCCCTAGGACTACCGGTGTGCTGCACCCCTACCCTGTCACCCACATGATCACAGTAGATTTGGCTCCACGAGGCTTCCCTCCCCCTCTCTATAATATCTACTCCCTCGCAATCTCGAAAATATCTACCCGCGTCCGCGTAGATGGTTTTTCTGTTTGATAGCACACGATTAGTATGTCTGGACCGTCTGCGATGTCTGTTACTCTCGCTCTGCTTCAATCAATCGATCCAAATTTTCAGTAGCCCCGACATTTTACTCCCACCCCGCTCTGCTTCAATCCCTTGATCCAAATTTTCAGGAGCCCACAATTTTACTCCCGCGTAGTAAAATTTTCAGTACCCGCGACATTTCCTCAAACATCACCTTGGACCACTCCATACACACACCCCAAATCCTTCGCTCACCCCAAATCCCCCGCTCACACACATACACACCACCCCTCCCTCGCTCCAAACCTAGCTAGGTCGCCGCCGCCGCGCCGCCTCCATCATCAACCTCTGTCGGTCTGCCCGTGCAATTTACCCACCGATATACATACCCTCCCTGCCCTGAGTTTCTTAGATGACGCCTGCGAAATGCCCCCTTTCCCAGAGATCCCCATCCCCACCCCCTCCCCCACTCCAGAGCGTTGCAGCCTAAGCCTGACTACACTTCCCGGGGAGCTCGAGGAGCGAATGGCCTAAAAGAGCTTTACCGTGGCCTCTTCGCCCAACGTCGGCGACGTGGCCGCCGAGGAAGCTGGCTAGACCTGGATTGAGCCTTTCGATCAGCGGGCTGGAGTATTCTGGCATGTCACGGATGCCGGCTACGACTTCAAGGTCGTTGACACCGACGGCTTGACGTGGGTTATGTCATAGTTTAAGTTGCCCACCCCAACCCTTCGGGTTCGACAGCCGTCGATCTCATCGATGGCCCTACCACTGATCTCCTACGGCTTGTTATGAACAATTTGCCATCCTTCATTGCGATGGAGCCCCTTTTGTCATTTCTGAAGGACACGTTCTGTGATGCTGGCCTGGGATTATCAGCTGGCAAGTCAGACCTCATCGATGGCGACCACGAGGAGGAGCCAATCTGTGACAAGTGAGGAAACCCATGATTTGTTTTCTCGAACCCCTTTTGTAGTGAGAACCTGTCTAGTATTTATTGCTATATTAGGTTGTTTGCATTATGCCTTGTTTATTTCTACGGTTCTGGTTGTTTGGTTGTTTGTAGTTAGCATATGTCTAGTTTCAATTGCCATCTTTCGTTGTTCGTAGTATGCCTTGTTTATTTCAGCTATTAACAGTGTGATGTTCTATATGTGCTAGTATGAACTATGTAGTTCAAATTCATCAATACCAAATTTAACAATGGTTCTATGAATGACTATATTTGGTTGCTGTTAAGCATGTTGTACTCCCTCCGAATCTTTTTAGTTCGCATATAAGATTTGTCTAAAGTTAGGCCTCTTAAAATTTGACCAACTTTATAGAACAAAATACCAACATTCACAATATGAAATAAATATTAGTACATGTGTCATGACTTAAATTTTCATATTGTATAACTTTAGCATGCTAGATGTTGGTATTTTTTCATATAAATAAGGTCAAACTTTATGAAGTTTGACTTCAGACAATTCTTATATGCAGAGTAAAAAGGACCGGATGGAGTATTGAACACGCCTTTCCATTTGATTTAACGATGGCACTGTTTGGATATTCTAACTTAGCTAGAGGTTAGAGCTAGTTTCTAGCTCATGACAGTTAGAAGGGAGAGAGAGATTGGTGGAATAGTTGATTGTATTGCTTGAGCCTTGTGGGCATATATATAGGAGTACATGGTCATCTTGGAGTATAAGTCAAGGTGGAATAAATCCTATGCTATCCTACGTCTCCTAAATAACAATGATACTCAACAATGACTAACCCTAAACTAACTCTAGCCAAAGAGGTGTTTGGATGACAGTGTTAGATTGACAATAAATACACTAGGAGAACTAGCCCCAATCAACACCTCTTGGGTGGGATAGTTGTCTTGGGTGGGTTTGACGCAACTAGCTCAAACTAGCCCTCATGTTTGGATACTTTAGGGCTATTTGAGCCCAAACTAGCTCAAACTAACTCTAACCCATGGATCCAAACAGGGCCAATAACTAGTGTACTTAGACCTACACAATACAAATTTGGATGACTATGTTTGCTTGTTTTTAAATATTAGGCCTGTTTCCACTTCTTGTTTTTAAATATTAGGTTTTTAACTATTTGGTCTTGCACATGTAGGTCCTGCTTTCAGAGGTTTGACCCATTGTTTGACCCTTTTTGCATATGTGGAAATGAGTTGTCCATTAATATCAATCAAGTTAAGAAACTCAGAAAGATTGTTATGATAAAGAAATTAGCGACAAAAAACAACAAGATCTTTGCATGCACAATGAAGAAGACATCAGTTCAATACGGGATGGTACTAACTGTTATACCTTGTCTTTTTAATTCCTTTGCGCCATTTCAAATCTGGAGAAGATATTTATGCATATCCTTGTTTTCAGGCCTTTCCTAAGCAGTTCACTGATGATTACCTCTCAAATCACCTGTATGGTCAGGAGGCGAGGAAGGTTTTCATACAACACCCACGGTTCAATATTTAAGTGTTCCTGAAGAGGATGGAGGACGGACGGTAAATCATCCATAGGCATTGGGCTAAAGTTGCAAATACCGTCAACATCAATGAGGGCTCAATATTCGCCTTCCGCTTCAGCAGTTTTCCAGATGAGATTCATCTGTCTATGTTCCGTCTATGATGCAAATTTTGAAAGGTTGTAGATGTTGCATGTGAAACTTGGTGCTAGTGCAGTTGTGTAATGGGGTAGTTGAGTGCTGAAGCTATATGATGTTGTACTCTGATGTATTTAAATTATGAATTCCTGCTTCCTTAATATGGAAATGAAATATATTGTGTGCTTAATATGTAATGTCAATTAGATTAATAAATGGATTAATAATAATAGGCCAATTAGCTTGCTAATTTGGTTTTTCTATTGCAAACGGTTATTGAGAAAACACCATGGGAGATGACCTCAGGCAACGCACACATTTTCTAGGAATACACCGTGTTGGATAAATGAACAATCACACACGACATCCTCTTGAAAACTGTTTGTGTTAGGCCACCTTGCGCAAATGTTTACCACATAAAAACTGTGTGTGATGGACATCCTTTGCCACACAGTTTCTTCTATGCACCGTGTGTGATGCATTCAATAACGCAAATGATAAAATTGATAATACCGTGTGCAATGGCAACGCTATCACAAACGATTTAACGGGGAAAATTTTGTGTGATGTACCTGCGATTGAAAACGTTTTCCTTTGAGCGACTGTGTGGGATGTATATACGAGCGTAATGTTTAGCGGGGACTGACTATGTGGGATGTACTTACGACCAGAAACGATTTCGCCTGTATAATTGTAATTTTCTAGCGCTAATGTATGTATAACCGTATTTGATCGCTCGCTGGTCGCACACGACCTCATTTTGCCTTACGTGTGTGCCAGGAGGGCATATCCCCGACGGTTTCTGGGTCGTGTGGGAAGGACCCCCCTATTGCAGTCACTCACTAGGTGATGGTTCAAAACGCCGTCGCGGAAAGGGGTTAAAAACCGTTTGTATAGCACCTCGCTGTACAGGTGCAACAACAAGTTGTGTAGTAGACATCAATAGATAGATAGAACAAAAATACAAAATAAAATAAAGTAAGAAAAATTTCAGCAAGGAACTTTAGGATTTTAATATAGGATAAAAGTAGACCCGGGGGCCATAGTTTTTACTCAATCCGATAAGATAACTTCGAAGGGAAAACTCAATCCATTACAAGAGAGTAGAGGGGGAGAAACATCATAAGATCCAACTATAATAGCAAAGCTCGCGGTACATCAAGATCGTGCCAAATCAAGAACACGAGAGAGAGAGAGAGAGAGAGAGAGAGAGAGAGAGAGAGAGAGAGAGAGAGATCAAACACATAGCTACTGGTACAAACCCTCAGCCCCGAGGGTGAACCACTCCCTCCTCGTCATGGAGAGCGCCGGGATGATGAAGATGGCCACCGGTGATGGACCCCCCCTCCGGCAGGGTGCCAGAACAGGGTCCCGATTGGTTTTTGGTGGCTAAAGAGGCTTGCGACGGCGGAATTCCCGATCTAGGTTAAGTTCTGGAAGTTTGGAGATTTATAGGAGAGGTTGGCGTCGAGAACAAGTCAGAGGACCCCACAGGGAGTCCACGAGGCAGGGGGCGCGCCCTCCACCCTTGTGGGGCCCACGGGACTCCCCTCCGGTAACTCTTTGTTCCAGTATTTTTTATATTTTCTAGAAAAAATCTCCGTTGATTGTCAGCGCATTTCGAGAACTTTTATTTCTGCACAAAAACAACACCACGGTAGTTCTGCTGAAAATAGCACCAGTCCGGGTTAGTTCTCACCAAATCATACCAAAATCATGTAGAAATATTATAAACATGGCATGAATACATCAAAAAATTTAGATACGTTGGAGACGTATGAAGATCACAAATAAAATAAAACGCAGTAAGGTATTTTTTTTATTTTTGGTTTAATAGATCTGAAAATAAATGCAAAGGAAAAGTGGATCGCAAAGGCAAATAATATGAGAAAGAGGCCCGGGGGCCGTAGGTTTCACTAGTGGCTTCTCTCGAGAAAAATAGCAAACGGTGGGTGAACAAATTACTATTGGGAAATTGATAGAACTTCAAATAATCATGACGATATCCAGGCAATGATCATTACATAGGCATCACATCTAAGATTAGTAGACCGATTCCTGCCTGCATCTACTACTATTACTCCACATATCGACCGCTATCCAGCATGCATCTAGTGTATTAAGTTCATGAAGAAACGGAGTAATGCAATAAGCACTACTGGAATCTGGCATTTTGCTGTCTGCCACCTCTTTGCTGTCTACCAGCTGACGGCAAAGAGGTCCTTTGCCGTCCGCTTTGAGGAAGCGTACGACAAAGAGTCAGCGTACGACAAAGAGGTCCTTCACCATCAGCTAGTTCTTTGCCATCCGCCAACTGAAGACACAGTTTCTTTGCCGTCAGTTGGCCGACGGCAAAGAGGTGGGTGGGGTCCAGTGGAGGTCTAAAACGTAATGACCCAACGGCCCCACCTCTTTGCCGTCCGCCAGCGGACGACAAAGAGATGGTACGTAAACGGCCGTCCCGCCCCCATCGTCTCTCTCTTCTCTCTATGTCTCCTTCCCAATCGACCCACACCCGCGCCGCTGCCATCGACCCCGTCCGCCGTAGCTGGCCGCCTTGCCACCCCGCACCCCTCCCCTGCGGTGCCCCAACCTCCACCGTGCCCCCGCCGCCCCCTTCCACATCGGCCCGCCCCTCCCCTGTGTCACCATCCCTGATCCGCGTCGCCGCCGCCGACCCCGTCCGCCGTAGCCGGCCGCCTCGCCAGCCCGCACCCCTCCCCTGCGGTGCCTCGACCTCCACCGCGCCTCACGCCCCTTTCACGTTGGCCCGGCCAGCCATGGTCGCCCACCCGCCCGCCCTCCCCTGCATCACCGTCCCGCACTGCCCCGCTGCTGTCCGGCCTCCTCCACCGGCCGACGCCTCCTCCAGGGCCGCCCTCCCATCCACCGGCCGCCCCGCGCCTCCTCCATCGGCGATCCCTGCAGGTGAGTTCTCCCCCTTCTTTTAGTTTAGTTTTCTTAGTTTCTTTTAGTTTAGTTTCTGTTTTAGTTATAGTTATAGTTTTAGTTTAGTTTTAGTTTTAGTTGAGTTTTAGTTTATTTTAGTTTAGTTCATTTTAAATTAGTTTTAGTTTTAGTTTAGAAGAAGAAGAGTAGAAGGAGGAGGAGGAGGAAGGAAGAGGAGGAGGGAGAAGAAGAAAGAAGAAGAAGAAGAAGAAGAAGAAGAAAGAACAAGAAGAGAAGAAGAGGAGGGAGGAAGAGGAGGAGAAGAAGAAGAAGAAGAAAATAATAATAAGAAGAAGAAGAAGAAGAAGAAGAAGAAGAAGAAGAAGAAGAAGAAGAAGAAGAAGAAGAAGAAGAAGAAGAAGAAGAAGAAGAAGAAGAAGAAGAAGAAGAAGAAGAAGAAGAAGAAGAAAGAGGAGAGGAGGAGGAGAAGAAGAAACTAAAAAAAATAAATCGACACCCCGACCACCGACACCCCGACACCTGACACCCCGACCACCGACTCGCCGACCCCGACCACCGACATCCCGACATCCGGACCCCGACACCCCGACACCCTGAGACCCCGGCAATCGACACCCCGACCCCCGACCCCGACACCCTGACACCACACCCCGACCTACAACCCGACTCTCACCCGACCTGACCCGACCCGACACCACGACACCCCTGACCCGACACGACACCCAAAGACGACACCCGACCCCGACACACCCGACACTGACCCGACCACCGACACCCCGACACATGACACCCCGACCACCGACACGGCGACACCCCGACCCCGACCCGACCACCGACACCCTGACACTCCGACACCCTGAGACCCCCGACAATCGACACCCCGACCCCCCCACCCCGGCCCGACCCCCGACACTCGACACCACACCCGACAAATGACAACACACCGACCCGACCCGACACCCCGACACCCTGACACCCCGATCGACCCTGACACCCTGACACCACACAACCACACCCCGACCCCGACGGGGTCATATATTTGTGAATTATGAGTTAGGTTGTATATATTTCGATTTTGTTATGCAAAACATCATATATATTTGTGTTGATCGGGTGTATTTTTATTATGTTCATGATGATGATACACTTAAATTATATACATATTATTATGTTCATGTCAGGTATCCAAATTTTTTATGTTGTACTAATTTTGTTTACTTTTTGTCATTGGAGGTGTTGACAGGATGGTGGGAAAGGGTCCAGAGCGCCCCGATCCTCCTGCGAGCGCTACTGGGAGGGGTGGTTCCATTATTCCAGCCCAGCCCCTCCGGAGAGCGCTGCTAGACAGTATGCAGACAACTGCGGCGGGCGCTTCTTCATCGGCTGGGAGAGGTCGGGGGAGGACGAAGAAGGCTGGTAGAGGTGGACGTGGCAGCGGGAGAGGTAGGAAGGCTGCTACGCCTTCCTCGCCGCCACCCTCGGCTGATTCACCCGACCACAGGACTGCTCCATCTGACATGGACCTGTCTCGGACTCTGGTCCATGAGCCTCCGGTTGCTGATCCTTCGCCCCACTAGACTCGGGTCGCCGATCCTTCGCCCCACGTGAGTCCGGTCCCAGAGTCTTCGTCCCAGAAGACTCCGGTCATGAGGTCTTCGTCCCAGAAGACTCCGATCCTGCAATCTTTGTCCCACGAGACTCCGGAGGCTAGTGGTCTGGAGGATGGTATCGAGGACACCTTTTCAGATGATAGCTACAGCGAGACGAGCTGGTTGAGAAGGGCAAGAAGGTCTACAAGCGTGGCTGTACAAAGCTCCCGCCCGTGCCGACGACCCCCGACCAGAGGTGGTTGATTGCGCCTAAAGGGTTGAAGTAAGTGCATTTACTATTTTTAACCTTTTGCCTTCATGTTCCTTCAAATTAATATCTAATGCGTTGGCCTTGTCATACTTCAGGGGCTGGGTACACCCCTGTGGTGTCCGCAGGCCCAACCAGGTCCTTGGTGTGCTTTGCCGGCAGCACTTCCCTGGGTGGGTCACATTGCCCGGTGAGGGTCAGGTTGCATAGCTAGCACTGACCTGGGAGCTATACTCGGTTGCCCCGGTCCCGCCGGAGGAGAGGGTCGACGGTGTCTTGTGCGAGATGGTGGCCGACATTGTGTTCCGTCGGTTTTGGGTAATTTCTCCTTTACAGAATTAAAAATTGACACTGCCTAGTGATTGTACTAATCAGTGTTGTCTTGTTTGATTGCATACCTTCTACAGGGTTTCAGAGGGAGAGCAGGAGGCCGCATGTATGGTTGTCGAAACCGAGTGCAAGCGCCTACTTTAGAACTTACGGCACGAGGCTCGGGTGCAGGCCGTTCGAGACTACTACGCCTCGAAGGGTTTTAGGAGGGCCAAGAAGAAGTGTCACGGCAAGTTTCTGAGTAAGGAGAAGCACATGCAGGTAATTACCTATTCTTAAGGCCTTGAACTTAGTTTTCTTGATTTGATTCGTAGGTGTAGTGCTGAAATTTCTCTTGACTCACTTAGGTGCCCCCGAGATGGTGTGTGGATAAGATGGACTATTGGGAGGTGTTGGTGGATACGTGGTGCTCTCCCAAATGGCTAGTCGAACACCAAAGGGCCAAGGATAAGCGCGACCAAATGGAAGGTGTGCCACACCATCAAGGGAGCTCCAACCTGTTTGAGTACGGGGATAACTGGGTATGTGGTTTGCTACATGATTCATGCAATTTCATTCTTCATGCTAGCATTTATCCCTTCCAAATTGACTTAATATGCTTAGTTAGTTAAAAAAGGCATAACTACCTTGGATAGTTCATTTATGACATATTTATCTCTATAATGACATAATAACCTTTAGATAGCTCTATAAAATGACTTAATATGCTTTAGTTAGTTAAAAAATGGCATAACTACCTTCAATAGCTCAATAACGGCCTAAACTAATCTTAGCTAGTTCATTCATGACATAATTAGCTCTAAAATGACATAATAACCTTAGATAGCTCTATAGAATGCCTAAATATGTTATAGTTAGCTAAAAAATGGCATAACTACCTTGGATAGCTCAATAATGACATAATTAGCACACTTTGGTCAAAAATGGCATAATAATCTTGGTTACCTCGAAAATGACCTAAACTTAGCTCATTTTCCTTGAAAATGATAGAATAACCTTTCTTAGCTCCAAAATGACCTATTTACATAGCAATATCATTCTTCATGCTAGCTTGAGCCCTTAACTAATATTTTGTTCCTCTCTCTCAGGCGCACCACCACAAGAAGCCTGTGCCAAGTCTATTCGACCTCTATGGCATGGCCCATATGGCCCCGTACAAGAAGGCCAAGCCATTCACGGAGTCTGACCTAGATCATCCAGAGAGCTTCACCAACATCTCCTCACACCACAAGCTTGTGAAGTACAGAGACGAGGGGAAGGCGAGGAAAGGGGAGGACTTTAACCCGAGCCAGGATCCTTTTGATACAGAGCTGGTGATGATATCTGGTGGCGGGAGGTTCCATGGCTCTCAAGCCATTGGTGATGGACTAATACATTGTCCTAGGACTCTCCCGCAGATCAAGAAGCGCCTGAGTAGCTCTGATCCTGAGATAACGCCTCGTGCACGGCCCGCGGAGCTCGCCATGGCGGTTAGTTATACTGACTCTCTCACCTTTCCTCCATTACATTGTGTGTGCGTCTGTCGATGATTACAATGCTAATGAGGAGCGTTGTGTTGCAGGCATTGGTTGAGAAAGAGAGATTGAAGACCCATGCGCTTTTGGAGGAGGCAGAAAAGGGAGGCGGCGGAGAGGGAGGGGGAGATGGAGGAGAGGACAACTAAGCTGTTGGAGGAGGAGAGGAACCGGAACGAGGCGTCTAACCGGACCCTATACAAGCTCATCGTGGTACGTTTCTCGTGCATATTAGCCCAATCATGCACATAGTGTTCACATTACTAACTAATATGATTGACTCGTGAGAACCAAATGTGCAGACCATGTGCGAGAAAAACGGTCAGGCTCCTCCGCCGATGCCCCAGATTGCTCCGGCGACCATGATGAGTTTGATTTGAATGGTCCTTGGTTACTACTATTCACATTTCAGTTTGCATCATGCT